>BROE01000014.1:12192213-12792213 GCA_036571765.1 Plecoglossus altivelis | reverse complement strand
TATGACATTTGAAAAATAGTGTAGTATAGAGTATAGTATTTGTATGTGTGTACTGACTATGCGGTGGTTGATGACTGTAGTTAGAGCGCTCTGCTCTCCCCTCAGACAGTACAGGTTGAGCGCCAGACACTCAAACAGACCCTGGTTACACATCTGTAGCAGATGAGGCCCGAACGACTGGTCTGTCAGGACACAACAGAAACACAGATGCTCACACTCTCCCTCTCAGACAAGCTAATTAGCACGTATAGCTACTTCACATGTAAAATGTGTTAAAGCTGTGCTCTGTGGTGAGGTCACCTGTGCAGCGGAGTATGTGTGTGGCGATGCGAGAGAGCTGCTGCCGGAAGAAGGACATGTTTGTCTGCGTGACGTCCACACCCTCCAACACCGCCACTGAGGACTGAGACAGTAAAAGATCAAGATTTATGCCTGTATATTTGCTTTGGAAATGACTGCATCCAGGAGTTGTAGTGTACAACAGTAGTTTGCAAGTTGCAAGTTGTAAATGACAATGAATGGGTTTTTTTTGTGGAACGAATGCTCCATAGGTGCTGTCGGATACTGCAGTACTTACAAAGCTCTCTGTAATCGTCTCCTCAAGTTCATTGACAAGGTCTTCAGCAGCAGCCTTTGATCACATGACAAACAGAAAATGAAAGCCAGAAGAAGAGAAGAAAAAAGGGAGAGCAAATAAGTAAATTATTATAAAATGTTAGCGACCATCACAAAAATGGAAGAGTGACTTAAGAGAGAGGACCTCTCCAATATTATACTGACAGTTATGTTCTGGTCAGTGGGCTCTCTGCCATTGAGGTAGTTCTGGGTAAAGAACTGGGACAGCTGGGGCCGGATGCGACTCAAAGGCTGGTGCTGGCCGTGAAGCAGAAGGACCAGGTCAGACATGGAAAAGGTCTGACATACCAACGTCAGCAGCTCCCCAAAGAAACCTGGATGAGGGAAAGTGGGAGCAAGAGAGACAGTATGATTCCACTGCATGTTTATGATGGAGAAAATGGTTTAAAAAAGAGACCGTTTATGTAGACAACAATAAATGAGTTTACCATTGGGTTCGTCTGGGCTAATGAAGATGTTGGTGGTATGGGAGAGTCTCTGCATAAACTGGGCGATGCTTTCCGTGCCACTCTGGGCCTGGCCAAGGGAGCCCATCATGGTGGACAGGACCCCCTGAACGATGCCGGTGAACAGCTCCGGATTAAGGTTCTCTCCCGCCAGGCCGCTCGTCCCGTTCCCTGGGGGAGGGGTGGGGGTGGAGCCCTGGGACGTGTCTCCAGCAGGAGGGGCTGTGGGTGCTGCAGAGAAGGTCGGGGTAGAGCTCTGGAAAGCTGGCTGAGAAGCCTGGGAGAAACACGCAAGAAGCATGCAGCAAAATGAGCTAACTTGGGTTTCAAGGGGTTCAAAACTACACACCAAATGAAATTGTTTTTTTGACAAGCTGTCAAACCAGGTTAACTAAAACTCTGCCATCTAATGATATTTCCTCCTATTTCCATTTCCCTCGCTCAAACCATCCTTAAGAAAACCCCGATTTGAGATTGGCCCTCCAACCTGCTGCATGAACTCGGACACTCCTTGGATGAAGGCAGGCACACCGGGCATGGTCACAGTGATGGAGGGGGCGCCCCCGGGAGCCATGGCCTCAGCACTGCCACCCACTCCGCTCAGGAGAGAGCTAAGCAGCTGGCCCAGGTCAGGGGGGACACCCTGGGGCTGGGTAGGGGTGGATTCGGGCTGACCTGGAGTGGCACCAGTACCAGTAGATGGGGTTGTATTCGGTATTGGACCAGTCGGAGGGAAGGAGGAAGAGCTGAATGTGTGTGAAGAGGAGGAGGTGGCGGTTTGTCCAGCTGTAAGAAGAAGCAAAGGAGTATAAACACGTCTTTAAAAGGCATCCATACTAAGGCTTTATAGGTAATCAAAGCAATGCAGGGCTCCACAGTGTTTACTGTGGTGTCAAACCTTTAGATCATTACCTGTCTGGCTTGGCATGAGAAGCTGTCCCACCATTCCACTAATCATTTGATTGAGGGCAGCAGGAGGGAAAGGCTGGAAGTAAAAGGTATGGACAAAGTTGTACTTCCATTAAAAGAATATCTTTTCTATCTCAAGTGCAATCATGTAGACATGAACTCAATAGTGATGCAACATATTTTCACTTATAAAAATCCCAGCATAATCCTGGAAAGGTCTGAGTTGGGTTGAGTCCAGGTCTGACTGAAAAGAGGATGAAGTGAGATCCCATCTCTCCCAGTAATGTTTTCTTAACATCAAGTCAAGGTGTATGGCTAGGATTTCACACATGACCATATACGTCACAAACTAGGGTAAGTTGAGGTTGAAGCTGAAATAGAAAGTTACGCAAAACAAGTACGTATCTCTACAAAGGGACCGCTTACTTGTCCTGGCTGCTGGGCTGGCATGGGTGCTCTTAAATTTGGGCCAACATTAGTAGCAGGCCCCCTGGTGCTGAAAGCAGGAGCTGCCATCATGCCTGGAGCAAAAGCTGGACGGGTGAAGACCACTCTGGCCTGTGAGGCATTGGGAGGTGGAGGAGGTGGAGCCGTGGGGGTTGTGGTAGGCGTGTTTGGGCCAGAGGGGGTGGCAGAAGAGGTGGCGGTAGAGCCGGAACCAGAGGGGGTGGGCTGGGCAGTTGGCACAGCGCCAGCTGTTGCCATAGCAGCAGCGTACTGGCCCATCTGCTGCATGATTGAACGCATGAAGTCTGGAGGGAGGGCACCTGGGCATAAAGGCAAGTGACCTTCAGTTTAGCAGAGAAACAAAGGCCATTTGACAGCTTTAATGAGTCAGTCACATGTTGAAGTGAAAGTCTTTCCACACCAGAAAGTAAACATGACTATGTTGAGAAATCCTCACCAGCCTGTCCCATACCGGCAGGGTTCTGCAGTCCTGCTGCCTGAGGGTTACTGCCACTGTCTGGATAAAAAGAACAATGTGCATTTCAGCATGAAACGTTTCAGATAGTATCGCTTTCGTGTCATTGATAAATGACGTGTTGTTCAAACATGAGTCCATTTGACCAGCTCCAGTCACGCCCATTTCAAGATACAGTCAGCTTTTGGACACGACAAACAGTTCACATCCAACACCAGGCAACACACACTGGGGTAGCATTCCATTGCTTGGGAGAAGTGGACAACACACCGTCCGCGTTCATCTGCATCATGACCACCGGTACTGCCTGGTGGCTGATCCTGATGACCCGTGGGCCAGGCTGTCCCTGGCCTGCCTGCTGATTATACAGGGTAGGCTGTGAGGGGAAGGTCTGTCCCTGACCTGCCTGTTCCGACTGGCTGGTGGGCGGAGCTTGTCCCTCGCTGGCTGGCCTTCCATTGGCTGCCATCGTTACTGTGGCTCCCAAGTTCATCTGCGGGCCATTTTTGATATTGCAGAGTGAACATCTGAGGCAGACGAAGTTGAAAAGCGCACCGTGCGGATGTTGGGTCTACGCAGCTGTGTATAACTTACATGTAGAGGGATGTGCTGGTGGTTCACGGCCCCAGGAAGTATGACAGGAGAGGTGTAGTGGGACATGGAGCGAACCACGTGCAGGTGACGGGGGGTAGGGCTAAGGAGGTTGCAGCGAAGGTCACTCAAAGCAACCAGGGCATTTCCCAGGAGACGAAGAGACTCCCCCACCAGGTTTAGAATACGCTGGTCATCTTCTCTCTCCTGTGTCATGATAAACAGAATGCATGGCTCATCTTTCTCTAGAGCTACATCTCCATAGTTCTAATAAACGCTTTATCAAATTTCTATTCAATATCTCATTTCATGAGCAACATGAATTTTCCGCCCATTTTGCACCCTTTGTGAAAACTGCATCGCTACTTCTTAGTACATACTGTGTAGACAACCGTGGCAGTGTGTATGAAAGAGATGGTCTTACAGCGTTGGCATATTCTGTAGTGGTGGCGGTCTCTAAGATGGAATGGGCTCTCTGGATGAAGGGCTGTAGCCTCTCCTCCACCCTCCTCAGCTCTGACAAAATCTCCACAAGCTCTACAGGGCTGGGGTGACTGCAAGAAACAATATACATGTTCATTTTTTAATCATAAACAACCGTCTCTGTAAGCATGAGACCAAAGTGATTCTTTACTCACTTGGGACCAGTTGGGGGCGGCGGTCCCTCGGTTTGAGTCGAAGAGGAGGACGGAGGAGGGTCAGATGGAAGAGGGGAGGTGTCCATGGGCTGGGTGGAGGGAGAAGGAGTGGAGGTGGAGGAGGAGGGTGGCGGAGCAGCGGCAGAATCAGCAGCCGACGCCGGTGGAGATGAGTTGTCACTTGTCTGTCCCTGAGATGAGACATTGTGACAAATGGGACAAATAAGAATTGGCAAAGGAAAAGATTTTGCTCAATACACATTGGCATGAGGTGTTGTGGTTTGGTGGTGACGTCTGTAAGGTAGAGCCACACCTCCATTCTTTGGATCAACGCATTAGTGTCCCTCAGGAGATTTTCAGCCAATAAAAGCCTTAGTCTGGGCTCACTCTGCACGGATTGGTCCATATCGATGTGTACATTCATGGATCCATTGTTCTATGATTGTGAAACAAGGAACACATAAATTCATGGTTTCAAATACAAAATAAATTTTAAAAAAACTAAATGAATCACAGACATTCTCACCCCAGTGCTGGTTGTGACTCTAGCATTCCTAGCATTTTCACCCAGGCCTGGAATCATCTGCTGAACCGACATCTGGAACGCAAGAGTTGGAGGCTATGTATAAGCAATAACCCATCTAGTATACCAAGTACACAGCAGCCCATCTAACTTCACCTGTATCTGCTGAGGATCCATGAGGTTCACCGGGAGGTTGAAGGTTCCCAGCATGACATAGCTGTTGGCATTGCGGTCATGTGGAGGCACTTGGGAGGATCCCTGGGAGGTGGTGGAGTTGGGGGAGGAGACGCCAGCTTCACTTGACCCTAAGCTGCCCCCTGGGCCTGGCTGGGAGGGGGGAGGTGGGGCCCGTTCAACCAGGTGGATCACTTTATCCCCCACGTCTGTTTGAGGAAAAATAGGGACAGTTCATGATTGGTTTATCCTTCAAGAGTGTACTGGAAGCCTAATGTTCTGTTTTTCACAGAAACCTGTGAGTTAGATACGTACTGTACTCTGTAAGTGTTCTCTCATCTTGTAGAACTCTACCCTGGTAGATCAGCCTCTGTTTATCCACCGGAATTCCCACCGAAGGTGCAATGTGCTCCTTGAAGTCTTTGACAGTCAACTGAATAAAATAAATGGTAGTAATCAGTCAATATATCTTATAACAGCTATTTAAAGAGGAAAATCTAGATATAAAAGATGGGAAACTCACCTGACTACCAACAGTATAACTTCTGCTCTGGGAGTCCAAGGTTTTGACTGTCACCTCTATATCAACATTTGATTCCTCCATTGTTCTGCTTCGTTACAGAAACCAAAAACAAATGCTGTCCAAAGATCGTGTAGTAATCAAAGATCAGAGTACTCAAGTGTTAACAAATTATTTGTTGGAAAGTAAGAGAAATGGCTGACCGAAGAGAGGTCTTATCGATGTTAGCCTGTTTCTAGCTAGTGAACAGAAACATTCAGTACTGTATTAGCTAGCTAGCTAGGCTAGGCTACAGTTAGCTATCTGCCTGGTAAGAAAGATAAGGCCTGGTTGATGCGTAACGTTAGACAGAAGCTAAAAAATATCAATGTAAAAAATGACGGCAAAAGTGACGACGAAACCCAAACACAGACAATAATACACGTCTTGAGGTTATACGGTATAAAGTCTAATCATTGAACAGTGATCAAAATAACCAGAATATGATAGAAGCTCACTCGAGACGAAGAGAAAACATTCCACCATGTTTTAACTACAGTAACGTTAGCTTGTGTGTAGCTAGCCTTGCTAACTTTAGATTATCTCTCGAAGGCTATATATTAGTACCAACAACTATTATTAAAACCAACATTTGATATGTCCTACCTTTCGGTCTTATTAAAATGCGTGAATGTATCCTGACACAGCCGTGTGGCACTTAAACTACTGCAACGTTATCCTCAAAGAAACTGAAGCTTAGTGATGATCATGGGTGATTCGCAAAAGATTCATGTTTTATGGCATGAGAGTCATGATTCACCCCCAAAGAGTGATTCGTTCATTTACTTACTTCTTAACAGAGCTTGGCTTGTGAACGAACGGGCTTGGACAAATTGCGTTCTGAATCCCTTTCGTTTACTATTTTCAACTCAGTTTGGTTTGTTCGACTAATTGGACGTTGTGGGATCGATGAAGAATTTGGATAGGCCGTTTTAAAATCTTCCTTATGTATAATATAATATATTTTATATATATATACAATATATATAATACATTATACTATTTATATAATATATATAATGTGAATGTAACCGTGTTTAATTGATATTTTACGTGAAGTAAAATGTTTAATTGGTGTGGTGTGAAATAGATAAAACTGTTGACCCTTGACACTAATGATAAAACCATGCAGTTCTCTGAAAATGTATGTTTTTGCGGAGGTGCTCAAGTTTGTAGCAATGTATTGTATAGGGACATAGGGTTCAAAATGTCCAGAGAAGTTGACTTTCAGATGTATTTAGAAATGTTACATCTGTTTGTGTACTCAGACTACTTTGCCCAAGAAATAGGTGTTGGGTCATTGTGGTTTTGGTGTGAAAATGGCCAAGCTGGGATCAAGTAGATTTTTAATCATATTTTTAGGAACGACCACCTGCGGGTCATCGCATCTGCATGCCCACCCAGCCGCAGTTTCTCACATAACCCTGGCCAGGCATGGCTTAGGTGGAACTTGCCTAGCCAGAATTATGAGAAAAACAGCGATTGGGTGTCCGGGCAGGTGCAAAGATTCGCGGGTTGTCATGCCGAAAAGTATGAGAAAAAATAAACCTGATCCCAGCCTGGCCATTTTCGCACCAATTGCAGGCGGTGCCTTGAGCAAGTTTTTAGAACTGATTTACACAATCACAACATGTTATATTAGATAGGCATGGGTATGTTTTGGACAATACAATTGACTCCAAATAGTGTTACTCAGAGGACAGGTCAATTGAACACTGAGTTTCATCAAAACTGAATACAAAATCTTGTGAACTAGTGGGAGTGAAATTAACCTCTGAAATTTGAATACGGTCTCTGACACAGATTCAAGCAACACTATCCAACAACATTTGATGAGAGTGGTTGGATGTGAAGAATGTGGGGGAGGTACAGGCCTGTTTCCTATGATTGGGCAGAAACAAGTGGGATGGTGGAAAGTTCTACTGACAATTAAGTGGGTCGTGATTACTCTAAATCCTAGAGGTAGAAAAATGTGACAAAAAGACAGTCCTGCTTCGATTTGGACATTATTTGACAGTTCCCAAGATCATTTTAGATCACAGAAACTGATAATGAGAAAAGATGGAGTGATTTTATAGAGTGAGATTAATCCTGGTTGCCATGCTGCGCTGGAGTCTAGACACTGACGACCACAACAGGCCAAAGCATCTTGTCGTGGAACGGAGGCTTTCAGCATTCTACTCCACAGCCTTTTTGATTCCATACGGCTTGTCCTTATTTGAATGTCCCAGAAGTTGGAGAGCGGTAGTTAAAGAAAATAATTGGGAATGTCATCGGAATAGCTTCCTGATTTATAAATGTATGTCATTCAAGGGACATGTTCTGACACATACTACAAATATATTTTGAAACTATGCTGCTCTGAATGGGGACATCCCCTGGACTGAAAGGAACACTTGCACTTCTCGTTCCTCGTCTACTATGTCTGTTTGTTTGTTTAAAAGTTCACTGGTGTTTGAGAGAGAGACAAAGAAAGTATCTGACATTTATAAAACAGTCTAGATTCTCGGGGATGTCCCATTAGGCATAAAACCGAGAATATGAAAGTGGAATTGAACCCAATTTCTATTTATCCCTTTTCCCTCTTCGGTTTGTCCATGATCAGTTTACTTTCAATACTCTTTTTTCCCTTTAATATATTCAATAAATTTCCTTAATTCCTTCCCCCAGAGACATATAATATCTAATGACCATTCAAAATGTATTCCAACATGTACATTTACCTCAAAACATAGTATTTCAAGTGTTTGTAATCACCATCCACTGTATGATTGGCAGGACTCTATTGTGAAACCACGATGAAAAACTCCCTGTCATGTTTAAGTTTCTGTTGAACTCATTGCCTCTAACCTATATACATGACTGGGAAAAACACAAACCACCTACACAACACAGTATGTCCCTGCGGTTTTATCTTACTCATAGGTGCTGTACCTGAGCAACTTTTACTTTTAGAGGTTATGTTAGTATTGGTGGCAGGGCCACAGCATTCTTGTCTCCAAGTAACGAGAAAGACTGGAAAAAGAACTGTAAATCTTGCTTCACTGTCATTTTAGTAACAAGTCATGTAAACAGTATGCATATAAAACCTGACCTGCACGTATTCGATCGATGGAGGTGGAAATTTGTGGAAATAAATAGACAGAATGGTTGACTATCTGTAGAACAAGGATTTATTACTCGAATAAACTATTGAATACATATCCCAATTATCTGTGAAGCACAAACATCAGGCAACACATAGAACGTCATCTGCCCTAGAAAATCAGATAGTGATCAGACACCATGCACTCCTACACAGCATCTCGCAGCTCTTCTATTAAAATAGCAATGTGATTTGTCCGGCACCTCCCCTGGGCACCTGTCCATCAGATATACCGCAATAATTAAAATAAAATATCATCCCAGTAACAAGTAACTGATGAAGTAACACAACAACATTTAAAAATTCTGCAATAGAACCAATCCTGTCACCTTTCCACTGATCTCCTCATGGGCTACTGAAAAGACACCTTCCCACATTCCTTCCTTCTCTCTTTCCTTCAACAGGTTCTTCAACGTGGCTCATAAGACAGAAGCAGACAGAGCATAAAAATACAGAAAATTCAAATCAAACTTTAATATTTAGAAATGATGAGATAGCATTTGTCACAAAGCCACCCTGACCATCTGCAACTGTGCTTTTGAGAGCTTGTTTATCTACCTAGTAACTCCCTCCTCCTCTCTTTCCAACCACAACTCACAATAACGAAAAAACTCCAATTCAACTTCAAACACTTGTCAAAAGGGGAAGCCCTGGGCAATGAGCATGTCTTTCAAAGTCATGCATCCAACACAGCTATTTGTTCGAGGACACTACAAGACAAACTAGGTGAGCTTGTATGTCTGTCTGTCTCTGGTTGTCTGCCAGTCTACTAAAATCCTCCTTTATTAAGATATCTAATGTATAGATGGGTATGTTGTGCTGTATTAGTGTTTTTACTTCGTAAATTGTGGATGTGGTATTTAGGTATGTGTGGTTAGATTACGTAAGATTACATAACACTATAGAAGCTGCAGGTCTGTCTTTTGAATATTTAAATAGCTGACTGCCAGTCCAGAAACATAGCAGTTTACACTTGTTGAACGGTATTATGTTGTGTTTAAGACCAAGCTTATAACTCTGGACATGTAATACATTTGATATTTCCCTAACAAGTTGTAAATGTTACTCACTGTTACTGCCTTTATAATGAGTGTATTGGTTTGGTGTTTGCTTTCTTCTCTGTTGAACATACTAGTAAATTGTTGAAGGTATTCATCAGCCCATTGGATGCATGTCTGTTTTTTTCACTCAATCCATCCTTTGAGCTGACGTTTGTCAAACCATAACAATGGTTTAAATGTGGTCAAAGACAATTTCCTCGTGCATTGGGTTATGTTTCGAAGAACAGTCAGAAGTGAGGGGGGTTGGAACTGTGGTGGTGTGGTGATTTTTTGCCCTAAAGGAAACATCTATTCATTGGCAGGGTGTGCAGGCAGGCATAAACTGGTAAACGTGTGTTTGTGACTTTGTCAGTATGTATAGTATGTGTGTAGAACCATGTGTTTGACCGTGAAGTATTTAAACTGCTTGTGTGTTTCTTAGAGGATGGCGGGTCAGCAGAGCCCAGCCAGGTACCTGTTGCTCCAGGTGTGGTGTGGTCTCCTTACCATTTGCATGATTGTTCTGGCTGCAATTTTCACATCAATGAAAATAAACTCAACTGACAAGGTAGGATATTTATTTACTATGAACTATTACTATTCCAACTATTACTATTATTAAGCCGGTATTACTATTGAGGTATAGTATAAATTATTATGTGACAATGAAGGTGATCTGATTTGTGCTGGTGAGGAGGGAACATTCTTCATCACGAAACCTGTAATCTATTGATATCATCATTCAGAATGAAATATTATCCTGGACCATTTGTAAGATCAAAGCATGAGTCGTTAAAAAAAGCAAATAAAAGTTTAATACCGCTTCCTAGGTTTCTATTTCCTTAAAAATATGCACATTTTCACCATTTTTAGACGAAATCTATGATTGACAGGTTTGATTTGAAAGTACAGTCTGAGCTAACTAAGCTCAGTTTCTATAGATCTGGCACCCTTATTTCTGCTCAGGGAAGGAGAAAGAGAGAAAGAGCCACATATAGATATAGATCTGAAAACCTAATTCAGTCAATACAGCTTTCAGTTTCAGATATTCTGTCTTGTTTAGAATGGTGATCTATTGAAGTGAATAGGATCTATTCAGAACCGGAAGTCTCAACAAACTTACTTTAGCACCAGCTGGCATGATCTTAAAGCTGTATATTGTCTTCATCTCTTCTAGAATCATTTGTTATCACCAGAGCCCGAGAAAATAACTACAGAAGGTATGTGTACTATGTACAGTTAAGTAATGTTCAGAATCAAATACATTTTGCTCATGATGTTAAGATGGTCAAGTGACAACTCTGTTTTATTATTTTCAGCTGTTTCTGCTGCCTTGAACTCATCGAAAGGTATGAACAGAGTATTCTCTGTTTTACTTCATTACAGTTAACACACTTTGGAAGATATGCTTACTTTAAGTGTGACGAACTTGGTAAGTGGTACCAAATTAGATTCTCAAGAGATGGTTTTTCTTTGTAGGTCCTCAACATTCTTACATCCAGCTCGTCATGGCCAATGGTAGTATTTTCATATTTTTCTACTTTATTACATCTTTTATCTTACTTGTTAACGTTAAGGTCAGGCGGTGGGCATCCTGTTAGGGTAATTACACCCCACCATGTTTCCTCCCCCCACATGGTCTGTTGCAATTTGAATTGGCATCACAGGCTCACAGCCTTATTCTTTGTGAGCACTCTTGTGGGTGACACAGTAGGCAGTTAACTGATGCTAAAATTTTGGCCTGTTGTAGCCCTCCACAGTTTCAGGAAATTCGAGAGCAGATTGTCATGTAAAATGTTCAATTTCCTCACTGACTAAATGAAGTGGACTGCTCTTTTTGTGCTTTCAAAACAAAGTTCAACAAATTCTCATACCTTTAATCATCTATAGGTGAAGATACTTGGACCTATGACACGTTCCACAACATGCCTATCTGTGATTCTTGCTCACTGATTCTTCAAGACAATTGTGTTCGTGCATCATCTGACGGACTATACTACTTCTATGCCCATGTCACCTTCCGCAACCTGCCTGAAGGCAAAGGAAATATAGCAGTGCTTCTCTTCCCTACTTTGAGTGGTGAGGGTAGGAAACTGAGTGTAGCAGTTTTTCGTGGACAACATGGCACTGTGTCTATAGTCAAGGTCGTACAACTCAGAAAGGGAAATTGTGTAAGATTAGACATAAAACCTAACAATACCTTCATTTCTCACGATGTAGAAAAAACATATTGGGGAGCTTTTCAGCTCCCAAAACTCTGAAGCATAGGACAGAAGGTGTACTAATTCATTTGGTCTCTGGCTTTATTTCTTTTTCTTGTTTGTTAGTTTTTTCTGGTGATTTACATCATAATGTAAATGAAACCTCTGAAAACTATGCTTAGTTTTCAGATGTATAAATTTACATTACATTCACATGAATTTATCCAATCGTGTCCCACTGATTGTATTTTTCATAAATAAAGGACTTGTTAACCTATGTTTCAAGAAATTATAGCGCTAAACTACATACTTATAAAAAATGTGAAGATAGACTAATGCTGATATACAGATAATGAATGTCAGGTTAAACTGAGTCATCTATTACTTATCACATGATGGTGCTACCTTTATTAAGAAAACACAAACTTGTGTCTTTCTCTGTCTGCTATTATATGTACTTATTCATGTATCTACAAATTCAAATTAGCTGAAATAAGATTCATGTCACAGTCTACACAATGTTCTTCTACAGTATGTATATAGCCTTAAATATGAACCTCAAAATGGAACTGTTAATATATTGCTTAGTTGTATAGAAATTGAATAAAAATGTGCTGTTAAAGATTAATTTCCTTGTTATAAATGAAAAACTTTGGATCTATGGTTGAGCATTCAGTTTAGCAAAATCATCAAAATATTACACATGTGACCTTTACTACCCACAAATGTGTCTTCCATCCCTCAAACATCATACAATCTGATGTGTCAAGGTTGGTGACACATTAGGTGATGCCATCACTTATCTGCAATGCATTCAAGGAAGTATATGCACAGTAGCCTGAGAGCATGTTCAAAGAACTCTCATATCCTAGTTGCATGTAAAGGGATTTCAATATACGTTGACCTACACTGGAAACAAACCCATCAACAAGCCACTGTGAGAAAAGCAAAGATGGAGGAACTAAAGACCACATCAATGGAACATTAGATGCAGAATCCCACACAGAGTACAATTAGATTCCACCTCTTAGTCAGCTTGCAGATGAGCAAGGGAAAGAAATTGAACAACAAAAAGAGAGTTAAATAAATAAGGAGAAAGCAAATCTGTTTTAATTTGGGAGTGTTTTAATGTGTCAGGGACCAGTGGTAAAAGAAACTTGAATTCTGAACTCTTGAAGTCTGGCCTTCCACGCTGTGGATGCCCATTGTAAAAGTGACATCTTTTATGACACATGACATGACTCATGCTACTTTTCTTCCCCCTCAAACTATCTGCAACCATCTATTCAGCGGTGGCAGTGATATTTCCACCAGGATGTGACATCACAGGAGTTTCCGTTCTGTGTTGGTCACACCTTTAGCAACAAAAAAATTGTTTATTTTTAGGTGGGTTAGCAAATAATTACATTAATTAAAAATAGAGTGAACCTGAAGACAAGACATGTGTAACTGTTGAGGAATTACCCTTCTGAGGATATGATGGTTGTTAAGTCTAAACACATACACGTGAACCCAGTGAAAAAGAAGGTTTTATTTTACCATAATAGTCATACACTGTATTTGCATACATATACTATTATCTCAAATATATTAACATTTAAAATGGTAAATATAGTGAATACAAATGCTTCCAAATCTATAACTATAGTGTTATACGTGTGCCAGTATAGTGTATTGCCCTAAATAATCTCCTTATTCATGTGTCTCACAATGGTGCTTCTAAAGTTAATCACTTGACTATTTCATTCATTAACCTGTGACATATCAACGCAGAATGTCTTACTTTTCCATACCCTGAGCTAAAATGTATTGTAATAACAGCGACTCAACCCTTACAAGGAACAACCTTGTTTTGTTAAAGTGCACAATGAAATACATACTTGGTCAGTATTGTTACATCGCCAATAAAGCTGTTTGATCTCCTTGCCGTATAATAATACAATTTCAGTTGTACAGTTGCGAAATAGCTCATGAATGAAATAGTACATATAGATTAACAGTTCAATAAATATATCAGAATTCTTTACAAATGCTTCATCCATACATAAACAATTTTTATGCAGGTAAATATCTGTTTCAAAATAAACAATACACACCAACAGACCTAACTTCAGCAAGTAAAATAAAGATTGTCTTTTTGATAATAATAGATCTATTTGAGACACAAAACATCTAATAATAAAATCAATTATCATTGGAAGAACAGAATAAATAATCTATATAAAGTACTAAGAAAGGAAGTACTCGATTGAAATCTACATACAGTTTTTAGGTAGGTCAAAACAATAATGCACTTTAGATGTCACTGGTTTACAATGACACAATATTTTCCAATCCAATGGATATTATACAAGCATGATTATACGACAGGAAAGAAACTGAATGTAAACTGGATTTAAGATAGACAAATCTGTTCGTGAATATAGATACAGCAAACTCTGGTGTTGCAAACTCCATAAACTCTCTTCATATGGCTATTCATTTTATTATTACTATGTGCACATTCCATTGTTCCCATTCTCACCTTTATATTAAACACCATCTCTTCTGCTTTTCATTAAAAAGCCAGATCATTTTACACTTTTAACAATATTATCATAAAACAACATGTAACATGTAATCATGGCAGTGATATAAATTACCATGTGCTAATTGAAGACTGAAAATGTGTGACGTATGTATTATAGGTCTACACAAAGTCCCAAAGGGTTCCATAAGACAAGTCCACAACAGAAAAAGATAAACAAAAAGAAAGAATGAAAGATCTGTCCATTTTTTCCCCTCCATGAGAAATGTTTTTTTCTGAGAAGTGCATGTCTACATCACTGGAGACAATTGCCTTAGCCATACTTACACAGTGTGATACAAATAGTGAATTGGGGTACAAGTCGCGTGGTTGATGTTTGACAGCTGCCTGGTGAAAGCCCTCGTGTTTTTTTGCTTCCACTTAATCACAAAAGGTCAGTGCTGTCAGACTTGTGCTCATTGGTTCACTACAAGTGAAAGTTGCAATTGCCTTCGCTAGTGTGAATGTGTGCTTCTCTCCATGCATGTGCTATAGTCCCGCCTCACATTGGTGTTCACCTTACTTGTACAGCAGCGGGATTTGACTGTTGTGGCAGTGGTTACGGCTTATCTTGTCTGCTTGGTAGACGTTGGAGGAGTTGGAGAAAGAAGGAGGGAGGGAGTGATTGTCAGATGGGGCGTTGGGGTACCCAGGTGGGGGTAGGTTGGATTTTGGGTCAGGCTGGGAAGAGGGCAGGGGTGGGCTATTGTGGCTTTGGTTCTGCCCCGAAGAAAGTCGTCTTCGGTTGCGCAGGGCTTGTCTTTCAGCCAGCTGATTGCGTAGCTCAGACACCTTCTCCTCTTTCTGGAAAGACAAGAGAGCATTGAACCAATAAGATTTTCATATGAGGTTTTTTTGGCACATCCTACAACCAAGCTGTTGGATCGACTAACGGTTGTGCACCTTTCTAATCCAACAGCATGTGCTTGTTTGTGTGGCTGAGTGTGTACCTCCTGGATGATTTTCTGCAGCTCCCTGTTCTCTCTCTCCAGCTGTCGGGACTTCTCCTCATCATTGTTGTTGGTGGACGAGCCTGTCTTCAGAGTGTCCTGCTGTTCTGACTGCCACTCACCACGTGTGACCAACCTGCGTATCTACAAGGGCACAGGCAGTAGATGCAACAGCCATTGGATTAAGAAGGAGGACGGAAATCTGTAGAAATCGCTGGTTTGCAGTCCTAGTTGCTGTACCTTGGGCACAAAGAGCACCACTAGAGTGATATAGACAGAGAAGACGATAGCCAGAGAGGCAAAGGCAAAGGAGGCATCCTGCTGGGAGGAGAGGATCATAGTCACTGGTGCCGTGATCATGCACAACACCTGCAGAGAGAGAGAGAGGGAGAGAGAGAGGGAGAGAGAGAGAGGGGGGGAGAATAGGAGAGAGAGAGAGGGAGAGGGAGAGAGAGAGTGGGAGAGAGAGAGGGAGAGAGAGAGAAAAAAGAGTGAAAGAGAGATGGGGAGAAAAAGTGGTGAGTTGAGGGGGTGAAACAGGGAAAGTGGGGCGAGAGGGATGGAACAGAGAGAGAGAAATAGAGGAGTAAGAGGAATAGGCGAAGACAGAGGGAGCATCGGTGAAACGAAAGTACAGCACAGGGGAAAAATAAGAAGTGAATGAGTGTGGTTGAAAAATGATGTAATGATTTAGTGATCAGGAAGGACATGGTGGGAGAAAAGGGAAATAGAGTTAGAAAGGCAAAGGGCATTTGATTATCTTTCATGGTCAGATTGTAAATAGAGTCAGCACTGCGCATGCGTTCATCAATACAGACGCTCAACATTGATCTCCAAGAAGAGACCGATTTAACTCACAGCTACGTTGTAAATAGCCATCCCAACGGCTCGGTGGTCATTGATCTTCTCGGTAGAAACTGACTTAGTCTCATAGGCCAGAAATATCCCCAGTAGCAACAACAACCCCTTGTAGCCGTACACCACACCTAAACCACAGAGAGCGAGAAAAGGGAACCAGAACACACACAGTATGTTAAACACTTGACTGAGGTCATTGTACATATTTCTTCCTCTATATTCTTAGTGAAAATCAACTGTAATAGTAATTTACACAAGGATTGATTTACATATGGAAATACCACGTAAACATCTCCAGTGTGTGGAAAGCACAGACAGTTCCAAACAGACGATTGGTGATGGCAACAGAGAAGGCATAGAGAAGGCCTACCAAGCCAAGTGTTCATCTTCTCCGAGCTGCAGTGCTCCAGCAAAGGCTGAATCAAGACATCTAAGTCTCCTTTAGGTGCCTCCTTGGTGAACTTCTACTCACAGAGTAAGAAAGAGTGAAGGAGTTGGAAAAGCAAACACATTATACACATTTTTGCAGATGCTATCATCCATAGCGACATATAAATATCAGTGGATGAGGGGTTGAATGTGCATAGTGCTAAGTATTATACATGTCTGTAGATTCATATATACAATAGATGCTACACTACACCCCAGTCACGTCAATGTCAGCATAACTGCGATAGACGTGAAAGAAATCCAACGTTCTACGTCATGTCTGTACCTCAACTGTAATGTGAAGAGGATCAACAATCTGCCAAATCATGAGTGACAGGACATCTATGGCCAGTAATACTCCAACAGTTGCATAGAGTTTCCATGGTTCCAGGTGCTGCTGGGATACAAACAGGGAATCAGTCTCAATTCAAGGGATTTGTAATGAGTGCACAAACAATGACACATGGTTTATAAAGGTAGAACTGTGCACATACAATGTGTGTGGTGTGTCCATGCGATTGAACATGTCTGTAAATTGTCCAAATCTGCTGTTGATTAGTATAAACATTGAATAAACAAATTTGTAATATGCCTTTATGTGCAATCTTGGGTTCGCCTGTTGACAAGCTTTTCTGAGCTTGACATCATTGAGCTCCAACGCGTCTCTCCGCTGCAGCCCTTCAGCAGCTTACCTTCTTCTTGTCTTTCTTCTCCTCCTTCTTTGTGAAGAGAGTGTGGACCCACCAGATCTTGGTGAACATGCTCCCATAGGCCAGACTGAAGCCCAGCCCCAGCAGCCAAAGACGAAACTAGATAACAAGGGTTGGTAAATAACATGCAAGATTAGAAGCAGGTGTGAGACTGAATGAATACATATATTGTATGTACTGTTTAAAATAATATTGGCTCTGTAATTTTAGCCAGAAATCCCCACATCCATCTTGGTAATCCCCATTGTGGAGTATTTCAAGTACACAGTAAAAGAAAGATAACAGACAGCTGGCTGGTGACTCATCACTTTCACTTGAAGCCTACCTGGCAGACCACTGGAAACTGGGATCGGTGGATGTGGTGCCCATCTATTCCCAGTGGAAATACAGCTGCCAGGGCCATTATACAGCCCACAGCAGTCATGTTGTTAAGGTAGGGCTGCGAGTTCTGAATGTATCTATGACACAAGACAGAGAAACAACACGTTGTGGATATATATATCAATATACTTGCATTGGCCAGTTGATTTTCTGTTCTTCATCCCCGGCCGTGCTGTTACAAAGTGTTTATTTTCAGCCTGCCTACCTCACGTTGCTGTTGTAGATGTTGAAGGTCAGACAAACTATTCCTAGGAGGATGCCCAGGCCAGCAAATACAGACACAGCTGCAAATAGCTTCTGAGATAAGAACCTGTACTCTACTATGACCATCGTTTGGTCTGCAGGGGGTCCGGCACCTGAGAGAGAGAGAGAGAGAGAGAGAGAGAGAGAGAGAGAGAGAGAGAGAGAGAGAGAGGAGGGCCAGATAGAAGGAAAACATATTGGACAATGTTGTTTATGGTTTTAGGAATGTTGTGACATTGATGGGAATGATATCTGACTCTTCTTTCTACAAAATGAATGACTGAGTGACAGCTGTTTGAATATGTGCGTATGTACAGTATGTGTATGGAACTGGGGAAAAGGAGTCCTTCTGTTTGGTGTATTTGCACATTTAACACCTTCTCTTTTTCTTGATTTTCTTCAAATCCAAAGTACGAACAGTATGTAGTCATAGCAAGGGCATTACATAGATCAAGTTGAGTTAGACTAGGAGGTACAAGGACATGCTTGGAACATGACAGAGTTCAACACCACCTCACCTATCCACTTGTCATTTCCAAACCAGGAAAGATTCTTTTGAGAACTGTCATAGTATCCAATTTTCTTATAGCTTCCACCTACACAACAGGAGACATGGAAAGGCATAAAAGTTAAACAAACAGAATCATCATGAATGAACTGAAAGATAAATAAATTCTGAACTGCCATGAACTCTACATTAGATAGTTCGAGAGACATGGAGGATGTAAATTGTTGCATTTGTTGTTACTGTACCTTGCAACTGCTCGATTAGAGTCATTGCCATTCTGGAACCCTGGGCATCAAATACTACATGTCCCTGGAGGATCAAAAAGAGGTTTTATCATATGATCTTAATTCATTTTAATCCATGCTTAAATGTTTAATCGCATATGTTATTATCCAACACAAAATATTGTGAAATTCATACGACAACTGGTGTGAATCAGACCTGTGTGGTTTCATGCTTTGAATACTGTTTGACTTGGTGACTCGCACAAGTCAGTGTATGGAATTTGATCTATAAGCCATGGTGATTCTAAACATGTTTAAACAATTTAATTGGATCGGTGTGAAAATAAGGTGATGATATTAGCCATTCTTCCTTCACTCACTGATACGCCTTCAAAAGAGCTGGTGTTGAGTGCCCTGTAGATCTCAGCGGTGATGTCATGGTTATTGTAGTTGAAGTCTTCCAACCTGCGGCCCTTGGCTTTCAGAGGGGCAACAGTCTTATTGAGGGCCAGGGCCAAGGCCCACACAGCGTCATAGGCCAGAGGAGCCTCCTGGAAGCCCCCTGTCTCCTCTGGATTCATTCCCCCTAGCCGGGACATCAACTGGCCCAGGAATTCCTGAGACGTCTGATGGGAGAACACAAAGAGAGATGGGACCTCACTAATCCTGTAGTTATCTGCAGATCAGTCCTTCTGACCTTATATGTTTACAATGTTTCTGTAGCAGAACAGCTTGAGGCTAATACATCTGTACGATTCAGCACAAACCACCTGTATAGATTCAAATGTCTAACTGAAGCCAAATACCCTGAGGAACTGCAAAGACTGCAGGACAACCTGATAATTTGGTACTTTCTGTCCTTGAAAGTAAGAATGCAACCAATGTAAAGGAACTGAGAGGAGGGAAATGAGAAGGGCACAGAATGGACAGCAATGCAGTACAATTCTGAAATAGAACAGAACCTTAACGCAGCACAAATATTGTACAACGCTAATACTTTCAAGATCTAGATTCGATTTCTGTTTGTTTTTCCCCCCGGGACTAATGCTCACCAGATTGGATGCACCACGGACAGTCTCAGGATTCAGCATGACAATCTCAGTGGTGACGTGTCCCTCCACAGCCTCAGTCATATTTTCCACTGTGCAGTTGATGGATGGGTCTTTGATCTTGAACCAGTTGTCAGCATACCAACCAATCAGAAACCACACATACTTTTTCCCAAAGAGCTTCTCTTTGAATACCTGAGAGCATAGCGGGAAAACCGAGATGAAACATATTGATTTAGAAGAGAGAGGAAAAGATGATGCTTCAAGATTAGGTTTTTTAAATTGAAGACATCAGAGGAACCAACTTACCTCGCAAAACACTTTCCTGGCTTCAGTCTCGTAGAAAAGTCCTACTATGATTCTTGCATCCTGGCGCTTTATCATTAAAACCAAGAAGCAACATTTAGGGGTTATGACAAAAACAGCACGCCACAATCTATTTTGATACTGTTCACATTGCGCTTGACATATGAAGTTTGCACATCTTGCTTTTGAAGCTGCCAATTAGCTCCCCTGCAAGACTTCCCTCCATCAACTCTTTGCTAATGCTAGGGCACACAGCTGTGAGCAAGGACAGATTCAGCAGCCCGTGTGAATATTTAATCAAAGCACCTTGAGGTTCTTGACAGCGACAGCAGGGTCGGTGAGGAAGCTCTGTCTCACGCTGATCTCTATTCCAGCCTCCTTCACCCTCTGCTCCAGATCATCCAGAGTCTAGATGAAAGGGAGATACATAGAAAGAGAAAGACGGGCAACATAGAACATGAAAAATAGGAGAAAGAGAAAGACAGTGGGAGAAAGAGGGGGGTAAATCAGAGAGAACATGAGGGGGAAGAAACGGTTCCGAAGTTAGAGAGGAAGTTAACATTCCAAAGACAAAATGAGTGACTTTAAGAAGAGCCAGCTAAGGTGCCAGAACAAATTCAATAACAATCCCTTTGTATTCATATACAAAGGGATTGTTATTGAATTGAAAGCTGAAATAACAAAAATATAAAAACAAAAATAATTGTATTCAAATCATGGAAGATACTAGTATTCACTACTCATTAGAAAAAGGAAATGTGAATCGTGGGAAGTACAAAAGAGCTAAAGATAGTCACTGACAGATGTAAAGACTTCTGTGGTTTGCTGTATGGTGGCAATCTTGGTCCATTTCCACTTCTGGAAGAGCTGAACTCTGGTAGGGTTATGCAGGGTAGCCGAAGGGTGGGTACGGAAAAATGTTGGAAAACGCTGGCGGTTTGACAAAGCTGGAGAGCTGGAGCCATAGGACAGCTAAGAAGGCGAGGCAGACAGAAAGAGGTAGAGAGAGATTATATACTCAATATTACTCAAAGATTAATTAATCAATTAATCAAAGATATACATACTATATTTATGACTATCAATAAAAATGATAAGAAGAGTGACAACAGCATGGCTAATGAAGCGAGAGACAAACAAACGACGAGAGACAAACAAACAACGTTTTCAAACAAGTATACGCACCACAATGAGGTTCCACATGCGCGCAGCCTCAGCCACCAGGGTGGAGACGGAGCTACAGCCAGGCATTAAAACGATCTTAATGGGCTCTGTGTACAGCAGGTCATACAGCAGTTTGGTGGCCTCACCTGGGTCACACTGTCAGGAACATGGAAGCAGATTGAACGGGAAGAGCGGACAGGATGGAGAAGAAGGAGAAGGAGAGGAAGGAGGAAGGGTATATTTATGGGAAATGTGTGAGAGGAAGGAGAAAGAAACATTACAACAGGTTTCTACAACACACACAGACACATATACATTCTAGCATACAATATTGTATGAATACTGGATATACATATATTTTTTGTTTTTACTATACCTGCTAGGTAATATTCCCTTTCAATATTAGACCATCTAAACTAACAATGCCTGGGTCAGCCTGAGTAGCACAATCCCTGTCATAATGACTAACTCATTAAAAGATCTAGATGGTCCCATCAGTAATACATGATTGTAGACAGTTCTAATAAGATATCCCACTACCCAGTCCTCAGTTGGGTGAGTGCTAAGTAAGGCTGACATGTCTAATACTGAATCACTGGGAAGAGGGTGACAGAGTTCTCATGCATTACAGCTGAGTGTCACAAGCGATAGTGTTACAAGCCAACTGTGACTTTATGGTTGTTATGGGTGTCAAAACGTGAAGGATGGAAATTCTGTGAGCAGAAATTAATCTCAGTGGTGGGTGTCGTTTGTTTTCCAATGGGTGTGTAGGCACAGGGAGTCTGTAGAATATCAAAAAATATCCACGCTTTTTTATTTTAATATAAAACTTGTCTTGATATATTGTAACGGTAATGCTGTTAATCACAATCATTTTGAAATTAAGAGTGGTGCACTGCATCTATATTCTGTCTATCTATCTGACTCAAAAACATAATCTAGTCTCAAAAACACACTTATTCACACTGTTTTAAGTCAGACATTCCCATATTGCTTTACTCTTGGTCAGACTCCCACCTCCCCCTCTGGTCATCACCATTTTCACTCACATCTCTTTCATTGAACACACAATCAAATTCAACAGACCCACTCTATTGGTCCTGCCTGTGGCCCTGAAACAGCAATAGCACTACGATAATGGCACTGTCCACACATGCACACACCATCAAGTACATATACATAATGATGGCCATGGAATTATATTTAAATATCAAGCAACACTATCGCGTTGCACTGAATAGATAAACATAGAATCCTGTGGATGTCATCCCCATCTCCATCAGGGTATGACGTTCTTAGTTGCCAATTAAAAAGGAGGAAGTGAGAAAGCATCTCATTAAATGATCACTCTACCTTTCTGTCCCTCCATCTAATTGAATAATTGATCAAAGTTTGCAGTCACCACTTTGAAATATTCAAGGTAAAGGTCTATGATGGGAGGGTAAGCATATGTCTCTAAGGGCTGTAAACAGTCAAACACTATCCCTCGCATTATCAAAGCAGTCCCTGTACCACACACAAACCAGACATGAAGATTTGACTTTGTATGTGGATATTTGGTAGTTGACTATGTAAATTGTTCACTAGCTAATTGAGCTAGTTTTAATGTGGTCTCTTTACACTCATAAGCTCCCCCAAGGGAGTCTGTAATTAACATTTCAACCAGATTGCCTTGTTGCTGACTTATTTTTACTATAGTATCATATAGCACCCACCGAAATGAGGCATGTTTTTAATTTAATTAGCCTGATTTCACTAGAAGTCTTGAACCATCCTTTGATCAATCAACTAGAAGTCATTCTCTCAACTTATCCATGTTAAATATGTCCTGTACTTTCCAATGCAGAGCCCTTTACACCAATCAAGCCAACCTTATAGCTCTCACTGACCATGTCACACAATAAAGTGTTTCCTTTTAATGCCCAAGGCTGGTCCACTTGCATTACTGAGTGGAAACTAATCGTAAATTGTTCAGTGAAAGACGGTGAATCCCCGTGTCTAACTCATCCTATGTTCATTCATCATTTATGCTTTATACCTTATGCACATTAATGATGTAGCCAGGCTCATCATTCTGATATATTCTGATCTTCAGTTGTAAGAGGCTACAGAGAAAATTACAAAACAATTGTACCTGACAGAGAAAAACATGCAAGATAGCCCCAGTCATATGCATTCAAATGCATTAGGGAGATAGCTATCACGGTCTTTCTCATATATTGAAACTTTCAAACCGTAAATAAAACATTGTGTGTGTTAGACAACTTCCCTTCCCATCCCGTCACTCACCATACTGTCGTAGTGTATCAGCTCCAGTTCATAGTCAGGAAGAATGTCACTCCTGTTGTTCACAAGATCCAAGGCCATCTGCGCAGAAGGCCAACATGCTTGGCCACCCGGCCAACCTCCACTCATAGGAAACAAAGCGCCGATGTACAATTTCTTCTTTCCTGTGGACGGACATGGCCAGAAGAGCAGAACCAAGTTGACCGATGCCCAGAAGAACATAGCACGACCGGATGCAATCCTGGATACTTGTCGCCGTGCCTTCCCAGAAACCATGATTATCCGGTAAGTTGAACAGGTGCAATATCCAACCGATTTAGTAGAGAAATTCTTGCTGGGCTACAACAGCCAGGTTTGATAATGTTCGCTTTTATGCTTACAATAGAATGTCTCTTGAACGCTGGATTGGGAATTTAATCGACAGAAGTACTTACAATAGACCGATCACAAATAAGCGCCACACTTATTCTGCTCAGCAAAATGACTGCAGTGAATTTACAGTCAAATTAATTCCTGTGATTGTAATATTACATTTAAAATGTATAATAGTTTCTCATGTTGTTGGGGCCAGGCTACCCGATCCTTTTAATTGTATTTCACATACGAGCTTTCTAAGACACGCAAATGCAGACCTGGCTCATTTGTCAGCTTTTTCCAGTCCAACAAAGTTATTTTAAAATTTAATTTAATTAACCTATGCCGGGCATTGTCTGAACTACGAGGAAGAAAGCTGTCAAGTCGCGTGACAGTCCTCACACTTGTTCTTTGGGGCACTATACAGAATCTAGACTTGTTTTTTCGTAATAAGACAAAGATTCCAATTGCGATAAACAACTTGAAATTTAAAATATGATAAAACAATGATCCACTACTTGCGAAGGTATAATGATGTGCACGACCACTCGAAACCGAGCCTGTAACTCCATATTTAAATTGAAGATAAAACAGGATTCCGCGGAATAAAGCTCCAGATGTCAATGGTTTTTCATCCTCTGCAGCATTGAAAGGAGGAAGGGGGCTGTGATTTTTGGATGTCCCTCACTAATGTGACTTCCGAATGGAAGATTACACTCGTGTTGGTGTGTGTGTGAGAAGGAGAGAGATGGGGATCGAGAGAGAGAGGGAGGTACAGAAAGGGAGAGAGAGGAAGGGATAGACAGAGAGAGAGAGAGAGAGAGAGAGAGAGAGAGAGAGAGAGAGAGAGAGAGAGAAAGAGACGGAGAGCGAGAGGAGACGGAGACGGAGAGAGGGGGGAGAGACTGACTAGATCGTGTCAGATCAATCAATAACCGTGCAGTATGTTGTTTTACCAGGCTAATTTGAAATTACACGGATTAAATTTAGCAATTGTTGGATTGATTTTACTATAAATTATCACATTTGAGGCAACTTTCTTTCTCGATACTGAATACACGATGTATCCTACAGTATATATGCATGGAAAAATGTGTATTTCCTACCTGTATAATTTTTGTCATCTTTGATTAGCAAAAAAGAAGAGAATGTTTGATTAATAAACTGCAACCAAAAAAAGACAGGTATGCACCATTCATATGCTTATGTACTGTACATGTACATGCATGACCGATAAAATAGTTTGACACCTATTTGGTGAAGTGTCAATCACCCATGCCTGAATGACTGAACCACTGAGGCCATGGGTGGAATTCTCACAGCAACGTAACAAACTACATACCTGTACTCATGATACGCTAACATGAGATAAATCAATGCATGTGATCTTTATAGGGTAGATTTGTGTTAAACTGTGCTAGATGATGCAAACAAATCCTCTCAAAACTCTGTACTCTGTGTTCCCTTCATTGTTCAGAGAAGGGCAACAGCAATGTCTTAAATGAATAACAGATTAGTAAAGAATTATCTAAATTTACAAGATCATACATTGTAAGTTTACATGAAGCTCACAAACTTGTAAATGCAGTGACGTCTATCAGATTTTATGAAAATTCCCAGCGCAAGCATAATTTTCTACTCACAGAGGCATGTAGGTTTGGGTGAGTCCCACTTCCCCTGTTTGGTGCAATGGGTGATGTTCCTGCCCTCCAGGATGAAGCCAGCATTGCAACTGTAGTGTACTATGCTGCCCTCTACTGGTTGTCCTGGGGGCTTCACTGTCACCCGGCCATTCTCCAGGGATATCCATGCACGAGGGCACAGCAACACTGGCGTTTAAAAGAGGGTGAGGAAGTGAGTGGGAATGGAATAGGGACAGAGACATTGAGTGGCAAAATATATGGGGAGAAAATGAAGAGGTGAGGAGGGATGGGGAAAGTCAATAAGGGAGAGAAAAACAAAGATCATACTCGAGAAAGCAACTCTCAAACTTTGGTATCCAGTCTACTCACTGCATCTGCTGTGCTGCATGATGTCTGTCCATGTGCTGTTGGGGAGGCATTTCCTGACTTTGGGCCCCACTATCACCCTGTTGCCACGACATATGTATTCAATCTCATAGTCTACTGGTAGTATCTGGACACTTCGGATCTACAGCAAGACAGCGAGAGACAGAAAGAGAGAGATTGATGCCAAAACATAATGTTTTTTGAAAAGTTTGAATAATAAACCAGAACATTTTCAAGATCAGAGATTCAGCATGCACAATGCTGACTGAGAATATTGTAGTGGGTGGGATGCTCTGACTGTGAGAATGGTCCTGTTTTAAAAGTGATGATAGTGTACCTGCTCTTGTGTCAGACCTCTATAACGAATCCCTCCATCTCTGGGAGGGCGAATGATGGCACAGCCTAAAATAATGAGGGGAACAGTAAGGCAATTAGAAATAAACAATGTCAGCCATATACAGTAGAATACAGTACAGCTCCATCATATCATGGCTTCATCCAATGCTCTGTGCACAGAAACAAATGACTCCATTTAGGTCTTTTAGAAATCTCTATAGATGATATTACTTCAAGTACTCCAGTATCACACACAGGCATACCACGCACATACACACAAATTACCTCCAGCTGTTAAATTATCTATGGGCACAACAAGAGATGGAATAGAATACAGAATCATCAGAAACAATAGCAGTGCCATCTTTGGACCTGGAAAAAGAGATAGATGGGAAGGGGAGAGTGGGTGGATGTGAGAGAAAGAGAATGACAGTAAAATTGCAAAGTTACGGAAACAGCCTTTCTCTTTACAATGTTGTGATCCCATGCAGTTTGGTTGAGTTTAGCTGTAGCAGTGGTTTGATTGAAACTTGAATCAGTTCAGGAAAGAGGCACTGCCTAGAAGCATTTTTGTTAGTTGGTTACCCTTTTAGGATAACCTTGTAAAACCCCATCAGAACACATTTGGACTCCAAGTATAACATTTTCATTAAGGCTTTTAAAGATCCCTAGAGACAAAATGTATGGCATATAACACTAGGAATATCTACTGATGTACTATAGGTACTGTACTTCAGGCAGCATTGACAAGTATATTTTACATTCTCGTTAAAACCTTTAAGGTTTTATTGGTACACTTTTGAACACATACCAAATATAATATAAATATTAGTCAAGTTTGAGGGATATTTATACAGTGCTTTAGCAAGACAGACTACATGTTATTTAAACCTAAATCAGTTAGATCACAATTTAAGGTAAAGAAAGTAAGTAAAAGGTGTGAATCTTTAGCTTGACTAATGAGTACAAGTGAAATTAACTCCCAGAAAGGATTTCCAAGGCTGTTAATGCCATGAAATGCAAATGCATATATGACAAAGAATCAATAAATGTGAGTGTTTCCAGGTGTGAACCAGACAAAACACTATCTGAATATGGTAAAAGAACTGTATGTCTCTTCATAGACTAGCTAGGAGTGAAAATCTAAAAGAAAAAGGAAGCAGTTTGAAAGCAAAAAGTATCAAGGTAAGAGTATCTGTAGATAATATCAGGTAAATGAAAATGCATTGATTGCTTCTATGATTACTCAAAGCAAGAACACTGCTTTAGAAATATGACACTGGCAACATGAGGATGTTGACTAAAGTACATATTTATTTTATAAATCTAAATACAGTTTTGTAGTCTACTAGACCTTATTTAAACAATCGTATAGCGTTACAATTGTAGACCACAAGCACTATTGCACTATTGACAGTACTCAACTACCAAAATAGCCTTAAGGTGCAGCATTTAACACATCCCTACTCAAGTCTAACAGCACTGTGCCATTAGTGCTCACACATAACAGTAAAACTGTGTGTACTAAGTATTTCTGTCTTGCAATAGCAAGATTCAAATGCAAATTTATGTTACAATCAAATAAATGGAGGGAGGTATAACATTGAGACCGATTGTGGGTTGTCTAGTGGAAGACGAACATTGCTGTTTACTTCATTAGTGCAGGGATATTTTTGGAACGTGACATAAGTTGAGTGCAGGTGGTAGGTAGACATTGTGTGTGTGTGTGTGTGTGTGTGTGTGTGTGTGTGTGTGTGTGTGTGTGAGAGAGAGAGAGAGAGAGAGAGAGAGAGAGAGAGAGAGAGAGAGAGAGGAGAGAGAGAGAGGAGAGGGAAAGAGGGAGCATGAGTGTGAAGAATGTTTAAAAGGCTGAGTAAGGGCAAAAAAGGGACCACAGTGAATTGTATAGACGCAGTAGGACATAGAAGCAAACTGTAAGTGAACAATCATCAACTACTGGAAAACACGGACAAGAGCAGCCTATCATTTCAGTGCCATGGGCATCGTTATATACTATCCCGATAATGGCGTACGGGTGTAATAGAATGTAGTTCCGTGTTGAGTGAAGGCCTTGTTTTTGCACAATTGCTCCAGTCATTACTGTAAATATTGGACGTGTGTATTTGAGTTCAATAATAGCACACTCGCTACAATTATAGGATCACATATATTGTTATTTTAGCACAGTACTACTTTTGACATGCACTACGGATTGAGACGTGTTCATTTTAGTACCATGGCCAGCGACAGGAGAAAAAGGTTCGTGAACAGTGACGCGCCCTTAAGGCATAACAGGCTGTTCTGGCAGCCTATCTCTACAGCGACTTCAGAAAACTAGAAATAAACGACACAATTGCTCGCACGTGGAATAGGACTTGAATGTGCCCACTGCCAAATAGGTTCTAATGAGGGTCGTAGTAAACATGCCACCAACAGTTAGCTCCCGGCCGGATGTAGCTGGTCCTTATTGACACGGGAATCCGTGATGGCCTATCTAAAAAGACTACCAGTTTATTCTATAAACCAGACTCAAAGGTTTGCTCAGCTTAGATGAGAAATTCTGATTTGACAATCTAAACCTTTAATTTAGTTATAGTTTAAAACAATCAAAAATCAAAAAGCACTGAATGAATCAACGTTTAAGCGAACATGGAGTACACGGTAAACACTGTCCAATGAATGAAAAGCATTAACTGCATCACATTGCTAACAATATTATAATACCATATAGTCTAACTCAGTCAGCAGGCTTACTGAAGTCCACAAAATGTCGTAGGCTATTATAGATAGCATACTTACAAACAATAGATGCTTTCAATGGAGATTACAGTAGTCAAAATCCGTCGTTTAAGGATGAATAAGCTATTTGGTTAAATTGTACTTCCTTGCTAAATATGTTTGTTGTTATGGCAGTAGATCTAATTTCCCATGCATATGGGCTTATAGAAAGATCAACACTCGTCATCTATTTCAGTAGCCTGGTGAGTAGAAAGGGAAATATTTACATAAATATTCTCTGCATACGCTTCACCGTAAACGACCAAACTCAGATTCTCTTCCTCCTACCCCATCTCTCGCTCACTAATCTTCTAATTCAATACGTCATGATGAGTACGTATCGTACGTAGCAATCCTTGTCTAACGCAGCCGCTTTCTTTTTGCTGCTCTGATCTTGTCCAACAGCCACACATAACGAGGAAAACTCCACGGGTGGGGGACTCAGTTGGGAGGATTGCTTTTATTTTGTAAAACTTATTTATTGTACCGTGACATGACGAATTGGAGCCGAATGACGAAATCGGCCTTTTGACCTATCAGGACACTTATCAGTAAAGTAAGCAGGCAGGTTTAAGTCCCAGGATAAAGTCGGACCATCTTACCATTAACCGTCTTCAGTACTCGACTTCATGTGCCTTCTTTTTTTAAGACCACTAGTATGGTTGTATTACTAAATATGAATATTCTATGCATGGGAATAAAAATGATCTATCTCTCAATACAGATGACTTTTCAACACGGCGGTAAAACATTTTCAGTTTGACCAGATATGGCTTCTATAGGGAGATTTGTTTAGTGAGGCATTGACTCGTGGTGCGTCAAAGTTCATTTCCTATCAAGGAAGCTCAAAGCCATGTGCTCTTCATGTGAAATTGGTTTTCTTTTTAAAACAAATACATTTCAGACATTTCGTTTCGTAAACATAAAAACAGAAATCCATGACATAAATGACAGAAAAAATGCATTTGGTCAACTGTCAAGAATGTATCTGACCATAGACCCCATTAGCGAAGTCGAAATAAATATGTCTGAAAATGTTGCTGTTATTAGAATGTAGTCTTAAGTATGTTGTAAGAGCAAAATGTTCTTCACAATTACACACATTAGCAGCCAGATACATGTTTTGGTGTTAAAAGTTGTGTTTGGGGCAGTTTTTACATTACATCACATAGTTTATAGAATGTTTAAGATTACATCAGGCATTAGTGTACATTGTCATAAATGTATATGGTAAAATCAGATAAGACTTATTTCATGATTAAGATTTAACAGCATAGATTCATGAACAATCTGATAAGTATTTTATCATGCAACACATAACATTGAAATCCGATATTTTGTGCAATTTTCAGTTGGCTTCAATTTCCATTCAGTCAAATGTTTATTGATGTGACATATGTAATGTTTTTAATAATGCATAGGATTTCTGTCCAGCAGACAATTACAAACTAAAAAGTTTGCAACCTTTACTAGCATTCAGCTATTATTAAAGTTGTTTGTGGTATGTATTCACAGAACGAATGGTTTGTTTACCATAGTTTGTATTCCTTTTTTACATGAAAGCAGACATAGCAAACTAAATGTCCAACATGGGAGAGAATGGGGGAAGCGGGAGGCCACATTCTACAAACCCTAAGACTAAAATATATAATGTGTTCATTTAGCACATAAGTTTTATCCAAGGCAACATATGGAGCGGGAACCGAACCTGCGACCCCTCGACTTACAGGCAACTACAGAGCTATACCCATCCTATGGAACATTGTTCTTGTTGATGGATCAACATTGCATTAAGAATTTCTTAGTTCACATGGGATCTTTCAACCGGGTAAGTGTAGCTTTAGTCACAACTATAACTTACTCAAAACTTTTTACAATCATATCTGTAAGTGGAGTGACAAAAATGGCTAGTCGTTCTTTCTTTGAGCAGAAAAAAGCACTTCTCCCATTTTGTTTTTGGTCTTAACCAACAAAATCAGGTATACTTTACACAACTAATTTTAGCAGAAAATGTAAGTATAGGAATTTCAGCAAGGCCAATCCTGCCATATAGTTTAAATACATTTTCAGCCAGCATCTTTGTGGGTTTACAAGTGTAAATATTGTTTAAGATTCTAACATGTAATATCAGGTCAGTATCCCATCTCATATACTTTCTTATACTGCAATTCTTACCATTACAGTTGACCAGACTGTCTACTTTTCTATTACACAATTATTTTGTGAACTCAAATAGCACTCGAATTTCACAAACTGAAACTTCGGTGATGCTGCTGTAGAAACTGCTGTTGGCGATCTTTAGTTGTAATTTCAGTTAGCCTGTTCCCTTTGTCCTTTCCTCCTGTCCCCTCTCTCTCTCCATCCTCCCCTGTCACACTCCCTACATCGCTGAAGTCCCCGAGGTGTTCAACGGAATCACATTTCTCCAAGTCTGATGCGATCGTTTGCAGGCTGAAGACGGAAAGGGAATCCGACCCCGCCCTCTCCCTTCCACACTCGGTTTCAGCTCTCTCCGTGCATTTTACTTCCTGCTTGTTTTTTTCATGCGCCATATTACTCCCGTCCACTCTCTCATTTTCATCTGTGCCTACTCTAAACGCTACTCCCTCTGCCCCCATGACACTGTCTGACTCCGCACCCACAGGGGGACTCCGTCCTCCGAAGGTCGTAGTGGATCCTCCCTCAACTTGGTCCTGCACCCTCTGAGCATGAATCTGCTCACTGATTTTCTCCAGGTTGCGTAAGGCGATTGAGTAGCAGGATTTCACTTTGGCCACCTTTTCCTCCAGCTGCATCACTTTGGTTTTGTGCTCCTGAAGTGTCACAAAGACAAATAGAGGAACGGAGAACACACATTAGTTGAGTACGTTAACAGTGCTGGTGCTTTAGAAATAGTAAAAAAAGAGCATTAGGGTTAGAAAACTTTGAAATAAGATGATTTCATAGGGTTCTTGGTCCAGCTTCTGTGTATACTAGACAAAAACAATAATACTATAAGTTCAGAATGTATTATTTACCTCAAGTATGTTGTTGAACTGAGCCTTGAGCTCAAAGTAAGGTTTGGACTTCAGGATAGCCCGCTTGAGAGCTTTCTGTAGGGTCTGAACCCGGCCCTCTGCCTCCTGGCAGGCATGGGTGACACGCATGTGCTCCCGTTCACTACGCAGACGCTCTTCCTCTGCTTCATTTACCTGTAAACCACATTGTCTTACTAACAAGTCGTCAGATATTTGTAATATAGGACAATATTCAGGACTGAACATTCTTGAAACACATGTAGTTAAAAGTGACTACGTGGATATGGGTTGGAGTGTTACTTTACCTTGGAGGTGGCATGATTAAGCATTTCCTGCCAGGTGGGGTCTAGGGTGTTCCTGCCGTCTGCCAGAAGTCCCTGCTCTGCCACATACACCATCTCCCTTGCAGCTGTGTGCATGGAAACGGCTCTTTCGTAGCTAAGTGCAGCCTTTTGTGTCTCTTGCTGGGCCTTGAAGAAATGAACAGCCAATTACATACAGACACAAATGAGCCAGACTGGGCTAGTTACACAAGGTGAACATTAGTATACCTCTTTGGCAAGTCTGCGAGCCTCATAGTAGGGCCTGGCTTTCTCTATACAGGTACCAAGTTGCAAGCTGTGAGCATTAAGCTTCCTTGCAGAGTCAGTGAGAATCTTCCTGTACCCTGATCTGGCATCCTAAAGTAAAAACAAAGACAAACAAATTAAATTACAATTCAATCCTTCTTCACTGCAACGTTTTTGAAAAATGTTTTTCAATGAAAGGTTCCTAATCATAAATATACTAGTGATGACATCAGGTGGAGGATAACATAGTATTCTTCACATACATCCAACTGGAGTTCAAATTTGTTGATCTCTGCACTGGCTTCATTAAGTTGTTCCAACTCTTCCTGCAAAACATAATGGGTTGCATACATTGGTAGGACGGAAAAATGAGATAGACTACTGAGAAGTAGCTTACAAAGCACACGACCATGTAATAGTGTAAATGTATCTTTCCTGTATACATTAGTTTATTCATGACTGCTGAAAAGGGAAAGCAGATTACATTACCAACGGATGTTTTCCCGATTAATGTTTAATCCAATATGTCCAATAACATGAAAAATGTACTCACTTGAATTCTTGGGTCTAATTCATCATCGTGTCTGTATTGTTCACCAGTTTTAGACGTCAGTGTCTCTTCGCGCTCAAGTCCCTTGCAGGTGTCCTTGTCAAATGATTCTTTGTTTGTGTTAGTTTTTTTCAAATGAAATTCACCCTCGCTCACTTCGATACCTTCTCCAGGAACCTCTCTCCAATGCCCGACTTCAGGGCCTCCGGAACCGGCAGGACTTTCACGCAAATCCTTTGGCTCCATTTTAGTCCACATTCAGTTAGCTATTTTAGCTAGCCAACTTGGGCACTGTATACAAGTTTCTGACGTCAAAGGCTTTGCTTTCCGTTTTATTATATGTATTCTACGTGTTTATATAAATCAAAGATAAGAATCCTGTTCATTTCCTGTTCTTGGATTACCGTATCCATAGCTAGACTAGGTATGACAAGGCAAAACTCAAGTTAGCTAGCTAGCTAACCACAAGGCTAGGCTAAGTGCATAATGTAGTAGTGCTAGCTAGCTAGCTAGCTAGCGTAAATAGTAGCACAATATTTAAATTAAACGAAGGGAACTGCAGGTGACAGTACGTAAACAACACATATAGCTATCTAAATCAAATATAAAATACTAAAGTACAGTATATTTTCATCACCCTTTGCCACTAATCTTCACTACTGTACATCCATCTCTTCTGACAGGCGTAGCTCTAGCTAGTGTCAAATTGATTCTGGGGAAAAGGCGATACACAGGTGGGCGACGTTGACTAAATAATATCGACGTTTTTTTTTTTTCATGTATAATCTATAAATTTGTCCAAAATGCTAAATAAACAATCATGTTTACAGGTTAAAAGATAGTGTATGGGTAGTGTATAAATAGGACTAAAATTAAATAGTTTAGTAAATATAAAGAAACAAATAAAGCAAATAAAGGTTAATAACACTTGCCGCCTAAAACCTAAGGAGCTTATAAGTTTTTAGATATAACCAAGGATCCTTTTTTTTTTTTTTTGACTTTGGTAAGGAGTTTAAGAAATGTTTATTAATTAAAATATTACCAATAAGAATTAAAATGGCATCTACAAGTTCTTTGGACTTCCAGATGATCTCAAAAACATTAGTTCATGCAAAATTAAAATATAAAGCCTTCCTGCTCCAAAATCTAGTTACGCAACAGTCATAGAAACGGTAAGGTAGTAAATGTGTCAATAGAAACTACATGAAGTTTATCACCATAATATACAATTTGGATTAATTTGATGGAAAATACAATAGTTTATTGTTTTTGAGGTACAGTAATTGTAGAGCCAATATCTCGTTCAGTTAACATCAGGAATAACTTTATCCCCCCCAAAAAAATACCCCTTTGTGTGGATTAAAAAAATAATTGTATGAAGGAATATTGTCTGCATAAATGCAACAAGAAAACTGTATAAATACAACAGGAGAAACTATCTAGTGACACTTGATTGTAACATTGATTTTACCATCAACTGTAATATAAAGAAAAGTCCTTTGCCCACACATCAATGTTTTCAACTTTATACAAGAAACACAACAGTTTACAAGTATTACATGAAATTAACATTAAAATACTGACCACATTTTATGTAACTGCGAAGTGGATTTAACCAAGCTATGTTACCTTTGCAAACTACTGGAGGTATACTTAACTTAAGATACAATATAAGATGCACTGGTGTACAGTAATTTATGACATAACAAACATGTGGGCAAACAATCAGAAGTTATCTGAGTACTTCTTTTAGTTTTGCAATTTAGACAAAGTTTACATCAGTGTTGAGATAACCTGACTCACCAGTTGGGTTGTTACACTTAACCATCTTGGCAGTTGTCCTTGGAAACTGTTCCGGAAAGGGCAGGCACTTTCATGAATATTTGGCAGGTGACTGGATGAACCATCTGTCTATCATCATCGATCAAGGATTTAAATCAGGCCTGAAGCAGCCAGTATTAGCTGACAGGATGCTGATAATGCCAAAGCATTCTGGGTTAAGCACAAGCAAATCACTTGGAGTTTGGCAAAATTGATTCTTGTGTGGTTGCGATTAGGGCTGGGCAAAAAAATTAATATCTTGATATTGTCAAAATGTTTACGATATTAGGTATATATCATGTTTGCATTTGCTTTTAAACATTTTTGCCCGCATTAGAAAACAGAAAAAACAATTTTGAAAAAACAGATATTGTTACAAAGTACTAAGTGTGTAGTGCAAATTTAAGCAGTTAAAAAATCTATACCAAGAGATCACTTACTGCTTTTTATTAAATGAACACATGTAAATGGAACTGAAGTAGTACAAAAAGAGTACAGAAAGTGCCTTCTGTCAACATTTTGTAAAGAAAGTATGGTTGAACTTGAAATATTTGCTATTCACAATTCTTTTCACATTTTACATTGTTGTCAAAATGGTTGCGATATTATCTCTAATATTTGATATATCGCCCAACCATGGTTGTGGTATCGTTAATGTAACTGTCTCGCAAGGTTACTTTTGAGAGAAAGGCATTCTAAATTCTACTCCTGATATGTTGCCATCATTGCAGAGTACCACCACCATCGAACACACACACAGACAAGAGATGTACCTAAGACAAGTGGCCAAATAAAACAAACATGATCAGATTTCATGTATAATTGGCAATATAAAAATATGTGTTTGTATAATACACATTTAGCTCTTCTATAGATGTTTAGATCCATACAAATATATACTGTAAAGACAAAAAACCTGAGAATTAAGGATTAGTGTAGCATACAAATGGAGATCCGATAACAGCACAGTATGTACATACTTTATCTTATCAAGCATTCATTGGTGCACACATGTACTCCTTTATTACCATACTTTTTGGTTCTTTATTTTGAAATCATTACATTCATTCCTGCTATTACCTTTGGTTATTAGCTCCAGCTTGTATCATAGTGGCTCCATCCAGGAGGAGGTGCCAAAAAGATTCTCTTACCCCTGTGCAAGAAGCTGACCACACCTCTATATCCTGTTCGTGGTACACCTGACTTAAGGTCCTCCATAATGCCAAAACCTTTGGCAAATACTTTGAAACTGTCCTTGCTAGAGTACTGCAAACGAAACGGTCCTGCTCCAGTCAGTTGACCTTGCTTGATCTCTTCATAAGTCACCAAAGGTGTACTGTAAACCTCTTTTTCAAATGCCTCTTTGTATCTATTTTCCTCCAAGTAAGTGAGGTCCAGTTTGGTGAAAGGCACATGTTTGGAATTTAATTTGATGTAACGCAAGTACTTGTCATAAAATTGGCCCAGACTCACTCCCTTTCGACCAAAGGTTATAGTTCGGGAGATTTCCGGGCGGATGCAAGCTCGACCTTTACGCTGAGCAGGTTGGCGCATCCAGTCATCCCAGAATGCAGCTGGCCACTTGGGCTCCAGCTCTACCCATAGTTTCCTAAGCAGCATCCAGCCTAGCCCAGGGAAGAAGTCTGTTCTGTACAGGAGGTCTGCTTTTCCAGGGTCCACATAGCCGTCTCGACCATTGTCATTCCAGGCAGACACACACCACAGTGAGATGTCTGAATTCAGGATTGGGTGTAGGGCTCTGAAGTAATCAAAGAAATCTGGTGCCACCTACAATTGAAGTAGAAAATGAGCAATCTGGTAGAACCACACACAATATATCATCATGATAAAAAGTTAAGTGTTACATAAAATTGTCAATAAGTATATTAATGTGTTTTGAGCATATCAATGATTTTGCATCCTGCGTTACAGAATTTGGGAAGTGTGAGCCGTATAGATGGATTACCTCCAAGTCGTCCTCCACAATAACTACAGAGGAATGGGACAGAACTTTGAACACTCTATTGAGAGCCCAATGGTAGTGTCTGGATATCTTGTAGTAGCCTTGAAACTTCTTGTGTTCTGGCCTCACAGAGATGTCAGACATGTCTGGTTGTTTCAAGTGAGTGACTTGATTTCCATAGGAATCAATCACCTCTGAAGTCTCAGCATGTCCGCAGTCTTGACTGACTATAATTGGATAAAGTTCAACTGAGGGGCGGTATTCAATGAGCTTGTCAAGGCAGCGTTTAATAGTGACCCGATTACAGGCAATAACCAATATAGGAATGACAACTTGATGAAGACTGTCTTTCTGGTCATGCCCTTGTGGCTCCCACAGCGACTGTTGACTCTGTATCTGAAGAAGAATCTTTCGTTGCATTTCAAGCTCCGATTCAACATTTTCAACCATTCGCAATACATCTGCGGCTACATCCGAACCACCCACACCAGGAGCTCCAACTAGCTCTTTATCGTCTCCACCCTGCGGTCCATGTAGCTGGCCTGAGGGTGCTCCACGCCCCAAAAGAATAAGGACCAGTATGGCATTCCAAGTGACAAATAAAAAGGCACCACAAAAAGTTAGGCAGCCTCTTTTACGAAGCATGATCAAACAACCCAAAGATGAAGGGAAATCAGGTGGACAACATTTAGACAGTAGAGCCTTACCACAAAATTTGTTTTCATAACGGAGTCAAAAATGACTCAAATCCACAGCAGTGTGAAGGGAAAACGGATAAGTGCTTCTACTGAACCAGTTCTAAAGCAGGAGAGTGGGTTAGTTCAAGCCATCCTCTTCTATCTGAAATAAAAGAAAGAACACTGAAAGGTACTATTACATGAATACGCTACAGTCTGACAGACAAACGTTAAAGACATTATGAAATACGTCACGGCTTCTATTACTACTATCAAGACAATATTCCCCACCATAGTAAATTAGGCTAGCTAGAAAAGGCAGTCGTTTGTCAAACATTTCAGCAAGCTTTTAACCACTAGGGAACGAAAGTAGTAGGATTTACCGCTGAATAATCAAATAAATTATAAATTATGATCAGGATTAGTAAATTGAGCCATTCTTGAAGATTAACTATAGGGATTTTTCAAAAAGAGAGATTGAGAAATTAGTTGTTGATAATGGGTGTGCCCGTTTGTCACAAACGACTAACTTTAATGATCTAAGATTCATTTGACATATGGACTATTGGTTTGGAAAATACTGTCAGAAGCTGTTTATTTGAGTCGCCGATTGCAAAAATGGATAGCCTAGGTAAAAATCATTTAATTGTTAAGTCATAACATTGTGCAGTGTTAAACATCTGCAGTACTCGAATAAAACGAATATACTTGGTTTGTCACCTGTGGGAGGCTACAAGTAGGCTACATGCACAAAACTTAAACCAACCCCCACCATGACTGTACAGCAATTATGTCAAAACAATACGGATATCTTCTACTAAGGTAGCGGAGGCGGAAAAAAACAGAGCTAGTCCAAACAGGGCAGGGAGAAATTAGCTGGAGAAATTAGCTTGATATCTTACCTCGCAGTCGCGCATGTTTCTTCTGTGGCCATTTTTTTATAATCAATGGCAACATGTCAGACTATGTGAGGGAAGCGAAAGGAGAATACAGCTAACACGTGCTTCCTGACTTTGTTGAAAAAAAGAAATAAAGTTATTTTTGTTGTCGTTTCCTCGGCTTATTTTGTAAGACATCGTAGACACCCACTGCACTTCCGTGTATCGCATGTTCGCAGGAAGTCCCGTCATGTTCAGAATTGTAGGCTACATTATTTATTTACGTTTATTAATCCAGCAGACGCAGTTCTATGTATGACGACATAGGATAGAGAAGGTTTATATACTGTTGAGTAGCAGCTACAATATGTAGTTTAAAAGTAGGCAATGTCAATAATCTTTCTAGTTCGGTAAACGTGTGTGTGTGTTTTTTTAAACCGATTTTCTTTCAAATGTTGCTTATATTAGGGCTTACATACCCTATGTAATGCCTCAATTAATTTTATGGTTAATACTCATGTATGTCTAAACTCATCAATCCTTAATAATGGTTTAATCATATCAAGAGTTAATTTTGGTATGGCAGGAAATAAATCCTGGTGTTGTTTCTCCAGATGCAACACACCTGGAGAAAAAAAACATATCGATGTCAAAACGAAATCTTTCACTTTTTGATTCGACTGATTTGTGCACGCGCTTCATCAACGAGGCATTTTCCAGGTGGGGGTCCACCTGGTTACACAACACCAGCTGTGTTTGCCCCTGGTGGCGCAAAACGTTACCTTTTCCAGGTGTTACTTGTGACGTGTCCATACATTCATGCGAGCATATGAGGTAGCCTTAAAATGATTGTCATTAAAAACCTCCCACACATTTCCACCAGAAATGATTGTCTTCCATTGTATGGTAGATGGCAGCTTATGTATTAAAGTTGTAACATTTGAATGGTCCCGCTGGAAAGAGTTACAGTAACAGTAAAACTAAGGGATGAGGATGAAGTGGGTGGGTGCACATATGCATATGAGTCAACAAAATAATCTTGACATGTTTAATTTCAACATAAAGTTTCATTTAGCACATTTAACATTTCTGGTAAATGTCACATTGAGTAGTTAACGCTAAATGTTCAAAATAGGTTATTAAGAAGAACTCCTTTCAGCTTTCAGCTGAACTTTCAGACTTTCAGCTCCTAGTTCTCAAATACCTAAGGTTCCATTCAACAGAATCACTTTTTTCCAGATGTTGTCGAGGCATTTCCTTGGTTTGGGTCCAACTTCAGTCTTATCATTGTTTTCTTTTGATAACAATATGTCTTCATATAGTGGTGAAGCAACACAAACAGCATACGAAACAAACACCATATACAATCACAAACAAACTCATTAATGGTCTTTACAGTATAAATGAATTACTTATCTTACAGAAGTCAGGGATAGGAGGAATGTAAGTGTCCATGGTCAACCTGGATGGTGATCTCCTGGATGACCTCCTATTCCAGATGGTGATTGGCTGCTATTTGTCTGATTAGGTCTGTCGGGATACGTGACAAAATTAGGCATAATCACAAAAGCCAAAATGCCCACCATCATCAGTGCCACAGTGATGCTGATGACTGACGCTACAACAGCATAGTAGCACTGGTCGGAGCGGAACATCTGACGTAGACGACCTCTGGCCCTGCTTGGGGGATGACCCACATCTAGGACAGTTGCTTGGGTAACTCCTTGTTCCAATGTTCCCCGTTGGAGGGAAACATCTACTGATGTGTTATTGGACTTTGTGAGGCTTGGATTGGCAGGAGGGTTTTTTTTCAGCATTAACTTGCCCTTGTTGCGTTTGAAGCGAACGGACAGTGCCCTTTGCATCCCTGAAGGAAGCTTCCGGAAGACGTCCTCATTGTTGACCAGATGCGGCAGGTCTCGACCGCGGGGCAGTTTGGTTAGCTCACGGCACACTGGGCAGGACAAGGTCTTGAGCTCAGTTGAGGAAACGTTGATGCGAGCCAGACACTCCAGACAGAAGGTATGGCCACAAGAAAGCAGCTTTGGGGTCTTGAACATATTGTCATACGTGCAGAAGCACACCACACACTCAGTGTCTTGCACATTATCCTCAGGGGCATTTGAGCCCATAGGTCCAGCCTCTTTTTCCTCTCTCTCGCATCTTCGGGCCTCCTCGCTCCTCCCACGCTCCCTCCTCTGTCCTGTGCCCCTGTTTTGTGTTCTCCTCCTTCCTTCTTGCCCTTCTCTCTCAGAGTCGGAGCTCCTGGCTCTCTTTCTTTTGGGTGGTTTCTGCTTCTCCTTCTGCTCATGCTTGCATCTTAGTTCATCTTTCTGGTCAAGTCGAGGTTTGACGTTGGCCAACTGCTTTGCTTTACAGCCATTACTGCTCTCTCTATCCCTGTTGTCACTCATAGTAGACTCAGGAAGGCTAGAGGACGCTTGTACTTAAATTTTGGAGTCAGTCAGATGATTCCTGTTAGAGAGCCAAATAAATTCTAAATAAACAAAAAAACTACGTCAACAGCTTGTAACACTTGAGAAACAACCATGTTCCTTGACTACAGTAAATAAAATGTGTCCTACGGTCATTTCTTAAGATGGTAACAATTTTCCTTGTAAACTTCTATGTGCCATTACTGGTGCTTAACATTCCATGAGATATGGTACAATTGTACATCGTTATAGGATGCCGTCAAATGTTTTTTACATCTCCTGACCAACATGCCAACATGCCAGTTAACCACACACCAAACCTTACATTGTCTAGAGTTGTGTCAACAAATACACTGACCTGCTGAGGTGTTTGAGAGTTAGATCAGTCAACAATCATTTCCAGACACCAGCATAGTAAATCGAATGTTTCATCCACTGAGTAACTAACAATCTATCAAACACAAACATCTAACTACACTTTACAACAGCTTTGTCATATTTTCCTGTTTGACACTTTGTGTGTACATTCCCTCCGCTAGCTCTGTCTACTTCAGACTATACTGTGACTCCCGATATTCCTCCTCCCTATTTAACTTGCAGTCTTTCCCTTTCCAGTCTTACCAGTTAGACAAGTCTGTTGCATTTTAACCTTTGCCTCATTTTGTATGTGTGGAATGTTAAGTCTAAATGACAGTCTTCCTACTGTCCCTGTCCTGAATAAGGTGTTTGTGTGTGCAACAGTGTCTAGTGGTAGTAGAACTATTATGAAGGCTCCAATGTCATATGAGTACCTTTTGAGTTTGCATATTGAACACATCCTTAGTGTCTTTTCACAAAAAATGCTAAAATACCTGTGTTGTGTGATGCATAGTCTATATACTTAAAGGAAATCTGTCTCAAAGATTAATCTGTTGTACTTACATTGTTGTCTGCTGGATTAAAGAAAATTGTTATAAGAATATAGACAATAGATTGACAAAAAAAACAAGTACTTCAGTACCCAAAACTATTTATAATAACTTTGCCCAACAACTTGAGGTCAGGAGTCAATTCATACAAAAAAAAATTAACCGAAAAGGTTTTCCGATTCAGTCACATTTTTCCACAGTAGTAATTTTTCAGTTTGTGGCATTTGTTCACATTCATTTCTGTGTCAGGTATTTATGGGATTGCATTCAATGGGAAAGAACAAGAATCAAATATAGTCAGATCAACCACAAGTTATGTAAAGTAATCAAACCAATAAATCATATTTGTTATTGGTGGACTACGTTTAAATATGTTTCATGTCTATGGGGGAAAACAGTTGTTGGTGAAGTATGTATGTTATCAAATTCAACAAGTTCAAGTCACCATTGTATGTGTAGTGATCAACAAATTGGTCGCCAATTAAGTGCAACACACTATACATGATGAAAGTAAGAGGAAAGAAAGCTATGTTTATTCATGCAGTGGACTCATCACTTAAACTGCTACCTTTATTTTTAGGGTTACAGAAGGATGGAAAACAAAACAACCTTGGAGCACTAAAAAAGAAAGCAATGCTTCTTGTCCATCCCCGCCTCACCACGTGATTTTGCAGTTGCCCAAGACAGACAGACTGTATCTTCTAGTTCTCAACGTTATCTACCTTCTTTTAGGGGGATTCATGATAAGGCCATCCACATGAGCAATGAAACAGCTATTAGGCCCCATGATACAAAGTTGTTTTGCTGTAGCTGCCAAGATGTTTGTAAAAGGGGGAGTGTCCCTCTAGACAGACGTCCATCCATGTCTTGTGTTCAGCCCAGCTCCTCCTTGGCCTTGCCCTGCTTGCGGGGCATCTTCTTGCTACTACTGTCCTCCAGCTCTTTGTTCTTGTAATAGTGTGGAGCCACCTCCAGCAGCCAGCCACTGTCTATCTCTATGACCTGTTTAGAAACAAACAAATTGAGTTATCGTGCGTATATTAAAATTTTAAACCAATCTCATCTAATACCAATAAGACAAAACAGTAAACAATGCGAGTGGACACATCAATACAGCTGCGGTCCTAGATTCCGACAACAACCCTTTCCAACAAGCAAAAGAATCCTCATAGTGTCTCTGTAACTCACAAGGGTCTCCTGTTATGTTCACAAAACAACTTGTGTAAGCTATGCTAACACAACAGTGAAGGAGTCACCAGTTACGAACTAAAAGAAATGACGTCACATCTAATCTAGCACAAACAAACCTGTCTCATGAACTCCTTGGTGGTGAACACCAGCTCGTGGTAGATGAGCCATCGAGGCTGCTCCTCAAATAACGAGCTGTTGGGATGGACGTAAACGGTCTGTTGGTGTTTCACTGTCTTATAGCCCCCTTTACTCAGCCGTGCCGTGTGATAGAAATAGCCCGCAGTTATTGCCTGAGAGAAAGGGATACGACACAGCCAAAGACTGTTACTGTCATAACTGCATTTCATTGACGCCATCTTTGTTATATTAAGACCACATCCAATTTGACGTTCATGGTCCTTGTTTTGGTTTCTGCATACCTTACGTAGAGGAACAATGTCTCCTTGGGAGCTGCACACCTCCACTTCGATCCTGTCCATCAGGCCCTCCAGCTGCTCCCGCACGTCCCTGGCCCGCTTCATCGAGCGGAACTGGATGAAGTTCTCGTAGCACCACTGGGTGGAGTAACCACTCTCCACCCACTGACAAAGAGGCACACAGAAGAATCTTTAAGGACCATAACTGTCTCTGCCATAGTGTCACTGGACTGTCAATTTATAAAACACTTCTTCAACCCCTTGTGCTGTAGGGTCATTGTGATTCACCTTTTTCACCACAATGGTGGGTGCATTGACACAGTGCAGCTGACTCAATGTTGCATTGTGTCAGCTACTGCTTGTTCTGATTAAATGATTCGGACATTAGAGGTGGTAACAAACATTCCTAAACAAGCATTTGGTTAAAAAAAAAAAAATGTGTTAGATGACTATCACAAAGTCATACTTCCTGGTATATATACAAATATCATTGTATGATAATGATTGACTGATAATGTCCCACTTCCTGGAGAATACACGCTAGGGTTGACACATACTTCAGGTAAAGAGGTTGATACATGAAAGGTAGAAAAATTCCTTTTAGGTAAGGAATCCATAATATTGATATCAGAATTTAAATAAGACTCTGATTGGATGAATTACCTGTGTGTATACATTAAGCAGCACCATGTGATCTCCTCCTGGGACCACAAAGTTCATCCTGGCATTGTCGGCATGGACCACCTTGTCTTTAGGCCGATAGAAAATTGAGTTGTTGACAGACAACATTGCAGCTATTGTCAGCACCTCCTCTGAACACTTATACCTAGTTAGGGGAAGGGGGAAAAAAAAGTGTTGAGTAAAAATATGTACTGTAATACACAGTAAAAACATGGAGGGAGAGAAAAAGATGAAAGGGTGAGAGAGATCCGTACTGTTCAGAAGCCAGGATCATCTTGCTGAGCATAGGGTCAACAGGCAGCTCAGCCATCCTGCGGCCCATCTGGAAAAGATGAACGCACGCAAACACATTGGAACGCTTTCATACAACACCCAACGTCCACTGCCCCATTTGAACGCTTTTAACCTCCATTTCCTTCTTCATAATCACATTGGAATATACAAAACCTGCTGGTTCATTCTAGAACTCATGCATATTCTCGTGGTTGGACTGGATTCAGAAACAATATCCTTTTCATTTTCCCAGTGCAAAAAACCCCCACTTTGCATTTTTGCTAAACTTTAATCTTGGTCACAAAATCAGGAAAGGGCAGGTACCTTTGTGAGTTCTCCCAGGTGGTTGAGGGCACCTAGTGCATAGAGCTGCTCCAGAGCAAGAACTAAAGTCTCATGAGGGGGCGGGTCCATGAAGTCGAAATGGATGAGGTCATTGATGCCTGTAAGACAGATAATGGTTTAAAAGTGGACTAAAAGTCATGAAGTTCACAAATAATTCAGTACTTTTTCACTCTAGGACAGGTTTTCCTCTAGGATCTTTCTATTTTTGGCTCTCGTTATCATCCCACCAATCATAATCATCATTATAAGGAAAGCGTTAGTTCGCTGATGAGCGGTACATGGATTTTACCAGACACCCAAGTCTGCATTTGGGTCAACAAGTAAATTATTAATCCAATCCGACCAAAATAATGTTTTTCATCTTGCTTTGTAGATTTCAAGGTGAACATGAAGGTAACCCATGAAATGCAAAGGGCCGTACCAAGACTCTTAAGCAACAGGACTACGTTTCCTAGGTTGGTCCTCTGGATCTCAGGGACAGTGGTCTCCTCCATCTCGTGTTTGAAGGCCCACGCGGTGTAGAGGCGGAAGCACTTCCCAGCAGCCACTCTGCCTGCCCTGCCTGCTCGCTGGTTGGCTGAGGCCTGAAGACCAGTTCAATGCAGTTGGTCAACAAAAACAAGTTTTAAAAAAACACACACAAAAAAACAGTAAAACTATTGATTACCCGTGAGCAGGGCGTGACTATTAGTGACTCCATTCCAGTGCGTGCATTGTAACTCTTCTGCTTGCAGAAGCCTGGGTCAATAACATAGATGATGCCATCTATAGTCAGAGAGGTCTCTGCAATGTTGGTAGCCACCACCACCTGAGCACAGAGAAACACAGGATACAAAGTCATGGGAGTGTATATTAACCCACAAAATATACTGTATCAAGATTGAAGTCCGAGTGCAACATCCAAAATAGCTGCGCTCTGACCTTGCGGGCATTAGGGGGAGTAGGATTGAAGATCTTGGCCTGCATGTCAGAGGGCAAGTTGGCGTAGATAGGCAGGATCAGCAGCTCAGAGATCTTGGAGCCCAGACGCCTGCACCTCTCCTGCAGAAGCTCACAGCAGGTCTCAATCTCCTCCTAGAGCATAGAGAGGATGACAGAGAACCGGTCAGAGAATGCGGAACCTTTGCACTTTGGCATAACACATTGGTCCAAAGGAGCGAAATATAAAGCAGGAATCTCTTGATTGTGTGCAATGGTGTGGATTGCGTGTCTGGCTATGTGGTGCGATTATCTCAAGAAGACACAGTATGAAGATATAGAGAGCACTGCCAATGGCCACTGCACTTGTTTAATTAAAGATGAATAGATAATCACACAGAAAACCTTTGGGGAGTATGACAAATACGATAAATAAATCATATAAAATATGACATGATTCAGAAATGAGGAAACGCTGTACCTGTCCCGTGAGGAAAACCAGCACGTCTCCAGGGGGCTGAGTGACGTGGATCTGGAGGACTGACACCACACAGGCCTCCAGGTAATCTGCCTCAGGGGCCTGGAGAACGAGGGGAACACATGGACATCAGGTGTACATCACACAAATTCTATGTGACCCAGATATGGACTGGGGTCAAAAGAAATATCCAGAAGTACCGAGGTGTTGTAACTGAAACGGTTGTTTGAAATAGGCTGCGTACTTTGGTGTAGAAGATGTCTACTGGGAATCTCCTGCCAGGGATTCGGAAGACGGGCGCATCGTCAAAGAAGCAGGAAAACCGCTCTGTGTCTAAGGTGGCGCTCGCCACTAACACTTTAAGGTCCGGTCGGAACCTGGCGATGTCCTTGATGAGACCAAACAGGATATCTGTGTGCAGCGTTCTCTCGTGGGCCTCGTCAATAATGACCACACTGCGAGCATGAGGCGGTAAAGAGAATTTTAAAAAGGGACCTCACACAAAAACAACTACCTCCAAGAAATCTACTAGACACAAACAGAATTAAAATGTCGTATTAAAAAAAAGCGGTTAACAAGTAGCACCTGTAGCTGGCCAGGTCAGGCTCTGTCAAGAACTCGCGTAGCAACATGCCGTCCGTCATGTATTTGAGGACCGTCCTCTCTGAAGTGCAGTCCTCAAAACGGATACTGTAACCCACCTGAGGACAGGAAGGATACCGTTAACCTCTCAACTACATAAAGGCCTTTTGTCTTTGTCTATTAGAGACAAACTCACCTCATTGCCCAGTTTGACACCCACTTCCTGGGCAACACGGGCTGCAACAGACATTGCTGCTACTCTGCGTGGCTGAGTACAACCTATCTTCATTCCACCCTCATTATAACCCTACAAGGGAGAGTGAGGCAGACAGTTGAAAACAAACTGGACACACTGATAAAAAAAACTATGTGTAATATCCACCATCATAAGCAGAGCCCCAGACAACCTATCCCATTGGTAGAACTGATGCTACAGAGTGTAGACGCACCCATCATCTTGAATATCCACTGATATATCATTAAGTTCAGAGGTGCCCCTCTATAATATTCTGTTATAGGTTATAGTTTGTCCAAAGCCTTGAAAGAAAGGAAATTCAAATATCCACCCCAACCCTAACTCAAGCCAGGTAGAAACTCACATCCTCCATTAGGTACTGAGGGATCTGGGTGGTTTTTCCAGAGCCTGTCTCCCCCTCAATGATGAGGATTTGGTGTTCCTTGATGGCTGCTAGTAGATCCCCTCTGTAGGGGAAGACAGGCAGGCTCTGTCTCACCTCCTGGATGGACTGTCTCTGCACCTCTGCTTGGGACAAGGCGGGGGCGCTGTTCTCCTGAAGACACACACACACACACACACACACACAGATACAAACACACACACAGATACAAACACACAGATACAAACACACAAACAGGAAGCATTCATACATACTATTCAACTGGTATTCTGTAAAATAATGGCAATGCTGATAAGAACCATTATGTAACAATAATTTCCACAAAGTGGACCAGGCGAAATGGACCAAACTAATATTGAGACAACACTTTGCATAATGGTAAATATGCATTTATTATTATTATTAAGTTGTTAATGATTTATTCTTATTGTGCTGAAGTGCCTTTGGAAAGAGGTTTTTATCATTGTATGGCATTCTGTTCTACTTGTTCTACTTCTCAAATTACAAGTATCTTATAAACTTTTAAAACTTCATAAAAATACCTGTTCAAGTGTTCCTTTCATTGTGACAGCACTGCTGACAAAGTTGATCATCTCGTCCTCCTCTAGAATCAGCTGATACTTCTCCCTCTCTTCTTTCATCCCACGCTCCCTCTCCCTCTTCGCCCCAAAGCTAAGAGAGGCAGTTTTAAGCCTTTCCTCTTCCCACCTGCCCTGTTCTCCTCCCATCTCCATAGGCATCTCCAACTCCAGCTCCAAGTCTCTCTCAGGCACCGTCTGGAAGAAGAATCGGGGTGGAATTAAAATAACTCAAAGAGTTAGGTTTTGGGTTAAAACCAACACTCCATAGGTGAAGAATGATTAGAACTGAACAATGTAGCAGAAACTAGACCAGGATTAAACCAGCTCCCCATCGTACCTTACTCCTCTTCTCTTCAGGCATGTAGTACCGGTTCTTCCTCTCCTCCTTTTCCTTGGCCCCGGCCTGCTTGTAGTCCTTTGCCAGGTCTCGGATGGTGCGCTTGTAGTCCAGTTCCTTTCGCTCTCTCTCAGTCAGGTTGTCATTGGAGAAAAGGTATTCGTCATCAGCAATCTCAGCTTCCAGGTCTTCCAGCTTCTCTGCCTCTCTTTTTTGCAAGTACTCAAAACGCGACTTCTTCCTCAGCTCGGGGAGCTAAGAGAAAATGGGAAAGACAGTGCCGGGAATTTGTTACCTTGTAGGTCACCATCTTGATCACAATATTCTCACTGCTGCATGCACAAATAAAACGCATTGGGAAATGTATGTGTACTTGTGTGGCCTCTCCCATCCTTGAACGCATTTCCTTTGATTTTCTTATCATGTTCAAACACATCACTTACAATTTTTTTCTGATCCTCCTCTGCCAACTTTAGTCTCTTCTGAGCCTCCTCATATGCCTGGTGGAAAGATCACAGACAGAAGTACGTTTCAAATACAGGAACCTAATTCTATACGGTAGGAAGCGAGCCCTTTGGTTCTGTTACTCATTCCAGCCCTCTACCTTCTTGTCGGTCCTCTCCATGATGTTCCGTGTCTTATCTTTGTCCTTCAGCTTCACTCGTTCAGCAAAGGCATCCCTTTCTTCCAGGTCCTGCAGCCTCTCCCTCTCCTCTTTCTCCCATTCCTCCTCTTCCTCATCGATTTGTTTGTTTGGCTTCTCCCCTTCATTACTTCAACCATGAATGCAAGTTGAATACACAAATTACATGCACGCAAGAGCTCATGATGATAATATGCATCTTGCTCAATGGCTTTTGTCTGAATGACACCCTTTCTGTTAAACTGAAGAGCAAGCTGACCAAACAACAGCCAGGAGACGACAGCATGTCCTTCAGTGTAATCGGTCGTAATTTTCTTTTACAAATGAAAAATTCTTAATTGTATATCTGACTGCTGACGTTGCAAAGCCAACTTTGTACATGCTCAATAGAAGCATAACAATTCAACCTTTTTGCCTCAAATACTTGCACTCAGGCGGAACCAAGACTGAAGCACCATAATGCCCAAAAAGATTTGACTGTACCTTTTTTGAATGTCTTCTTCACTCGAAGAGTCTTTTTCCTCTTGTTTCTTTCTAATGTGTTTCCTTTTGTTTCCTCTGACTTTACTCTTTTTCCCTTGCTGTTTCTCTGTTGGACGCTCTCCATCACTCTCACTGTCATCCAGTAAGGTGTACGTCCGATTCTTTCGTTCCATCTCTATTACTTGTCTCTCGATCGCTCGGGCTGGTTTCTCAACAGGTTGTTTTCGAGGAATCTGGAACGCATTCATGAAAATCATGTTTGAGGACGATTATCAATCAAGCTCAGGCTTTCCTGTCACATATACAAAAAGAGGTAAGCAAACACTATTACCTTATCATAGAGTTCTTTTGCGAAAGCGATCACTCTCTGATTAATGTCAATGGTGTTTGTCTGCTGGAGGCGAGCCACAAAGTCCTGGTGGCTTGAGGATTTTCTTGCAGAACCGATCATGAATTGGGAGACATACTTGTCACTCAGGCCGAGAATGTCATGGAGACTATCGCTTACCCACTGCTCTAGATTGGCCATTTTCACCTAATGTTGAAACAACATAAATATGATCAATACAGCGTAGTACATTTCAGTTAATACAACGGACTACAAGTGAGTAACTAAATGTATAACTCAATTATATTACGACAAGCTAGTGAGCGAGTGTAAGATATAATTCCATTTACTGAACATCCAATGTTTTAAATTATATTGCTGTATTACAATGCACCTAGCTGGCTAGTTCTTCCTCTACTATATTCATCTTCAATATATATGGCTGTCTTATTAGCCAGCTCTAACCACCTAAAACAGCACAAATTAGGCAGTCTAACGCTTATTATATGTAGCACGTAGCCTAACAATTATGAACACGACTTAATACTGTAATCATTAGACCTACAACTGACTAACGTGGTCTTTGCGTTTCAACGTCAGCTAGCATACTGTAATAGTAAACAGCACACACAGTCAAGAAGCTAGCTAGAGCTAGCTAGCATAACATGAAAAAAACGTGGGAGAAGTTCTTGATTAACTACAATGCTGTGTGAAGGAAGTTATCGTTTATAGTTGATAGAGTGTAACTATTTGTTTTCCGGTACCTTATGGTTAAACGTCCCAAAGCAACCAGTTCGAGATTTATTTTTTAAATTAAAGAAATAACGATTTGCTTCCCACAGAAAAGGAAGTTGAAGTCTCAAAACAGAATCCCATTTCCGGTTGGTGTCGTTAAACATTTTCAAAATAAAGGTCATGAGCTTGTTTTTTCATTATCTAAACGTTCTTTGCTTCAAATTATTGGACCCTATACAGGATATAGGTACAATTACATATAAATAGTACAGTTAAATTAATGATAAATATGAATATGTTCATATAGAGTAAGCTGAGGAAACTAACTTTTGTGCCTACTCGACTGTATTGATTCAGGACGGTGAGGAATCAGTAGAGGCATCAGACAAGGTTAAAACAGCGCGGCATTGCCTCTGCACAACAGTTCTACAAGAGCAATTTATTATTTTACAGTAATAAGACAAAAACAATTGAAATGTGTGTGTAAAATCACGAATTTGGCTCAGCCAACAGTTTCAATAACGTATTATTTGACAGCCGTGATATAGGCCTATATCGGTTGATCTCTTCACATTTCTATTTTGAAAACATGAATGTGCCACTTGCTTGTTAGTATTAATAAAGCCACGTCCTCTCTTTTCCGTATTGCGTATCTTATTGCGATCAACCAAAGCAAGCATGCTTTAAAACTCCACTTCATTGGCTTGCAAAAATGGGAACATCTGAAGGGAATGCTGTGAAACAAATTATATAATGCTATTTCATCACAACAAACATAAAGGAGGTTGTGTTGTAATACCATTTGATATTATGTAAATCAGCGCGAAGAGCTTTCAAGTGTGTTCCGCAGTGACAGACGGTAAAACGCCCAGGTATAACCCATGACGTCACCGAGGTAACACTTCACTCCACTGTTGCTGCGCGCAGAAGTTCCTGGTTGTCATTTGTAAGAAACTTTTACAAAATCTTTCATAATGTGTTTCGTATGTTTAGTCTATCTGCGTTAGAAGGCTATAAATAGTAAATCAAATGTATAAATTGACCGTTTTATTGGTGTACACGTGTGCTTTCAGATTGGGAGGCGCACATTTACATTTAAGAGCGCCGAGCCAGATTTGACTTTTTATAGCGTTGGTGATAGCCTACACCAGTCAGCAAGTCAAGTAGCATATCAAAGTTTAGGCTATGGTCTAAAAATCATTATAGGGTGAAAGTGATCACAAACCAAACAAGGCCTATAAACAATTGTTGGACAACTCTTTCATGGCAATCGGACACGCAAGTCGCTACACCTCTGCCATTTAAAATGGGGCTATGGTAGGCTAATGCGAAGTCATCATTTATATGTTCTGCACACTCCGCACGATATGGAAACGTACAGTATCTTACAGTCTTACAATAAAACGTTCAATAAAGTGTATACAATTGAAGGTAGGCTATAAACACAGGTGAACAAGTCAACCCGATTCATTTGACAGTTTGGAAAATCTCAGCGTGACTGAAGGTCGACGTGTGCTGCCTTGTCCTTTGATAGTGTAAACACTGAACTAGCTGTGCAATTGCGCATAAAGTGTTTGTTGATCTTCAGGGGCAACCAGTCTGAGTAAACTTGTGCAGGAAGCAGTCTGCAATCTCTTAAAGCTTAATGTGAGGCTAGTTCTGACGTGACAGTTTATTATGGTAGTTATAATCCCACTGCTAGTGCAACCTGTAACCAAAATTCTTCTTTTCTTCCTTTGTTCATGATTTAAAACGATGGATAAAGTACAATTTGAAGGGATCCATTTCAAGTTTTTTTCCACTGTGTTTCCCAGAACATTATATGGACACCTGGAGAGGGTATCTGTCACAATGTCCTCTAAAAGCAGAATGAAGTGCTGCCGGGTGTGTGGGGGTGGTCTCCAGGGTAACCAGAGACGATGGCTCTATGGGGGCCAAGACCGGAGAGGTAGTGGTCGTCCCCGGACTCCTACAGAGTCTCTCAGCAGAGAAAGTTACTGCAAGTCATCTCAAAGCAGCCCCTGGGGTGAGTTTGCACTGTCGTACTGTAACATGAAATGGTATGTACATACCAGGCCAACCAGCAAACAAATATTCAATATACGTGGTAGGGTTATCTGTGCTTTAATGTCTTTATGTTCCCCTGCCTCCCACAGGTAGCACTACATCTCTTGCGTCCTCAGTTTCCATCTCAAAATTCCAAAACTCGCTTACCCCTACTAAAGGAATAGACCTACTGTCCATACTCACACACATATTGGGACAGTCTGTACCCCGAGGCAGCGGACAGGAGGAGTTTTTGTGCGGCAAATGTGTGTCCGTTTTAGAGCGAGTGTTCAAATTTGACTCAGTGATAGCCCGAGTGAGAATGTTGTCATCTGAGAGGCTGCAGAAGTTGTACCAGGAGAGGGATAAGATCAGACAGTGGGTCCGCAGCACATACCGCCAGCGTCACCCGCATGCCTTCAGATTGGAGAGCAACACCAGTGAGGAGGATGGAGAGGAGGAGAAAGAGGGTTACCGAGATATGCTTACGGAGAATATGCTCCTTTCAGAGTTTGAATGCTGGTCTGACAAGTGGGAACGGTGTCCTTTTTTCAGGAGAACCGGGAAAAAATGCAAGGAAGGTAAAGATTGCGAGGGATGCGATTCACTGAGGGTCTCTGATTCCGATTACGAGTCGGTTTGTGGCATTCCCCGTCACCTGCCGTTCCAAGCCTCCTCCCCGTTGGCCTCGTCGCGGGTGAAGTCACAGAGTATGCCTCTTCACTGGTCAAGAGGGCATTCACTCAGTTCCAGTGCAGCTTCGCTTGTCGGGTCCAGCCTGTCTTTACGAGTGCCTTCACCCAGCCAATCTGTGGACTCTCTGGATGGTAATGATTGTTTGGATGGTAATGTTTGGCGAGGTGATCAGTCTTTCAACCTAGTGAGGGTGCTTAAACATCTGAAGACTATTGAGATAAAGCCAGTCGCTTCACCATCAGGAAGTAGAATCCCTGTTTTGGAGAGGAAGGAAGAGAGACATACAGGGGAGGCTGAAGAGGTGCCGTCATCGGTGGTGACGAGGACTTTGGATTTTGGAGAGGGGAAAGATGAAGAAAATGCAGATGAGTTGAATGGAGAGAGAAGCGATCTCTTGAGAGATGAGTTTATCCCCTTACATACAGAGGTGAGTTATTTTTTGTAAGCCAACAGGACGCTAGATCATAGTATCATAGAACACGCCGGCAGGTTTCCGTCTGTCACGGAAATGTAAATATTGACACAGTGAGCTTTATTAGGTCATCCGTGCACTTTACATTGCCAGAACAAATATCAGATGAGAACCACAGGAACTATGGTTATGTAACTGATGTTTCTCCATTGTCAACTAAAACTTTCATGAATTTCATTTCTTTAAGCACATGACAGGTAAAATGCATCTTGCAGTCAGCCAGTTGAGAAGACAACTGGTTCATGCCATGGACCGTATCCGCACCCTAGAGAGGGAGCTGAAACATGGACAGAAACCTACAGCCAATAGTGATGACAACTCATCTGTGGATTCTGGAACAGTAAGCAGTGTGTGGTGTGAACAGTTGATAGGTTCAGTAAATCTATTTAGTATGTATGCAACAAGTAAAGATGCATTGGCTTTAATATAAATGCTGCTAAAACAGCTGATATCAAGACTCAATGTCTTTGGAATGGGTGTGTCTCTTTGCTCTTTAGAAACCGGTTTGATCAGACATTATAGCTTGAACATATTTCCAACACTCTCCTTGCGCATGTGCAGGCATACCAATAGTAGCATAGCATAGGCTGTAAACATTGTGTTGACTAGGCACAAATATATTCCCGAACTCATGCAAGGAACTAGGTGTGTTGCTAACTTGCTTGCAATTACGTAAGGGTGGGTCATTTGACTGTGATCTAGGTGTATTTTTATAGTATACCTCCCACTCCTTACTGTGGAATGTTTTCCACGTAAGCCCAGGGCTCAGAAGCCTTGTCATATCTTTACCAGTCTTCTCAGTTTCTCTGTGGCCTGTTTATCTTTTCATCTCGGACCCTGCCTTGTTGTCTCTTATTCACTGTCTTCATGGAGTGTTTGATCAAATGAATAGTTGAATAGTTGTTATTTTCGAAACCTTTAGTGAGTAGGGTTCCTTTGACAAAGCTCGATTTTAGGAAAAGCTATACGGTTTAGTCCCATAAGCAGAAAGCAGAAATATACATATTAGTTCCAACACTGTAGCTGTAGGCTACATCATAGAACATTTTGACATGTGCATGTCTAAGGTTAGGGTTGTGGTGATCAAATGTCATTTCTTTTGAATATCCTTTTGTTTTTCGCAAACCCTAATTTCTTTATAATCTGTAGTTTGTTGATTCGTTTGCATTTGTATCATTTTGTCCCTTTTTCGAATATTTGACCCAGTTGTCACAGACTGATGGTGGGGACCTGCCGCTGCCCAGCATTAGACACTCTCTTCACAGCAGGGAACAAATGATAAATGTGAGTTATTATGTGAAAGAAGCCCAGTCCTGCAGACTGACACAGGACCTGTCCTGGGCTGAAGAAGACTTTTGACTATTTGTTTGATTTCCAAATCATATCAATTGCATTTAACAAAGGTTAACTCCTATTAAGGCATGAGTTTGATAAGGTTTGAATACTTTTAGCATGTAAATGGGGTGTTTCTGCCTCTTTTTTCGTTCAAGTTCATTTTAAAAGGCCTATATTACTTTGGCGTTGTGGTGTATCAATCTATGTACAGACTGATAAAGGATAACTTTTACTTAATTGATTTTAGAGAGAGGCTGTAATGTACTAAATGTGGCAGAAGTGATAGGGTCTGTATTCTGCCCAAATGCACTATATTTTTCACTTGTCTCATGTCTTTTAAATGTTGCTCCACTGTAGAACATTCTGGAGTCTTTACGGTCAGAGATGAGCGAGAGGGACAACAAAATGGATGGAGAGATGGAGGAACTTCGAAGGATTGGAAAAGACAGAGAAATGGATATCAACATACTAAACACTGTGCTTCGCTGTAACCAAGATATTATCAATGTAAGTCCAGAGTCTTACAATTTCAGAAAGAAACAAATGCAAGTGAAGGTATGGGTTTACTGACAGAACTGTCTGTTTTTGCGTGTTTTCATCTGATATGTCTTTCCACGAACGAGGAAACATGTACAGCTCATGTTTGTGATTAACACATTTTTGAAGATGTCAAACACGAAATCTAATTGCACGCAATTGTGACTTCCTCACGGTAATTCCATTAGAATTATTGTCAAAGAATCTGTTTCTCCACAGGAATTGCGACTTGAGCTAGCAGAGAAGGAACAAATGCAAAAGCAAGTTCAAAAAGAGAGGGAGGTCTGGAGACAGAGGGAGCAAACTCTGTCTGCTGTCATCCGGGAGAAAGAAGAACTTCTGCAGTACCAGAAGGAGGCGCTAGAGAGCTGTCAGAAAGATGTGCAGGTGAGAGTTACATCTCTGCAAAATCTTGTCCAATGGATGGTGTGAAACACATACAGTTTATAAGCTTTTTGTATACATACAGTCTCATGCCTGGTTTGACAGGCTTGAGTTATATTCCTATTCCATATTAATCCATGTACAAAAATCCCTGCACAAACGTAATTTATTGTCTTGGTTGTACATCCTCCCAGGCTCTTTCCGATTCTCTGATTGGTGATGGAATGTCAGGGGGCAGGGCTGAGGGGGCTCTAGCCAATCAGCAACAAGAGAAGGACGCCCTTCTTGCCGTTTGGATCAAGGGCAGAGAAGGGCAGAGTGCCACCTTGTGTCAAGAGGTCACCAAGCTCACCACTGCTCTGAATGACTACCAAAACATGGTGCAGGTGAGGGAACCTTGTTTAACTAGATCAATTTAACAGCATAGTAACCCAGCACTCCAAATATATTTTTACATGTATGCATTTAGCAAATACTAATCTGAAGGGACGAACAAAAAGTGTATACTAAACATGTACTGTATATTAAATGTATATGGTGTATGAGTCCAAGAGCACTGAGAAATATGTCTACATGATCAAATGACAAGACATCATCTAACGTAATCTAAATTAAAACATTTTGTATCTTTTTGTTTGATTAATTTCCCATGACTAACACCCATACTAAGCCATTGAACATTATGATGTCTTCTTTTCCTCAGGAGCAACAGGAAACCCACAGTCAGACACTGGCTGTACTAAAGGAACAGCTTTGCGATACTCAGAGCAAGCTGAGGGACAGATGCAAGGAGATCAAGGAGGTGGAGAGAGGCTGGCAGGAGGAGAAACGGGACAGGGAGAGGAAAGAGCGAAAACTGAGAGACAGTCTGGAGATGAGGAACAAGCTTATTGAGGTATGTTGACGGACAAGACCTGTTAATACACACGTCCTAATATGACCCCCTTTTTAAGGTACCTTAATGTAACTTAGTGACAAGTGCCAGTTAAATTGCTCAAAATTCATAATGGTTGTTTTAGCCATAAGGTAGTTGAATAATGTTGTGACAGGGTGACAATGATTTATTGCGGTTTGTTTATCAGCAAGTTCTCCTGGACTCTGAGGAGCGGGATCACTTGCTTCAAGAGCTGCAGCAGAACCTTCTGAATGACTGAAGCAATGGCTGCCGCGGAACAGAGCTTTTGAGACAGAACGAGGGAAAGAAAAATCTAACTACTTGCACTTTCTGCACAAGAGTTAGTTGATGTTGGTGGTGATTTCATTTGTTTTTAAGTGTTTGTTTCACAGGTTGCATAGGCAAGCTTCCCCATTTGTGTTTGGCATGGACCAATGGGAAATTTAGGGAATTTATTCAATTGGTCATGTGTGTGATATGTGTTATAAATCATAGCATTTGGATTATGGGGAAATGGTTGGCCAAAATCAAGCAATTGCAGGGTGATCATGTATGACTCATTTGATTTTATGTACATAAGCCTGGGTACGTTCTTAATTCATTCTCCATTGCCTGTCTGATTGGTATATCAAATACTGCCAAGTTCTTTGCACAGTAAAGACCTTATTACGTTATTTTTGTTCTTGGTTTTTCATTGTCGTTTTGTTCAACGTTGTAACTATTTTCTTTTTAACATCTTGTTTACATGGTACCATGCTTAATACTAAAGTATGAAAACTTTATACTTTACTCCAAAAATGTATTCTGGTTTTGTGTACAATCCAGCACCTCCTCTGCATAATGTATAATAAATGTACTCTGGGCTATGTTACTGCAAATGTACTAATGGTGCAATAATAAACGTTTTAATCCAAGAGAAATAAACATCTCTTATCTGAACCATGACGGATGACGAGTTTTTAGTATCTATTTTAGGTATCTTATGTTCAAGATGTATTTGTTGATTAGGTCTTATTGGTCAGCTGTCTCTCACATTGCAGTTTACTCTCCTGGAACTTGAGCTAGAGAGATTAAATTGCAGAAACCCCAGAACAGACTGACCGATTTAAATACTTCACACACTGTCCAATCACAAACCGAGCAGAGTTTCTGGTTTTGTTGCTTTAGAAACGGCATGTAAACTTGTCCTAATCCCCCGGCGGTGATATGTGGAATTATGTTTGGACTTCAATTTTTCTAATAACCTACGTTTCGTTTAAAAAAAGCAAGAAGTCCCCCCCAAAATTAGGAAAGTGAAGTTAGATTTCGATTCAACCTGGCGCAAGATGCCTGTTCATTCGATTACTCTTGGTTCTGTAACAATTGGACCATCGTCCTGGCGGGACAGCACCCTGCGCACTATACGGGCCGCGGAGGATTTGGTGCGAAAAACCCATCCTGAACGGTGGGGTAGCCGTAGGCCTGCGCGTCCTAAGAGTTGTAACGTCGTTACTTATTCTCATATGCATAGCGACACGGTTGATGAAGTCTCCAACACTTACAAAAGCGACACTGAGAATCCTGTGTGGAACAATGGGATAAGACCTGAAACCACAGGAAGAATGGTAAGAATTAACATCACACAATGTACTACTTATCCCCTTTTTAGTCTACAGTCGTAGTCTCTATGAGACTATCAGTATGTGTTTTATCCATGGGAGATTAATTTACGCAATCTGCCTTGTTGCACCGCCATACAACATTTGAGGTCCCGATCCCGCCTCCCAGCCTCCGCGAGCAGTGTGCAGAAGTCAGTGTGGGCCTAGCGTATGAGTACATGCGTGGTGTGAGGGCGGTGGAGGCGCAGTTACGCAGACAAGCAAGCAAGGTGTCCACCGAATTCTTAAAGCTGGAGAGAGAAAGAGGACATCTGGAGAAAGTGCTGCAGAGCCTGAAGCATGACATGCAGGTTAACAAGTGGAGCGTGGAAAGCAGGGCTATGAGACCAGCTTCTGAATTGGTGAGTAGAAAGAATACCAACAAACGTGTAGTATATACCGACAATACCGAGTACTGCTGGTGAAATACATCGATTTAACATTTTATGATTTCAATCCCAACAGCGCTTGAGGCTGATAAGTCCCTGTTGTTTTGACGAAACACCTGTGTTGTTCCTACAGGAAAGAGACGGTGCAGATCATTCACTGGAGTGTGAAAAAGTGGAGCTAACAGAGCTGAAACGACAGCTGGAGAGCACACTGATAAACACATTGGCACAACTACAGGTGATGACATGGGCATTATGTTCACTATGCTCACAGGGGCTCACTGGGTATAGATGTCCTGGTCTGAGGGAAAACCAAGAGAATGTTAGAACATCTCATCGTCTGAAAAAGTATACATGTTCAATTCACTTTGCTTACTGTAAAACATGCAATTTGATATCCATCCGGCTTAGAAATGATTGGTCTTTCTGTCTTCATCTTGACTCTAGACCTTGGGGCAGAGTAGTAGGCAGGTGTTGGAATGTGCCCGTGAAAGATCTCGTGTTTTGGAGCTTATTCCACACAGCAGCTCAGTCTCCAGAGTCGGAGACGCTCCTCAAGCCCTCGACAATCCTGACCCTGCTGGCCCATTCACTCCACGTACGGCCTCTAAATAAGATGAAGTATTATCACATTGTTTTGGGCTTCATCCTGCACAAATCGTTTTATAATCTTGGGTTCATTGCAACTTCATGGAAGCAACAGCAACTGATTCGAAGCTAGCCTATCACCTACTTGCAGTTTAATGAATTACCATCATACAGTGGCAGCAAAATGGGATTCCTCGTGTCAGATTGTATGCAGGTCCTGAAAGCTTCCATACTGGCTGTGGAACAGTCACAGAAGCTGAGGGAGGACATCAAACCGATGATCACTTCTGCCATTGCCAGACAAAGAGCTGCACACCGCGCTGTCAATGATTGTCTTGTGAAGAAAATTGCAGAGACAATAACCTTAAAGGTATAGTCTAGCTCACTGACATTTCGTTTCTCCAAAATCCATTCCAGTTTCCAGCTTTATGTTTTATGTGATTCTCTTCCACAGCAAAACCTCGTTTTGATGTCAGCAGTAAACAGACAGGCGATTTTCCGTCAACAGAGGAAGCTCAACTGCATTAGCCACAGTCATAATGCAGCACTGGTATGCAGTATGGAAGTGGGAACGATAGAACTGAGGGCTCGACATTGTATTGACATTACAAACAAATTAATTGGCATCTTTCTATGTTATCAATCTCTAGGGCCCAAAGAGCAGTGGAGATCTACTGTCCAGAGAGAAACTCAACAGGCCTCTAGTCCAGATTTACCATAGACACCCTGTTACACCGCTACAAGAGGCTTCTCATCTCCTGCAGGTGATTATTATCTTCAACAAAAATGACACCTTCTATAGTGTGAAGCCCTGGTATTTGCATGACGCATAAAAACAAAATGTTGTTTTTAGACCCACTGCTGTTATGGCAAACCCTGCCTCAGAAAACTCAGTCGTTATCTGTGTGATCTGTAGGGCAGTGCTGTGCTGAGGCGATGCCTGCAGTCGTCTGAAAACGAACTTGCCAAGCTGCAAGGCTCTTCTCAGCAGTTGACGAAAAACCTGAATGCCAAGACTGCTGCAGCTCAGGTGGACTCTGCCGTGGTGAGGATGAGACGTCAGCTAGTTGATCAGCGGGCTGTTCCGAAAATCCTCCAACAGGGCCTGTACTGAGACACTAGCATTCCAATGTTTGTTTTCTGCACAAACAAATCTCAATTTGGTACATCAAGATTTCAAATCTGTAGTGAAACAGGGAACTAATCTGGTTAGCTTCTTTTTTTATTGTTTTGTTTGTTTTCATAATTTACATTAATTGAAACTTTCATTTTGAGTTTCTGAAACATTAAGAATTAGAATCAACTTTAATGGGGCTCTGACTATCACATGAGATGATTTTGCAGGTCAGTATCTTGAAAAAAAAAGGGAATGGAAATGTGTTCACCTGCCCCTTTACTGTACTCACGGGATGATTGCCTCTAGAAATAAACAGGATTGTTGTTAATTGAGTGTATTATTTGTTGAAACCTTTAGGAAGTGTGTTTTCTTAAGTTGTTAAACCTCTACATTTACCACATTTGTAGTTTTTTTTACTTTTTTTTAACTTTCATCCAATGTGTCTCTATATATGTACTTACTGTATATATATTTGATGTGAACTGACCACACACCAGGCATAAAAGCCTTCAGTAAAGGTTATGATTAAACAGCAGCCTGTGCAGTTACCATGGCAAGTACACCTTCAAAGTCTTAAGAGTCCCTCTTAAATCTAACAACAGCGTTCACCGACTTAAATTTTGAAAGTTCAAGTTTAAGATTGTATATGAAGTTTCAGACTGTATATGGTTGTCTAGGTAGTGTGATTTCAGTCCTCTGCATTTGTCTTTTGAGAAGCTTTCTCTGTCCTTCCTTTTTATCCAGCCAAGTCACAAGACTGCAGGCCACTTGACAGTCCTCCCTCTGAACTTAACGTCTTTCATTTAGAAATCAGGGATAATTTAATAAGGCTGTCTTCTTCAGTCGAGGACCATAACAGGACCGACCTGTGCATGGGCACACATTTAGGTAAAACCAGAAACTACAGTAATACGTAAAAGATAGATAAAGCTAAATTCAAGTACATTCTTCCATCTGTTTTCCATAGCACTTACACCAGTACAACCATCAGACAATCTGCCACAGCAGATTAATGACTCAACTCTTATCATTTGGCGGGTAATTTCCTAATTTAATCAGACGTGTTAGGGTGGGGAGATAATCAAGTAGAAATCAAGAGAATATCAAGTAGGTGGGAGTCTATCTCCAGATCTCTTCAGCTGTTGTATAAGAAGAGTGAACTCCCAAGTAGACCAAGACACCACTGAAAAGATAACTGGGAAAGTATTTTTCTGTTCAAAAGAAGATAGGTAGAGAAGACTTAAGTGTACAAAGGGGATACAGATCTTTTGACTTTTTGTGTGCAGTAAAATCATAACATGTCGCCTCTTCTCAGCTGCCTACTTTTCCTGTGTTTGCTTCCATCTGTGGGTGAGTAAAATACAAGACAGATTTTAAGTTATTTGTCTTGCGAATAAATCCTCCTCTAGATAATCGGCTGTGGTTTCAGCTTTTTCCCTGTGATGTTTTCATATTGACCTTTGTATGATCGGATAAGAGGGTAGATGTTTGATATTATACATAGTAGGTCACAAATTCTTATCTTGCTGATATTATAAAATTTTGGGAGAAAAAAAGTTTCACTACATATAGTGAAACTTTTTAAATAATATATATATATTTTATTTTATCTTTAATTTACATTTCTAATTATTTAATAATTTTAGTAATACTATAACTACATATCATATCTTTACTATCCAAATTTCAGTTACCCTGTTCTGTTACACCTGCGTGTTCCCTGCCATTTCTCCACTGGACTGTATCAGGTATCCAACTAAGTGCCCCATCGGTCAACTGTGTCTGTCCAGCAGAGCCGTGGGGAAGCGAGGTGAGAGCTGTTGAAAAAACCTGAATGTATTACTTAATAAAAACCATTATATTATAATGTTCTGGTGAAAGGAACCAGCGTATTTCTGTAAAGACATAATATCTGCAAAAATATTCAAGTTCAACCAGCTATAATCCAAGAACATATCTGGGGTGTGCATTTCCATTAATCTTTCAGGGGACTTCAGTGTAACCCTGTATGAGAAGAGCTGTGTTATATCCTCACTGTGTGGTCTGACTGGTGAGAAGTTTGCCATGGGCCTGAATTTCACCTTCACCAATGAATGCTGTGACACCAACTTATGTAATGATGCTGGAACCTCTTCTGCCCCCTACTGGATGGCTCCTGTCATCACGTTCATTCTTTTCTCACTGTAGTGACTGTGTGACGATTGCAAAAATTGTTACATTTAAGTATAAACTTACATTGTACTTCAGATCAAATGCTTGGTATCACTTGCTAAATTAGTTCATTTTGTGCCAATTCCAATATCCATGTTTTTTTTATTGCCATTACAGTATATGGGTTAATAGTCCTATTGCTACAATCTTATGACACATTCTGTACATTAAAGGTTTTAGGTCAATTAATACAACAGTTAAAAGAAATCCTTTCTAAAGTATTGAACATACAGACTATTTTTCCACGTCAAGACATCTCAAGAAGTGACTGGTAACTTACAACTTTTTGAATGAATATTACACTTTTACAGTAATAAAAGAATGTGGTTCCTGGACAAGTGAGTCAGTGCTTTCAGTCCATGTTTGATTAATACTAAGTACATGTTCTTGAAATCTTTACACTGCTAATCCTTTCATTTCAAAATCAGTAGAAGCTTATAGTTGTCCTTTCCATTGATCATGTCATTCCAAGAAGCAGTATATGGATGGATTTCATATGACTTTTTCAGCAATGGAAACTTCAACTTAAACAAACTTAAGTTTCCCAAAAGCTACATGCACAGGATGAGTTTCTCCCTGTTTCTGGAGGTGCTTTGAGTGCCACAAAACAAGGCCAGTGGAAAATATGCCTAAACAGTCCTCAGTAGAATGAGCTTAGGTGGGAATGAGTCCCTGGGTGTCGGGGCATGGCTGCGCCCTGATATATGGGGCCATTGGTTGAGTTCCAGTATGTTGATGGAGTCCCAAAAAAGTTCCCAGATGACACAGGCATGGGTGCGGCATGCCCACTCATGAAGTTCATTTTAGGCTGGTGATTGTGATAGGACTGCACATAAGGCACCTCCGCCTGGTATTTGAGGATGGTGCCTTCCCCAGCGTGGCTCTGGTGGGCCTGTGATATGCCCTGGAAGTCAAACTTGTACGCATAACGCTTTCCGTGCACTTTAGTCATTATGTTTTTGTCATAGTAATAGCGCAGTGCACGACTCAGCTTGTCGTAGTTCATGTTGGGCTTGCTCTTGCGCTCACCCCAACGCTTGGCCACCTCATCCGGGTCAGTCATCTTGAACTCGCCGTTGGTTCCCTCCCATGTGATGATGGAAGAGTTGTTGCTGTCTGACAGTAACTCCAGCAGAAATTGCCACAGCTGGATCTGACCAGAGCCTGGGAAGGGAAGCAGAAAAAAAGAACTGGTGAAGGTGCTACATGTAATGGTGTCAACACAAAACAAACACTGTGGGGGGGAATACACAAATTGTCAGCCTTTCCACACTCCTGACACGACTGTTATGTTGATAAGGATTGCCCTATGGTCCAAAGGCTCAAAAGAAAACTCAAGCTACTAGTGATGAAAGGTATCCTTAAGTTTGACTTTAATGTTTAAAGCCTAGGTTTTCTTTCTATGCAAATGTGACTTTTTCACTGTGTGCCATGGTGAGGGCAAGACAGGCCAGGAACCTACCCACAGGCCTGTGAGCGCTTGGGTCAGGCAGCCTTAAAGAACTGTGTTTAGATGTTCGGATCTTGGGTTCGAGGGATTGGCCTTCTGTTAGGAGACAGTGGGGCAAAGGGTCATACTGATGTTTAGCTGGACACAGCTCAGTGTTCAGGGAATGTTTTTTGGGGGATGTAACTAGCTAAGTGAATGTTAACTTAAACGTGAATTTAAGGTCCATTTATATGTTACAGAATATGTTTGGTCCTTAAAGTCCTAATAAGGACTGCGTGCTCCCTCATGTTGTCACCAAAGCAAACAGTGGAAAGAAACACATTTTTTCTGACTTCACAAGTATTCTTTACTAAGCTGTGGTACGTGTTCTCACCTGGGTTGGCCAGACGACTACTGATGGGGCCTAATGCCTGGTAAGGGTCTGCACGAAAATGAAATGGGTAATGTGTTAGGCTGACAGTGTTGTAACATGTAATTACAGAGTAAAGTTAAATCGTCATTGCAATTGTAATTACAATTTACTTGAAAATACTGTAGGTTGAATGAGACATTAACAAATGTTGTTGCACAAACCTTGTTGCACAATTCTTTGGGGAGGTTCTGTGACTCTGGCGCTGTGTTGGTGTTCCATATGAGTAACTAATAAAAATAAAAGGAATATTTGTAAGGACAAATGTCCTCCGTCTCTTTCTTTTTGTCCTGGACAAATCGCCCTTTGTTTTTACAAACCCTATGAAATCAGTCAATAGCTGTTGTCAGAATAATATGAGCTGATTGTGAACAGTAACGTGCTTTCGCAAGGTAGTGCATCGTGTCTATCATACCCTTTGGTACAGTAGTTATGGCATTTGATGGCCAGCTGTTCCTCCTGTTTATCTCCTCATAGTTGGTCTCTGCTCAAAAACAAACAGAAACAAAGATGAAACCTGACTGGTCAGAGAGGACTTTGAAGAGGACAGGCCATCCATGGAAGGATGAAGGTCTGTAAATGATGACCAATACTGAAAGATTCAAAAACAAAGGAGTTCTTAAGAAGATCCATGACGCCGTTTGTCTGGGCTGCTTTTGTGGTTGCAAGATTGCCAATTGTGTCCCAAAGAGGACATTTACCCCCCATTTCCTGCACTCGTGCAGCTGTGTCCTGTTTGAAACTTGTTTTAAGTTGTGTACTCATCAAAAGAGTCACTACGGGCTCTGCTTAGGCACAAAACTCTACACCTCTTTAACCTATGTAATCTCAACAATCCACTGCATTGCATATATTTAATGACCCACGATGACGCAAGATTTAATGTAGTGAATTCTGTCATATTGTCACTTTATCAATGACTATCAATTCATTCACTACATTTTTGTAGTAAGATAGTATCAGTTTTTTCTAGTCAAAGGATTTAGCAAAAGTGGTTCGTTTTACCAAATGGAATTCATACATGTCACTTACCCGCTTTGACCTGTAGTCTTGGCTGTTGTGGTGCGTTGGTGGGAGTTGTAGGATATGAAAATGTAGGACTACCTAAAGGAAGGGAGATACTAGGATCAAAGTTGCAACAAATCCTGTTTTTTTTCTCGTTTTTCCGTACATATACTTAAGTGATTCTAACAAGTTAAGAGAAACTAGAGAACAGTGTCTTACTCTGCCGGAGGTAATTGAGATGTGAGAGCAGGATGTCTGTGTTGTAGGCGGACGTGAGGCGCATCATGTCCTCTTTGGTCATTTTGCAGAGAGCTTTTCCATCCAGCGTGTGGAAGAGCATGACATCGACCTCCTCAAGGCTGTACTCCTTTATGGCCCAGTCCAGCCACTGGCGCACGTGGTCCTGGGACCACACCTCAGGGTCTGGGACCACAGGGAGTTGGAAAATGATTAAGACATCTGTGGTATCTGAACTTGTAATGTGGCAACTAAAACACAGTGGACATTTTAAAGCCTTGTTTTTCTAAATAATGAGTAGATTTCCACAATCTGTTGAATGTTATTATGTCTATATTTACTTCACACTGGATATACAGCAGTTTCTGTTTTGCAATATGCCACCATGGCTGGTTGGCCAAACCTTTTAAAGTGTGACGTAGCAGCACAGACTTACTTCAGCTGCACATGTACACAAAAGACAGCCCCGGTCAGATATGTTATAATTTCACATGATTAAACCCTGCATTCAAAAAGACTACAAACAGGACAATAAACATTTAAATGTAGAATCTTTGGATTGGACTTCCATAGTGGCAGTTTGATTGGGGAGCCCCTGCTCCCTAGAAAAAATTATAATTTACCACAAACCGCTTTAAGTAATTCATCAAGAAATTCACGTACGTCATTTTGCACAGATATAATGACAACTTATTCTGAGGACATTTTAGGCCTATGTGTTCGAGGCCCTAATCTATATTGAGTGGTTAAACAGGAAATGTATCTTATGAATACATCACCAAATGGATTTCGTTCTTTGGTTATCTCCAAATTACATACATGAGTCATGCCCGGCCTTTTTCAGCATCAAAGTGTCTCGCTCGTTTCCAATTTGAGTTATGTGCAAAGTTAGTTAATGCAGTAACAATAATGCATATACATATACTACTTAATTTCCATCTCTGAATAAACTGTCCCCATCACAGCTACATTCACCACTTCCTTCACAACAGTTAAAAATAGACAACAGAGGTTGACCACCCCTTTCATCTCATCTTTCTCTAGCTGTCGACACATACAGTTTAACCATCACTTTTTATTCTGAATTATTCACTGCTCTGACTTGTCCTGAGGTGGACTAAAACTATTAGATCCCATTATATGTTGAAGAATACATGAAAAGTCCACAAGGAATCTCACCTGCGGGCACAATGACCCTCTTCTCTTCCGTGGCACTGTTTGGAGGGCTAGCCATTTGAGGGCTTGTGCGTGGCTCTGTGTAAGACGGAGGGTAAGCCAGTTCACTCCCTTGATTACTGCTCATGTGTCTGGAGCGCTTGGTCACACTACAGTCCACAGGGGACTCACAACTACAGAAACAAAGAAAGATACGAGGGTGAGATTGTGTATCAAACAGATATCAACTGCTCTCGTTTGATTGTCCTCTACATCTTGCAGGAAAAGGCAATTCATCTATATATTTTTCCAGTACCTGGGCTTTGGCCCACCCAACACAGATACACTCACTTGGTACCATTGACTGGTTCACTTCTCCTCCCAGGGTTCTGTGATCCCGGGCCCACCCATTGTGGCTCAGTGGGATCGGGGCTGTGCTCAGCCTGGCTGAATCCGCTGGATGATGTTACCTCCACCTTCATGTGCATGCTGGGAGTGCTGGGAAAGGGTGGCTCAAAAATGGATTGGTCCTCGCTCACCACAGATAGGGCTTCCTATCAAAAGAAAGTTCAACATTGTGTAAAGTACTGTAAGATGTTATGTATTGAATATTGAAATGTCACCGAAGGCTTCATTTGATGCGTTACCGAACTTAATAATGGTCAATTGTGATTTACATACATTTATTGTATGGTAAGATAGAAATATGAGGAAAGGGTTTGCAGCAATTGGACAGATAACGCACACCGCGCAGTGATATTTAGTAGTTCTAGTTTAAGGCGCTGGTGAAGTCTGATCAAAAGTTGAGAGATTATTGGTGCTGCTTCCTGCGTTGTTGAACAAAGGCACCAGACTCCAACTTAAGATGGCACTCACCCCAGTGTGAAAATGTGGCTCTATGTGGTTGCTCTATGGAACAAGTAAAGAGTATGGATGTTCTGTCTGTGTATGTTTGTGTGTGTGTGTATTCAAGTGTGCCTAATTGTGTTTGAGGAGTTTTGCATTGTCTTAGTGGCTTGTACGTCAGTGCTGTGCTTTTTCAGTAGCCCCACAGGAAACCTGGCCCCCATGTGCAAAGAAACCTTTTGACACAGGACAAGGGATAGGAAACAGAGGGGGGCCACAAATTATAAATGTGGGTCATTTTAAAGCTGCAAAACAATCCAGAGTTGAAGGGCGGTGGGCACTGGGTAGAGACAAGAATACAGCATTGAACAAAATTCAAAACCTACAGATTGTTATTTTTTACTAAATTGTTACCTGAGCATTGTAAAATGCATCTGCATGGCACACAGTTTGACATTTCCTCCAACAGCAGACCAGTGGTGATGCACAATTTTAGGGTTGTTAGTTATAGCAAGATTAATTTAAACGGCTGTATATCTGCTATATGTAAATATATGAAGGCCTGTTTAGCTTACAAAGCAGCGACACTTTTATTTTCAATTGATTCAGTTTTATTTTCACTTAATCTCCTTTCATCCCGTTGTTTTTGGGTTTTTCACCTCCCTGATTCTTGTTTTGACTTTGTAAAGGTTTGTAGTTGACCTCATTTTGGGGAGAAGTGAAACGACGGACAGGGAGGAGAGCAGGAGTTTAGGCGGCAAAGGCTCATGTGATTCCTCCACATTGATCACATTGAACTTAAACCTACTTTAACTAACATTATTGCTCATTTTTCGGTCTTAACCGTGCCTTATCTTACCACAAGATCACGGTCCCGCTTTTTTCCCTCTACTCTCTGTTCGTTTCTTTGTGTGTTTTGTCTCTCTTTCTCATTTGCAAACTGACACAAATATACCCAGTGTGGCCTGACCGCCAATGCCACAACTGACTTCCTGTTCAATGAGTTTCGTATAGCAAACCATGTTGCTGAGGACACACGTTAACTATATGCCTGCATATATAAATAACAAAATGTTGCTTTGAGCACATACACCAAAAGGCAACTGTTTGTCCTTATTCACAAGTTATGAAAGCATCGCTGTGTTGTACATGTAGGACATGTTTGGGATATATTTGCAACGCAAAGGAATAACTTGGGCAGACCATAAATGTTATCTTATGCTTCAAGCATGTATTGTCTATTCCCACATCAAATAACCATCTGATGATTAGGGTGGTTATCACACTTTAAACAAAACAGTAACCAAAAATGATTTATTTTTTATCCTCCAAGTTAAATAACCAGTTGACAAACCGTTTTGTTTAGTGTGAAAAGTCAAACACCATGTAGGCCTACTTCAAAACAAAACTGTAATGTCTGGGTGTATCCAGGGTTGGGCTGTTTTGTCTTTGTCCTGATTCTTGACTTGATGCAGGAGAAATTGTCTTACTAACTGTGTTTAATTGCATGCTTTTGTTCCAAACATTTTGTTTATTAATGGAGATGTGTGTGACCGCTGTATACTGTCGATATTTACACGTAGATAAGATCAATTGGATTTATGCATTTAACTCTTAACTCTCAGTTATGAAAATTACAACAGCCTGTAAGATGAGAAGCATGGGGATACCTTTGACACAAAATTCAAAACATTGACCAACGCCATCGGTAACATACATTAGACACAGAGACAATGAAAGCAGAAACAGGAATTCAGCGAAGCTGATTTTGCAAAGGCTTGAGCAGATGCGGCTTGAACTGCAGAACACGATGTGGTTTTCGCAACAGTTTCTCTATGGCGACATCATGGCCTTCTAGGGCGGCAAACAAAACAATTAATTATGTGTAGCTCCGAACTTTCGGGGTTCAAGAAATTTTGGCAAATGGGTTTATATCACAAGGTACTGTATCTACTCACATTTAAAACAATACATTACCTCGTTAAACACTGTTAGATGTTTTTCAAAGTATTTTAGTACCTTTCAGCTCGAGTTAGGGGAACGGATATGTGTGCGGAAAGTATGTGGTTTGAAACAGGAAGCCTGTTGAGTTCAGATAACGACACCTGACAAGCTCTCCAGTTAAATAACCTAAACAACTGACTTCACTTGGATAAAACCAATTGCCTGAAATTTAATCAATCAGTTTTTAGGCCTACATTATTTACGTTTTAGAGCGACTATTTTAAATAGTCCGTATCCTGCTGCTGTTAAACAATTACACAAAAATGTGGCTATTAACTAGTTTGAATTAGGCCTGCGTTAACTCTTCGGGGAGTATTGAAACGTCAAAGGGAAGCATTCCAGTTTTTCTTAGAGAGATAATCCATCCAAATTAAGTCAAATAATGTTTTTATTTTAACTTGAATTGCAACAGCGCTGTTATTCGTTCTGCAATGTTAACGGATTTCGCTCTTAAGATTCATAACCAACATTTTATATGCTACTGATTCTTCAGACACCATTTGAAATTTATTTTTAAATATTACTGTTGTGATTGGGCCTTTACACGATTACTCATTAAGACATTCACGTCCGATTGTTCTCTACATAATCTAAGGCAAAAGCCCAAGCCTTAACCCATAAAATAGCCTACCAATTATTTTTGTTTTCGTAATTGGATAAAGTAAAAGTAGCTGGTAAGGGGTTAGTCTAGCGCATATTAATACTTTATGATGATATATGTTCATCCACGACAAGCTTTCGGTAAAAAGGCAAGTTAGGCTATTTGTTTGTTGATAAACTGAAAGTTTATTTAAATGACTTACGCTACTTTAAGCATCGGTTTGTCATTCGATGACAAAACTTCAGGCCTAAACTGTTGCTCAATGTTGGCTAGTTGATCAAATCTTGATGTCAATAGGCTTAATTACTTTTATTTAAGAGTGGTCCTGATTATTTTTTTTTTTTTTTAACTTTTAAAAAGACACATAGAAAATCCACCTACCAGTCATCTCAACATAATTCCACCAGCTCTTTGTAATGTGATTTTGTATCCGAAGTTTCATGGCGCCAGAAACACCTGCCTTGCGCACACCTTTTTAGTCCTTTTCAGTTAATGAGGGCGGATGAATTATTCGCAAATTAATGTCTTGCTGTTCAGGGCATGACATTAAATACTTTAGCGCAATTTTACATAAGTCTATGTACTGTATACTGAAAAACTGTTTGAATCCTACCTAAATGTTAAAAACGATCTTTAAATCGTATTGGTTTTAGATATCCCGGCGCACGCACACTGGGCTCGAATAGTTTTTATTCTGAGTATAGATGTGGTGGTTACTTGTGTTATTAAAGAGCCGACATACAACCACGAACGGGAAGGAAGAGGAAATTTTGTACGAGAAGGAAAGAGTGGGGACTTCGCATCACCGCCTTGTCTCTCTCACAGAGACCTGCTAACCGACCTAGTGGGTGGCTGCAGCTATCTTTTACAGAGGAGTCGACATTTAAAAAAGAAAGTAAAGTAAAAACCCTACCTTTATTGTACAGTCCATTGCAAGAGTATCTTATTCTTACTTCTCATTTAGTCCTTTTGATATTATAACTTAATAGCCTGGATAACCTCACTGAGTCGCATCAATCCTTCCACCGGCGCATTAACTCTATGGCGCAAACCATTGCATCGACAAATTTCGCAAAGACGATAACCGGATGGCATTTTTTTCTCTCTCTGTCTCTAAATTGGGAAGTGAAGTCATTCTAACAACGCACTGAGACTGGGTCCCTGCTGGTATAGGCAAACGAAAACGTTCTTAGTTCCCATGAAATTAAGTTTCTTTTTCTGATACTAGGGCACATACTACAAAAGATTAAAACCTTATTAAATCAAGTCAATAATGCGCTCCTGATAATGAGAGCAGAATATTTTCGATACGCATTTTTATATTTCAAGTTAACTTTTTTTTGAGTAGGCTACAGTCGCGTTATTTAATTCATTGGTAAATAAACTACACTAAACTACATAGCCTATACTTAAACTAGTCATACGTCTTACTACTGATATTATTAGAAATGTGAAATGCAATTATGTTGTCTGTAGGCTATAGGCCATAGCCTAGACCTGTTGGATAGCATCAGCCTACAGCCCAGTTTAGCTAATCATCTAAACTAGATTTATTAATCTGTGCGTATGGGCTACGACGTAAGCGTTGCTATATTATTTGGTTGCAGTTAATAGGCCCTGCTGTTGAAAAAAGATTGGAATACGTGTTTACGCTAATTTGTTTGTGTTTAGAGCGTATTAAAAGAATTGCATGGAGGGCGACCAGCAAAATACGAGTTATTTTCTGTTTAGGATATATTGATTGTGGTGTTATTGTGGGATGTAAAAATCACAGTGTTAGCTTCTTGCCAGGGGTGAACAGGTTATGACCAACAGTCTCGGCGTGATTTATGGCGTAGGCCTACATCCTGCCTTGCAGCCTACCTCACACAAGGCATTTGGAAGTAAAGAAGCCCCAAATCATATATCAACCAGCACACCGATGATAAGCAAAAAATAGATTTGCGGATCTTGCGTTTTTTTAAAGACTGCTTCGCCTATTTTAAAATGTTATCAATGGCGAGCGTCCCCAAAACAGTCTGTCCATGCGGCGTGAACAAGGTGAAAATAGTTAAAACTCTAACCAAATGTTCGGCTATTTATTATTTGACTAGGCTGTCTAGACAATATAAAAAGGAACGTTTTTTGATGCCTTGCTATGTGTTATGTAAAACTTCCTTATAGCCTATGAGCGACTTAAATCAATCGAACTAAAACGTATTTGTTTCGAATGCAGAATTCAAAATAGCTTTTTGATGGAATCAATGGGTTTACACATTCAACTATGCAATAAACCCTTAGGCATATGTGTACGTGTAAATGAATGCCAAAGATAAAGCCAAATTTAGGTTAAAGTAGCTTGGAACCGATGTAGGCTATCATCTATTGGATAACCTGTCATTCAAATCCACGCGTAGGCATCTTGGCGATGGGTTGATCACTATATCAGCACCATGGAGAGCCCCTTGGATATTGGGTAGCCATTATGATCAATATAGATCAATGTAGCCTATAGAGCTTAGACTACACAAAGAATAGGCAATGTAGCCTAGACAACGACATTTAATTTTGCATTGCATGCAGCCTTTAGGCCTGAGTCCGTCCTAACTTTCTCTGTATGAACATTTAAAATGCGCCTGTTAGGTTTGTATGGACAATTCATAAGTGGGCTATGCGTGTGTGAATGCTTTTCGTATATAACCTACACGAGCTATCACGGGTGAGTTTTCAGTAGGCTGTTAATGCAGCGTTTCACTTGTGAAAGTGCAGGCCTATGTGTTTAAATCGTGTGAAACAGTCTGAAATATTTTCTAACGGTCCTACTCTTAGTTTTACAGACTTATTCATGAGCTATATGGCGTACAATAAAGATCCTTTCAAATACATCCCTTTCATCGTCTGACAACCAAGCCTACATATGGCTTCAGTATTTCTGGAAACGACGTCTTGGCTCGGAAACTGGATTGCAAAGGCTGCTATAGGCTATGGCAAGTAAGCTATCTGTTGCGTCAGGTCTGGTATATTGCTTTATTAGGCTAATTTGGTTGCTACTGTTAGAAACACATTTAATTTGTATTCTACAAGATAGTATTAGTATGTGTTGGCTATATTCTGTTTCGTTAAACATTGAAGGCTAGTTATCCTATTACACTTTTTTAACAGTAATTTCGATCCTGATAGGCTATCTACAAGCAATTGGATTTTATTGTTAATCAGTTGGTTTTGCCTTAGACCAACAGACCAAGTCGTGTAATTCAATCCCTGATGTGTCCTTGTCGGGAGACAGATTGTAATCACGACTCGTGTCTTCACATGGTGCACGATTCTGCAGCTCACTTTTCCAGATGTGGCTTATTTTTTTCTCTCTGTCCGGGGAAAATGGCAAAGCTGTTTGTTTAAGGTCCTTGCACCGTCTTATCTACTCAGGCCACTCACGCCTGGATTTCAGGGTTCTTCACCAAGTTGTTTTACGGGCTATTGTTCTGCCACATGGCTTCTAAAGATATGTTTACGGCCTCCAACCTCATTAAAATCGACTTGTTCTGATTTTTTTAGAGCCTCACTCACCAGACAAAAGATTTTACGAATGTGTGTTTTTTCATTCACTTAGTGACAAATATAATTGTCTGAAGTTATGTAACAGTGCATTTATCCATTCTATTAATGTCATACTACACTGCTTTTTATCAACGTTTTTTTTGCAGAATTTCTTCAATCAATGATTGAACGCTCAAATGTCACCTCATTATGATTCTTGGATTCTTATGAATGGATAGGGTACGAAGCTGTCAAATTTGTGTTTGAGAGTTGTCTGACAACACGCCCTGTTCAACTGGAAGCAATGGTCACGAATCAAGAGGACGCATTCCTTTGAGTTCTGGAACGAACACGCCCCTTTCATGCTCCGACGCTTTATATAAGGGGCCTAGACCGGGATGAAAGACAACACAATTCAGGATACCTTTAAACTATAAGTAGAAACAGTAGTTTACGAGGAATATGTACTGGGATAACATCCATAAAACGACCGAGAGAGACTTAGACAAAGATTCCATAAAGGTAGGACATTGTCTAAAGTGAAGCTTATACTTTGACTTTATGTAGAGTACACAAGCTACAGGGTGAACAGAGATAATTGACCTTTAAATAAAATCATAGCATAATAAATATTCATAAATATTGAAATTTTCTGAAGACATGTTATGTATCTTAAATGCTTACATTTATCTTTTTCTAGATGGAGATGTACCAAACTGGACATTACACAGACTTCAGAACACAAGAAGTTCCTGCTGGTTTTGACTTTGCAGCATATGGTAAGTCATGTTTTAATTTGATTGTACTGTATGAATTAACACGAATTAGTTTTTGAACAAACCTTAACTGTTCAAACACATTTGTAAGTTTAAGTAAAAAAGGCTTACAAAGGCTTGTAGACCACCCATTCCATATATCCGGTTGCTCTGAACACTTGAAGGACAAAGGAAATGTTTGCAAACACCCCAGTGACCATATAATAATGGAACCTTGACATTTGGTCCTTTTCCCCAAACGAGGGTCTGTGTCATGGGGCTGGGTCGTGTGTTTGTGCATCAACTGTTTCTGAATGATTTCTGAATGGAGGTTTAGAGACAGGGTGGTCAGGTTAAAGATACTCCCAGTTTTGCTCCCTTTCATTTCCCCCTAATCCTTTCCTCCAGATTTCCTCCTCCAACAGATTTAGAACCCTCTCATCACTACTCTGTCACACTCCTTCCGTTTGTGTTTCCTCCTCCTCTTCCACTTAGTTTCTTCCTTTCCCTTCATTCAATGAAATCTGTGCTGAGTCTCACAGAAAATGGTCTGTGTTCATTCTATATTTTTTTACATTTTTCTTTTAACCAATTGTCCATACATTTCTCTGTTTCATTAAAACAACATTTGCTTTCTCTGCAGCCGCTTCTCCAGCTTGTTCTCTGCTGTTTCCCAACGCACGCTGCCACTAACTCTTCCCTCTCTTACACTTGTGACCTTCAGACTACAATGGTGAAGACCTGTCTTTTCTGTTAGACAGTAAAGGACCTGGGCAGCAGCAGTACCTGGACAGCTATCGAGAGCCACAAAAACGCCTACATGATATCAAAGGTAAACCTGCAATATTTATGTATAAACACTATTTTACAATACAAACAGAAACATTTCAGCGAATCATTACAACTATACAAAAAAGTATTTGAGTCAAAATGGCTGTTTAATTGAACTCATTTCTCATGGGATTTTCAGTAAACAGCAATGACTCTGTTCTGTTTAACCTGGATTCGTACCCAGAGTTAAGCTGTTGGGCATCAAACCCACGAGGTGAGGGGATATTTTACACATCTGCTAATGTAATGATCACATAGCAAATTATGATCAACAACTTACAAATACTGTAGAAGGATTAATAATGATAGAAAATATACAAATGATTTTGATTCAAGATGCGGTGACTTTGGACCATTCCACTCAGACCTACCACAGTCTGATGCCACAGAAAGGACAGTTGAGCCCAGGCATAGACAATGTCAACAGTCCTTTCTTGCCAAGTAAAGACACCAACCAGAGAGGAATCAGCAGCACTGTCAGCCTAGACCACCTTGGTAAAGTTTTTACACACAAAAAGTCATATTAATTACACACATAAGCCCATGTATATGAAATGACTGTCTGAGTGTTAACCATGTGAAATCTCAAACTTTCTTTCCCCCTTCACACAGGTGAAGTAGCCCAGAGTTATGGCCACAACCTAGGTGAGCTGTATGACTTGGAAGAACAAAGATCTTCTTCTTTCTGGCCTGAATATCCAACGCTTGGCTACACAGCCCCCATGCCACACCCAACTGCTTCAAAACCAGGATCCCAATCCCCAGAGCAATACTGCCCTCGTGTGGTGAAACGCAAAAGTACACACTCCCAAAGACCAGCAAGAGAAGGGCAGATGGTGGGCATGTCAACTTATCCAGGTAAGAAAGTAGCTTCTATGTATGTTTGCATCGTTTTGCTCATTTTCATGTAGTGTTTACACTGTGGTTTGTTTGGACTTACTTTAGCCATTTGATACTGCAGATAATCTCCCAGGCTTGTATTATTATTCAAGATGAAACTAGCACCCACATCTTCCACCGATCGAATATGGATGTTTAAACTCCTTTAAATGCATTGTCAATACTTCACAGTAAATGTGGTATCCCCCCCTCCCCTCTTGTCAGGGTCAGGCCCGATTCTGTTGTGGCAGTTCTTACTGGAGCTTCTCCTTGATTCTGCCTGTCATAGCTTCATCTCCTGGACTGGAGATGGCTGGGAGTTCAAGATGTCCGACCCAGCAGAGGTGATCTTATTTATCATCTGTAAGCTTAAAGAAAGTTGACATCAAACATTATGCCATTGTGCAAAAAAATAAATAGATATATGAAGATGAGTTTTACCTGCAGTCATGTCATTTACGTCTACGGATCTCTGATTCATCATGACCAATCACCTTTCATTCGTCTTGGGTCAGGTGGCCAAACGTTGGGGCCAGTGCAAGAACAAGCCCAAGATGAACTACGAGAAGTTGAGTCGTGGTCTGCGCTACTACTACCACAAGAACATCATCCACAAGACGGCAGGCAAACGCTACGTGTACCGCTTTGTCTGCGATGTGCAGGGCATGGTGGGAAAGACTGCACAGGAGGTCCTTGATAGCCTGAACATTATATCCACAGGCATAGAGGCCTCTTGGCAATGCCCAGATGTAACACCAACATCCCCAGAACAGAGCAATGAAACATGGGCAGTATAGTAGTGGATACGTTTTTTTTTAAGGTTTTGTTGCAGCCACATCAGAGAACAGTTTCTCTCCCCACTGGCTAGTGACTTTACAACCTCTGATTTAATCAATTGTCAATGAAATGTTGTTAAATGCATTAACTGATGTTAGTTATTGATGTGAAATTGCAAACGTTATTTTCTTGAGGCAGGTTATTTAAATTTAGCACTATGCGATATATTAGCCGAAAGCTATACTTTGTTTTTGTAAAAAAGTTTTACTCTGATTTGAGTAGTAATAGTTTGTAAATGGAAATATTTTTTTACATATACATTCACATATATTCTCAATAAAATGCCAATGTGAATAAATAAATGATAATCTGTCTGTTCTGTTCAGTTACAAACTGTCTTTGGCCATTGTCTTTAATATAAAATGTGAGGTGAACTGGTGTCGCTTGTAAGCATGTCTTTTTTTAAATAACTCATCGCACACATGAATTCTTGCAATGGCAAATAACATCAAGCATTTGAATTCAACGCACAGTATCCTGTCAAGTTAAATAAAACTAAATATATATCTTAACCCTATGGAACTTACATCAAAAACAGTTTTAAAACGACTTCTATTAATCTGCCATGGATTGCATCTTTTCAGCCTTAAATAAAAAGGTTTCGCAGAGGTACAAGTTAGTTTGGTGTGCACCTCAAGGATATCTCTAGAGCTGTCTAGAGCTGATTTAATGAGGTGCTTTTTGCATTCTTATCTGAAGATCGCAGATGCATGCACAAAGACCACAAACAAACATTTGTTGCAAATCTCAGAACTTTCATTTTCTCCACAACATTGTGAACAATCAAATCCCCCTCCCCCCTGCACAACCAACCTCAAGTCCCTCTTTCACCATCTAGACCTACAGTATATACCTATATATATAATAAATAATACATTCTTTCATTACTCTTTATTGACCATGCACAGCAAGGCCCAGACATCCACAGATGGTATTCAGTGCACAGGGCAGCTAAATGAAGAAAGTGTGAGAATAAGTGGATTGTTAGGCTGGTGGAAAAGGGAAGTATTGAGGAAGAAAAAGAAAAGTGTCAGAGCAGATAAATACAAGGCAGGAATGAGCGAGAATTAGATGACCTTTCGATAAACTAAAAGAGAATGAAAAACGACAAAATAAAGACATCAATGGAAAAAAACAAAAAAAAACAATAAAAAATCTACTTTTGAATCACAAAACGATAATACTGTATTCCCTTTGTCTTCATCCGGGCCTAGAGTTCTGGTTGGTCCTTTTAAAGTCCAGCCCAGCTCAAACTACAAAGTACTGGTTTCCATGTACAATTACCTGGTCAAGACTACAGTCACTCTGAACAGTTCAAGTCTTATTCCAATAATACAATTTTGAACTAAAGTAGATCAACAACAAAACAAATACATAAACAAATAAAAAATAATACTAAATGTAATATTTGACGACGTAGCACTGAGGACTCTATTGTTGCACGACAGACACATACACGCACCCCCCCCCCTATAATTACAACTATTCTACTTATTATTCAACATTCAAAGGGTGCTAGAATCACCGTTCTGTCATTATTGCTCTGATCGCCATCAATTAGACAATCATTTTGCTCTTTCTTGGTCCGTGCTGAACAGTAACGGAGCACAAAAAAAGGAAAAAGAACAAAAAGAAAACACAACCTTAATTATTATTATTGCAAGCAGGACGTGACTTTCTGAAAACAAAAGTAATAAATAATGCAGCCCTACGCTACACTTACTCTCTCACTTTCCAAACAATCCAATCACACAATAGACATTAAAATTGCAGAGGGAGTGTTCCTGTGGTCTTGGAGTTTACGTGGAGAAAAAAAAATCCCCATTGAAAAGAAAAAAAGAAAGAAAAAGAATCAGAGAATGAGAACGAGGGATGAGGAGAAGAAGATTGAAAGGATCTGTCATGTCAGCACTGGTAACAGGATATAATTCTCCTGGTCTTCGGAGGCATGGTGGGAATCACCAAATGAGAACCAACTCCCCAGCCAATGGTAATAACTTGAGGCCAGGAGAACTACAACTACCAGGACTAGTATGTCCTCCACTGCCAAGAAAATGCTATCCACCCAGATAAAAAATGTTGTTCATCCTGCTCTGAGTCACAATGAAATAGGCTTAGAAAATATCCATGTTGAAATTAAGTTAGTTTCAAGTTGAGTCAGTTGGCTTTGAATGCAGTTGAACTCAATGGGAAGCTGGTTCGTAAACCGGAGATTGGTTTGGTGTGAGGAGTTCAAGGTCAGAGGACAGTGCAAACTCGCCCCTCCTGCAGCCCAGGACCGACAGTACAAATGGTTTGCTCTCCATTCACTGCGAGTTATTGCAGTAGTCCTGAAAGTTGTGGAAAAACCTTGACAACCCTTACCTTTACAAGTCTTTCTGGCCAAAGCCAGGTAGCTCACACATGACCTCCCCTTCTATATACTCAGTCAAGTACAGTTTTAGTTAAGAGGAGAGAATGTACGGCAGAGCCAACAAGTAGGAGACGGTGTCTACGATTGACTGAGCTTCCGTCATGCCACATCTCCCCTCTTGGTTTTCTTCTCTATTCTCTGACAAACTGGACTCATTTATGGATGCAGGGGAGAGGGTTGCTGAGGCAGGCTCAATGCTCAGCGAAGGAGTCTGTGGGTGTTTCTGAGGAGACGTCCTGCTGAACCTCTGGAGTGACGATGCCTTGATGGAGCTTTTCCAATGACTGCTTCATCTGAGGGGGATTAGATGAGAAGCTCAGATTCACGCACATATACACTGCAAATACACTGCAATTAAAATGAACGCGATCGCCCGTCTTTTCCGAACGTCTTGGCCTCGTTATCTGGTGAGAATGACTTGTGCACTTACTGTGGGCGATCGATACGTTCCTGAATTCTGTGAGTTTGCGGGTTCATGGGTGTTGACGACTTTTTAAGCGAAACGAACGTGCGGCATTTTTCCAACGAACAGCTGGAGAGCAACTCATGCACGCACACGCAAGCCTTGATATGCACTTATAGGCTGGTGCAGAATTGAAACACACACACGCGCACGCACACACGCACACACACACACCTGGTCTAGCAAGGTGACTGAGGACTGGAGTATCTGTTGCCACTTGCTGAGCTGCGCCTGGTGGAACTGTCTCTGAAGCTGCAGAACCTGGGCCCATTCTCCTGCAGACTGGGGCAGCGGGCTAGCGGGTCAGAAGACAGGGAAGCCATTCATGACATGGAACTGATGAAAAGGTTACAAAATACAGTGTGTGATCACATCTTCTGGGTACCTGTCACTCAGGGAGTATGAATGCCATGTCTCCAGCGTGTGGGCAGCCTTTTCCAGCGAGTACAGCTTGTAAAATAACAGCATGTTCAGAGCCACTAACACCACCAGACTGATGATGGGGGAGAGAGAGAAAGAGAACGGAATGAGAAGACGACTTGGGAACACTGAATGAGAGTGTAAGTATAAGCGAACACAAGGGAATAAGGGCTTGGTACACGTTCTATTGAGAAGTGACAGCTAACTGAGGAAGAATGAAGATGATGCACAGACACAAATGGCTTTGAATGATACAGCTACTTACACATGAAACATGATGGATTCTACATAATGTCTAATACATTTTTACATCCAAGCAGACATTGAGAGTCTGGTATAGATACAGTACCTGACACAGATCCTATGCATACAAAAAGTGCCGAATTGAAAGCGAGAGAGAGGAAGAAAGAGAGAAAGAGGCAGACAATTGGAACATGTTAGTATTTAGAGAAGACCAAATCACATGAAAACTCCACCAGCTCAAACACAGAGTCAGTTTGAGGGAGCATAAAATGAAAAGCTCACATTAAGGCTACACATTGACACCTTATCAGAAGGTATGGCATTAATGTGGTGGTTTCCTAAGATACAGATCCGTGAACTGATTTTCTACCTGCATTTAAATCACATCATCTAGCCGTCCAATTCACTGCATGTTACCCCTAAACAGCCCCGCAGTTCAGTTCATAGTAGTTAAATCTACACTATGCAAACACACTTGTGTGCACACATACGTTAAAACTCACATGAAGCTGACTATGAGCAGGATGGTGGAGACGCCACTGTTTCCCCCTCCCACCCCTCCGTGGGTCATCTCTCCCAGCCTCAGAAACTGCGCACCTGTAGAACAAATCAGACCAATGGCTTTACGGGTATACAGACATCAGATCCAAGCTCAGTTCTAATGTCAACGCAGGGTTTGAACAGAGCACGAGCCGCTGTCCGTTTTAATGCATCAAGCTGGCGAGGGTGGAATGATTGACACGTCATTTCAGGGAGTGTGACTTCAGTTCCGTCCCCAGCGTTCAACATCGCTACTCACCACCTTCTCTCCTGTCCCGCTCCTCTCCAGTCCCACCCAGACTCGCTCCTTCCCTCTCTCGTTCACTCTGCCTCCTGGAGCAGGTACGTTTGCGCCGGCGCAGCGCCGGGGGGGTCTTGGCTGCGTCCCCCCCGACCGCCTCGCCGGTGGTTACAACTGTCACTTCCGACTGAAGGAGGGTTTCCAGCTTACACACCTCGCTTTCTGAAGGTGGGAGGAAGAACAAAGTAAACAATTAGAACACAGTGTAAAGACCGTGATTACTAAGGAGGCCTGGTCAGGAATCTGGCTCAAACTTTGATAAAATATTAAATGAAAAGGTTATATCGCCAGATTGTATTTCACTTTTTGTTGTATCATTTTATCACTAGCAGGACTTCAGTTGCTTTGTGTAATGTGACTGACTGACCCATGTGTCTGTAATACTCCTCGATGCCACTCCAGGTGTTCTTCTCTATAAGGGCCTTGACCAGACTCCACGGCTGCTTCCTGTAGCAGATGTCTGATGACACCCTGAAACCCATTTACTTCAGAATCAATACAACTTTCAGTCACAATGTACAAAATGTGACAATGACACTGTATGAACAACTTAAGGCAATTGATAAACTTTTTAGAGACACACTGGAAGACACACTGGAATGCTCCAAACATGGGACTTTGGAAGAATACCAGTAACTCTCGAATATCAATTCTTTTGTTTTCATCAAGGCAGTTCGGTAACCTACCTGAGACGGCTTTTGTGCTTGTTGACGGAGGTGAGGCAGTATCTGTGGACAGTGTAGAAGTAGTCCTGGTAGGGAATCCCTGAGGTGATGACCTCAGAGTCAACCACAAAGCACTCGCCACGCGCGCTGCTCTTATACAACGTCTGGAACAGAAGAAAAGGAGCAAAAAGTTAAAAAAGGAGAGTAAGATTTTGACTTTGGGCAACACATTACATGAAGGTTTTATATATTAGGTTATATGGTAGGTTATGTAAAAGTGTACAGATTTTTTGACATTCTTTTACCATTTAGGAAAATTTCCACAAAAAAATGATGACCTCTTTTTTAGGTAGACAAGACCAAGCTAACGGTCATGATTGATTGGCCCTGGAGGTAAATCTACTTCATGGCTCTGGCTGTCACACTGACCTGGGTCTCAACCACAGGGGCCGTCTTTGGTCCCAGTGGGTTGTTGATGGCGATGGTGTAGCTAAGCACCCGCCTGTTGTTTCCACTGCTGACGTCCTGCTGCCACTCTCCTACCGACAGGTCTGAGAAATGGGGAAGATGGAAGGGAGCAAGGAAGGAAAACAGACGTCAGACAGAGAGCAAGTACGACAGAACATCAAGAGAGAAGCGAATGAAAGGTGGAGAGGCCACAAAGAATAAACAGAAACCCGCAGAAATGAGAACGACTTGAAGGGAGAGATGTGAGAGCGCGAAAGCAAACAGAAAAGTGGACGACAAAAAAAGCACGTTTAGAGGAATGATGGAGAAGAGGGGAGAGAAAGAAAGAGAGAGAGACACTCAAACATGCATTCGCTGTGGAAATGCCCCAGTTAACAGAACACAATACCCCAAAGCTAGAAGGGGCACAGCCAGAGAGGCCACCGACCAAGTGGGTTGGCTGACATTAACAAACTCACACAAAGAAAGTATCTCTCTGAGCACAAACTCCCCCCAATCATGTCATGCTTTCAGAATGGCTCTTCTTCGAATAAAACAAAGTGTTGGAAACTAAATAGGGAAGGAATCGTTTATTTAGGTTTCAACCAAAATACAGGGAGGGGAAAAGGAGAGGTAACAAAGCATAAACAAATACCCTGGGTTACTCATTAGTGCTAATCTTGGAATACAGACGTTTTTCTTTGGTGGGGAGACGACAAACGCTCTGCACTGGAGGCAAAGAGACCACAAGCGCTCTACACTGGAGACAAAGTGACCACAAATGCTCTACACTGGAGACAAAGAGACCACAAACGCTCTGCACTGGAGGCAAATAAATGTGAGGGAGCTGGCTTACGTTCTATGATCATGTGTTTGCGTACGTGACTCTAGAAATAATATGGAGCAGCTAGAGGCTGATCAAGGGTGTTAAGTGAGTAAGCAGACATCAAGGAACTAAACTGATCTTTTGAAATCCTCTCGGCACACTCCTTTGATAACTTTTGGATTGTTAGTGTCCGTCCGGGCAGGAAATAGCATGCCCTCCTGTGAGTATAATTTAGTGCAGTTTGATTTACTGTACCTGTAAAGTGCTCATCAAGATTGTGTACGTTAGTCAAGGAGGGAAAGAGGAACTGAATATGAACAGGTCACTTTATGGTTTTAGCTGTAAGCCCTTTGCTCGCAATAACAGAAGTTCAATTGCTTAAGGCTATGGGCATTTCAGCTTCCTATACTGGACAGGATGAATGAACAGCAGTAACCACTGGCACCTTTTCAATTATGTTAGAACTTCCTTCCATAGAATTGATCAAATCAAGCACCATTGTCTTGCCTTCACATTAATGAGTTCATGTGAGGTTGCTAATATACTAATGCACTAGTAGTAAACAGCGTGACTAACTTCTGAAGGGTGTGTGAACTATGAATGGAATGCCTTCTTTTCCTTTTACATACAGGTCACTACATACACACGGTCAAGCTTTGAATATACCAGTGTAGCTATCTAACTGGTTAAAGTAGCTAGATAATTGAAACTTTAAATTGTAATTCTTCATTCACAGTTTTCTAAAGTCTGATGTTTGAGACTAGGACTAGAATAATATTGAGGATGGGAAAGAAGGGGGGTAGGAAAAGCAGTAACCTGCATGTTTTTCATCCATTCTGTGCTAAAACATATCTGCTCTAGTTTCAGATCGTATATATATTTTGCACCCCCGTGTTCCAATGTCGACATAATAACAGAACTTTAAAAGAAAAAGGAGTGAGAAAGAAAGGAGAAATGAAAACGCCTAAATGGTTTCGATCGCAGAGAGAAGCCGAACCGCGCGTGTTCGCCATACAGACCTGTGAAATGGCGTTGGGAGAAAAGGTGCTGGATGAAGTGTGTGTCGGCGGAGAAGAGCAGGTCGTGTAGCTTGTCCACACTCATGTGCACTGCCCTGTTGATGTGCAGCCGCCCGTTCAGATCAGCGCAGAACGACTCCACCTCACCTGGGCAGGAACAGGAAGGGGTTAGAACCAGCAGCTAATATAGACAGTTTCCTACCAATCACAACTTGATTTGGTACTTAACTTTATCTACAATGAAACTTAACCCGCTGTCTCATATCAGACTGCAGAAACATCATGATCAGAACTTTGGTAAAGGCTAAGACCACGACCACATGTTGGATAATAGTCTTACATATTAAGGCTTTTGTGTTATGTTTATTATTGTATTAATGCATTCATTTCAACATAGAGGGGAGATTTGAATCTTTGAATCTTAATATGCAGTAAAATGCTTTACAACTAAGCTGTACCCATGAAAGGTTATGTAAACTATGTCTGGTTTATACTGTGTGTGTTTCAAATATCAGGAGTCTAAACTGACAAAAGACGCTCCGCTAATTTACGAAAGGAAGATACAAATATATACATATTAAATACAAAGGGAGATAGTAAGAAATTAATTTAATCTTGCATGTTTTCAAAGTCTGATAACAAAGTCAGCATGTTTCTATGGAACTGAACTGATTTACGAGACAGATAGACACTCACTTTCTTCCTGTGTGTCAGAGGAGTTGCTCGGGTCAGTAGGAAGTTCCTCGTCATTGGTGATGTCCAACGATGAGAGGTTTCCCAGACTGGCGGCTGAAGGGGGCAACATGTGATTGGTCGATTCGGACAAGCTGTCCCCACCCTCCTCCACATTCTGAGGATGAAGAAGTTTGATTCGTTACCACATGGTTGCTAGGGAAATGACACCACTCTTAACTGAAGTATTCTTAATCGTAAACTAGGTATATCGAATTACATGACGACATCATTTTCACCAATCAAACAGTGATGTACAGTAAAAAGCAATGCATGAGACACATCGCTAGTTAGGGGTGTATTTTTCTTACAGAATAAGACACATTAGGCAACAATAAATAAAACTGTCTTCAGACAAAATCAGTTATTGGTAGCATGTGTATGCATTTCTGGGTGTGCAACTTACAAAAGAGGTGGCATTAGAGGTGGGGGCAGAGCTTGAGTGGGTGGGAGGAAGTGAGCTCTGAGAACTGTGAGGACAGGGCTCCAGGGGGTCAGCGCTCAACTGGCGCCCTGCCAAGGGAGGCAGGTCCATAGGCAGACAGGAAGAGACCAGACTCGGGGGGTAAGCACTGGCCAGGAGCGGGATGGCAGCCTCACAGGGCACCAGAGAGGGGGGAGAGCTGCCCAAGGAGGGCATAGCCACAGAGCCAAGATCCAAAAGGTCTGACACAGACTCGTCTCCTGGCCTATGGGAGAGACAACAGGATGGGAGGGGGGGGGGGGTGATGAGAGGTGGATAAAGTAGAAAAAGGAAACAAAAGTGATTAGGGAGAACAGGGGAGGGAGCGGAAAGAAACGAGAAAGTAACTAAAGAGATGAACAGTGATCTGAGAGACTGATTGTGTTCAAGTTGTGTATTTTGAAGGATCCTCAGCAGTTGGGACAAGCAAATCAACACAGAAATGTAATCAAATTCAATGAACATGTTTAATAACAGGTCACTTACACACACACACACACACACACAGTACCGACTCACAATAGGCCGTTCATGTGTTCCGTGGTGGGTGCAACATAGTCATCATCTTCACTTGTGAGGCCCAGCTCAGTTCCATAACACTGGTGAACGATATGCCAAAGCTCCTTTGGCGAAAGGGGCTACAGGCAAACGTATTACAACAAAAACATACAAACAGACACAAATTCAAAGTGTCACAAACACTGAAACTGTGACAAAGCCAAATAAAAATAATATACTGAATATCTTAAATCACCCAACTATGTATCTTCCTATCTGTCACTCATCTGCGATGAAACTACCAAGTACAAACACTTTGAAAGTCTTCTCTAATGTGTCTGGATGCAACTTCAGCTGTAGGCTAGACTCTGCTCTTAAATGACTCACACACTCTAGAACAGTTGACTGAAAATCCTGAAGGGTTTGCTGGTGCCGGACTTGGTCATTAGACTCATATTTATTACACACACAAACACACAGGTGAGAATGTCAAGGTGTTACCTTGTCCATGAGTGCATTCTGCCACAGCCTGAAAACCATCATGTAGCTGCGATCCCTCGCTCCGAACGAAGTGAAAAAATGCTAAGACAACGAGAGCGACAGAAGAGTCACAAAGTCAGAGAAGGAAAGTGTTCTTTTGATTATATACAGTATTTGTCCAAGCAGCATACCTGCTGGACACTTGTTGTATTACAACATCATCAAAGTTGTATATATTTTTGTGTGTGTGTGTATTTTCACGCAATTGTCAGATCACCATGATGTTTCTTTCACAAGATTTCTCAAGGTAAAAATGATGACTTCTCAAGGTAAAAAAAACCCCTGAATGTTGGGAAACTGACTTTATCATGATCAGTGCTGATCTGGATGGCATTGGGGATGAGCTTGGCCGTTTTCTCCTTGGTCAGGGTCGTCACGTCCTTCAGCAGGATGGTGATCTAAAACACCAAGAGACAGAAAGTACAGCAGAACATCAAGGCAGAGAATTGCATATTTCTAGTAGTATTTTGGTGGTCAAGAGTCAAGGAACAGTCTGTCACTCCTAGCCATGTTATCATAACCGCTAGGTACATACTCTGGACTACTACAGTGCAAAAACCACTCCTTAATGACAGTAGTGCATGATACAGTACCGCAAATCAGTGACAAAATTTCAATTCACCTAATGAAACCAATGTGATTAGTGTCTCTTGAATAAGTCAAGTGTCGTAACAAACACATTGTTTGATGATGATGTTTGATATTTCTATGGAATACGAAGTTACGCTTATGACAAATAGAGATGATTCCATTATATTTTATTGATTACATTTCCTTCTTGGCAAAATGAATGTATGTTTTGTGGTATCTCCACTTTCTTCTATCCTGCTTCTGTCAAAGCAAGTCAACATGCACAGGCTTGTTTGTTTTATGAGAAACGTGTTGGGCAAGGGAATGTTGGATTGATAGGTCGAGAATGTTTGCAATATCAACATCATTATCTCTGGTTCATGTACATTTAAAAATGATGTGCCATACCATTCACAGTTTACACACCCAGCATGAATTTGTCACATGGTTTACAAGGAGCTGTGTGCCTCAAACAACAGGGGGGGGGGAAACAATTGAGACATGCTATTCGGAAGGGCTCAACAATGTACAGTCAGCCTACTGGCTTACATGATTAAACTTGTCTACTGGATGAACCTTGGTGAAATTTACTTGTAGCTGCTCTGTTTCTCGTTAGTAGAAATTCTCTTCAACGTGTCTGAAACAAGGTGCACTTAATAAAGAAGTGTCTTATTTTATGAGAAAAATGATACAACTTCTGAGAATTAAGTCAGAACGTCAGGATATAGCAATGAATGGGGCACCCAGCCACTATTGTGGGCCGAGCTAGAATATCTGGTTATGGAAAGAGCAGTACATTTTGTGTATAGTACACTTCACAGTAAATAATATACTACTTCTTAAGTAAAGAGTGGGCTATTGTGTTGGCACTTAAACTCTACTGTGTATGCATGACTCACAGTGGTCTCCCAGCGAAAGATATTGCTGTAGAAGCAGAGCCAGTTTTCGGACAGGTAAAGGCGGCCTTGGAGCAGGATATCCTTCTGCAGAGCGCAGGAGTAATCTGGAGAAAGAGAAGGTCTGACGCATCGGTCGTTTCCGTCTCACACCACACCGTTGTGATGGGTACACATTCAAGATGAACACGAGTTGTGACCTTGCGCACAGTCTTGTTTGACTTACCCACTATAAGTCTCTCAGTCTCTGGCAGCTTCTTAAAGAGCTTCCGGAAGTCCTCGTTCCGTTGTTTGTAAGTGGGACTGAGAACCTGGGAGAAAGAGGGAGGGGAGTACAGATCAGGAAAGCTGGAAAACCTTTCCATTGAAAGCCTTTTTGTAGCGGGTAAAAAGACGTCTCACGTGAAGACATTTGAAAAAGTTTGATTCTAAAATGCAGCAGTCAGGACAAATGTTAAATACTAACTTGAATACTTACATTGTACCAGCTTTGCATTTTCTGAAAATTAGAGAACAGCACATATTTAGTAATGACCAGCATCAAATCCTTTTTAATTATATTTTAATTATATTTTTTATAACAATATAATAAAGGAGGAATTTGTACATAGGCTATACATACAACAAATCACTACTTGAATGTCATCAAGTAAGTAACTGCACTCTGTTGCTAAACTTTCAGGTTATATCTAAGCTTAGAGCTGCTAGCAAGACTTTCTTTCAATGTCTTAGTGTCATTGTTTAATCCGGTATGCTTCAAATGTCTACCTACTGGCAAACTATGAAGTACAACACGAATGAATGACAACACAATCAATACTCAATATTGGGGCAGTTAGTGGGGTTGCAAACGACTGGCTCCGTACCTTAGCATTGCGGCTAAAGTGGCGCGATGCAAGGGGGTAGGCAGAAGTAAGGGAGGATGCCGAAGGAGCAGGGGTCTGTGGACTGTCCAACCCCCCACTTCCTCCTCCTCCTCCTCCTCCTCCCCCCCCACCGCTGCGCTCCCCCCCACCTTCTCCTGCCTCGTTGGTCTTGCCACCTCCCAAGACTCTCCGTCGCAGAGAGGGGGAGCTGCCGGGGGTGCTGCGAGGAGAGTTACTGGCTGTACTGAGGAGAGGAGACAGGAGACAGGAGAGAGAGAGACAGACAGAGACAGAGACAGAGAGAGAGAGGGGGGGGGGGGGCAAAAAAAAACACAAGAAGGTGTCTTATTTAACGTGACCCTCATTTAGATGGAAAATGCATTTAGGGAATCTAATAGCTTAGTCTGCAAACTCATTTACTAAGAATTATGCATGCTTCACACGGCATGCTTCCTTCTCATATACAGCTGTTAACAACCTTCCCACTACAGAAGGACAATTATGCCCACACCCACGCAGTACCACATTCAGACCAAGGAGCACATGCATTATGCTCATGCTTCTAAAAAGGCTAATGTTTAGCGTATGACGTGGAAAATTCAGTATGTGTGAATTTCGCAGTGGGTTCTTGTTGATTTCAACAGTTGTAACTCCATCAAACACAAGAATTGGAAATCTCAACGCAAAACTTTTTAAAGCTTGCTTATTGACTGTAACTGCACAATTTTAAATCACACACGTTGAAAGAGAAGCATGTTGCTCTGAGACTGCCTATGGGCCTTCAGTTTTTTTTAGAGCTTCTATCTTTGTACATCTCCTTTTGCAATTTTGCGTCAACAGTTCTACCCGAGAACATTAAAATACTGCCTTCATACTTTAGTTGCTTCTTACTTTACTGTCTCATTCTATTTTTCTCTGTCTATCTGTAGTCCAACTCTAGTTTCTTAGGCAGAATTGTCATAGTAACAACACAAACTTGTGGAGTAGCCTAACTCCAGACTCCAAGTTGTGAATCTTAATACGGAGTTAGAGGCAGTGGTCAATTTCGTCAACAACGCAACAAATGATTATATTAAAATCTAAGCAAAAATGTTTGTGGAAATAAATATTTGTAAAACATTAAAATGTGCATACGTATAAAACAATAATAAGTAAAAAACGGAATAAATCATCATCCAAGTGCAGTAGAACTTGACGCACCATTGCATGACATCGAGCACCAAGACTACCTCCAAGGAGATTATAGTAGATGACCTCCTTCAAAGACGCCGTTAACAAGCTTGTTGTGGCCGCTCAGCAAGACTCCCCCCGTACACGTTAGAATCTGTGTCAGTGTGTTTCCAACTAAATCCTCCACTCTAGCTTGAAACATTTAGAAAAGCAACATACAATGTTACATTTATTTGTTTCTGCCTACAGCAGCCTAGCATTGAGCGCAATGGGATCAAGACATGGCGTGAGTCAAAATAACGAAGAAAAATAAATAAATAACAGCGGGACAACTCGTTGTGTAAGCGACACAACTAAACATCGCTTTAAGGGAAAATAAAGCGTTACACATAGGTAGTGGCAGGTGATGCTTGCAATCTACCTGAGAGCAGGATGTGATCAACAAAGACATGGACGTTGGTCTTTCTGAGGAAATGATATGGGCGTTCAGGCTCCACTGTTATGGCCGACTGAATAAAATAATGAACCTAACGAGCACCAGAAACCCAGAAGTATGAACATGTTCCAGTACCCGTCCTGATTGTGCATCCCAATCACAGTTCAAAACATCTCATTTTCCCCGTAGGATTAGGGATAGGCTACCACATACTGGCTTTAAACGCACAAACGCACAAAGAAATAAGTGGACAGAAGATTGGCGAATGACTTGACCGTCAATTCAATGGATTTCCACGTTACTTCTTACCAGTCAACGCGTTTAGAGTATTTAAGAATCATAATCACTTACTCGAACATATGATGAGGTGTTCGCTCTTAACCTGATGTCGTTCACGCTGTTTACTGTGTCAATATGGCACCGGGTTAGTGCTCAGTGCAGCGAGGCAGCAGGCGCTTCACTGTCCGTTCTTCTGATGTATGTTTCGCTTGGATAAAAAAAAAAGATCTGCAAATGGGATCTTGCCCAAGACTCACGGCCAGATTTTGCTTTCCATCACTGAAAACTACTTTACGCAGCCATGTACCCGACTAACGCAAGGGGTTGCATATGATATTGACGTTGCTGCGCCCATAATCCCTGCGTAAAGGGGGGAGAGGGAGGGGGCACCGCGCGAGATACCTACCACATAGCGCATTCAGTAGCCTATCGGTGAACTGAACTTCATGATTAACCTCCATGGATAGGTGGCCCAAGATTACATCATAGAGGATCCACCCTAAAAATGTACCTGACCAGATCTCTGAATGTGAAGCTAGGGTCTACTGTAATACACTCTGAGCTCAGACTATCCAACATCTCCCCTATTTCTCTCTATCCCTTTAATCTGTTTTTCTGAGGATCAGGAATGGCAGCCATAATCTCTGCAACCGAGAAGCAAAATGGAATGACAAAGTATACTGAGAAAGAGCACACTAATAAAGGAAAGATAAATGAACCATCAGTTTTTAGTATACGTAGGTTCAAATTGTAAGACAATATTGTTCCAAAACCAACCCGTCTTCTAACGCGGGTGGGATAGCCAGTCACTAAAGAGATCACAGGTCTTTGAGCTCATTAACAGAGTAGCGCTGCAGGTCTGCACACAGCACATTTTCAAGTGAGCATTCTGCTGAAGCCAGAACCTGAGCCTGAATTGATGACTTCTATGTAATCTATGGGCCACATCAACTGAGCTCGCAAAACCCTACAGAAAGCCCCAAAAGCTACAGACATTTTCAATGCAGAGCTTGCACACAATTCCAATACAAACCATCAAGTCAGAAAAAAAGAAAATAGATCAGTCACATATCAGAGTCGGTCAGGTGAATACAGAATGTTCTCTGATACATAATGAAATACAAAACAAACAAGCAAGAATGGCAGCAGTCAGGAATATTGACCTGCAGCGTGTGGTCTGTAGGGTCAAATGGCCTTGGAACGCCTCCCTTCTATACAATCGTACATATTTTCTACCTACCCCATAGGCCACCGCTGCTGACCCTTTCAGTCACTGACTCAATGGTCAGTCCCCTCAGGGTTAATGGTCGACCATTCTGACCACTTTGGTCATTTATTTAGCCTTAAAGCAGACTCAGCAATGACCTAAAAAGGCTAACTTTGTGAAGTGCATTAACAGTCTTTACGAGTCACAACTCTAAATCCTTTCTAAATTCTACTACTTAGTGAATACACAATCTAAAAAAGCATCTTACGTTTATGCAATAAATGTATTATATGAAAGTATTTAAATAAGTAAATAATCAATACTTCATTCAATGATAGACAAAACTGGGTCAATAAACTGGTGGGTAAATGACAAGAACAAAGCCACAGCTGTTCATGCAGAGAAATAGGAAAAGGCCCCTCTCTCTTCCCAGACAGCCCTTTGACAGGCCCACACTGCAGCATCAACAGAGATCCACAGCCATTGGACAGAGATGACATCACCAGCTAAAACAAGGCCTCCTATTGGCCAGAAGTGATGTCATGCATCATAAGCAGAATGCCTGGTGTATAAATCCAGCCTCTTGCTCCTTATGAATGGTTTGGGTATGCTTGTAATCTTGCTCAATATATTTCCAAGTACATTAGGATATCAGCCTTTTGTCAAATACCAATCTCCCTTATTCCTCTCTATCTAATCACTAGTAATATTGTAATTCTTCAGAGTGTATGTTGTTATGTCACCAGAACAGAATATTTATTACAACAAGAAAATGCTTTTGTAGTTATATCTGAAATGTGATCTTTATACTGTGTATAGTCATGCATGGTCCCACATGCATGCAAACCCAACATACCTGTAGTCAACTCAGACTAATTCTATTTTAACATGATAATCTCACCAGAGTTCTGTGTTTACCTATTGGTCATCTTGTCTGACTGTTTTAAATTGCCATGACTGAAAATGAAAGTGATACGTACAACATAGTATATAAAGGCTTCCCTTTTGGACATATATAAAAATAAATTCCCAATTTTGTCCTGTTATTGTGCAATCCTGTAATCTTACCATATAGGTTATTATTAATATAATTGACCTTTTCATATTCACAAAATAATTAACAATGAGTTAGATAGACACTGACCTACCTACCTAAGTCTTATTAGCTAATTTATTAAAAGTACTATTTATCATTAAGATAACCTGAGCAATTTATGGAAATTAAAACAAACAAACTAAAACATAAAAATATCTTCCCCCTTTTCAAGACCCCTGCTACTGACAGGTATACCCTATTATTGATGATAACATACTAGCATGATCATGGAGATGTATATACTGTGGATGGTCACTATGTACCCAATCAGCGAACAGACTTAAGCCTGACCCACACAGACAGTTTAAGAAGCTCTGTACTACTTAACTGGATCTGATAAGTTTGTCTGTGTAGACAAGCAGAAGTCTGAGTTCCATCCAGATCTGAACATGTGTCAGTTGGTCCAATGAGATGAGACTACAGTAATCCTTACAAAGGGAACTCTGCAACTCTTCTAATAAGATCTGGTCATGCTGGTTCCACACTGACAATTTGAAAGTTACTAGACTCAATGTCTCACCATATTGCACTCCTTTAAAAAAAATAAAGGTTTCAAGATTGAGAGACCATCCTGGGAACTGACCAACTCTAGGATCTGGAAGGAGTGTAAGATTTTAGGCTATTCAGCCAGCCAGCCACACAAATCTAAAACAGTCTTCGCAATGGGCAATGTGGAGAAATGACTCAAGCTTGGAGAGGGAGAATGGCACTAACCTGCAGCTGTCCCAGTCAGAGTCCCTACTCAGCAGACTCCGGAGGGACCAGCGGGAGTGCCGGCTGGTTGATGAGCTACGCGACCAAGAGGAGCGAGACGGTGGCGAAAGGTGACCGTGTGAGGGTCCGTCTTTAGCAAACCCCTTCCTCTCCTTGTGCCGGGCTTGAGAGGGGGAAGGTAAGGGACTTTCCTGTTGAGTATTCTTACTCTGACCTCCATCCTGCTCCTCCTCTTCTTCTACCTGTGTTTGCACCAACTGCTGATGTTTGTCTTTACCGCTTCTCTTGGTGGTGGTCCTGATACGCGGCGGGTGCGGTTGCCGATGACGTCTAAGGGGTCGTGGGCTTGGTGAGCGGGACCAGGACTCCGTGTCAGAGGATGGTGGGAGAACAGTCAGTGTAGGGATGGGATGAGTCATGGTGGTAGCTTTTGGTCCCACTGAAGACAACATCATTAGGCTATCATTCTTAAAGCTCTATCCACCCGTTTGTCATCTCAAATCCTGATTGAGAGGGCCCTTGGTGAGAAACTGGTTGGAGGGTCCAGTCAGGGTAACAGCTCTATCAGCCAACAACTTCTCTTCAACTTCGCTTTTGGCCAATGTCCAATTTATATTAGCGCTTCCTCAATTCAATTCGACAGTTTTGTTTAGACTCCACACCCAGAAACCGTTTTTGTGCTTTATTAGCTGATGTCTCATCCAACCACTTTACCATAGTGATGCAGAAATAACTTATAGGGTTGTTGTGCAATGTTCTTCTTTTGAGCAATATTGGACAGTTATCCTGCTTAGTGGAATCCTGTTTTCGTCATCCGGTGCTTGCTGCTTTGTCCTCTGCACATTTCACTTCGTTTAGCGTCTTCTCTAACCTCGTGTCTCTGCCCGTCCTTTTTTTTTTGCAGCGTAGGCCTGAACAGGGCTTCAGTTTCATTACTGCAAAAGTTGAACATAAGAGATATGGCTGGAAAGAATAAAGCCTTTACTCATCAATAGCTCTCATTCTCCATGACTAACCACATGTAAAAGGGCCTCTTTCAGAACACGGCCTACAATAAAGAATGTTAAATTAAACATTCCACTTATGCTAGATATCTAGTGAAGTCTTCTGTTGTCTAACACTCAGAAAGACCCGTTGCTAGCTCATAGGTTATCACAGACATTTTAAAGCAGACGTTATATAGTCCGATAAATATAAATGGTATTTATAGAAGTTCAACAGTTCATTTGCATAACTTGTGAATTTGGATTTTGCAGCTTTAGTTCCCTTTCGATATTAAAACAGTATGCAGTCTGACTTTGCAAAAGTTGTGAAATCCTTCAAGTTCTTCCAAAAAAAGAACTTGTGAATCATTGAACACTATTACTTACATTAATGTATGAACTACACAACGCCCATCTTGCAAACCATGAATAAGATAGCAGGGGAAATGAAAATTGTCACCATGGTTTCAAAGGGGTAGAACATTTCTGGAACAATTCCTAAAGGTTTCCTGGAATATTACACGATCAACGTTTTGTCTGTTAGTCATTGCAGGATTCACAAAGCAAGATGTTTTCTGATGTAATTGGGTGTGATACAAAATGTATTATGACTTATAGTGACCTGTAAAAGGTACAATATTTTTTTAAAGGAAATGAAAAACGTTTTATCCCTGAGCATGTTGTGAAAGATAATGAAGACCATAGAAAGATGGTTAGTAACACAGACCTAACTTCCAACTGGAATATCAGTTTCTGAGTTACCTTTCCAGACAATTATGTTCTTCCAATCCTGTAACTCTAATCCATTGTCAACCAAACTCTAACTGTGGCAAGGGGTGAACGTACAGGTAAGATTTGGAGGCTCTGTTTCTCAAATCTGAATTGATTTAATAAATAGTGCAGCCTCGTTGGAAACTACAGATTAAGTTCATTTCAGCGCCTGGGATCTCCGCCACGTTTCAAAATGTGGATTCGGTGGAATTACAATACACTGCATGCAATTTGCATGCTTAAATCAATCAAATGTTATTTACTACACAACACTGGTTTACTTGTAGACAATAAAGAGACCCTCTTGTATTTAGCCCAAAGAGCACATGCATTCTGAAGTTTGATTTGATGAGGTGAAGATATCTAACAAATATCAGATAGTGGCTGACTCACTAGCTAGTGCGTGACCATGGAGAGAGAACTCCAATGCAATGTTAACTGATTTAAATGCGGGTACCACTGACGACGTAGACGAAGACAAAGGGCATTCAGGACAGCAACTACAGTAAGTATTTGCTCATCTGTTTGAACAAGAGCAATCTTGGCACGGTCTTGTTTGCACAAGGTAATCTACCGTAATCCAGGGCTGACCTTTCCTACTCTGGTTTTCTGTTTTCACACAGTCACATTGTAAACTAGCAATAAAAAAAGGATTAAAACCCATCATAAAATGTGCATGCGGTTTTTGACTAAATAAACCACCCAATGGTCAATATCAATTATACATTATATCTTGGGATCTGTTACTAAGACACAATACTTTTCAGTACAGTAGACCAATGTATGTCAACTGTCACTAAAATAAACTGGATGTAGCATGACATTATCCTCACTTTTGAGTCAAAACTATAGACAAACAACATAGCCTATGCTATGAGAAGTGTTTTACGGTACCCTTTATTTACTCTTTTACTTACCAAAAAATAATACTTGTCTTTTAACCAGCGCTAGTCTACTAAAATTGTAGCCTACAAGTCATGACCGGTTTTGCCATTTGCATTGCTTCATTAACAAATTGTAAATTGTTAGCTAGCATTAGCTAGCTGTATGTTTAAGTTCCTACCTCCCATTTGATGAATTTCCCCCATTCCGAATATCCTGCTCGGCTTCGCAAACAAGCCGAGCGACCGTCCGAGATGTAACGATAAAATCCCCTTTATCACAGGAACACATCAGCATCTTATTTAGTGTCAAAAGAGGCTAGACTAGTACTGGTACTAGTTATTTATCGAAGCGTACTGTAGCGGCTCAATACAGCACAGGTTCCCAGTATTAGCCTACCCCCAAGACTGATGACTACCAAGCTTAGCTATCATTGAAGTAATATATGTCGAACTATCTCAAATGAGTTTATTGTTCAAATATATCGATCTAGCCATGAACAGCTAGATGGATGGCTAATTTGAGCATTTAGCCACCGTCTAGGCGGCCAACAATAACTTTTTTTGTTGATGTACTATCGCACAACGGAATCAACAACCCGGTTGCAAAATAAGTTTACACGGGAGAGTCACCGGAAAATGCAACCGGAACGTGACGGTATTAGATATTCTTAGTTTTATTTTAAATGTGTGTATTATGTATACGCATTTATTTATTCGCCTCAGCTGTTACATATATGTTTAAATGTCGACAATCGTACGTAACTCGGGCAACTAATGTGGTGACATAGACTGGGAACCCCTATTTAAGAACTTTGTGGTACAGCCTGGAAAAAATAACGGGTTCATAAGATGGGCAGAAAGGCAAACCAATTAGAGGTGACTTGGTAGTGGAGCTGGAGAAACTATTGGTCGAAATCGTCAGACAAAAATCGGCAATTATGTATCATTTTAAGGGACCGTATATGTGAAAATGACAATTTGCATACTGCATTAATATGAAAGAGCTACTTTCAATCAAATAAATGAAAACTGTGACCATGGTAAATCTAATTTTTAACAGGTTTTGCAAATGCAATTGAACTCTGGACGGCATTGCTATTATACAGTTAAATGATACAATAATCACTAAATTCTCATCATATATGTAAGGTACCTCACCTTTGTAATACTGGCCATTTGTTTCAATGTAGTAATCCTTTGCATTTCCACTGTCTCACTTCCAGTCCATGCAGAACGTGCCAGAGCTTAGGAAAAGTCACCTTGTACTGACATTAAAGCTGGGAAAAGAAACACTGACACATGATACAGCATTGATGGGCTTATTAGAATCTGGGCCAAACACATACAAGCTCAATGTAAAGAATCTTGGTTATAAATCAGTTATATACAATTCTTATAGTTGGTTTATTGAGGGGGGGGGGGTACAAATGGCCCACTCAATAATATCAATTAATACGATTTCAGAAGAATTGGTTAAAATATTTACTTTATAACATATCAGAACAGACAATGGGAGATCACTCCGGTATGCAAATTAAATTCAAACTCTTTGGCATAGTAAATCTCCCCCAAAATAGTCTACTATTATTGATAATAGCATGGTTAGGGTTAGATTTAGGCTACAATTTATTTACAAAAATAATGTAAAATGTATGTTTAATCAAAGTAACCATCCATGAGAAATAACATACCTTTCCCATGGTAAAATAGCCATTTTCAGTTAACTGCAGTCGATTAGACGTTGTGTATTTATTCGAAATAAATTATATTTAAGACTGTCATAGGTCTGTTTGACTGAACTTGCTTTAGTCCATCCCTTCAGGTCACAAAACGTGCTGTGTTGTTGCCTTCTCTTTGCAGAGGAACTGGAAACCCGATCTGATCTAAAAATAAGATTCACAGCATGTGGTTTGAAATCGAGTTGGGGTGGGGGGAGAGAAAGAGAGAGTGATCTATCAGCTTTTATACTCCTTTCTTAATGTTTTGTCCACCTCCTGTTTGTTTGTGTGTCACACGTGTATGCATGATAGCCTAGACACAACCTTTTGCCGAGTCAAAGTTATTAAACACAAATCCGGGAGGCCAGATACCCTGTGCTTGACATTCCAAATCGACGTCCTTGACACAACTTGTTTAATGTGTAGATCTTGCTGGATTCCGTCGTTGATGACGACACATAGACCTACGTGAACATGGCTTTGCGTTATCACAGACATAAAAAACTATTCTCTGAACTAATAGGATATCTTCCAACACGTGAATCTATGTCAGAAGTTGGCCTTCATTGGGTGTTTTCAACCTTGTCCTGCCTTGAATAGCCTTGTGGTTTAGATGTTTGACATTGAACGTACTTCAGATCCCGATAAGAAACTGAAACATCCATCCCGTCAAATCAACCTTCCCTTGGGATTTTTGGGGACAGATAAATAATGCATGCGATTAATAGGTTAGACATAACTTTGCCATCAAATGCAAACATGCCAAATCAAGCAGTTAGAATTAACGGTTGCATTGTCTGATCAGATATGGAAATAAGAAATATATAGTAAATATAAAATAGGTCAATTGGCCCATTAAAAGTTAGATTAAGCTCATGTAGATACACATTGCATGCACATTTGCTTTGCACATATTGGCCAAGTTAATAAACACAGCCACACTTTTATTGTTATGTTGGTTTCAGCCTTTTCTTCTTGACCTGCAATGCACTGCGCTCCAAAAGAGTTTGGACTGGACGTAGGGATTCACACGGTCTAAATTTAGCTTCCTTGCATACGATCGGGTGAGACTGGTAGAACGTGAAGAAAACCTACATGAGTTTTAGAAACTTAACTCTTGTAGAAAACTAACTTGTCAATTAAGACATTTCGTTAAGAAATATCAAGAAGAGAGCAATAAGTAGTTGTCTCCAGAAGGCTATATCACCGACCAGACAAAAGTAACGTAGACTTGTTATTAAGACTAACATGTAGCCTACATACGCAGGTCGATTGGCTAAACTGTAATTTGACAGAAAGTTTAAAGGAACATTTAAAAGAAAGCAGCAATATTTCGATTAACCCAGACTTCTTGGAGGGATATTATGCTTAAGTTACTTCTGACCTTATTCATTATATATGGTAAGTCTTTTTTTTTCTTTTTTTTTTTTACATTATATGAAAACTGTTAGAATATGCATTATATTAATGTCATTCAGGCGCTCTACTTCATGGTTTATGATATAATATTTTCTCTCTATACATATGTGTCTGTTCTACACTTCTGAGTTATACTTCAACGTTTATTAAAGTTACTGGTCAGTACCGGATGTCTATATTCTTCAAAACTCATCTGAGTGTGTATGCATGTGTGTCAGTTGCAGTGCCTCATTGCCATGGGGGTTGTGCCGAGGTGGACTCGATGACAGAGGCTGTGGCAGGAGAAGGCTTCCTTTTAGGCTGCATTTCCTGCAAGAGGAGAGAAGAGGTTCCTGCCCACACTACTGTAGATTGGCACTTCAGACCTAAAGGAGAGGAGGAATTCATTCATGTGAGTAGAGTCTGTACTGCAGACAGGGCTGGTCACAAATCACCCTATACTTCCTTGTAGTTTAGCAATCTGACTTACAGGGTTTCAAAGATATGTTGTGACAGCCTTTACCCTTTCTCATTATCCTTTGTCCTTCTCCTACTTTCATGGAGAGCCTCAAAAAGACCATAAATGGTTCAAGATTCAAAGGACACAATAAAACAAAACCAGCAAAATCTCAAAAGTGACTATATTTTGTTTCATAGGTATTTCATTATGAGTACCCTAACCCCAACATCCTCCATGAAGACTTTGAAGGCCGCTTAGAGTGGCATGGGACAGAGGGAACTCGGGATATTCAAGTCGGAGCCGTCTTTCTTCATAATGTGACCTTTAATGACACTGGAACGTTCCTCTGCACTTTCCAGCGCACACTCTTTCTCCCAATGGACAATGAGTATGTGACTGTGCAGAAGGAGGTGGAGCTAAGCGTGGTGGCTGTTGGTTAGTTGGTGTATTTTTTTAATGAAACAACTTCACGTTTGTAACGGATTTGTATTCTTGTGCTCTTTAATGTTCTAATGGTTTTCTCTTGGCACTTTCTCAGCCAATCCGGAGATGACTGCAGTGATATCAGAAATCATGATGTATGTGCTGATTGTGGTGCTGCAGCTTTGGCTTATCGTGGTGCTGATCTATTGTTATAAAAAGATATCTGCCGAGCACGACGCGCGGGAAGCCCGCAAAGCTCTTAATGCCCAAAACCGGTAAGACTCCTACATAAACCTGCGATGGCAGTCTCAGATATTGATGGGAATATGCCTTTAATACACTCAACTGAGATGCAGCACATTCAATCCATGTCCTTAGGCCAGAAGTGTGTTTCTTGTCTGTTATGAGCTATATCCCAATGAATCCTGGTGAAAATACATTTCCTTAATATTCTCTTTTCATTCTGAGCACCCACTCACTCAGATCTTATTTCTTATTTTCAGGCCATTAGAAACAAAAGACAAGTGTGATGGGGTGCATCTGGAGTAATTTACATCATGGTTAGTATTTTGATGTATAGTCGGCCTCTATAATGTTGTTGTAATTATATTGGACAAGTAAAAGTACAACATTTTGTAAAAGTAATGCATTTAAAGAGTAAATACTTTTTTGTGACTTAACGTTCTATTGTCTCAATGTTCAACAGATCGAAAGAAGTGAAGATATATCATGGTGTAAGCAAGTATACAGTATTAACATGCCACGTTCTTAAGTAACCAACAATTTTTCAATATTTATTTTTTCTGTACCTGATGGTTGTGTGAAATGCACAATTAAAGGGAAAAAATTAAATGGAAGTGACAAATATTAAAGGATTTTGAGCCTACGATCAACGTAGTTTTCAGCTCAAGCCAATGTCCCTATAGTGTATACAAACCTCCCATGTGTAAACAGTTGACTATATGAGTCATATAGTCAAACTATACTGTATCTGTAGCTTTAAGGTATCCAAGTATTCATACCTTAATTCTTAGAATCCTTTCCTATTGGATATTACAAGGAATCTCAAATTTACAGAACAACAGTGTGCTTTGGAAGAGACAAGGAAGGGTGTTTGAAGGGCATTGTGTAACATAATCTTGTCTACAGTCTCTCCACTCTCCTTCAGGTCTGAATGTTGCTCTGTTCTCATACTACAACTAAGCTCCATCACGATGATATACTACAAACATGCCATAAATAACTAAATATTCAAAATAAACATGAACAGGACCATTTGAGTCAATATTATCAAAACCTTTTATATAAAACTGAAGACAGATTACACAATATAATATCTGTTAATCACATTCTCTCTGCCAAATCTGAGATGTCTCTTGGGGGGGGGGGGGGGGGGGGGGGGGGGTAAAGTAGCCATGAATAAACCAATAAAGACCGCAAGCCTGTGGTCATAATGCTAAACTACACAGAAGTTGTAACCTGTTGTAACCTGTTGAGATTGACCTTGGTCTCTCAATCTATTTCATTAAAAGTGTTGACAAGCTGAATGTACTGCTGTCACTCTATACCTGTGATTAGGTCTGTATGAAGAGATGTGTGTGTGTGTGTGTGTGTGTGTGTGTGTGTGTGTGAGGGACTGGAGAGTAGTTTGAGAAAGCGAACGAGACGTGAAATGCATGCATGCGGAATAGAGAAAGACATCAGACAGGGTGAGTGTGTTTGTTTTGGAGATGAAGCTATTGGAGGATGGGACCTGTTTTTATTCGGATATGAGACCTAATGTAATAAATTGCAGTGATTCCAAGACTACTGAATACAGCCAAGACTGCACAATAATAGGAGCCATCTCAGCTTTATTTACTTCGATGCAGTTTGTCTTCTAAAGGTAATAGAATTTCTGTCTATTTAAAAACTTAATTGGTTCATTTCACTAACATAAACAGAGTTGCATTGGGATCAAATATGTGCCCCCGCTTTTTTCCATTTAAGGTTGATGGAAAAGGCATTTCTAAGTCAAAAGTGATTTGTTCAGAATAGGAAATGTTAAAGTCAGGTCTAATGCCACAATGTTTAAATAATCTGTGAGTGTAGTGATTACACTAATTGAGAGTTTGTTCTGACAAAACCTTAACTGTAATTTGCTGCCATTGTTACAGTTACCTTCAACACCCAAAGAGGTCTGGAATGCTGCACTTTAACAGCACAGAGCTGCCATCTCTTCTGATGTCTCTTCTACAGCACTGCCTGAATGGGACAGGGATGACAGTCCCTGTGTTCCCCCTGAATAATATTACTCAGCAGACCATTCTCCCAATAAGTATAACAATGGCTTCCGACCAGGCTCAGGGGATGGTGTACATTTTGCTGATTGTGGGAATGTTCAGTTTCTTTATATTTGGCATCATGTTAAGCTATATCCGCTCCAAGAAGCTTGAGAGTTCCCATGACCCCTATCACCAGTACATTGCCCACGACTGGACCAAGGCCATTACCTCCTCAATAGCTGTCACTCAGGTACAACAAGAGGGAGTCCTTGACCATAGAGACAAAGACCTCACTGTCATCTCCAACCCTTCAGCATTAGAGAAGCTCCCAGGATGAAAATGGGAATGGACAGCAAACCAAAAATATATCTATCTGTATTTAAATCTTTAAGTTCACACTGTTTGCATTCTATTATGAGATAAATACCTTGAGTTTTATTAGATGATAAGTATTACAGTTCACATTTAAAGTTTGATTATCCTGAGTGAATGATCAGTTGAATCTCACAATTTGCATGATTTGAGATCATTACTATTTTAAATTAGCTTTGCTTTTGACACAAATTTATTGTGATAACATATGTCTGTCATGAGGTCAGGACACAGTATTGCATACAGAATGATTCGCAAACAACATTGATGACAAGTTAAACAGCAGGGGAGAGCACTCTCCTAAATGCCTTTAATCAACAACCAGATGAAACATTACCTAGAATTAAAAAAATGTGTTCATACACCAAACTTTGAAATCCCTATTCAAAATAAAGTATTATAAATCGCAATGTATGGTATTGATGTTGATTGATTGTTCATTTGAGTAAATTCTGTATCCATGATAGTAGACCTTGTCTGGTCGGTTGTGCGCCCACTTTAGTCCTCTTTCTCTCCTCCCTCCTCCTTTCTTTTTCAGTTTCTCTTTCCCTCTCTCTCTCCTGTCTGTGCTGTTGCGCCGCTTTCTCTGCGATGGCAATCTCTCGGTCCAAACTGAAATGGACCATCTGTCGGTTGAGCATTGGAACAACAAGGTTGAAGTTGTCCACCATTTTATTTAATTTCACAAATTCCTCCCCCATGGACCCACAAAGCTGCTGCCACTGACTCTTCTCCTTCAGAGTCAATGATTCACCCAACTTTGCCCTCTCTTTCAGCAGCCTCTCACGGAGCTGCCCAGTGGTCTCACGGATATCACGCTGCATGACAATCCAAGGTGGCTGGTACCCGTTGTCTATGAGAATCCGATTGAGGTTGTGGGTCATGGGGTCAGCATACGGGTTGTGGTCAAACTTGCTGATGGGCTTTCCGGAGCCGCTCAAGTTGCGGAAGTCTCCACGGGCCATGGACTCCTGGATCAAATCTTCTACTAGCCTCTCAACTGCCTGGGTAATCTTGATCTGCCGGCTTCGCTTCTCCCTCACCACTAATTCCCCTTCTTTAGCAGCAGCTCGTTCATGTTCCTTCTGGCGATAGTCGAGTACCTGCTCTACTGCTCTGTCGACACGGAACTGTTGGTACTGCCTTTCCCGCTGACTCGGTGTGCCCGAGCCAATGCCCTCGTAGCTGAGATAGTGCCGGTGCTGAGGAACCACACCTTTCATCCTATCCTCCTCCTCCTCCTCGACGTTCTCTGCTCCCCTGGCCTTCATTTGTTTCTTGTGCACCAGCACAGCACGGTAAGCCTCCTCAACTCTGGCAAATAGTGCTGCGTCAGCTGTGGCCGTGCCAGAGTCTGGGTGGTAGAGCTTTGCCATGCTTAGGTAGGCCTCTTTCACCTGGGCAGAGCTGCTCTCTCCATCGTCTGGGAGCTGCAGTACCCGGTAGTTTTCCCGTAGGCTTTTGCTGATGAAAGGCTTGGAGCTCAATGAGCGGAGCAGCAGTAACTGGTGAGCCAAATAGGGCAGGATCATGGTAGATGTCCCTATGGAAGACCAACAGCTGAACTGGGCCGCTCAAGTCAGTCAGAGCCAGCAGTGCAGCAGAGATTATCTGTCTGCAGAACAGTATCAAACAAACCTACACATTGGAATGAAATAATTACCATAGAGGAAGTGTCGGCTTCATCATGCCACTAAAGGACAACATCAGAGAAGAATGAATATTCTGAGTCTGTGCCCCCACTAATGAGGGAAATACGTTTTTAAATGATCTGATCAATAGTTTCAACTATCCCAGTTATACTATTGATTTGATACTAACTAACTATTCAATTGGTACTAGTATCTATTTCAATGTCAGTAGTTCTTATACATTAGTTACAACTATTGATTCCAATTCTTACTTGTAAAAGTTGTATTGTTACTTGTAAAAAACTTTATTTGAACTATCTAGTTGTAAAAACAAACAAACATTCTCAATAGAAGGGATCATCATGTAACCATTAACAATTGTAATAGTTACTGCACCGTTTTGTTTCCTACTCATTAGTTTGCCGCATTCAAGAAGGCTACCCACGTAATCTCACATCCACATTTTGTAAAAATTTGACAACCCTGCTGTTTACATAATTTATGTGTATAATGTATACAATACGGCAATGCGTGCCTTGTCATGACCCGGTACTGTTTCATAACGTTAGTTACCGAATAAGACAGCCTTATGCCACTAACTTTCTCAGAAACAAACCTGCTTTGAACTCGCTCTATGAAACAAGCCCGTGTTCTACTTGCCATTAAACATGTATGTGTTCGGTATGTTTAAGCTGAATGTACGCCAGTACATTTAAATGTACACCAGTACAGTCATAGACTTCAGTGGATGTATCTAGCTACTAGCTACATTAGCTAGTCTAGATGTCTCATGTCACCGTTGTTGAACTACGCTTCTTATTTGTAACTACTCCGCGGTGACAGAGTCAGTGGAATAAACGGATAGCATGCAAAACTGTTGATCAAAAACCACCGCATACTTTTTGCAGGTCAACGAAAACGGTGGTTTTTACCTTCTTCTTCTTCTTTGGAGTCAGGGTGGCGGCTCGCGTCTAACTAAAAGGCAAATATACCGCCATCTACTGTTTTGTAAATGAATAGATCCAGGCCAACCTACAATCCAGGACAATTTACATGATAATCTCCGACATTAACACCCAGTGCCACAAAAGTCCATAAAATGATTGACAGTGACACTAACGGAGTATGGCCGAATTTAGTTCTCTCGGTCCTAGTTAACTCTAGGACTTCTTGGATAACAATTGTAACAAGAAATTTGTTTAAAAAAAGATGGGATCACCCTGTAGCCTACCCAGAGAATTGCTGGGCAGGCTACAGGTAAGTAAGTTCACGTTCATGTTGGCTAACAAATGTAGTCGCTCCTAAACCAAAAGACACAGGCAGTGAGCAGGACCAGTAACACAGTGAGAGGGATTGAGATAAGGGCTATGTACAGGATCCAAGGCTCTGGGAAAATCTTCTCTTCTGGAAAACACAAGACCACAAGATCAAAATGTGTGAGAATAATACACCTGGTTTAGGTTATACTTTTTAAAGTTTATACTTTTTGTAGCACGAGTTACAAACTATTTCTATGTTTCGACTTACTTAATACAGTTGTTATGCTTAACATAAATTTGTGAGTCCTAAAGTGATTTGTGGTCTACTGATGGTGGAAAGGGGTGGCTGTCCTAGACTCTGTATCATTTCAATTACAACAACTCTTTTGTGTTCCGTTATTGTGTCTGTAGTAATACCCTCATCGATGGCAATACTTTATCCTTGAATTGTTTAAATGTTATCCAATAATTGTTCCTAATATCTAAACAGATTATTGTAAATGTTACTTGTGCATTTAGCACCGTCATACTGGAATGGAATAGACTTACAATATTGTCTTACAACAGACTCAATTTCTCAATTTGATGTTTCTAAATCATAGCTGAAGGACTTAGAAATACACAGTTCTGTTCAATTTATTTCTACACAGCATCATGGATTAGACATATTTTCTCATTAACATGCGGATTAATTAATGAACATCTGTAGTGGGATTAAAGTGTCATGGTTAAATGTTTAGCTGCCAGCAATACCCATAACCCCCTCCAGTTCTCAACACCACTCAAAAGATGCGGCCAAAATAAATTAAGCAAAAGTATACACTACCTGGGTAATAAGAGTAGTTGAGGTTCATCATCAGTTTGGATGATAGGTTGAGCTTGCACTCATAGTTACCAGCCTCCTTCAAGGGGATGTCTATAGACAGCTGCATATAAGGGCTAAAGAGGGTGTCAGTACTTCTTTTGTGTATTTGCACTCCATTATGGTAAATTGTCAAGTTAAATTCTGGATCCTGAGAGATGTTTATGGCACACTTGATCTGGTCCCGGGTCTCAGGAAGGACATCAAAGATGGCAGAATCTGGAGCACAACACAGACATAAATGCACACGCACGCCACATCAAATCCCTTGTGTTCTCTTCGGGGGTCAGAATGACCTGAATCTATGAGTAACACACGCACACCCACAATGAGACATTTAGATTGTATGTGCTTGATTGAACTCGGACAAAACTAAATAGTTCTGATTCATGTGCAGCTTAGCTGCACATTTCAGAGCGCAACAGGGTACATGGTCAAAATGAAATGAACCTGCTTCATTTCAAGGTTGAAGTTGGGGTCTTTTTGACCCTTAGGACAGGGGGAGATGCAGAATGTGAAAAGAGCACAAGGATTAAACATTTATTATCTAGATTATTGAAATGGTCTATCAAAAAAGCACATCTTGTAAAAGGTAACATTTACATCTTGTCATATGAAAAAGGTGTAATTACCGTAAATTAAGAGTTTAACTCCTGCTCCTCTCTTTCGTTCACTTTTTCCATTCTTCATATAAGAAAGCATGCATTGGTATTTCCCACTGTCTTTCCACTGAATGTTCTTAAAGACAATAGACTTGTTTGGTGAACTCTGGTCATTGTCGAGAACTTCCACACGGCCATTGTACTGTGGTTCTTGGTTGGGCACCAGTCTTGGTTTTTTCTGACTCATAAACTCCCAGTACAGAATCGGGTCGTTGGAGACTTTCATGTCAGAGGTATGGGTGAATAGGCAATTTAATGTAGCTTTTCCATACAGTTTGGTTAAAACCACATCTGGTTGCTGGACAACATTAATCTGTGACCAGGTACCTGACAAAACAAGATTTTATGCAAATTTTGAGTATCAGCAATATTTAGTCCAGTGATTTTGTCACTCCTTGTTAAAAAATTATAACATAAAGTTAAGATCTCACCTGTAAGAAGGTACCAACATATAAAACTACTCCACAGATGTTTCTTCCAAAGTGAGGTGACTGGGCCACAAAACATCTTTGTTAACTAAATACTGAGTCTGAAATATATTTTGTTCAAGGTTCAAGTACATGTCGTTAAAACACTGGAGTGGGAGGAAACAGGACGTGTGGTTTGATACAACTACTTCCTCTTGCATAGGTTGTTGTATTACAATAATCATCACATACCATATTTGTCCATTTTATTGACTACATTGAAATGTTTCTAAATTGATTGCCTGCTCTGACCAGTAATATATAACCTATGTAATATGTACGGAAGATGTGTAATTACACACCATCTAGACCAATGTTTCAATGTATTTCAAATATATATATACTTGATAGATACTTGATAGATACTTGATACTTGATATATATAGAACTTATGTAACTTATATAAGTTCTGCTACATCAGTCCCATTAGACTTTTGGGGTTGGTGTCAGTGTTTAGAGTATATTCTTAAGTCATTGAAATGGATCTGAGACGCCATTGCAACAATCTACTGTATACTTGTCATTTCCCCATTTAGTGGAGACTGAGGGTGTGGATGCACGGCAAATTTGCTGTAATAGTGTTCTGGTTATTGTTATGATCATGATATGGTGGGAAGTTAAGTCTGAATTTCTACCTTTAAAAAATATACATTATCATCTTTGATTTATAGTTTATTTGTGAAAATGCAAAAGTATTTTCATACAAACCCTCAATAAAACAAAAATAATTCTCCAATGGAAAGAAAGAGTTTTGTCTACGAGTCTTCTCTGTATCAGACTGAAGTGCAAGTACAAGTGCTGCAAATATTTTGTTCAACAGTTCTACAGGAAATCTAACCTTTTCTCACCTTCGGAAACATCCTTTCACCTAAATGAAAGTAAGCACTTCTTTTTTCTCTGCTACACTTACACATTTAGAATCACCCCTCCAGTGGCACTATTGAGGATTAGTTGCAACTTAGTTTCAGTCAATCAATCTCAAAAACCTTTCTTTGTTAAGCCAGTTCTGTTTACTTTGACTATCTCTCATTATCTGCAGTCTTTGCTGTGTTATTCAAACGGGAGTACAGGTAACCCCTAGTGGTTCGGGTGCCTATAAAACACTTGCTAGAAAACAGCAGACATCATCCTATTATCTCAGGTTGTTCATTGTGAACAAAAAGAAAACAACACATGATGGCAGGACATACTCTTTGCACGCTAGGCAGGGAAACAAATTATAAACGGTCTGATTGAATTTGTGAAGTAAATCATGAAAATATGGTTACAAATACAATATACAAGCCAAACGAGGTTGGGAACCATTGCTTTGCACCTTAAAAAACAGGGTGGGGTGGGGGGTGGACATATAAATTAAATCTGGCAAAAAAGCCTGCTAAAATGTGTATCCCCTCAAGGACACAAATTCGCAGAACCTAACGCATGGTGTGAAGCTGGCCAGAATGGGACCAAGTTTATTTTTTGTCTTCCTTTTCTTTCTTTTTTTGCCCACGGGTTATCGTGCTTGCCTGCTCACGTAAACGCTGTTCCCCCCCACTCTGGTTAGAAAAGTTCCACATCCGTCAAACGTTCTCCCTTTAATCAGGGTGGCTACTCCAATGCGTGGCGCGAAGCATGCCAGGATTGGATCAGGTTTGTTTTTTGTCATAGTTGAAAAAACAGCCTGATAGAATTTGAAAGTAAATCATGAAAATATGATTACAAATACTATGAAAAAATACTGAAAAACAGTGATTGGGTTTTTGGTTTCAGAAATTAGGAAAATTGGGTCCTGAAACCAAACAAGGTTAAGAACCACTGCTTTATACCTTTAAAACACGCAGTTCGTAGCACCAGCGGAAATCGTTAACAATTACGTTAGATATGTACGTAACATCATTCACTCATAGCTACGTCATAACGTTTACCGAAGGGAAGTCATCATGGAGGACATCGGGGTAACCGTGGAGAAGAGCCAGGTATAGTGGTCAATGTTTGAATCCGTTTTCATTTGTGTTTTCTCAAGGAATCAGAATCATTCTTCTATGGTTTGAAATATTTGAAATGCGGTTCAAAATATTTTAAATGCTACTTGAGTTGGGAGTTTACGCCTAGTAGTTAGCCACATATTCTAGCCTAGCTACGTTACTAGCAATTGAGCAAATGCTCTGTCATGCTAAGCTAGCGTGAGACTGTCATATCTGGCTCTGCTGGCTAGTTGCTAACAAAAAAGCTTACTACGTCAAAGTCGCTTCCCCGGTTTTAGCTTTTCAATTTATTTGATTGTTTTTTTATTTTGTGCATATGTTTCAATATCTACTATATTTACTATTATAAGATATCTTAGAGTATTAGAAGTGAACGTAACGATTACCGACTAGGTTTCCGTGGACAGGCTAGCATAGCTATCACCACCAACAACACCAGCTAGCCTAGTGTGTTGGAATGGTTGCTTGTTAGCTCAATCAAACACTGTTTATGTATTGTTTGTGTACTTATGTATACTGTTCGTGTATTTATTTTAATAACACTTAGTGCTGCCCCTCTATTAAACAAACATTACGTTACATCTTCAATATGTTTGTCTATTAAGCACAATTGTTTCTCTCAAATGACGTACATTATGTATGCTGCAATAATGGTTCATATTATCTATTGATTGATTTTTTTTCTTTTAATCTATAGATTAACTAGTTTCTGATGTTTTAGTATCATATATGGGTTTATATCTATTATATTAATAAGGAGTATTATTTGTTCTCTGTTAAACCAACGTCTTTACCATTCTACATAGGACGACATCCCTGTCATGCATAGTTCCAGACCCCAGACAGGTCTCTCTTTCCTGGCTCCAGAACCTGAGGACCTTGAGGACCTTTACAGTCGATACAAGGTTGGAATTTCAGAGATTGTCCAATTCTCTTCTTTTTAGAAAGCCAATGTATGGTTACTTGTCAATGAATCAAATTTGACTTACAGAGCATTTGTTACAGTCTGCTTTGCTTACAAACTAGTGAACATAACTTGAGCCAGGACCATGTAGACTAAGGTCTGATACTGATCCAGATATTTAGGTACTTTAAACAAAACACGTATATCTGAATGCTATTATGTTTATTAACTCAATAGAACACACCATTTTATGTATAGGTTGCAGGACAAAGACTGATATGTATTAAAAATCTGATATCAGTTGGCCCTCTGCAATGCCTCCCTGTCACCTCCTGTATTGTAGAAGCTACAACAGGAACTGGAGTTTCTGGAGGTGCAAGAGGAGTATATCAAAGATGAACAGAAGAACCTAAAGAAGGAGTTCCTCCATGCCCAGGAGGAGGTAAAGAGGATACAGAGTATCCCCCTGGTCATTGGCCAGTTCCTTGAGGCTGTGGACCAGAACACAGCCATTGTTGGCTCCACAACAGGTACGAACAGCATCATGCAATGTTACGCTATATTATGATGAGATCACTGTTTGCGATGCATTAAGCAAGGGCTTTGGCGCAATTAGATTTTAGCCAGACTTACTTCAAACTCGTTGTGCACTCTGACTGCAGTGGCTCTTATGGTCTTCTGCCTCCCTATTCTCCTTCCTTACTACAATGAGTCTTATTTAAATGTTTTGTTTGGGGCTGCACCCCCACTCCTTTGCTCTAATATTTTTTTCCCTCTGCATTTGTATAATCTTTTCAGGTTCCAACTACTATGTGCGTATCCTGAGCACCATAGACAGGGAGCTGCTTAAGCCAAATGCTTCAGTGGCCCTGCACAAGCACAGCAATGCCCTGGTGGATGTGCTCCCGCCAGAGGCTGACAGCAGCATCATGATGCTCACTTCAGGTAACAATATTGTTTTTTGAATGTTGGACTTTTAAATGATATCTCGAGTCAACAGCTGCAGGCTGAAAAGGTCTGCTTGATTACTTTACTGTCTAGCTAGGCCTACTTGTCAAATCATCAGATATTTCTCTTTTAATAAATAAAATATATCAATCTTGTTTTTCAAAGCATTCATGAAGATATTCTCTTGGTGTGAACCATGGAAATGCTGATCCATTTAGTTATTTATTTTGCATTCTGGTGCGTAAACACTGAAGTTGCAAAGCTCTGATATTTCATAAACCAGCTGTGATTAATTATTTAATGCAACTTGTGACATGGCTATAGAATGTTGTTGATATTTATTAATATGACATGCGTAATGGTGTTAACAGTTGTATCCCAAGTGTATTTATTGTCTTAACTTTGGAATCTATCATTTGTTTGTTGCTTTGCATCATCACATTTTTCTGGATTGTTTCATTTCAGATCAGAAGCCTGATGTCATGTATGCTGATATTGGAGGGATGGACATCCAAAAGCAGGAAGTGAGAGAGGCGGTGGAGCTACCGCTTACTCACTTTGAGCTCTACAAACAGGTTTGTATGTCTGTCTTGTCAATGTTAAGTTATTTACACCTTATCCACAGGTCATCAACATGTTGTGCAAGTGAAACCGTCAATTGAGTCACCAAATGTTTCAAACTGTATTTCACCATCTTTCTGGCTTGTCAATCAACTTTTCGTTTGGCGTGTCTATTCTTAGATTGGCATTGACCCACCTAGGGGAGTTCTCATGTATGGACCACCAGGCTGTGGGAAGACCATGTTAGCCAAGGCTGTGGCTCACCACACCACAGGTACAACTTAGAGTTGGGCAACAGAAAGTCAACAGCTATTTATGGTATCAGACATTTGTGATAATGTTTGTGTAACAGCAACAATTTTACTCTTGACAAATAGCTAAAAGTAGAAATTTCACTACAGTTCATACCTTATATCTTAAGAACAAATATTACTCTTCTCATATTCATTCCACCTTTCCCAGCGGCTTTCATCCGCGTGGTTGGCTCCGAGTTTGTGCAGAAATACCTGGGGGAGGGGCCGCGTATGGTGCGAGACGTCTTCAGGCTTGCTAAGGAGAATGCGCCTGCCATCATCTTCATTGATGAGATTGATGCCATTGCAACCAAGCGCTTTGATGCACAGACTGGAGGTATGAAAGCGATCAGGGATGTTAGCCAGAAAGTCTAGTTGCTTACAACAGGAGTCAGGCTAATCTGATATCGAGTATATTGCCCCAGATTTTGTAGAACTACAAACTATCACTATTTCATTAGTTTTATAACAGATGTTGCTTTATTTTAGATGTACTTTATTATTCAGAATCAGGAATGAGATCTCTAAGAGAATGATACTAGTTTTTATCGGACGCACAAACCTTCTATTTTCTTCCTCATGACCCTTCCAGCGGACAGAGAAGTGCAGAGGATCCTCCTGGAACTGCTGAACCAGATGGATGGCTTTGACCAGAACGTCAACGTCAAGGTGACGAGCACCTGTCTGGTCCATCTCACTATCTCAGTGCCACCAAATAGTGATGCTTTCTCATGGTTGTGTAGCTGTAGGTTTTGCATACATTATATAGCACTGGCGATACCTTGAACTTGTCCAACCCTGATTAGCGGACCTTATTTTGACTCCCACACCCCACTTGCGTCAATGCAGGTGATTATGGCCACTAACAGGGCAGACACTTTGGACCCAGCTCTCCTACGTCCAGGTCGTCTGGACAGGAAGATAGAGTTTCCGCTGCCTGATCGTCGCCAGAAACGCCTGGTGTTCTCCACCATTACCAGCAAGATGAACCTCTCAGAGGAGGTGGACCTGGAAGACTGTATCCTTTAGCATTTGTAGGCCCATCGCAGTCTCATCTCTGTGATGATTGTCCGTTTTGTTGACAGTTTGTGTATACAGTTAGTGTGCTTTTCAGTGTCACATGGTTTGTCATAGATGACCTTGACTGATGTTTAGATGTGGCCAGACCAGACAAGATCTCTGGAGCAGACATCAACTCCATCTGCCAGGAGGTGAGTGTGGCTGTCGTATGGAATCGCCAAGAAAATCTTCTAATTATGCAATTCAAATATTGCAGGATCATGCTGTAATTTAGTATGTTTACCTATTTAATACTGTTAAAAATGGTTATAGATTATAAATCTTCTAATTATGAAATTGAAATATTGCAGGATCATGCTGTAATTTAGCATGTTTACCATGTAATACTGTTAAAAATGGTTACAGAGTATGTTTATCCTCAATGCTGGAGTCTATTAAGTTGCAGCTTTTGAGACTGCTGGGGACAAATGCCTGATGGATGTTTTGTTTTTTTATAATGCAGTATCTGGACTTTTTTTAGCCAACAAATATTATAGGCACTAGAAAAGACTACTGAATTCAAAGAACATTCAACTGACTGTTTTGTCTCCTTCTTTTCATTCCTTGCTTCCTTGTATTCTCCCAGGCTGGCATGTTAGCAGTGCGGGAGAACAGGTATATTGTCCTGGCCAAAGACTTTGAGAAGGCCTATAAGACTGTAATCAAGAAGGATGAGCAAGAGCATGAGTTCTACAAGTAAACAAACTCCTGGGTCATGTGATTCTGGCTTGAAACACATGCATATATAAGTAGACCTTGACACACGTTTTTGAGCTCTCTGAAGATTTTCAAAATAGAGTTGAACTGAATCGAATCTTCTAAGTGTAGTTGAGTTTGTACCTGTCTGTACTTCTTGTTAAAACATTACTCAAAAATGACCATTAAAGATGTTTTCCATAAAGAATTAAAATCAGTGTTTCATTGCCTTTTTAATTCAATTCCACTTCTGTACATTTTTATTTGTGAATTTTACTTAAGTAAGTTAAGGGTTGGTTACTTCTGAACATCGGCATTCCACTAAGGAATATGCAGACAGAGATACTTTTCAGTGGAGGCATGGTGATTACCTGCACAGCCACACAATTGAAACATTGTGTGTAAAACTGTATGGTGAAGTAACGCACACACAGATATTAAAGAGACTCCTACGTTTTCCAGCCATTTGAAAAAAAAACCTCGACGTCTATAAAGAAGTAGATCAAACATAACATTAGCGTACTTAATGCTCCTGCTCAGGCGTTTACAGTGAGGCTGCATAACCAGTCCGCCCCCTAGCGGTTAAAGCCAACATTACATGGCGACAAACTAAAGCACACAGACCAATCCAGTCCATAAACGAGCATAGAGGATGTCAAAAACAATAACCTACTTTTCATCATGGAAACTGATGGTGCAGACCATCTACAGTGGCTGCATGTGATGTAAATATCCCCCATAGCGGTATAAACACAAGAGTGACAAACACAGCAATTCAGAATCCGATGAATCTAGTCCTCCCCCACCCCTACACCCATTGCACAAGTTCGTGAATGTTTGCTAGTACGTTTGTAGATTCAACACCAGAATGGGCTAGTCAAAGCAAACATACAGGACAAGGGCAATCATGTTCGGTAAAAATTGACACAACTGAGATACATCGACTTCCAAGCCACGTTTCAAGCACCGAGTGCACAAAGCGAGAGGATACCGAAACCGCCCACTCAGAGTTGCACAAAATGTATTATTTAGGGAATCCATTCACAAGGAATCTGATATAGAATTGACTCCGTTTATGACTCGCCTTCTGGAACTGAATCATATTCCCTTTCAATTCAATAATATATTTTAAAAACTTATTTCAGTCCTTATGGTTAGCTAGCTGCATGCCATGTTGCTGATTATTGCAGCAATACTGTGCACAGTCGTTATGGTCAGAGTTGGTCGAACGAATGAATCAATCAGGAAAAAAAGAAGGATGAGTCTCTAGTAATTCAATCGAGTCGTTCAAACGAATCGTTCGCGGACTGCACATAAACAATACATTGCTGCTAGGCAGCGTATGCTGATGTGTTAGGCAAAGTAGGATATAGAAGCAACACTTCCTGCTCAGCTCCTCCGGAACAGCTCAGTGCATGTTTCAACTTCTTGATAAGCGCACGGAATCAGAGAGTGTGGAATTGAAGTTCTGCATAAGTCAAGTCATTTGGAGTAAGGGTTGAGCATTGGAGAGAAAATTCGAGAAAATCTCAGAGGAAATAAACAGCTAAAACCTCAGCCATAGTTGGTAAGCTGCCAATGCGTCATGGCATGGCTTTCCCTTTCTCGTACACCTAGCTAGCGTTCGGGTAGCACTTGCGTACTCTTCCTCGGAGCCTGGGCGACGATGTCCACATCTAAATGGGTAACAGTAATAGTCAATTTATTTCAATTGTCATACTATTTTGACCCAAAACATTATCCATAGCTAATATGGCTAGTTAATACGTTTAATACGTTCGATGTTAGCTAGCTAACTAGCCTCTCGAGATAGTCCTTTGCCTTGACCAGATTCATGTTGCTGGTGCCCAGCTGTTGCCTGACACAACTGATGATAGTTCTGTGGCAAAACAACTCTTGGTTCTTTCTCACCCGCTTTAGAACGTCGGACATCATGAAATTCATGATACTCCTGACTGTGGTTGCCATGCCGTAGCATAGCTAACTTGCTAGATTGTTCAAGATCCAGCAAGACTAGAAACCAGATTCAAGCACCCAATTACCACTACTGTACTATGTACTTGAAGCTTCGCCAAAGCAAATGTTCTTCGGTCACGTAGCAATTCCTATATGGGGTGTGAACAGTCCCAATTAGTTTGCTTTGACCATCACCAGGCATTTTAGAATTATATGTTATGAATGTGGCTGGGTAGCTAGTTGAAGCTTCTGCGCTGAAAGGTGTGGACGTATTTTGTTTCCAAACAATGTTGTCAGATGAAGTAATTCTGCACAGGATCTGTGGATGGCAGCGATGATCGTACCAAAAGGGGTTCGTGGTGTTTTAAAAATGAATTTTTCTTCCTTTCATCCCAGTTTTTCCTGTTAATTTAGAATACAGTGTAGGATTTAAAAAACATCGTTCAAAATATCCTAGTTCGAGTGATATTTGGGGGTAAATAAAATACATATTGTTATTAAGTTCCCAATGAACATTTTACCGTCATTTTTTTCCAGTAAATTGCGCATTTCTACGATTATGGAGATTCTGCATTTCCGGATACGAATATTGTGGTAGATAAGTCATTGTTATTCTGCGATTGATGATTTTTCTTTCTCCAAGTTAGCAGAGCTTGTTGAGAAAAGGTTACAACATGGTATCTTCCAAACCTATTAGCTAGCTTGATCCGACACTTCGGATGAACAAACGGACTGCTAGATTTTGACTGATATTCTTAGAACTAAGTATTGTTTACGTATTTCTCCCTAACAGTCCCACAACTAAAGAGTAGCAGCAGGCTACATGTACTGTAGCTGCCTCTGTTGTCCTCTACTATGTGTCACAACAGAAGAAAAGTGTGAGAGGAAGCTTAAACTAGTTGTTTTGGTTCTACTTAGCAGCTTGTCCCTGTGGATACAGATCCCAGGTAACCGCGGAGGAGCCGTATATATGCAGGACCCGCACGTAGGCATTGTACTTTGGACGTTTCCACTAGGGAATACACACTAACGCTAACACGGTCTATATTTTTATGCCGCCTGATCCTGTTTACTCAGTGAACTGATATGGAACGATAGATAGATAGATAGATAGATAGATATATGGATAGGTTGTGCTCAGTAAGAAAGATGATCAAGTGTTTAGTGCTGTTCACATTGAAGTGTTCTCATTCAATTCAACTCGAGCGATCTAGTCTGGAGCTAAAGTCATGTGGAGCATCAACTGTAAAACTGTTTCGTGATGTGACCCATTCATTGAGATACAATTAGTATGGCCTAAATAACAGCCTCAATGAACAACTGTGATGGATCCACGTTAATCCAATTTTTTGAATCTCTCAATCTGCAAATCCAGGGCTTCATTTAAATGGGATTAGGATTGGCAGTTTTAAGTAGCCTGGATTTGAAGGTGTGGATGTGTCAGTACAGCAGACCATTTTAACAGGAGTTGGAGTGGAGGCAGTCTTTCTGTCTCTTTCCTTGCTCTTAACAAACGGCCTCAGTCTGGATATGGATTCATATTGGAGCCCACATCATACCTGACTGAACTGGCTCCTATGTGAATGTTGTTACCTGGGAAATAAGCATATGCAATATTGTGTTGTTAATCACCTAGAAAGACTTGTACTTCTTATTGGCAAGATAAAAAATGTGCAATGAACTCCTCCTGTGTCTTCTTTGTCTTTCAGATTTGTTTTTGTGCAATTTAGTCCAGACCCTGGATATCCAATTCGGTGGACTATCCTGTAAAACTGGAAGCCTCTTTGCTGTTCAGTATACTAGGATGGGACAATAGTCCCAGGTGGCAGACCCCTCCCCTCCCCTCCCTCCCTCCCCCCTCCCCCAACAACCCCCCTGCTTCTCCCCATTCCTCTCTTTTTCATTTCATATCTTCTGATCACCCCTCCCATGGTCAATACAGCCTGCTCCACGTGGCTCTCGCTTGCCAGCCAACCAGCAAGTAACTGGAGACTTTAGTCCTTTGGACTCCTGCATACACTCCCACCTCCCGAAGACAACAGCAAGCAGTACAAGATCACACACGCAAACGGACCGCTTGCGACATTCTTTAAAACTAAAGGAGTTTCTACCATGGTGGAATGGACCACTGACATCATTCTATCACACTGAGGGAAGTTGCAGAATGTTGAGCTGGCATCACCACCAACATCACATTGTACCAGTCACCCACAGGACTACCAGACAGACAGCATCTCAACCTGTGGTGTGTAATGGGACTGAACTAGAGGTGACAAGCTTTATGTGCGCTTCTGGATCATAGTCTCTCTAAACCTCACTTCTGCTCTCTCCGTTTATCAGTAAACCTCAAGTGCCTTTTGGATCTTTTTTTCCATTTTGCCACACTCCCATATGAGAACATTGTTGTAAGATATTTGGAAAGGACTCGACACTTATTATCAACGTGATACAGCATATCTGTGCCATATTCAACAGTTGTACGTGTTATGGACTCATCTTTTGTTTACAGTAAAACTTCCTTGTATAGTTGACCAGCACGAACCAACGAGTCTGCTGATCAACCACTGAAAACCACTTCCTACTCTGTTGCCGTAGCACTCTTTTGTTACCATGATTACAATCCAGTCCAAATGGCGGTACTTGTTCATGTTTCTGGGCATCCAGTTGGTTGTCATGGCGCTGCTCTCCCGTGAGGGCTACCAGAAAAGGGTCACCTACTTCATCCGCATCTTCCGCAAACCTGACGGCAGTGGCGGTGCGCCGTCCCAGGGCTGCAACCACACCAGCGGGCCAGATGGTTTGGCAGGAGCGAGGGCAGGTGCAGGGAGTGATGTTTACGCTAACCTATCCATGCTGGCCAGGGTTCAGACCGGAGGCGAAGACATGCCCTTCTGCCCCAAGACGTCCCCTCTCATTGGTGAGTTAACCACAAGTTTCCTAAGTATTGTTACCCATTATCCTTCTCTATTGTTACCGGTTTAGGATAGACAATAATAATGAAGCTTGACGTTAAACAAAGTTTGCTAGAGGATTGAATAACCCTCCAGGAAACTGATTCGGCGCAGGTTCCAAACAGGTTTGACAAATATGGTCAAGCACAAATGACAAAACATTCCTCCCAACTTGTTTTTAGAGATGGTTGAGTCACCATCTTAACTGGTTTTATGACTCATTCGAACTAGTAAAACAAATGTGTGTGTGATTGTATACTCCCTCACCTATTATTATCAGAATGAAAAAGGAGATATTATGTATATAATAATAATGATAATAATAATAATAATAATATAGTCCTATTATTTTGGGACAACTGCAGGGAGTCCTGCTGGTTTTATCGTCTGCAGTTTGACTACATACAAAAGACCCTAAACGGGAATTATGAAGCAACCATAGCCACTAGCATGTCAGAAAATGTATTATTTGTATTTTTTGGGATGTGGCTTACCACACAAGAATATAAACATCTTTTATGTCCTTTTACAAAAAAACATCTGTATTCTGTTTATTTGAAAGGTTTTATTTTAGTCCATCTTGCAATAGTTTCACAGTCAAATTTTTAAGATCCCTTAAAAACGGGGTTTCTTGTCAAGTGTTTATTCATTGTTTTTCTGCGTCTGGAAAATTGCTTGAGGAAAAAGTATAATACTTTTAAATACCGAAATAGGAACTTGTACAGAACTGACAGTTCCTCCCTGTCTCTCACCAGGTGGGCCAATCCATGTCCACTTTCCTTCGGGTTTAACTTTGGCTGAAGTGCAGAAGAAGAATCCACTGGTTGTCCGTGGGGGTCGGTACAGGCCGCCGGACTGTGAAGCGCAACATCGCACTGCCATCATCATTCCTCATAGGAACCGGGAACACCACTTAAAATTCCTGCTCTATTACCTACATCCATTCCTGCAACGGCAACAGCTCAACTATGGCATCTATGTCATCCACCAGGTGAGATGCACACAAGCACACACGGTCTACTAGAATGACTCATTTTCGACAGACAATGAAATGGCTCTCGTTGGGCCATCTGGCATTCGCCGCAAGAAATGTGTTCACCCTGCTGTGCTGCCGTTGCAGGCTGGGAACTACACGTTCAACCGAGCGAAACTGATGAACGTGGGCTTTCGCGAGGCGATGAGGGAGGAGGACTGGGACTGCCTCTTCTTCCACGATGTGGACCTTATACCAGAAGACGATCGCAACACATACGTGTGTGACTCCCAGCCCAAGCATGCCGCCATCGCTATGGATAAGTTTGGCTACAAGTTAGTTTTTTGCCCCTATTATTTGCTTTCTAACCTGTCTTTCCGCTTTCATCCATTTTTATATTTGACTTTTGGTCCTTTTTGCTTGTCTTGCCTGATTTGGACAGATCCTGTTTCATGTCTAATGTTTTTTCAGGCTTCCATACAAGATGTATTTTGGAGGAGTGTCTGCATTGTCACCTTTGCACTACCTTAAGATGAACGGTTTCCCTAACAACTATTGGGGCTGGGGAGGAGAGGATGACGACATTGGCATTAGGTTAGTCTTACTGAAATATAATCTGTGGTATTCTTTGGCTAGGACAAAAGGTAAAAGCTGGTTTTAAGTGCTGTCATTAGAGGGTGTAACACTGGATGTGGTGTCCGTTGAGGCACAGAAGACCAATAATGTAGTGGTCTGTTAGTAGAAGGAAATCAAGAAGGGACTTAGGAGTGTTGGCAGCCAGAAACAATGCCTTTCTGGACTTAAAAAAAGGACTGGACTTTAAAAAAAGTAAATAATATCTTGCCTTATTAATTCAAAATGTTCTTTCTCATTCTTCTTGCCTTCTGGCTTGTTGCTGGCTGACAGAGTTTCACTGGGAGGAATGTACATCAAACGACCATCTCTGAAAGTGGGTCGCTACAAGATGATCAAACACAAATTGGACAAGGGAAATGACGTGAACCCCAGGAGGTGCAGTATCTCGTCTGCCTTTCTTCAAGCACATACATTATGTCGTAAATCCAACCAGTTATGCAAGATTAACAATAAAATAAATGTGGGGGCGTTGAAAGTGAATAGTTTTGCTTGTTGACTGTAGATGTTTCATTGTCTCTCCGTTCTTGGGACCAGGTTCAACATGTTGGCCAAGACGCGCCAAACCTGGAAGCTGGATGGCATGAACACTGCAGAGTATGAGGTGTTACAGCGTGACTACCTGCCGCTCTACACAAACATCAGCGTTAACATTGGCATAGAGGCCGGTCTGCATGCCACCCAATCGCCCAACACTCCTGACAAAGCCCTAACCAATGCCCAAACCCCAGCTAAGGCTCCGGTCAAACTGACCACCAAGGTTCCAGCCAAGCCGCCTGTCAAACCCAAACAGAACCCACCAAAGAGCCAACACCACTGAACTCCTACCCCCCCCCAAATATATATCCCATTTCACCTGTGACTTATTACCTGGTGTGTGGAACTTGAAACACCTTGAAAACAAGTCCTTTTCTTGACCACTGACTCTTATCAAAAACCTTTGAGGGGAGATATACATTCCCATGGTGTGCTGAATTTCATTACAGATACGTTGCCTTTTCTGTAATTGTAGAAACTGCATTTACCACAGTAGTCTATTGTAACAAGATGAAGGAGGGATTGGAGTCACCTCACCCTGACTCTACAACTGGCCATTGAAGACTTATCTCTGCTGTGGGTTGTTAAGGGAGCAGAGGGCAAACTGATGTAGCCTGTGTTTATTTCTCTGCAGCGCAGTTAAACAGCCACTTTTTGAACCTGAAGTTGCCTTAGAATACTTTTTTTTCCTTTTCCTCACACAATTACCTTATATTTTGTATGATTATAGGTGGTAGAGGGATCGTTGTGTTTTTTCCAGTGAAACTAGCATCATGACCTGAAGGTGAATTTATTTTGTAAAACTTGTGAGTCCACAAAGATTCAATAGCATTTGTTATTTTTTATAGCATAGAAGTTTGATACTGTAGCAAATGTGGTGAAGTGTGACTTTTGGAACCACACTGTGGGGTGTCTGGGGTTGCAGCCTGACAGTTCGTCATATCAAAGATGTCATTTCAACATTTCTATTAACACGATAGTGTAAACATGCAGCTCATTTGATCTTCATGGTTGTCGGTACAATCACAACAGCATAATTTTCTTTTCATATTCTCTGTCAACATCCATGGTATTTTCTGTGTTTAAAAATAAATATCGCCTTGTGAGAGTGGGCTCGGGTAAATATTATCAATCAATTGCCTTCAGATGAGCAGGCCATCTATTGTGTACTTCATTGATTAATTGATTCGTGTATGCTGTTACTTTAATTCCATCAGAACAATAAGACACTATTACATATTGGTTGATCTACAATTTGCCGGTTTATACATTTTTAATATTTCCTCAAATGATTTATTTATTGGCACTGATTTATAATAAGTAGGTGGGAATCCGTTACAGTCTTTTGCCTAATGACTTTACTCCCTGTCTCTTTAAATTAGTGCATCGCCGGATATGAACTCAAAGGCCACATTCCATTTTCTTTCATTTGATTGTACAGTGGCATTTATTGACTTACCTTGCTGTAAACTAGGGATGACGTGTAGTGATGGGTATGGTTGATTTGTAGCCAGTACACAAAGGTAGTACTGTGATAAGGGAAAATTGTGCCAGTTAACTTTCGACAACTTCATGCCATGCAGACGATATGCTTTGAAAGCTCAGAAGGATTTTTCTTTTATATTTGTTTTCATTTACATCAACGCTGTTTGCATGTTTAGGCTTTTTTGTTAAGCAACTGCAGCAATCCTTTTGACTCTTAGTACGGAGAAAATGCTGCTATAAAATAGACGAATCGGTCGAAATGGTAACAAATAACGTTGCAACCAATGCTGTCCATTAACTCATTTCTTTTTCTTGTTTTTATTCAATGTTTTATCTATGCATGTTAATGGATTGTCTCCAGTCCGATGTTCTATTTACCTTTGACACGTTATGGAAACACTTATTCAGTAGTTTGTTCTTTCAAATAGTCCATGTTCTACAACCTTATAGTCTGAATTCATTCAATAGCATTTCCAGTCTGTATGTAATCTGAATATGCATAGTACATACAGTTGTATGCAAAAGTTTGTATACCCTTCCAAAATAATGAGCCAATCCAAACCTTAAGACTTGTGACTATGAAATCAAAATGGACAAAATCGTGTTTGGTACTTGACAGACATATCTTCCATGTGTTAACCTCCAGAAGTCTGACCTATGAATGTCATGTTTACTTTGTTGATATGTGATATGTGTGTGGAATAACACTATATTCAGGATGTAAGGTTTCAAAAGGCAAATTATCTTAAGTGGTGCCCAAACTTCTGCATACAACCAGAACCTTGGAATGGCGGGCTGATCAGTCAACACTACACGACAAAGAAAAACTCGTTCAAATTTACGTTTGGTTAAGCATGCTTACATCCACTATATATTTGAATATATTAAGCATATATATATATTTGTTTGCTGTTCGTTGTGTGCTCCTTAGTTCCTTGTTAGTGTGACCGACACCCCACAGGGATGTTGATATACAGTTCAGGATAGTGTGACTTTTTTTTTTTGCGATAGTTTCTTAATGAAATCTGCACAGTCCAGAGTGGCCTTATATAATGAATAATAAAGACATTATGACTCACACTTGCGTTTGTAGAACCTGTAATGTTTGGAAATATTGTCTAAGCTTGTAGGTATGAAAACCTGCATGGCCCAAACCTGAATACACAGGTTTGTCTCTTAAAGCAAAACAGCCCTCCTCAGGTCTGACTAGCTGCTCTCCAGTGTGGGATTGAGGGAGGGTGTGGGGGGGGAGGAAGTTTTTTTTCTATTGAATAAAGTACACACAATTCTTACAGAAAAGGTTTATTTGAGTGTGCTGGTGTTAGGACGCAACATCTAACCACATCTACACAGTGGGACGGAATTAAGTCTATTACAGAGTGGGCGCATTAATATTCTCTCCCTAGTTTGTTTAGCTGATCATAAATTTTCTACACAGGCACATCCCACATTTGTATTAATTCATGCATATAATTTATGGTGGAATTTCATCGCTTGGATCTTGGAAGATGACAATTAACTTGGAATTAATTTAACTGCTTAGTCACCTGTTAATTGTACAGCGACATGCTTAAAATGACTGACAAAAGTCAGTCAGACAGATTGTTGTCTGTCATAACAAGATTATGTTCTTTAGCCAAAAATTTCTACCATCATAAATGAATACAGTCAAACTGGAGTCCTGATAACCGGTAAATGTGAAACGCCACTTCTGTATTAGCTCTACCTCTTTATTAGGAGGTTATCATGTCAGTCCATGGAAGAGTTAAATACTGGAATTAGCACATACCAAACCAATCCTAAAGGTGTCAGAATAAATTCAAGATAAAACAATCACATTATAAACCAGGCTGTTACATACATCTTTGTCTTCAGATCCCATCTGAATGCCCACTTCATTTCTTAAGCAAGCAATAAAAGTTAAAAAAGTGGAGCTCGCTGTATAAAAGGAAACAATAAGTTATAAACAGATAGAAAATGAAATGTCATAGAACACTGATGAACTTTGTCGGAGATGAAACAGCTAACTGATACAAGCACACGTGTGTCTTGCAGCTTGGTCAGATGATTGCTGTTCAATGAGATGCATTTAAAATTGATCATCACCGATTACGTTTGTATTTTCTATAAATACCTCTATGTATTCACTGTAGTTATGGATGGACAGAAATGCAAATAAGGTTGGATTAGTACAAAAATGTAACGGATATGCATTTTGTCTTCAAATGTGTGATCTGCAAGGAAGAGTAACAGATATTTAGTAACAGTTGTGCTTTGACTAGTAGATACACGCTGTAATACAGAAACAGGATTACCTATATGTACAAGTACAAATATGGTGTATTTAATTGATGCCGCTAATCTGTTCATAGTGTTTAATTCTGTTTATTTAATGTATTGGATAAACAGAATTGACCGTTTAATGAAGATATTCAATCATAGATAAGAAAACTTTCCTAAGTCGACCATCTAAAATATATATGGTCCATGACGGGTTGTTATCATTCTGAACATTCAAGTCAATAGTAGAGTGTATGTATCAGAGTATCATATTGTAATATCTAACTGCTAAATATGAATAAGCTGTAATTATATTTTTTCTCAATCTTATTTTTTTCATTATCTCACTGAAAATAAATAGTCAATGGAAAGATCCTTGTTCTTCCATGAAAAAGATGAACATGCATGAACATCAAAGTTGTCTGGTTGTAGAGCTCTTCCGTCTCCTAAAAGAGAATAAAGAACAATCACTCAACGAGTAGACAGAAGTGAGTATGGGAAGACAAAAGAAAGAAACCAGACAGGGTAGAGTTTTCAGTCACAGTTTGAAAACAGACATACCAGCTCTACTCTGATACCTGTACCCCTGCACAATTTTCCTTACTCTCCGAAGTAATAGCTAAGTACTCCGCCCTGAGAGAGAAAGAGAAAGAAGGGCAAGCAGTTTCGAAAGAAAAGGATATTGGAAATGGAACATGGAGAGAGAGAGTTAAGTAGAGGAAGTGAGCAGAAGCATAAACAGAGGCCGTTCACAGAGACAGGTTAAGTAGGTATCATCAAGGGTAAATTATTGATGCAGCATAAGAGGCTGAATGTTTTGCAAGCTACTCACGCGCTCTCTCTTAAGGCCTCTTCCCCAGAAGCTGCTATCTTCCTATAGCAGTAAACCATCTCTACAAGGAGCCAAAACTGCAGGCCAATGATGGACACATACATCATCACCTCCGACAATATGGATGCCATGCCCCTGGTAACTTTGGGGAAGGATCACGCATCTTGTTACAACATAGTTTTGTACTTCGCACTAATTCACTCAATTTATACATTTAAATCTACATTCAAATCTTGACACTGAATTGTGCAATTATAACAATTTGTATTCATTTCTTTTGAGAATTTTGTGTTAATTCTATAATAAGATATGCTTGTATATTCAATGTGATTTCTCTATCATGTATTGTAGTTTACCACTAGATATGCATTCAGCTCTAGCCCGATTCACATCTTGTTGAAATGTACCCCGAAATATATAAAAAGCTAATACAGTCAGTCCACCAAGTCTATTGAACTCTCCTTTCTCAAAGCTCTAATAGAATAGTGAACCATGATAGGGAGAGTGATGCATAGGAGGATCCATATCCTGTGAGACTAACTCTGGGGTGGGAACTGTTTAAGCGGAAGACTATGGACATGAAAACAAGACACAATTGGGCCAGACACAGCTGTTAAAAGAACCTCAAAGAGTCTACCACAAGAACATCAGTGCCCAGTGTTACATTGTGTAATCTATCGGGATTTTACCAATGAAAACAATGCCTTTCATTTTCCCCAAACACTCATTCCCGATAATTAATTCTGATGCAAATGCCTAATGGAATACTTTCGAAAGCCCAAATTAAACCTGGCTACCAGGATATCTATAACAGTCTCTCGTGACAGGCTGCCAATAGACTACTACTTACGTCGTGCCACCACGTTGATGTGGATGATCTTGGTGGCGTTGGTATGGAACTCATAGTTTGGAAAGGTGAGGATGCGGTTGAAGAAGCAGCGGTATGTGCCAGTGTCATTGAAGGTCACATTGAGAATATATAAGGAGCCATCCTGCAGATCCTGGGTCCTTTTGCTGCCGTTCCAGTCCAGACGCTCGTAGAAGCGCTCATCGGTGATGTCACCCACCTCATCCTCATAACTGTAAATCTGGGAAATAGGGGGAAAAAGAGCTCAAGGATCTGTTGCACTATTTAGTCATTATCTCTGCAAAAGACAACAAAGGAACCTACAGAGACGTGACGTTTAGGAGGGAAACATTTGAAAATCTATTGGAGCAGGACTCACATGCGTGAACTCGTTTTCTCCCTTTGCCATGAAGTACCAGTCGACAGTGGCGGTGGCAGACACCTCACTTCTCATCTTGCAGGAGATGCAGCTCATCTTGAAGCCCTCGTTAGCAACTGCCTCCGTGTCAGAGTCCACTTCCACGCAGGCAGACTGGCACAGCCCAGCTGGAGAGGAAAGGATAGGAATGCTAGGTTTTTAGGTTATCCAAATAAAGACTTGTAAGACAAGCAACCAAAAGTGGTGGTCATTCTTAGCTTTAAGAATACTATAATATAGTCGTGAAATAAAGGAGCAACAATGAAAATAGATTGTAAAAATAATTCTGATATTTCTTTGAGTGCTTGCTTTTGTTACATGCTTGTTATTTCAGGCCATAGCTTCATTTTGGGGGACAGTTTAGTTTTATTTCCACTCATAATTTCTATGCATGTTTAGTGTGCTTTTCATTGTTTGTCAAATTACAAATTGATTCTTAATATTACACCTCAATCTTGTAAGCGCAATCCAAAAGCAGAGGGGAAATAAACCGTCAAGCAAAATCGAGCAATGCTACTGCCTTCCTTACAACCTATCCACAGGTTGATCTAATTTCATATATAGATGCTCTATATATGCCGTCATCAAGTCACATACTCAACATTAGCTAGTAACACACCTGCAACTCCAAGAGTTTCTCTCTCACACTGCACCCAGGCAGTTTCGACAGAGGCATCTGCATCGCTCTCAACCAATCATCTTGTGCTATTTTGACCTTTGACCTCTGGAGATGCATGTGTTTTGAGTTACAAATGGGGGAGGAAGGGGATAGGAAACACATTTCACAATCTGTCAGATGCACAGTGACTGCCAAAGTCAACTGCATTGTACTTGGGTTGAGTTTCACAGTCAGGTATTGTGTTCATTACTGTGCATGAAATGTAGTAAAACTGGACAAACTCAGCCTCACAACAGGGGAATGAGGGGATGACAGAGAGGAGGCAAAGGAAGGAAGAAAGGAAGGAAGAGTAAGAGAGAGTTAACAATCCCTATACACTGACAGTCATTTCTAACCAAGCAGAAAGAAGAGAGATGCAATGTTTGCTGACACACTGCAGAGAGGGAGGAAAGAAACATGGAGGGAAGGTTAGAGAAAGTTAAGAACACATCCATTTTACATCACCTACGAAGGACAGCAACGTAATGTTTGGCATAGACCTTGGTGCTGTTCAAGATTAAAGATACCACATGACGCACGCCCATTTGTCAATTCAATGGGACTGTGCATTTGCTGTGGGAAGTGTATGACACATCTATCTCAACAGATAGAGAGAAATACACAGATAGCGCACACCATGGGAGGTTGTATTTTAGATGTGCATGACCAGAACAAAACATTAAAATACAGTGGAAAAACCCGATGCTGCTGACTGTTCAATCAACACCACAAAATGAGAGGTTTTAGACAAGTGCAGTAAGTACCTGTCATCCAAAGTCATAACTACCTCTTAACTGAACAGAAGTGCACTAATACGACAAATCCACACGTAGTTGGCTAAATCTGTTGTGCAAAGTGGGGCATCGGAGATTCAGTTACACAACACATACAGATTAGAAGGATGCACTCCGAGGGATTTATGTTTGAGTCCAACAACAGACAATCTGGGCAAATGCCAAACATAAGACATCTCCATTTGAACCAACAAAGACAAGCATAGCACTGTATTGCAGTTTGACTCATCCAGTCTTGTCATGTTCAACATTGGGCTTTAACTGTATCTTTTTTAAATCCCAGAACTAAATGAAATGTGTGAATAAAAACAGAGATGAAAACAGAGATCTAGCGCTATTGATAAAAAAAAAAGAGACAGAAACGTGGTTGGTAGATTCAACAAATTTATAAAGGAAGGAAAGTGATGATGCACTGCTGGGTATTTATGCCCAAGCCTTAACACTCTTAACAAATCAGAAGGCTTGCTCAGAACGGCAAAATTAATTTACAGTATTGCATGTTTAGTCATGAGTAGTCTGTTGCGGAAGGTCAGTGCACACAAGGAAATTACTCTGGAGAGGTGAAAGGACCTCATCTATAAGGAGTTGCCTCAGTATGTGTTGTGCTTTCTAAGACTGCATCATGTAGAGTAGTGTGAAGTAGTTATCAATAATAACCACTTATTCTTAGACTGCGATCCATTCTTTTTATGGGTCCGGATGACCCTGTCTTTTATATGGCCACACACTTATTGCTTACAGTGCATTCCAATCTATAGCACTTTGTGTCATTGTCTTCGGAGTAATTGTTCCTCAATAGACCTTTTAGATTCACCCTTATTTTACTCAACTCACTTATCTTAATAAGTGGCTCCATACTATGTGTGCAGGCAAAGTCCCGTTGCTTAAGGCTAATTCTGAGTGATTAAGCTGTTGCTAAACACGATGCTAACCTATTTACACAGCTACACAAACACAATTGGCCACTCCAATTCAATTTTCATATTCTTTTTTTCCTCTCAAAGTTCTCGTTGATATCCATATAGCAAAGGGATCATACTTATATACATGATTCTAAACAGCAGCACTTTCTGACTACTTCCCCTGCGACAAGTGAATGACCTACAGAATTTAAGAGGGAAAAAACACATGCATCCAACCATTTTGATAATTGCAGTCAACTCATTCAACCTCCCCACTTTTCCCCTCAAATTACTTTGATATTAAGTAAACCACTGCAAGGTGAAGAGTGGTAGCCACCTGTCTGAGCCTCAACAGAAAACACTGTGAGAGGGCACATGTACCAGGGCTTTCTAGAAGGCACTGTCATTTGCGAGGAAATTCATGAATCACTTACCTTGCAGCACCAGGAGTATGACAGGAACCAGCATGATCCTCCCTGCAGGCATCATTGCCGAGCAGGAGGCTATTCTCGGCAATTCCAACAGACACTCACGCATATACACACCACAGACAAACAAGGGGGTGACAATAGGTGAAAACAGGCTGGCAACTAGTCCAAGTACAAGTAGCTCCACAATCAAGTCTGTTGGGTTTAATTTCCTTTAATCCAAAGGGTTCAACTCAAAAACTCCAGTGGAAGAAATATCCAAGAGGGTTCACTGTAGACCCTGTTTCTTTCTTACAAATGCCAAAAATCTTCTTCCCGCAAGACTTGGTATGGGTTCTGTGAAACTGTTTCTTCTTTCATGTTGTTCTCCGCTCGAAGCTGGTAAATGAGCTGGACGTCCTCTGTGCACGAATGAGCAAGCAGCAAGATTGAGACAGGCTAGATTGAGAACCACTTCAATGTCCAGTTTCTTTTTGTTGTTGTTGAGTCTGAGCAGGCCTTGCTGAAAGGCAGCATCACAGAAGATGTCTACTCTTACAGGTACACTAATTCTCAGGTTTCAGCCCTTGTTGTTCCGGAAGCTAAAAACTGGGTCAAGACGTAGGTGCTAAAGTAAAGTCTCTATTCAAAATATTGATGGGAATTGTTTCCCAGTGAGTTATAAAAGTGACAGGACAGTTGTTAAATGTTTAGATTGTAGAGAAAGGGCCTATAGCTATGATACCTATGCTGCATTTAGAACTAGAACACTGAAAACAGATGAACAAATTATTTTTACCATCTTCCAAGCAGAGAAATATTACAAATGGAGATGCATGCAATTTAAAAAAAGAAATGTTGCAAGGTAATACAACGAATAATTGTATATACACTAAATCCAGCAAGTAAGCAAAGTTTTGCTTACTCATACCAATATATTATTGCTAAATGTCGCGTACGTAAACCATGCACATTTCTCGTGTTTATTTGTTAGCCATGCATATGGTATTAGTTACTGTAGCCATGCACGTTGCACCATCATTTAGTCAGTTTGGGCTACATTCGTTTTACTGAAAATAGTGCGCGTGCACAGGCAATCCGGATTAGCAAACCAGGCCACTAGTGTTTCTGAACATAAAATATTAAATACTTAATAACGTTTTTGCCAATTCAATTATGGATCCTTAGACATGTAGGCTATGCGTCACAAAACGAACCCATTCAGAAGGTGTTGAAAGTTGGAATCTGGTGCACAGGGTGGGTGTAAGATTCTCGAAATTTCATCTGAATCCTGAACAGAACACAAAAATAAAATTGTTACGTTTGTTACCCAGACCCATATAACATAAGATAAAAACACAACACATGTTTGTCCTTTTCAACATTCAATAATATTTGGAGGGCTCGTGGTAATTTCTTACCTCGGATATTTTTGAATCATTTTCCTTTTGATTCGAATGTTCTTTAGGTATGTTGTTCTCGTCCTAGGCTAGGTCGAATAGGCTATATCATGATATAGCGATCCGAGCTCTTGGGTCGGCAGTAACCTATTCTGACCCGTTGATGTTCGAATGTACATGCCTCGCTGCTGGATGGATGCAATTGCCGCAGTGTCTTTGGGATCGAGTAGGAGGTAGCTGCATCCCCGATTGTTCGGATAGGGAGGAGTTGATGAAGGGAGGGTAAAGGGCGGAGGAAATGCTTGGTGTTGTACAAGGTCTGTTCTTGCAACAAAAGTAACGTCTATAAATCCTCCAAAAGTACACAGATCCTCATCATTGATCATATTGGTTCAATATATTCAACCTAGGCCTAAAAGGGTCGATCGGTTAAAAATATATATTTTCCCAGGTAAATATAGGTATATCGTCGTATTTTCAGAGTAAGAGTTCAATCAGACAGACAATACAACGAGTCTAAATTGGTCGACTGACTGATAATCTAGCACTGTTGATTAAAGTATCCAACGGTTTCCCGGTGTTTGCTTTGTTCAGTTGCTTAACGTTAATATCAGTCCCATCTCCGGTTAATTTAGCACCCTAAATCTATCGGACAATGTGAGAGAGACGTCAATTATCTCGCCAGAAAGCTTTCCTACGTATACCTGCGCCTTGCCCATTAAATCGATCTACCGGCTAAATGATCCCTTCTCTCAGTGAGAAATGGTTGAAATGCGTCAGAAAAAAGTGTGGCGTAAGAAATGTTTCAAATTTGTTAGTCTCGCGGCGAATGCGTGACGCTTGAGAGCCCTGCGTAGCCTACGAATGTGTTTGATAAGGTTCACCTGTTGTGCTAATAAGACGGTGAAAATGATCGCTTCCTTTTCAGGCGCAATTGTAACTGAGATTGAATTGTTTTAATATAACCGAATCTGTTAAAAATGTGTCAGACTGACGGACATAAGCCCGTAAGACCATTGACTGTCTATTCAAGTAAACTGGCCTCATGGAACAGACCAGGGTTGACGGGTTGAAAATTAACTTTGGTATGAAACTGGACTATACCAACTGATTTGATGTGTCCCACTCATTACAAAACCATGCTTATTGCAATTAAAAAACAACAAAAACTAAACTTAAATGATATGTGTAGGCTACATGTATGGATAATAAATATATATATATATACTTCAGCGTTTGAGTAGTTTACAATTTGTAACGTGTAAAATCCACCCCTGGTTTACAGTATTCCTGCGCCCTCACCTGTCTCTCGTAGACAGGTCTCCTGACGTAACTAACTGGCGCACCCAAATTTACTTCGAGATACAAAATGGGGGATTTTTTTGGTCGAGGAAACTAAGAACTAGTTTCTGTTTTTGTAGGGCTCTAATTCTTTTTCCATTTAGGAGTTGTCACATAATCAGAATTTTGCTGTGTGTATGCAGATTATTCGAAGACTTCGTTTTTGCCCAGAAAGGATTTAAAAATGTTCTTGATCCACGTCGTGATCGTTCTAATTGCAACAGGTAGGTCGACAAACATGTAAAAATGGAAGTACCGTTCAGCAATATTCAATTTTGAGACGCTTTATGGAACTTTATAAATAACATATTTGGGTTAAAATCGTAGATATTCGTGTTTATATTAGATGCAGTTTATCTGCTTTTATGTTAGTCCAAACTTCTAGGCATTGGCCTAGTTAACCCTTTTTTGCCGGTGCACAGTGATGTTTACCTGTAACCTACCTCGTGTCCTTCGGGTTTATTTACTCATTTTAAATTTAAATTTACTAATTTAAAAAAATTTTCATTGTCCTCCGACTGCTAAATAGACCGCTAAATAGACCGCTAAGTACTAGGTGTATGCCTATTAGTTCCTTATATGTCACATCTCACAGAGCTGGGTGGGGTGTTGTGGTCACAATTAAGATCTACTTGAGTAGCCAACTAGTTTTTTGGAAGAAACTGATAGAAATTACAATTAATGTGCAACTGGATTATATGAATATCAACCCATTATTAGTTTACTGCAGTGCTTCGAAAATGATCCAGTAGATAACTGCTGCTGTCTCACTGCAGTTGCGAAATGGTTTACTAGTTTCTGTCATTCTAGCCACACCTTAAAGGCAGAGGGGCCTGACCTGATTTGTAATAGTTAATTACTTAGTCAAAATGTACGATTTTATCCTTGATTGTTAAGTATGTCAATACTTGGCTATGATACCTGCACTATTTTGCCTAACTGTGCCCTCTCATCTTTTAGGCTCTACTATGGCCATCTCTGTCCAGTGCCCTCAGAGGAGGTACGTAGTCATATTGTTTCAGCCGGTGACCCTCACCTGCAACTTTCAGACATCCTCCACCCAGCCACCTGTGATCACCTGGAGGTACAAGTCCTACTGTCGAGACCCCATCCAGGCTGCACTCAACCCCAACAGTGCGGATAACATTCTATCACAGAACAACCCAAACTACAATCCCAACATTGAGTGTGCAGACAGCTTACGAACTGTGCGCATTGTGGCTTCCAAACAAGGAAGCTCAGTCTCGCTGGGCACGGAATACCAGGGCCGCAAAGTCACCATCATAAACGGTGAGTTTGTGCCTGAATGCCTTGATCTTAGATTGTGTGTTATCTGTATTTGATTATTTGTATTTGATCTGAGTGTGTGGTAGTTGGATAATTCCATTTGCATGACTCCCTTACATAAGGGTTCAAACTTTCGGTCAGCTGGTGTTAGTTTCATGCTGTCTTTGCAGATGCTGACCTGAGCATCGCCCAGACGGCGTGGGGAGACAGCGGCGTGTATGTCTGCTCTGTGGTTTCATCTCAGGACCTGACTGGGAACAGTGAGGACTACACTGAGCTCATAGTGTTGGGTGAGTATCTCCTTACAGGCTGGATCATCTGCAGAGCTCCCCCCCACTCCTCTCTCATTCACTTATCTACCTTCCAGACCTTCAGCTGCTTCTCTGTTCTTCTTCTCTGTCATCTCGTCCGTCCCTCGCGATAAATATGACTGTTGACCTAAGATGTCACTGTCTGAAACTGTTCTACAGTTTCTAGTGTATAATTCTGAAACGGACATTATCTGTCTGCGGAATCCTGTACCAAATGGTTCTTTGGAGAAACCACAATATTACCGGTAGTTTACTAGTTAGTCATGTACTTCAAGAGGAGTTAATTGTAAGTAATTGTGGATTTATCTTTCTTTCACAGAGAGAAAGTCAAATACAACTGACCTTCTGCCAGAGATTGACTTACTGGTTATGGAAGGTACATAATCTAGAGTTTTTTTACTGGTGATAGGACCAAAGTTAGAATGAGTTAGAGCAGTGGCTAGAACTCGGAATGATAAGAAAATAGAAAGTTGCTGAACAACTCCTGAATATTTATACAAATATGTGGTCAAAAGTCGTTTGTCTTCCTTATCCTTTTCCACTTCTGTCCTAATACATTACGATCAACCCTAGGCTTCTCACAACTGGCAGAGAGCCCTTTTCTCTTTCCACTCCTTCAACTTTTTCTGTTTGCTACTGCTGAACTCTCCGCTGATAACGCACCAGCCTTGGGCTCTGCAGCTACACAGTTGCTGGCCAGTCAGTTTCTTATAACTGTAGCTTTTCTGCTGCATCAAGAGAACTGAAATGTCACAAAAATGAAAATGTCTACTACACTGACTCAGGCAACTACAAATGACTACAATATATTCCCTTGTTATTAAGATCTCTTATTAGAGTTAACATGTGTCATTTCTTGTATTATTATCATTTTTTTAATGGCTAATGTCATTGTTTGAAGAATAAAAGGAGAAAAACAGTCAGGTTTCTCTGAACTCTTGACTATGAACAGTGATCTTGAATGGAATATTTCTATCATGAGTCAAACGATGTGAAGTTTGAAGTAATTCAGTCCATATCACTGAATTTATAGTGTTAGAATAATACCAAGTTCTTCTGAAGCGTCAACTAGAACCAAGTAAAAACTGTTTGAGGTACATGTCATATACACTCACAAAATACAATATATAAACATAGGGAGTCTTGATATAGAAGGAGTCTTGAAAGCCGAACATGCTTTTACTCTAAAAAGAGACAAGCAGCTGATGTAATAACATGGATTTCTCTCTGTCTCCCATTTCATTCTGTGGCCTTCAGACTGGCTGCTAGTGGTGCTGGTGGTGTTCGGCTTCCTGCTGCTCCTCCTTCTCATAGGGATCTGCTGGTGCCAGTGTTGCCCACACACCTGCTGCTGTTTCATCAGCTGCCCTTGCTGCCCTGACCGCTGCTGCTGCCCCCGGGCATGTAAGTACACCCTCCCTGAAGATGAAGACCACAAGCTGTGCTGGGGGAAGAAACATGGAAAGGATATTAATGGAACAGTCAAATGTTTTATCTTCTCATTTAGGGTATATGGTTCTTGTTCAATTCTGGCAGCCTGCTTCATTTGTTTGTTTGTTTAGACTTCGTAAAGCAATCCAGTTGCTAACAACTGATTCTGCTCCGAATTCCAAAATCTGGACCGCAAAAACAAGGCATTATGATATCTGAGTGCCAGAAACTTGGAATACAGCATTCCCAGTAGTACGTCTGAAAGCAAGACATGGTGTGCTGCAGTTTAAAAATGCCTGGAGAGGCCAGTGTCATCACTCAAATCAACGCTATCACAATGTACTGGACTCACTTGATCCACACCAGTCTTTAAACAGTCTGCAAATCAAGTTTGCTTCTGAAACCACCGTGATTGGTCTGATTTCCTTTTATGGCACTATTTCGGTATTCCACCGAATCAGCATAGATGCGGTAGGTGTCAAACCTAGCAACGTTGTGTCATAACAGCAACCTGAGCCACCAGAGAGTCAGTGAGCTGATTGTTGATTTCAGCCCAGACAAGAAGAACCACTTCCTCCGTCAGAGAGGAACAAGAGAGAAACAATTAGTTTCTTCCACTTTCTGAGGGCACGTTGACAACAAATATGCAACAGTTAAACTTTTGTCCAATTGTCTCTCCTATTGCTGTTTACAGTGTATGAAGCTGGAAAAGCAGTGAAGTCAGGAGTGCCTAGTCAGTATGCCCCCACCCTCTACGCCCCCAGTATGTATGCCCAGCCTCAATACGTTGGGGCTATGAACCAGCCTGGCATGCCACTGCTACCTATGCCTACCCACCCCAATGGTTACGGACGTGACTATGATGCCAACAGTTCAGGTAAGAAATGTTTTCAGGAACAACAATATTTGGATTAAATTAACAATCGACATCCAGATTGTGCATCTACTAGATATTTTGGGCCTTTGGATTTCTGAAAGGCCTGTCACATAGATAAAAAATTAGTCAGTGGTGTTCACAGAGAGTCATTAGAGACTTGTTTGCATTTTCTGCTCTGCAAAAATCAGACCAAGGTTTGGTGATGAGTAGGAATATTCTAGACAGCTGGTATGTTTGTGTTAAAATCTCAAAACATGCAAAAATATATTATGTAGCACTCAATTGGACACTGCAAGTATATGGACATCATGTGTTTCAATATGGGGTTAGTTGACGTGTCTCAGCGCCACTTAAACGTTTCACATTTTCAAATCCCAAACCCAGCTCTCCTCACCACTCCTTGGCTCCTCCCCCAATCCCAGGTTTTTTTTCTAAGAGTTAACATTTGCTGTACCGCACTGTCGTTGTTATAAATGTATTGGGATCGTTTCCTATTCTCTGTTTGTGTCCTTCGTTCCTGCAGTTGGCCATGGCTCCCAAGTGCCTTTGCTCCATGACCAGGACAGTGCAGGAGGAGATCATAGTAAGTGATGAAGACAGGATGGATCCTGAGTCAGTTTAAGTACTCAAGTATTAGAAAAACAAGCTGTTTGTTGGTTAATGGTCAGTTTGTCATTGAGTGATCCCTTCCTCTACCCTCAGCACGGAGCGGCTATCGTATCCAGGTGGATCCTGATGGAAATGCAACTCGGGCCATCTACTACATGGAGAAAGAGCTGGCCAACATGGACCCTAACCGGCCTGGAGACAACGCGGGAAGGTTTCGCTGTGAGCAAACTTTCGCTAGCTATCTTCATAACATATCTCATCTAGATCAAGACATTTCTGTTTATTTCTCGCCCTGTCTCTCTCTTGCGCGCACACACTCACACACACAGCGGACGGGGGTATGAGTGAGGTCAGCTCCCTGCACGACAACCTGGATCCTCGTCGTGGCGTTGGCCGCTCCCAGCCCCCGCCTCTCGCCACAGTGTACGACCAGGACGAGGCAATGAGCACCATCAGCAGTGTGTCGCAGCATGGCCAGCGCCGGGATGACTACCCTCCACGTGGGGGAAGAACCTCTGCAGACCTCATGGGTGGCCGTGGGCGTGCCCGCTCCATGGAAAACCTGGATGACATCACCCGCCGATACCCGCAAGACACTCGGGAATACGCACACCGCCGTGACGAAGGGGCTCGCGGCCAAAGAGAGTCAGTCGCTGTTCTTTCTTTCCTTTCACCCTACCATGATTTCACATTAGTTCTATATTTTCCAAATGTAGAGTTAGGGTTGGTGTCGTGTAAAAATCAGTTTGTCCTTTCGCTTGTCAGGTCTGATGATGAGTGGAGCAGCAGCGGCCGCGGTGGCTACGGGCGCAACTTTGACGACCGCCACCGCCGAGACTATTCACCTGAGCCCCGACATGGTGGTGGTGGTGGTCTCCAAGGCAGACGCACGCGTAGTCGTGACGACCTGATGGATTTGGAGCGTGGCCGCGAGCGTGGAAGAGGTGGGGGCGATGCCTACGATGACAGCTTCCTGCGGGAGGCCATGGAGAGGAAGAAGCTCGGAGAGCAGCAGAGGACGCGGAGCCGAGAGTACCTGGACTACGAGAGCGACCGCTCCAACCGTGAACGGGACCCACGCGGGCCCCCTCCCCTCCCTCTGGCCCCGCCCTCTGCCTACCCAGACTCTGGTGCTCGAGACCATTACTCGCATCCTCCTCCGCCACATTACAGTGACACCGAGAGCATTCCATCCTCAAAGAAAAGTAACTTGCGCAAGGTATGTAAAAAGGGCAGTGAATGAGACCAACAGTGTTGCATCCATTAACTTCGTAGAAATTACATTCTTAAAGATTATGTAAACACGTATATTATGTGGAAAGCATATATGTATCATTGTATTGTCATTATTTCTGAAAGTATAGTATAAGAAGTATTAGAAGGTTTTTGCGGATGAGTTTTATTTTTGACTTTACATTGATTGTGCGGAGTATGACGATAATAGATATTAAATATGTTTTGTTGCCTGGTACCACACATCCCACTGAAATGTTCTACCAACCATGTCCTCTTTCTCCCCACAGAACGGAGCCGTCAGCCGGGAGAGCCTTGTTGTGTGAGATGTGAACACCTGATTAAAGGCATCTATCCATTAATGTATCAACCAAATGCAATAAAAATGATTTAATACAATCATTAGATACACAATATAATCTCAGATTCAGATGTAACTATTCAGCCTAAGAACCTAAATCTTTATAACTCTATTTTCTTATAAATATTTTTGTGATGCCTTACACACCTGACACTCTAAATGGAATCTTTTTAGAAGTTTTTTTAGGGTTGTGAAAGGTTCCATTCAGGGTTGTAATTTTTGTACCGTGGACAGTGTAAATAAACCATTTTTATACAATATAATTTTAGATTGAATTGTTTACCCTGGATGATAATGAACAGGTTAGGGATTTATTGATAATGCTCTTTGTGATTATACTTTTTGAAACATCTTGTAATTGCGGTGCAGTCTGCTGTAAAATTAAGTAAATATTATTCAATTGAATTGGAAGTCATTTTCACTATTTGAATAAACATTTGATGACTCATGTAATTTGCAGGCAATGTAGACATGCAGTTTGTTATTGAATATAAATATGTTGATGCTGGTTAGTCCATTATTTGTCTAAGACTAATAGAAGGACCGCATTCTTTAACTCTCTGTATTTACTTAGACCTTGTACATTAGAAAAGCTTTTACCCCTCCTTAGATGTCATGCGTTATGTTTTTGTGTCATTATTTGTAGGATTTCAGTATAGTGTAGCTATAGCTTGGTTTCAGCTTTTATTTGCTAATGTTATGTGGGAGTGGATTGAATGTTTTATTTTTACATTACTTTTTGCAAACATTCAGCATCATTCTACAGTGCTCATATTACTTGTACAGGTATTTGACAATAAAAGCTTTTAAAAGAATTTAGTCATGTTCTATTTGTCTTGATTTACGCCAGCAGATGTCCCTATTGTGTCTGTGTGGATACTGTGGTCAGCTAGTTACACTGATGAGACTAGTACATTGACCCTGTGTGAATCTGTATGACAAATGCTTTTCACCACCTATAATAATCTAGCCATCTCATCATCAACCATGTGTTCTTCCCCTGCTTTTTCTACATCCCTCACTAAAGATAATTCTGTAAATATTCGGGCAAACTTTCATTATGATTTCACGACAAGCCATTGGTTTTGAAATTCTGATGTTTTCTCTAATATAAAAACCCAATAGCAAGAGGAGGAATTTATGTATGTACAGTAAACAGTTTCTTCCCATTTTTTTGGCAACATTGAAACTGCAACATTCAGTATTTTCTTATGATTTGAGTATCTGAAAAAGAAAAGAGGGAAGGAGAGGAGAGGAGATAAGGCAGATGCCATGGAAGACTGGCTGACTCTTTAGTGGGCATTGCAGCGAAGCACTTGACTCAGTGAAGCAGATCAGTCGACAAGGTAAGGACCATACATAAGATTGTCCTGATGCTGGGTAACATGTTAACAGAATGTCATATATTTTTGATTTACATACACAGTTCCAGTTATTTATGTTTTTGCTTGTTAACTGGGAGGATATTTGCCTGTTCCCAGAGAGGAGAATATTGTGGATGTTGCTTAGTGTTGTGGCTATACTTTGGCAGCATGCCCACCAAGACTTAAAGTGTAGCCTTTTAGTCGAATGGGTGAAATAATACAAACAAGAATCATCTGTCTAATTAGAATTTCATTAACAACAAAACTCACAACTCAAGGCTTTTCAGATTTATGTGTAACATGTTATTTATACAGTATTAAAAAGAACTTTATGTCACAGGTATGAATTATATTATCTCATCACTTACAACAACGTTCTTACCCATAGCATGTATTGCTTATTTGGATATCATATCTATATTGGATAAGATAGTAGTAATAGTAAATACATATGTAGATTTAAAATGTGAGACTTGACACGTCAGTTGGATGACTATTGTGGGTTGAAAGGGTGAGTTACTTATCTATTGTATTTCTCTCATTAGTAGTCTCACAAACCATGCATGTCTTTAAAGATAGAAGTAATCAATTTCAAAACTCCTGTTGGGAAAGCACCTCTGGTCCAATACCAATCATTGTTTATGTTGCAACAATCAGTCAATCCCACTTGCCCAGTTAGGATTCCTAGAACAAGGGGATTTTTTCTCTTTTTCTCTAGTCTCACTCTTATCAGCTCTGATCATCATTTTATTCAGGCCCACACATGCCTGCATCATGCACCATGTATTAAAAAACCACATCCATGTACTGTACTGCTGAATGCCAAATCATACTGGATAAATGTCTGAAAGAACAAGCAAAGACTATATGTCACATTAGCTAATACAGCCAATAGTGAGAGATCCAATAAGGATCCAGATAAAGGGTAAGAAAAGGGGGAGGGAAAGAGGAATGAACGTAGGCAAAGAGAAAAGGAGATTGTTATGCTTTAACACGACAATTATCTGTGGCCATCGACTTCCCAGTGAAGCATGGTGTCAGGCTCGGACTGTACTGTTCTGTTGTCCCAGCAGGCCTTGGCAGACAATGGCCAATGTCAGGAGGGTTGTGGTGGCTCTGTTCAGGGCTCAGGGAGCACTAGTTCCCTGCCCCCATTGTGTTCTCAATCTTTTTACCGAGTAATGTTTTAGAGATATGCTATGTACTTATTGTTACCTAATTACCTAATTGGGTTTTTTTAACAGTCTAACAAATGCCCAGGATTTTAGCACTGTCCAATGCCACTTTTTCCTATCTACTTGCTGAAATATCACTGATCTAAAAGAATAGAACCTATGCAAACTTTTGCTCCTGTTGTGTCTGAGGGTTTGAAGACTTAAATTGAGGCAAGCATTTGAAGGAGGATTGAACACTAGTTTTCTAGCTTTCTCATCAGGAGTCAGTTGTGTAAAACAGAATTGATAGTTCAAAATAATTCAGCTGTATGTGAATTGTAAGAGAAACCGCTGTTTTTTGTTTGTGGGCCTTGTGATTGTGGTCCAGGGATTGGTGGGACATCAATCTGGGTTTGGAGCACAATCTTCAACTAGCCCTTTATTGCCTTCACCTAATCCTTACACCCCTCCCACATACTGTCCCTTCAAACACTTTCATTATAACCGCTCAATACGCTTTCTATAGTTTAGTTGCATGGCAGTTCCTGTGTGCCAATAATGTTTTTGACAATGCCATTTACACTGCATCTTTCTGTTGTCCATTCGTCCTACACAACTCTCCCACCATCTCTGTCCTGTGCAGTGACTCCACAAACTCAAAGTCAAATTAATACACTCAGATCCAACAAGTAAAAAGCAAATGTCTGTGTGCTTACACGGACACGCCTCAGGGTTCAAAGCCTTAACCATATTTGTTGAGGCGAGTCAAAACACAACTGGCCATTGTGGCCGGCCACAGTGTGGGGTGTGAATTTATGAATGGCTCCGTCTTGGGGCGCAGGCTCTGAACAATGCTGTTACACTAAAGGACAGATTTCCATATGTGGGGTGGGGGGGGGGGGGGGGGGTGGGAGGGTGGGGGGGGGGGCTGGTCCACTGTTGGGGCTTGGTACAGAGAGTGGCGAGAGGTCTTCATGGTAGCTGAGTGGCGTGACGCTTAGTGTGTTGTGCATGTGTATTTGTCTGGTGACTGCTGACCGATAAAGTTGGAACTCTTGCATAGGAGAAGAAGTTTGGCAACACTCACAAACACAGGTGAGTAGCATCCATTGTTTGCGCGTGTTTGGATTATGGCATATCCTTGTGCAAGCGTTCAAATGTCTGTTAGGTGAGAGTATCTGGGTCCAGCAAGGGATTTTATTTGTTGTTGTGAGTTAATTCCCACATTTGGTTGTACCTTCAGAGATTTTTCAGGTGGAGGATGTGTTTGGATTTAACTTTTTAAAACGTGGTCTATATTTAAAATATTGTATTACAACTGGTAGAATAGAATACCTCTATGGTCATCTTCCATTTGTGTCTAATAGCTAGAGAATCTGATTTATTTAATTTGTGCGTAACAATCACTCTCCAACATAGAGTATCACTCTCCAACATAGAGTATTTTTACCCAAAGTAATAAACGAAACTAGAAAAGCTTTATGGCAATCTGTTGTAGAGGATAGGACCAGAGCTTTACATGTTTTGATTGGGTAAAAGTGTTGGTCTCCTATCTGTAGGGTTGAACAGGTGACTGCTCTGTTTGTCGCCCCATGCTAAGCTAAACGGAAGAGAAAGTGCTCAAATGAGAGAGGGAGCCTGCGGTGCGCCATCTGCCTACTGTGCGTGGGACCACTACACAGGTCTAAAGACACAGCACTGCCAGGTAGCAGATACACACGGGTGTGAAAACCCAGTCAGAAATACATCCACACATGGATACACATACGTCAGGTTTTCAGGCAAACACGCACATAATGAACAATCACCAATGTTCTTTTAGTACGCGTGAGAACACTCAACATGATGTATTTTCATTTGTAAATATAACTAGGTGCTGTGAGATGGTATTTCCACCACTTTTTCTGAAACTGTTCAACTAGATCAATAGGAGGCATCGTCGCATTGTTTTGTGATCGATAGTTAAGGAATGAAACGCTGCCTCGGCAAAACCATGGATCGTGACATGCGTGTGCATGTGTTGTGCATGTAGTTGTAGGGGGTGTTTAGCATGTGCAGTGTAGGAGGGGAAGCGGGTGTGTCTAAGACCATCTGCTCAAAGTATTTTTGTGGGGCCCGAGCATAGGCACCAGCACACGTCAGAAGCAAACAGCCAGCGTTAGCTGTGAGCTGGCCTTGGAGAATTTCCCCAGTTTATCCATCACACAATGGGCAGTGTTTTACGGACAAAGTTTCCTTTATTGCTCAGACTGCTGGCCACTCAGACACACATACAGAGTATAATGTTAACAATACAAGTGATCTTGGCCCTGTCTACTGAGCACAGTTGGTGGGTGGTATGGTAACTTGTTATCATATTTTAACGTGATGGGTAATAGAAAATCTTCTGCGCCATTAATGGGAATGATTGTGGTGGGTCAGAAAAGTCTTTATTGTAAATGCCTGTTGTGGTAGTACAGCAATATTTTGTGCTACTGAAATGCTTGACTAATACAACAAAGGTGAACATTATCACTTGATAACCTATTGTGTTGTAACAAGGGTTGTTTGAAGTCGGTTCACTCTTACCCCTACAGCATGCGTGTTTTGCACACACTCACACACACACGCACGCACGCACACACGCGCACACACACGCACGCACACACGCACATAAAACAATGACCATACAGCACAAGGAAACTCTGCTTTGTCCCCATGGAATGAAGTGGAGGGGGCGAAGAGGAAGGTCACATAACTAACGTATTGCTTTTAAGGAACAGTGTGGAGTGTGTTCATTGATTAGCCATGTGTTCCGTGCGTGTAAGTGTGTGTGGGAGGTTGTGGCATGCTGAGTATTCATTTATACTCTGCTTCATAATGTGAATACTGTGTTCACTCTGTCTCTGTTCTTCCATCCAACCTCCTATGCCCACCCTCTCAAAAGTTAGCAACACATGCTTGTGTAGGGATTCCCTATGTGATGTCCATTACTTGGTGAATGGTTGGTGAATTGAGAATTAGTGAAATGAGAGTTTCTTTGCTTGAGGAGAGATTTCAAAAACAACAAGCACATAACATGCTTCTTTTGCCACCATTATGGAGGCACTGTTTACAGTTATGTTCTACAGCAGTTCTCTTGGGCGGAGGAACACGGCTTTGAGTTGGAAAGGGTGAGGTGCTTTGCTAAAACCAGGGTTTCAGGGTGAATCCTGGGGTCAGATAGAAACGCAAGGAGCGAGCAAGGAGGGACAGACCAAAGGAATGCATGGAGTGGGTCTAGGAGCATGAAAAGAATGCATATTCAAAACTACCCACTGCACACATCCAACACAGACCAGGGCTCACACAATCTGGCCTTCCTCCTGTCCCTTTGCATAAAACCAACCATCCGGACCTCTTTTCCGGATCCGAAAGAGAATTAGTTGCGGGAAGGAGAAGAAGAAGTGTGGAACCATCCAACAGAGAGGACATCTGAGAGGGAGCCTCGTGTCGGAGCTGGTATGAGGCAAGAGGCCTGTGGCACTTGCTCGCTCTGCCTGCCATTTGTATACCAATCAATGGGGCTCTTGTTGTCCTTATTGTTAGCGGTGATGGTGTCAGTGCCTCTGTTGCCCTGCTTGTTCTTCTCTGTTCCCTCAGCCATTGCTGATGCATGGCCTCTCAACTTGAACATTGCCCCTCTCTATGCTTTTGTGTTGCGCAGATGGAGGAGCTTGACGCAATGTTTCAGAAAACGTATATATTGTTCTGGCAAGGGTTAACGACGGTTTGGTGTCGAAGTGCAGAATTGAAGAGCTAGGCCATGTCACAGAGCTACGCAGAGCCACATTCCAGCCACACTCCATCATTAGCCACATTCCTTGATTAGCTAATCAAGCCAGATTGTTTGGGAATTGGAAATTGATTTGCAGTTTTTAAGAGAAACACTACTGTCCACTCTACCAGATGACAAACAAACAGAATTTGACGCTATACTGTCCGTATCAGTTTTTCAGAACTTTTTTTCTGAGGACACGAGGTATTAACCCATAACCTCTCACAATCCAGTCTTTGCTGCACCAGCAACTGACCGCTCATACGGGGAGCGGTCAGTTGCTGGTGCAGCAAAGACTGGATGGTCTACCATTGTCTCTGCAGCCATACTAGCATGATGTAGAAAAGGGAGACACAGACTGGTTGATACCAAAACCGTGTTGTCTAAACCAGTAGGATGACGCAACTATGTGGAGGAGAGGGATCTGGGCCAGTCTGTCATCGTGTGCGACAGGCCCAACAGTCACTCTCTGTCAATTCTAGGCAACTCCGTATGACTCATGAAAAGTGATACTCACACTGTGGCCCTGTAAGGAGACGTCAGCAGGTGCTGTCTGAGTTTGTATGTTTGTCTGTCTGTGTCTGTGTCTGTGTGTGTGTGTGTGTGTCAACTTTGTGTCAATTAGGAGCTTGTGCGTCACACGAAGGGTGATGTCATTGCCAGATGCTGATGTCTCTTGTTTTTTCTTTCCAGAGGAGTTGAGAGAAAAAGGTTGTCAATCTGTTTGAGTCCGAGTGGTCACCCTTCGGCGAGTTGACACTCCTGCTTCTGCTGCTAGGCTAAGTCTTGCAGAGGAGACTTCCTCCTGCTATCAGTGTTTCAAGGTAATCCATAATAAAGTCCCCAACCCTTTACCACACAATCATTTATATCTTAGTTTGTTTTTTTGCGATAATTAAGAACCACTAAAAGGTCTATGAAAACAGTTATTGTGAAATTATACAAAACAAGGTCTTGCCAAAGAACACAAAACGTTTGCAAAGAAATGCAAACAAATATGGAGATTTGTTTCTCTCTGATCTGGCCTTTAGGGCTTCAGAAGATTTATGAACAAATGTAGAAACTGAATTTCATTTGTGAAGTTTTCAAATGTAACTCCTAGTCCGTTTTTTTATACAAAGGTCTGTAGTCCAAGATCAAGCAGATACCATGTGGGGTTTGGAGTTGCTGTTGCCACTCTTGCTAATCATCAAAGGTAACATGATTCCAATCTTACTCTCCTTTTATTCCCGTTTTCTTACACTGACTCATCACAGTAAATCATTACATTCATTACTTTTGGTAAAATGCCTTAAATAAATATATTAAGTGGATAGTTTATAACTAACTACCACAATAAATATACAGCATGAGAAAATATTTATGACATACTGTACATATTTGTTTGGGGACACGCAACTAGCCAGCATCTGAACTGTAGTGCCAGCGCCAGTCCTCCTCCGTTCTGGCTGAGCCTTCTGGCTCTCACTCCGACAGAGGTCTGCTACAGTGGTGAACAGTGCTCCCTCTTTAGGCTCATCCTCTCCCCATCTTCCACCTGCGTTCTCAGTCTCGGATGGCCTCGACCGTTCTCTCTATTCTCTCACTGCATGCTCATTTCATATCATTGTTTTCACCGGCACATTACAGGTCCACTTTAACGATGAACCTGCGTATAGAGTTTGGATTTTACGAGTGATATCGCCCACGCTAGAAAGCTACTTGCTTTACATCATTTCAAAGCTTCAACAGCATGCATCTAACTGAATTACCGTCTTTCTCTCTGTCTCCGCATTAGACGCCAGTGCCCAATGGAATGTATGGGTACCTCGGGACATCTCGGCCATGACCAACTCTTGCGTGGTCATCCCGTGCACGTTCATGTACCCCCCGAGCATCAGGCTGTACCGTGGTATCCACGGTATCTGGTACTTTGGCCAGCCCTACCCACAGCTGTTCCCTCCTGTGGTGTTTAAGTCCCGCACTGATGTGGTGCACGAGAGCTATAAGGGACGGACCAAGCTTCTGGGGGACCTCACCCACAGGAACTGCACTCTGCTCATCAGCAATATTGGCACAGAGCATTCTGGAAGGTACTACTTTCGCGCTGACCTAGGGGGCGCCAACATGTACACCTACCCGGACTTCTCTGAGCTCAAGGTGCTGGGTAAGACAACTAAAAATTGTATTACGTGAAGGACTCTTACATGATAATTGTGCCGTGTTTATATGCCTATGCTGTGTCAAAAACACATTCTGCTGCTTATGGGAGACACATTCTCCTTCCCTCCCCATCGACATACACGCACTATTAATAGAAGTGAAAGTCAAACAGTGAATTGCTTAACATCAGAAGTCAATTTCCGTAACAACTGTTTTTAATCCACATCACCTCAACCTACCCCTTCAGAACACCCCACCATTGACGTCCCTGAGGAGATTGTCAGCGATGAGAGTCTGGAGCTCACATGCTACGCTCCAGATAACTGTCCAGAAATGACGCCAGAGATCCAGTGGATGTACACCGACTATCTGCCTGACCCGGAGTTTACTACGGACTACCTGGAGGAGAGCAACACAGCCGTGCTGTCCAACACCCTCACATTCACCCCTGGGCCCATGCACAATGGACAGTTGCTAGGTTGTAGAGTCTACTACCCTAACACCACGCTGTCCTACGAGAAGCTCATTTCGCTCGACATCAAGTGTAAGTCACTTCAAGCACTTTGGGAACACACTGTATGTATTACATCGTTTTCTTATTGGATTTCTTATCGTCATAAATGGGAATCCCCCCTCCCCTCCCCCCTGCCCTGCTCCTGCTGTCCTCGTCCTCAGACCCTCCCCGCTCCGTGTGGGTGAACGTTTCCACGGAGGTGATGGAGGGGAGTTCGGTGACGCTGCACTGCGAGGTGGACAGCAACCCTCCTTCCAGGATCGCTTGGCTGTTCGGGGATCGGGAATTGCTTTGGGACACAGCGCCTAATGTCTCTCTGTCCCTCGACGACCTGACTCCTGCTGAGGAGGGCTTGTACACGTGCGTGGGCAACAATGGCTACGGGTCCATGAACACCTCCATGTACCTAAGCATTAAGTGTGAGTGCCAGCAAAAAGAAAATCCATGCTTTGACTTTTCTTTTGATTTCTACATGCTGACAAAGTAAGGACTTCAGGTCTTGTCCTTTTCATTCCGCTCAATGATATCTTTCTCCTCCATATACCTCCATGTTTCAGTCCTTTAGTGTCTAACTCTCTCTTTTCCCCTCTGTGCATGTTTTATGTTTTCCTTACTAATTGCAGACCCGCCTCGAGAGCCGTTGGTGAACAACTCCCTGACGGTGCAGGAGGGCTCCTCCGTGTACCTCCACTGCAGCACGCAGGGAAGCCCGGCCCCCACGCTCACGTGGCTGAAGGACGGGGAGCTGGTAGGAACCATCACAGCTGAGGAGCTGTCCATCCTGGAGCTGCTGGAGATCACGCCCCAGGGGGACGGACAGTATCGCTGCCTGGCTGAAAACGAGCACGGGAGGGCCAGCAGCTCCCTCAACATCACAGTCGAGTGTGAGCGCAAACACGCTGTGTTCATTCCAAATGACAACACACCACTGTAGATGATGCGCTATACCATGATAAGTCACGGATCTTGAACAGCTCGCACCGTTCATCACCGCGCCACACACGTTTATGTCATAAGACTCATCCGTCTCTTCCTCTGATTCTAGATGCCCCTGTGCTTCTGGAGGAGTCCAAGTGCACTGTGGTGAGAGAGGGCGTTCAGTGTGTTTGCATGGCGACTGGCAACCCTGAGCCGACCATCGAGTTCTACCTGCCCGACGTCAACATCACCATCAACGAGACCGATAAACGCTACAACTACTACATGCACACGGATGGACACACGTCCACAGGCATGATCAAGTTACGAGAGAAGGGAGAGCGGGCTGGCAATGGCGGGCCTAACGTGCATTGCAGTATCACCAACATGTACGGGTCAGAGAGCGTTCATCTCGAGCTGCAGCAGGAGAGTAAGTAATCCCACCGGTTTTAATATATTGCTTGGCCAAATTTAAAGACGCAAATAAAAAGTGTATGAATACAGGATTTCGCTAATCCAACTTTAAGGAGAGACTAATTCCAGCCTGAATATATATGGTGAACTACCAAACAATGGATACAACATACAATGTGGCTAAACTAGAAAATGTGCTCATTTGCAACCACTTCAACGGTAACTACTAGTAACAGTAGTTCTTTTTCCATGTCTCGTTCCAGAGAAGTACATGATGGCTGTGATAGTAGGCACCATCGGGGGAGTAGCGGTCATAGCCTTCATCATTGCAGCAGTAAGATACGTGGGCCACAACAACAAGAAGTGAGTGTCCCAGACTAACTAGGGGAGAAGGCAACCACATCAGTCTAAAGTAGTCCATTTCCTCTTGACATTGAGGTTTAACGACCTGGAGACACTAAAGCCTTGCCATCCATTCAAAAAGCTGTCATGATTAATGAATGAATTTTTGGCTTAAAATGAATGACATGTAATGTCAATACTCCCGAGAGTGGCATTGGCTGTCTTGGAGAATGGGTTTGCAAGCCAGACTAACTATTGCTGTGGTTAACAGGCACAGAACCCTTTGCTTTGGCACTGCTTTGGCACTTTCATCCTTGACCTGCTCTGCTAAACCCAGGAAGCCTACAGTGGCTTCAGATTCTGGATCAAAACAACAAACGATCATGTCCACAGCAAGTCATGTTGATGATGGGCGTCAGCGCAGCAACTAAACCCATTCCACAATCATCCGCCGACCGCAACCACAGCTGGCCTGGAAAAGAACCAATTTGATCCGTTTGCTTCAAAATGGATGCCCAGGCTTGGAGTGTAGCCTAGCGTTAGATGTAGTGAGGTCAAGTTTGATGATGTGACTCCGTTCCCCAGAGAGAATGGCAACCCTGGGCAGAACCTGGTCTCTAATCTGGAGAACCCAGCATTGTTCTACAGCGCAGTCAAGAAGGACAAACACAGTCTCAGGAAGAAAGTGGTGAGACATGTTGATGATGATGATGATGATGGTTATGATGATGACTGTGAGTAGAATCGGTAGGATAATCCTTTGCAGACCGCTGCTGATAGCATGCCCGACCACGTTTTCCCTATTGTGCCCTTTTGCTATACAATCCTTGTACAGCAAAATGCGCTCATCGATTGATACGTGAGCTCTGCAAATGTAGACCCTCAGTAATCCTACAGCCTTTCTCTCCTACTACCAATGGAATGGCCGCAACAAATGCCTTTACGAAACACTGTTTTCTCCTGCTTTCATTGCTTCTCTGCGTTTTTCTGTCTCTGTTTTTCTTCCCTAACTCTTGCACAGCTTAAGACTGAGCTGCTGGGCTCAAAGTTTAACTCCATTCTAGAGGAGAGCACGGTAAGGTCCCTAAAACCCCCCTTCTTAAAAAATACACAAAATGTAAGGCAAAGATTTGCCTCGTCCATGCGCCAGCCTCTTTGTTCTGTACAATCCCATCTTTTCCAAAATTGCTGATGCATGGCTGCATCTTTGCTAACCTGAACTATTAAAGACCCTCGTTATCCTTGTCAGTGCCTATGCTGACCAATGAAGACTAACACGCTCCTCTAAACAGTGGATCATGTTGTCTTTCAAGTGTGTTAGCTGGGTTTGGTGACACCCGAGTGGTGATTTTTTTGTTTCTCTCATTCCCTTCACAGGGAGAAGAGGGGGATTATCAACATGTGGGCTCTCTTGCAGACCTGGAGAGGACAGAACTGAACTACGCTGCCCTGGAGTTTATTGGGGGGCGATCTAGGGTAATGACGTCAGGAAGGGATGATGATGGCAGCGACTACACTGAGATTAAGGCCAAATGAATCGCGATCCTTCCCTGATACCTCGGCTTGACAGGACACAGTGGCAGTCATGTGCCCCTTTCTCCCCCCCCCCCACTCCTTAACTGTGTCTTCCTCCACTCTGGATAACATTTTCATTCAAAGATGGTTAATGCTTACTGTACCCCCCCCCCCCTTCAAAATGCAGCCCCATCCAGTTCTGCAAGGGTCACCCAAGTCATACTGCTCTATCTGGATCTGCTGGCAGGCTACTTGCTGGACCAGAGCACAGCCCAGTGGACAATGCAAAAAGCTCTTTGATATCACAGTATCTGTCACCCAGCTGTTACACCACATGGGCCTCACAGGTCCCTATCAGTTGAAGGGTTCCCTCTCCGATTTCAGATTAGGGCACATTTTGCACTCAACACAATGATGTGGCCATTAAGTGTTGGATACAGAAGACACATTCTCCCCTCTCCTCACCATCTCCCTCAGTCCAAATCGCACCTTAAATAAACTCCTTGCATTACATTAGCATACTTTTCCAGATGTGAGTTCTACTCTTCTGTGTCCGCTGCCAGTCGAAGTGTCAGGGAATGGGATTTGGTCTTTTCTTACTTTTATTTTGAAAGTCATGTTGCGTTTGAGGTAGACCTTGCTCTCCTCCTGACCAAGATTCTGTCACATTCATTTTTGAAGACATGTTAAAATACATATATATTAAGGTTGGTTCAAGAATGACTTTATCCAGTTGAAGCATTCATCTCTGTGATCTGTTTTCAATGATATAATGCGCTGTGAATCAGCACTTTATTGTTGAAATTCAAGGGAATTGGTCAGTTAATATATATATCGGGTACTGTTTAGAGGATGGTGGAAGCACAAGCAGTACTTAGCAACTGTCAAGTGGTGGTCTGTGTTATTCTTGTGCACAAATTGAATATTCCTGCTAATCTCTCCATCATTTACATGAAGACACTGACTGCATTGTTTTACTCTGGGGAAAATAGCCATTAGCAGTTTAAGGTTGACCTTTGCCCATATTTCGTTTTTTATTCTCTGGCAATAATCTTCTCCAGTGTACAACCGGCCAAAGCGCATCTCTTTGAGACAATGTTTGTATGTATTTAAACAGTGCTGATAGATCATAAGAAACTGATCATTGAGTGGATCACTTTTAGCTGAGTGCTCTAAGAGGGTTGTGAGTTGTGAAGTTCGTGTTTTTTCCCTTTTTCTTTTTTTGGGTGCCATCGTAGGTTCGGAAGGACACAAAGTAACATTTGGTTGTGCTATTCAAAGACATTTGATTTGACTTATCCGATGTGAAACTAATGGCCTAACTCGATAATGGTTGTCTAATGTTAATATTTATAAGCTACAAATCAATGGGTAAAGGGACCCCATAAATACTGTGTGTAAATACCCTGCATGTCATTATTATGCTGTCAGCCATTTGTACAACACTACAGTAAACAGTAAAGTGATACGGCAGTGGTTCAGACATATTGTCAAGTAAATCAAAAAGGCCTACAATTTTCTGTGACATGGGAATTCTGATGATCTCAACTCTGCCAGGATCAGATTGAGTTTATTGAAATGTCACGTGTCAGCGATCATGACTGTTAATGACATCTTGCATAGACATACTGTCAATAATAACCCAGTTCTCTCTATTCAGTGGCTCATGTTTTTTGCTGTTTTAATAAACTTGTTATGAAAATGGAGAGGAATATTTATGATGCATCTAATCTTTTGTCACCATGTGTTGTAAAGAAAATGTGGACACTCTTTCCTTTAAGTGATCTTGATCATTATTGTTATGATTTTCTATTTCATTGATGCAATAATTAAGATTGAGAATTCTGCAATATATCTACAAGTAAGAAAAGTTAATAAGGACAATTGCTATTTAATTACAATAAGATCTCTGATGTTGTTTGTTTGCTTTTTTTTATTTGAAACAACTCTAAACCGCCAGTTATTTTTATTCAATTCCATGTGAAGATAAATAAAGTATAAATCACAAAGGAGACATGTTTGGATTAAAATATGTACAAATGTAGCACATGAAAAAGATGAGATAGCAAAACGTCTTCCTTATATCTTCCATACCTTATCTTATTTATTTAGGAAGCAACACTATATAGTAGCACTTGTGGTGGCTGTACCTGTGTTTGTAGACTTAGCCGTACCTAGAGTTGCCCTGTAGCTTTGGTCAACTGCAGACCTACGGCTTTACAAGGACATAATGACGCAATCCTATTAATGTCCTCCTCTCTCTCGAGCACTTGGTCTAGCAAGCATTACATCACTGATTCAACACGATCAAATAATCCACCCAACCTTTACTTGTACAATACTGTACACAATTCAACACTGCACATCTGAATCAAAAAGAGCGATTACAGTATTTCACCTCATTCGTTGATTGCTATTTGAGCTGGCATGTGGAAAGCAATTACATTTTAGTTGCAAGCATGCAACAGTAACTGTTGTGTTAATCGCACCGCAAATTCCAATATAGAAGCTTCTCTGGAATACGAAATCCCTGTCTGTTTGCCTAGATGGGATACGTTTGCACACGCAATAAACTTCAATACAAATGAGTTGCTCTTTCAACTCTCATTTTCCCTGGCTAATGGCAGCAGCTACAATCTTCTCAGCGTCGGTCCCCATCTCATCAATAGCCCCATTGAGAGCCTGCAGCATGGTGGTGAAGGAGCGGCTTGCAGAGCGGGCGTGTCGGGGCATTGCCATCTCTACTAGCCGAGAACCGCCTAAAGTCAGTTCCTTCTCTGCCGCTGCCAGGCGCTTCTTCACCTCACCTTTGTTGACCTCGATGGACAGGTTACAAGTCCGCAGGTCCTTGAGTTTAGCAGGTTCCATACTCCTTTGCTGCGCCAACCGCTCAATGGATTCATCATCGAGACAGAGTGAGGCCCGGGCCTTAGTCAGAATCCTCACTGCCATGCTGGCGTCCACCATGGAGGCCACCAGGGGCAGGGGAATGGCAGACACACCACCAGAGAGAGAGGCAGCTGCCCACACCAGGGCCTTGAAAGCATCCCTCTTTTGGGAGACCAGGGTGAGGGTGAGGGTTGGCAATGCAATGAGGAGGGCCTGGGCCCTGATCTCGGGCAGGTCTCTCCCCATGTCCTCCAGTAAGGCAGGAAAATCTAGCTTCTCTAGGGTCCAGGGTCTTACCAGGTAGACTTTGGGCAAGGCCACCCCCCCTGCTTTTAACACCTCCAGGCTGGCCTTCCTCCGTTCCTCTAGACTCTTCTCTGTATCCCCCTCCGAGGCCAGCAAGGTGAAATACACCGTCTCCCTCTGCAGAGAGCGAGCATTATTGAACACCGCCACACTGTTGGGCGTTAGCTTCTGAGTGAATGCCATGATCACCGCATTGTAGCGTAGGAACTTGAACTGGTCCATGTAAACATCAGGGTCGAAGGGTGCAGCGGAAGGCACAGGTGGCAGATCCCACAAGCGGAAGTCTGGGTGTTTTGGGTTGGGGTAGACAGCTAGCTCCTCTGGGGGGGTGGAGGATGAAGACGGAGCAGCCCCTTCATCCTGGGAGCCCAGGCCGCGGAGGGCATTGAGGAAGGCTGCCTTCTCAACTCCCCGGTCCCCAACAATGGCTAGGTTGACCCTGCTGATGAGGAGGTCCTCCACTGCATCCTTTACATCCGACAGCTTGTTGTTTTCCATGGTCTCTTTGAGGGTCTCAAGGAGATTCAAGCCTTTTAGAACGTCTGCCATAACTGTTAGAAAGAGGATAATAGATGTGAACATACAAAGTAACCTCTCAGTGTCCTTATTTCGATTTTTTTTCGCAAACTGATTGCATCTATTAAGGGTTCAATAACATGTTAACTTTGCATAACAACTTTTAACTCATTTGAAGGAAGAACAGGGTGGAACCCAGACAATATTCCTCTGTTGGAAAGGAACAACATTAACAATGTTTTTCCTACACATTATACCAACACTTTTTCTCCTGTGACTCTGTACCATCTCCTACATGCCTTACCTCCAGTTTCGAACGCCTTAAAGCTTTGATGGGGAAAGTCTTCCTAGTTGTTTTATGAATCTCAGAATGTTCCTCAGACGTGAGTTGACTGATATACTGTTGTCACCCACAGTGAATCTTTTTATAGAGCCTGAACAGTTAGTGGAACATTCTAATCCTGTAAGCTCAACCCTAATCCTACATAAGTGAGTGCACATATTTGCAGTGCATAGACATCGGTGTAATGCACTAACATAATACACACAAACACTTCAGGGAAAGAAAAATATTGACAATGACTTAATTTAGCAGACAGATGAAAATGTAGTTTTTCTAAATTTAGCATTTTTAACCACATCTGTTCCAAATATTGTCAGGTAAAAAAAGTATGTAGGACTTTTTAAATTTAATCTATGGGGTTGATGAAATATTTCGACATGCCCAATTATTATTGCTTATCTGGAAGTCCAGCAATGGCAGATTTTTGTATTTTTATTTCAAGACTTTGGCTTGACTGTGCTTTTACAAAGCCTGTTTTTGGTCAGTTCAATATTGTTTTCGTCTTGCTCAGGACATTTTGCACTATTCCAACCACACATTAATGCTTTAGTGTGTTCTTACTGGTAAGGCCCAGTAAGATTATGTTTCCCTTTGTGCCATTAACAGTGGCGCCTATTTAAAAGTAACAAATGCTGTACTCTGAACACTCTGCTGTACTACTGCTGATAAACCAGCGCCCAATAAAAAGGGTTTCAAAAATCTGACCTTTTTTGAGAATTTGACTAATGTCCCCAAGTTTTCTATTGAGATTGAGTCACAATTCAGTGGCTGATACTTCTTGTCTATTGTTGAGATATTCAAAGCATTGTGCTACATGGTAGTGCAGTCAAAATTCAATCCCTCACTGTCTTGCCTATCTACATGTTTGAATGAAATGTACAGTATGTCGAAACTTTGAGGATGTCATGCTGGCTGATGATTTGGTATAGTGTGTGCACATGTATGTTTGAGGCACACACATGTGTGTCTCAAAGAAGTATACATTACTGTATGGTTTGACTCTGAGCCCTGCTCACTATAATAGCCATGCATATTTCATGATCCCCAATGACAGAAAGACATATCCATTACCAGCCTGAACGCTACAACCGAGCAGAGGAAAGAACAGACCGATGAGAGACTTATACGAGTTGGAGTATGAAGAGAAGACGGTAAACGGAGAGTGATTGGACTACATGATGAATGAAACAAAATGGCCACATTTTGTACAAGTGCAACAGCGGTTTTACAGATCAAGCGAGAGGCTGTGAGATCATTAAAGAATAAAAGAAGGCTAGGCGTTTGTTGCTACAGCGATGGACTCTAGTGTTGAGAAGGAAGGAATGATCAACTCTGGTGAGAACTTTATGGGTCCGGTAAGATCAACACAGAAGCTTTCGTATACTGGTTTCCTAAGAGATGCTAAATCTATATTGTTTTGTGGAAGGAATTCATTTTTATGACACTATTTATTATGCAATAGTTTATAGACTATGTATGAGATGTATTTGACTTTGAAAAAAGAAAGACAAACATTTTATACTTATTTTTATCTGTTTCCATCTAGTATCTTGTTGGTGTGTATTCAGCAAGTTCCCGATAACTACCTATAATGAGGGATTTTTGTTTTCCCTTGGCAGCCATTTAATTTACCTACTGAACTCCGCCCAGGACAGAACCCACCAACCCCTCTACATAACTCACATGACACACAACAGCAACCACTGGAACAACCACCTGATACCTCTCCTCTCACCCAACTCACTTTACCCCCCACAGACCAAATTTCTCAAATCTTGACAGATACAGAAATGGAGCCCACCTTTCTCTTAACTGGTGCACAACCACTCTATGGACCTCTCTACCCCTCCGTTCCTCATCCGACACCACCTGACTTTGGAATAAGCGTGTCACCACCACCACCACCACCACCACCCCATGTCTATGAAAGAGACTCATCCCCCATGCAACCATATTCGGAGGGGGGCATTAGTACCCATGAGCTGCTTGAAGCTCCACCACCAGAGACAGAATCTCCAGATTTAACCAATGATGACCAAAGCCTACAAATGCAGCCCTTGCCTCCCTTGGAAGTACCTCTTCCTCCCAGTAACGTCATCCTCGGAGAAATCTTGCAGGTAAAACCATCAGAAGTTGGGCCTGTGTTGGAAGAGGGTTCAGTGGGGCTATCTCTGCCCAAGGATCTTCCTGGAGATGAACCAGGTATGTCACACTAAACTGAATACACCGTATATCTTTCTCTTAGGGATACACATAGTCTTTATATGAATATCTCTATTGCTTAAGAAACAAATAACACATATTATTTGAAATGATATAAGTAGCTCTTCTGACATTTCTGGCACATACATATGCATGTGTTTGCGTGCACATAATGCAATGAGCACCTAAATGCACAAAGATACTCATGGCATGTTCCTGTATGGACGACCTATGCACACATTGTATGTCGCTCATCATTATATTTTATCTCATGTCTCTTCTTAGATCCTATGTACTCATCGGCAGTCTGTCACTCTCGTGTGACAGCACTGACAGCCATCATCACTACAGTCATCATTCTCTTCGTATCGTCTGGCATCTTAGGTAACCTCAGTGTTTTCAGAGCCGAGGTAATAGAGTGACTTGACTGTCACGCTCAAACATTTAATCTACAAAATAGGATGGACTCATCATGTATAAACAAATGTTCCTGTTTTCTTTTACTCTCATTTCAATCTGCCTTCTGTTTCCCTTCCAAGTGAAGTTCCTCTGTTTTCCTTCGAAACTGAGGGATTTTGCTCCACTGTGTGCCAACAAAGGAAACTGCAGTGTCCCAACCGTGCCGCCATTTCTTCCCAAGAACCCAATCAACGACACTGGAAACATCACTGCAGGTAATGGCATGAGCTACCTTTATGAGGTCATTCAATTCCTGAATCTCTTGCCAACTCAGAATCATCCATCAGCCATTTTCAGCCATCTCTGCCCCCCCCTCTCCCCTTTCAGGCTGCAGAGGTCCAATCAATGACGGTCGGAAGGTTTGGCGCATCATTGGGGGCACGTTGGCACCGGATGACAAGTGGGGCTGGCAGAGTAGCTTACACTGGAAAGGCAGACATGTGTGTGGAGGTGCCATCATCTCATCACGCTGGGTCATCACTGCAGCCCACTGCTTCATCCAGTAGGTTTGGAAGTCTAGAATGACGTTGAGATACCTTATTGAATTAGACAGGAGAAAGAGGCCTTCAAGATTTCAAATGTAAAGGGATGATCCCCAATGTTGTGTGGGTGGTTCACTCCATCATAGATACAACATGCAGCAGGAGGCGGACTGGCAGGTCGTGATAGATACGGTCCGGGTGACAGATTCATCTGTCGGTAAGCGCTACAGAGCCCTGCAGGTCCTTTACCACCCCAGCTTCTCTAAAGACAACAACGACTATGACCTGGGTCTTCTAAGGACCGTCGCCGTCATGGAGATGGAAGGTAAGAGAAAGCTGGAGGAGATTGCACTTTGGAGATTTAAAATGAGCCCTAAATGTTCTGCAACAGTGTTTTGGGATTCCAACACATTGGATTTATAGCCCATTAGCAGACTATGTCAGACATCAAAATGGAGTTATTGACCTAAATAGCTGTAATTTATATCTCATATGGCAATACCATTCCAGTGAATCATGTTTATTAGTGAACAAGGTATTTCACTGACTAATTACCTAAGTGTCGGTGCAATGTTTGGTCATGTTTTGTTTGGTCATGTTTGGTTTGGTCAATGTTTGGTCATGCTTGGTTTGGTCATCCTAGGAGGAGTTCGACCAGTGTGTTTGCCGAGTCCTAAAGAGTCCTTTCCCTCTGGCTCATCCTGTTGGGTCACTGGATGGGGCTACACACAAGAGGGTGGTGAGTGGATTAACGTGACCTGTGACATTCGATCTGCTCTACCAGATGTGTTTCAGTCATCTTCTGGTTCTGTTTTCAGGGTCTTTTTTAAACGATTAGCATCCTCTTTAGCCTCTTCAGTTGAATGTGAGCAAATCTTAAAATCTTTCCGGACACATTTGAATGAATCCTGCTGCTGCTCCTGTCAGCAATTCGATGTTCCCTTTGAGACCAAGTTCTCCAGTTCCAGCTGAAGACGTCTTCAGGCCTTATTATGGTTTGCATCGTGAAGAGTCCAGTGTTGGTGATGCTGTAACCATAACCATAGAGCTTCAATCTATTCGAAACTCCACGTAAGGTGTTTTTTTTGCTCTCAGGTTCCGTGTCAGATGAGTTGAGGGAGGCTCGGGTTCAGGTAATAGATCAGTCAACCTGTTCACTTCCAACAGTCTACGGCTCCTACCTCACTCCCAGAATGCTTTGCGCAGGCATCATGGAGGGGGGAGTGGACTCCTGCCAGGTAGCGGAACACATGAATGTGTAGCAACTTGGTTAGAAGATAAAAAGATTACGATTAGTATTTTTCCTTTCACGCTGATTCACTGAGACTGTGTATTTGCAAAGCAATAATAAACGATTATGTAAGGATGTTCACTGTTCATAGGGTGACAGTGGTGGTCCACTGGTGTGTCAGACTGCAAGAGGGGACTGGAGGCTGGCCGGGGTGGTGAGCTGGGGTGAGGGATGTGGGCGACCCAACAAACCAGGCGTTTACACACGAATCACCGAACTACTGTATTGGCTTGACAAATATATAGAGGTAAACCACAGACTTCCACATGACACTTGTAGCATTTTGCAAAAATATTGTGAATATTGCGGTTTAGTTTTATTATTGTAATCTGGTTTATTTTGCAGTTGAATACCCTGGAGGATTCAGACCCACTTCAAGTCATGAGTAATTTTACAGTCCTTTGACTTTTGCAAAATGACAAATAAAAAGGAAACAGCTTTAAAGAACGCCTAACATTTCCTAAGGATGGACAGACTGATGTTTTGTGGCTTACATTATGTTTGTTTCTGGAAAATAACCCACAATTCAGCACATTGAACACAGAAAGCAGTCAGATCTGATGGTTTTCAAAGATATTATAGCAGCATATTAAATTGAAGAAGGGGGAGTTGTTGGCTACATGGGTAGAAAGCCTTTTCTTGAACAGGCCTTCATGATAAAGCATAGAAGGATAAGTGTAATTTTGAATTTCGTACAATGCTGTTTGCTTATTTAAATAGTCAAATAAATAGAAATTATGTTAACATGACACAACAAATGTTGTCCATGTCACCTTTATTTACGTCAGTAAATTAGACGTCATCAAACACGTGATATCGTTGTTTGACACAAGTGTTTTCAAAAAGAATATGCGTATTCCTTTTCGGACATAAACACCGTTTCATTTGCACCGTCGTTTGTAATGCCATTTTGTTGAATGATGGCACATTTTTACCTATTTTAAAGCCTGTTAGCTATAGCTAATCCGTTTGCTTTTAGTTATTTCTAATCTAGCTATAGCCTAGCTACTTTTTCCTCCTAGCTTTCACTTAAGATACATAGTGCATTCTTTTTACGGTGGCAGACCTACTTCTTAATGTAATAAAATCCTAACTTCCGCATGGAGGTGACGTCATGTCTTTACCATAAGATATTAAAGGCTTCTGTTTTGAATCAAGGGTCAATCTAGGACTTTGTAGGATACGTAAGCGGTCAGATAACAGAACAAAATGCTTTCAGTGGTAAGACGAATACCCCAAGTTCTGGCCAGCAGCACAAAATGCTCTCGATTAGCCGGACACTCGCTTAAAGTTCCTGCGACATTGACCATAAGACCCCACAGCTCCAGATTGGATTCAGATAAAGGACTGCTCTTCCGGCAAGTGAGTGTAAATGTCAAATGCCCATGCACGATGTACCCTACTGGTGCATTTCCACACATGTTGCCTATTGACACAGTTTTAGCGCGGTGAAATTAGGTTCTTTAGGGACATTTCAAATTAGAACCCTTGTTAGGCTAAACTTCCTAGCTAGTGGGAAATGTGTAGCTAAAGCAGGTCCCTCAAGTGAAAGAGTAGTTTTGAGTCCTCCGCTGTCAGGCTAACTTCTATTGGTTACGTTTAAAGGTTTGGAGTTGGCGTATTTATTTGCCGTACACCTCTGATTTGCATCAATACAACTGTCTGATCCTTCAAATTCAAATAATTCACGCGATAAATGACAATTATTGCAGCTGCAACTCCCCCCAAAGATGTACAAAAATTCAATATAGTTGGTGTTCAGTCCCTGATCCAATTTGATTGAAATATGTATTACTTTAAATGACCAGAATGTATCTTATTGTATTTCATTCGAATAAAAGAAGCCTGGATAGGTTAGATTAAGCCTATGCATTTATGTATGTTTTTATCATAAAAGGTTAGGTTCGTTGTTGGAATTTACAGTGGATTTACAATCACTAAGATGTTTGCAAATAAACCAACTTCTGTTTTACGATTTAAAATTTGGCACAACTTAACAAGGGCTCACATTGTGGATAAACATTTGGAAGGTAACATTGGAAAAATATACCCTGATAAATTGTCAGTTTAGTTGTTTCATCACTATAGGGTTTGGGCAAAAGAAAGTAGGCTTCAAACTCTTGTCATGGACTTAAAAGGAAATGCTCAGCTAAACTTTACAACCCACATCTCTCTTTTGCTTAGTCATTTTACTGACTGCACCTGTTTTCTTTTATGTAGTTGTTTGAGTCGACGAGCAGCACGTACACATATTTATTGGCTGACGCAACCAACAAAGAGGCCGTTCTTATTGACCCAGTGCTAGAGACTGTTGACAGAGACCTGAAGCTCATAGACGAACTGGGGCTCACTCTGAAACTAGCAGGTTAGTATGTCACTCCAAAAATAAATACAAATAAAAGGACTGCAAGGACTGCTGATGCCAACTGATTTCCCCCATCCCTTTAGTGAACACCCACTGCCATGCAGACCACATTACAGGAACAGGACTACTGAAAAAGCGGGTGTTTGGGCTGCAGAGTGCCATATCCAAGCACAGTGGAGCCACCGCTGATATCCTGCTGTCGGATGGGGACAAGCTCAGCTTTGGCAAGCATGTGGGGAACATTTCAAACGTGGTCAACTACAGATAAAATGTAGTTAAAAGTACTAAATAAAATAGTATGTAGGTCTGTGGTCAACCACTGGGGTAGTGCTAGGCTAGTCAAGTGCTGTCATGTGACCATATAACACAAGATCTCTGTTGTCACACCTGTTGACCAACCACACAAAATCTTTTTCTCTTGTCATTTTTGCATCTAGACTATACTCTTTCTCTCTCTCCACAGTACCTGACTGTGAGGGAGACACCAGGACACACAGATGGATGTGTTACCATAGTGACTGGTGACCAGAACATGGCCTTCACAGGGGACGCCCTCCTCATCAGAGGGTGTGGACGGACAGACTTTCAGCAAGGTACTCGTGTTTTTGCTCCCTTTCAGATCTTTTTGTTTATCCATTAATAGTTTCACAAATCCAACTTGAATGAATCTAAACGCACAAAGTCGGAGTCACAAGTAACCGAGGTGACGTGACATTCTGACAGCCGTTTCATTTTGATTCTGTAGATGCCCTAGATTTACACTAGATGGCGGTATAGCTTAATATTTTATTTTGTGCAACGTGTTCACTATGTTTTACTTTATGCGCAGGCTGCTCCAAGACCCTCTATGAGTCTGTCCATCAAAAGATCTTCACGCTACCCGAACAATGTCTTATCTATCCTGCCCATGATTACAAAGGTTGACACTAAATCCATCGACTTTTCTAGGCTCGTTTTTCTAATTTGAAGGTGTTGTCTGCTAAACAAACAGAATGATGAATGTTTTTCTGAGTGCATTAATGTGTAGGTTAACACTTGGGACACTGTTTTGCTACCTTTTTGTAGAACAACGCCAGGTTTTGCACATCTTTTGTCATCTTTCTCTGTATTACTTTACTTGAATTACTCACATTTTCATTCACTCAAAATTAAAGTTTTCTCTCTACCAGGGATGAGTGCGCTGTTTATAATGACAGGTGCTTGTAATGATGTGGCCTTATCCTGCAGGTCAGACTGTATCCACGATTTGGGAGGAAAAGAGGTTTAACCCCCGCCTGACCAAGAGCCTGGATGAATTCATCCAGATTATGAATAATCTGAACCTCCCCAAGCCTGAACGAATAGGTATCCGATTCTCTGCTGTGGCAGTTTCTGTTGAAATATGTGTATGGACACTAACACTAACATAAGCTATCCCCATCCAAAGCCATCGTGTGAATCAGCATTACAAATATCTACCAATATTTACAACTATAAACGTAACCATGTGTGAATGTTGATTCTCAGTAAAACTATTGAATTATTTTTCTCTTTCTTTTATTCAGATATTGCTGTTCCTGCAAACCTTGTGTGTGGACTTCATGAAGTCTGAGTCTGTCATCACTTTTTTGTTTGTCATTTTATTTGGAAATTCGAAAAAATCATATTTTACATTCAATGACAAAACAATACTTTAACTTGAAATAATGTATTAATGAATAGTTATATACGATTTGTCTATTGCACAGACAAAGGCTATGATTAGGTGGGTGAATACACAGACCTTTTTATTTTTGTATAAGAATACTCTATTATCGTGAAACAAATCTCAAATATGGTTTGTATGTTTGTTTGTCTAACATTACTTTTAAATGTAAAGCGTTTATTTGACTGAATCTACAGAGCTATAAAGAAAGTAAAATCAGGGTCCAGATTGGCATGGTCTTCATAATTTACTGTTCATCTATGCTGAATGACACAATTGAGGTTCTTCACATGAACTTGTAATGATACATGGTCCTTTTGCAGAAGCAATACACTCTCACAAAGTACTAAGTCTGTTGTTTGCATATTATGTAAATTTTCATTTGCATAAAGAAAATCCTCTGTGCCAAGTTTCCGTTGTGGAAGTGTGAAATCTTTAATGACCAACTGGTCCATGAATCCCTGTCTTATAAATCTTTTCACCAGTTATATCTCAAATGTTTCTCTCTCTCTCTCTCTCTCCCTCTCGCTCTCTCTCTTGCTCTCGCTCTCTTGCTCTCTATCTCTCTCTTGCTCTCTCTCTCTCTCTCTTGCTCTCTCTCTCTCTCGCTCTCTCTTTCTCGATATGTTGAGGCTTCTCATAATTTTGTTAGATTTCTTTAAGAAGGGACCATCAGTCCACCAGAGCAATGTGTTCCTTTCCCCTCCTAGAGCTTTTTGAGCTGTCAATCAATTATTATTATTCACCTTAAATCCAAGTCAGTCTATAGAACCTTTAAAATTGGAGGGTAGATAGCACAGGCGTATGTTTTTTATAATGTTTTGTTTATCCATTTTTATTGTGTATGATAAAGATTATCCTCAATTAAGATCACAGGCTTTGCTTTTCCATGGCAGGATTCAGGACAGTCTACATTTGAGCGAGTGAGGGAGCCAGATCATATTGAGAGCCACGTTTGACTGCACGGAACTTTCTTTTGGGGGGTTGGTACATTGGCAGTGTTTTTCACTGGGTAACTTTTTTGGAAAATCGGATATGTATGATATAATCTCATATTCACACTATAACACGGACTCTTCTCAACAAACCACAGCGTCGAGGTCATGGCAGTGTTTACGTTGCCCACTATCAAACATACCACTTTCAGTGTTAGCTAGGCTAGCCTCGTCAGCCTTAATTTCTCACATACCGTGTCACCTGTTGACGCCGACAGCTCACTGTTTTGTCATTTCGAGTCAAACACGAATACAAGGGATAGGTTCGAAGCAGACGAGTTCCAGAAGGGACAAATGTTTCAAGAGATGTACGCGTTTGATCGGGACACGAAGTAACTACCGTCATTTGTATTTTTAGCACCGTGTAATTCTTAATACAGTGGTCCAACTCTACTTTTCATCTACCAACGTGTCCATATTCATAAGGTACGATACATTTTTATTATTTACGTGGTGTGATTTTAGTTACTTGAATGACCACCGTAAAAAGTGACCTGTTCATTATTTGTATGTGGTAAGTAATAAATAATGGAAGCGTGTGTCAGTGACCTAGAGATGTCATCCTATTATGAACTTGACTGATTCAGTGGAAAGAGGCCAAACTAAAATATAGAATGGGGCAGGACCTCATGTCTGTTTTTGACTGATTATCTCAACAATAAGCCTAGATCTCACATAACACATATTAAGAACTAAAAATAAAATGCATATTAATAACCTAAATATTATTGTGTAGGTGTTAAAATGCATATCACTCTCCTTCACTAAATATTATTCTACTGATTCCAGAACAGTAAGACTTACTAAAGGAAGTTTACAGCCTAGGTTATTTTGTTGTCTTTTACCCCGCACACATTGTAAACAACAAAGGAGGGTGGGATAGGACAGTTGAGAGGAAAGATTGCCCTCGGAGGGTTTCCTGTCTGAGTAAACATGAGCGACGTTCCCATGCCCCTGTTTTGGTATTAACGTATCTTGAGACCTTGTCTATCATTAGCGAGTGAGTCCGTATTAATAGTACTTGATGTGAATAGCTTGCTCAAACCTCTGGAACTCCAGTGTGGATTGTTGCCTTCTTGTGCCATAGGCTACACTTAGCAACAGTCTAGACTGATCATCTAGACTGGCCAGACTGGCTCACCTGCTCCTGTTTCAGGGCTCTCGGGTGCTGGTGACAGAATCCTCTCCGATGTTAAGAGTGAAGGGGGCGTTTTTGGTTGACATGCAATCCAACTACTAACAGCTATCGGGGTTTGCAAAAACAAACTGGCTGCAAACAACTCATTTACAAAAGAAAAAGCCACTTCATTCAGTGCTGTGTTTTGTCTCTGGCAGTGCATGTGCTAGAAACAGCAGCTCATCCAGCCCTGCTGGTTAGACAGGTATTGAAACGTCCACTGTATTATAAAAGGACTAAAGAAAAATACATGACCCCCCCCTCTCTTAAAAAAGGTTACCCTGAACCCTATTCCTAACTCAGATTTGTGATTACTCAAGCGCAGAACTGGGTGTTGGTAGTGCTCCTGGGTTCAATATTTCCAGTGCTGTCTTGCAACAGATCACAAATAACTGATAAGAATGTGGTGGTAGTAGTCATGTTAATAATGATCTGTGATGTTTGAAGCCGCCAAAGCCTTGAGCTTATCAAGAGATGAGTTCAGAATTCAGTCCAGATTTGTCTTCTACGCCCAGTGGTATTATCGATCGCTGTATAAATACAACAGCAGACACGTCCTCGCTTGTAGACGATTCCCTCCCCCCTTCCACATGTCCTGCCAACTGCAGTATGTCCCCAGGACACACCTAGCCCAAACCCATGACCACATCTCCCCTTCTAGAAACAGACGACCATTTATGTAGAATACACGTCGACAAGAACGAGTCAGGACTCAGATCTACAAGCAAGACACAACAACATCAAGTGAAGGAAATGAAGAAACGGCTCATGTGAGTTCTGGTGAGAGGCACCAGTATCAATCAAAGGAGTCGGTCGTTTCCAATCACGAAGGGGGGAGAAAGTTCTTCTACCAATGCAGACTGGCCTACACACGTTTGTGGTATAACCTGTATCTCTTGTGTGTTGTCACCTCACCAGCTGTTAGTGTCACCCTCCCTAGCGTCACTGAAGGAGTATTGATGACCGCACTGCCTAAGCCTTCCGCCTCTGGTAGTTTACTGAGGCGTGCTTGGTTCTTTGCCACATCCCATTTGACTGGCTAATAATGATGTAGGACTGAGGCAAGGTGTGTTGTCGCTCTCAAGCTCAAATGAGGGATGCTTGTTACCCAACAAAAATGTTTCGTTTTTGAACATGTCAAGTCAACACATTCAAATGTTGCCACTGGCCTTCGGCACAACGACCAAGGCTGCAAATCAGTAGCTTTTGATATTTGATATACGACTCCCACGTCTTTCATCCAGTTCATTTCCTCCTTTATTTTGTCCCGTCATTGGAATAGGGCCTGTCCACGGCGTTGTGAAGGGATCAAGGACAGCCGTCTCTTTCAGCTGACTCCGAAAAGTCCTCCAGCTGACCCAAACTTTGACAAGACCTTTTGGAACAAGCAAAACAAGTCTCAATGAGGTAGCATGTCTTTTTAGCGGGTATGCAAGTTCTGCTTTGTGTCAGCTCTGGATAAGGGTTATGTAACACACACACACACATACACACACACGCACACACTTCAACTTCCTTTGTGCATGACTTCTTATCGGTCCTACCATTACTAAAACTGCTGGTGGAGTGGAGCCCCAGGGCTTCATGTGGACAACATTCCCCTGCTCTAATTAAAACACATTTAGGGCATTTTCCCTTTCATATCTATATTATTTGAGGATTCTAAATGTCTCTTTGAAACTCTCCATGTTGATAATGCACCTGAATTCTCTATCTGACGAGTCGGGTTTTAACACACGCGTTGACTTCTTGGTGATGTGATTTTTTTGAAATATTATTTCTGTTCAGTGGGAAGACACACTTACAGTTCATTTGAGACCTGCATCTTTCACTTTACAGTTGTCTAAGCTTTACTGTTGTGTTGTAGGCTGTATTTTACAAAGTATAAAAAATGTCAGCGTACCCATAAACATGATTGTGTTAGAGTAATTAGTTGTTGCATTAGAAAAATAATGTTACCAGAATCTTTATTGTTTTGTTTGTAAATGTGCCCATTTTGGATGTCCCTCCTCAACTCTAGGAAGTTGTACTCACCACCATCTCTGACTTATCAGTGGAAATATGACACTAGCTTTTGACCTTTTCAAACCTCTCACCCTGTTCCGCCTTCTCCCGCTTACTCCCAGTGTCTCTCTTACTGTAATCAGTGTGCTAGTCTGTGTTTGGACCTCCTCACTCAGGTCTGAGGTTCATATTTATCTCCATAGCACCTCCAGGTCCAATGCCCTAATAAGGAGCCAGGGAGAGTGGGGGAAAATGGAGGGGGTGGGAATGTGTGGGTTTGAGTACATCTACTCTTTGTACCTAAACACAATGGCCACGCTAGCGCCTGTGCACAAACAGTACAAACGCAAACAGTATTTGTGGGAGGTAAACAGGGGGTACAACTGTGGCGGGGATGAAAGGCAGCGCTTCTCTTTGGTGTGTCCGCGGTCCCTCGCGTCTAGCCGAACGCCGTCTTCCACTGCACACGGCAAGCGTCGTGTACCAGTTCATCGCACTTCAAAAGCGTAGGAGTGACCACTTTGTTTACTATGCCTCAGTCGTTCCTAACGGGAAAGCCCTCAGCCAACACACTCTGAAACACAAGCCTGCCCTAGGCTCTCCACAGCCCCCTCTCCTTTCTTTCACTCTTACTTTCGCTTCTTTACTTTAGATGTTCAGTGGTACATCTTTTTTTATTGTAGTGTAGTTTGTAAAGTGGTTATGTAAGATGACTCACTGTTCCATTGTGGTCTTTGTACTGTCATGTGATCTCCTGTATGCCCTCTTCGTTGCACCCTATAACATTATCACAATAACCGGTAATGTCCCTACCGTTCAGAACCCTTAAACAGCACATACACTCTTCCCTTTTTTTAGAAATGCCTAGACACAATGTTGACAGCCCCAGGAGCCAATGGGAATCGCCTCTGCGCCTGCCATGGGTGTCCAGGTTGACGGGAGGGCAGAGTCCCGCCTCCTCAGGGGCAGAATCGGACACAGAGAGCAGCAGTACTGAGAGTCAGGTAAGAGGAGGCTTCTCACTTGTAATAAGCATGTTATCAAGTTGATCTGTTTATGATGCTAATGTGTTTATGACACTGTAGGTTTTTTTCTTTTTTCATCTCAATGCTGTTGTTTGGCCGTAGCCGCTGTAGAGCTATTGTAACTGCACACTTCTGGTCCTTAATCTCCTGTATCTATTCAATTAGTAATATTTATCCAATGCGGCAGAATAAAAAGTGATCTAATAAAACGTCATAATAAATGTCTGCTCAATTCATGACTGTACATTTATTAGGCTCGTGCTTTTATTGAAACGCACTTCAATTGGTAAATCGTGTTTACTGTGGCAGTAAATTCACAAGTAGCATCCTACTCCAACTATATTGCTATATTGTTTTTTATCCAGAGATGTTTGTTTGTTTGTTTACTGTTTCATAACTGTAGTATATTCACCTTATCTACTTTGTCCCTTCAGCCCCACCCTCAAAATTCAGTGTCAGGATGTTTGAAGATGGTGTTGCCCTCCATGCTCCAAAAGCGAATTGCAGAGATCGACCAACAGAGGGAGGAGCTTAAGATAGAGGTCAGATAATTGATTCTTTTAGCAATTCATGAACATCATGAGTAGCCTGTCAACAACCTGAGTGTATTACTTGCACTAGATTAATTAATGACACTAAGGTGTAAGAAAGACCCCTTAACTTTGTACGACTCGCTTGTCTGTAAGTGTTGATGGTGATACTTACCTACCGTTATGTCTGCTGTGGGCAGCTGCAGCTGGAGATTGCTCTGCTTCAAGGAGAGCTGCAGACTGAGCAAGACCAGCTCCGCAGACATGAAGAGCAGCTGAAAGCTCTGCAGGGGGAAGCAAGACTCAGGGAGTCTGCACACAGACAGCAGGTCAGTGTCATCTAGATCGTGTTTCTGTGGCGTGCAATGGAGACGCACCGAATCAACAGTAGATAATGCTGTTAGTACATATTAGCACTGAAAACCAGCTCCTGGATTAAAGCTAAGGCACTGCTGTGTTTGTCCAACGCTGGGTATTGATTTACCACAAATCATATAGAATCATACTGAATCATATTCATTGTGAATCGTCTGAATGCCACAGTAACTACCCTGTGTTTTGGATCATGTGCTCTCCTTTGTAGCTTCAGTTTACACTCTTCCGCATGGGGGGAAAAAGCACAAAATACACATTATCTCAAGCTTTGATCTGATGCTTTTAAGTCAGCAGCATGGAACACAATCCCTAAGGATGTTTCCAGTACTTTGTTGATTCCAAGGCACAAACAAGTGAAGCTGTTCTGGAGGCAACATGGGTTCTTACCCAGCGCTAGATAGTGGTTACTTCATCAGGTCCTCGTCCTCATTCTGCTTTTGTGTTCATCAAGGAACAAGCTTTACTGGAGAAGGAGAGGGCACGGCTACAGGAGATGAGTTGGAGATGGAAGGAGAAGGAGAAGCTAATCATCGGTCACCCAGAAAGCCAGAGAGAACAGCTACTGCTGGAGCTGCAACAGGTGACTACATAACCTTACAGAAAGGCCCCCTTACAAGCCAGAGACGTGTCGCCTGTTGCTACAACTTAGCCTACAGGAGTGCGCTTTTTTTTTGTTTGTTTAACCAGACTTGCTGAGATGAAAAGTCAACTGATCTAATGGAACAAACCTGTCTTACTGTCCTAAAACCAGCTTTCTTCGAAAGAGGATTAGTCAATGTGCTGTTTGTTTTATGTTGTCTCTTAGAAGCGCAATGTTATTGTACAAGGATAGGAGGTGTATATGCAGTACCTGTTTAACCTGATGTGTCACTAAGACACAGGAGCGAAGACAACTGCTCATTGTCACCAACCTTCACATTGCTGTGAATGAGCCATTCATATTTAAGCCTATAATTGTAGTCATGGTAGGATGGTGTTTAGCCTATTCTGAGCAAGAGGTCTTCCTGTGTGTCTGATCTCTCTTCGCTGATCTTCTGTTCCTTTTCTCCCCTTTGTTCTTTTAGTATTGATATATCATACATTTATCTATCAATATATGTGACTGTATAAAGTATAACTGTTTAATTAGGTTAATTATGACCTGTCTGAGCCCCGACATCATCTTTCTGTGCAGGAAAAAGATATGATGGATGCTGCTGCAAGGGCATTCGAGGACTGGGAGTTCCGGGTCCTTGAACAAGAAAGTGGGGTAGAGGAGGTGGATGGAGGGATGAAGAAAGAGAGCGATAGCGGAGGAGAAATGCAAAGAGAGATATTATACCAACAGCATGCTGTCAACAATGCACAGGTGAGGTGCCAGAGGTACTTTTAATTACACACTTGCTACAAGCTTGATGTACTGCTTTGAGGTTACACAAAGTTTCTCTCACGGGATTTAAGTCTGTGTTGACATTGACCAATACAACCGGATTAACCAATATTCAGGCTTTCATTGAGTCTGTCACATATTAAATGACTTAAGCACTATGTGTACACAAGACACTGAGAGTCTGTAAGTCTCTCTTACAAATATATCCTCTCACACTCCCCCACTACCTACACATATTTTTCTCTCATCACTCCCCCTCAGTTTTCGCAGCTGTCAGGTCTCCCATCCTCCCACACAGCTCTCCTTTTCTGACATGAGAGTGAACTCCCTCGCACTGCTTGCCCCTGTCACATGACTGCAGAAACAAGTTAGCTAATTACATCAAGCACTGCCGTAAGACCACATGAGTGTGAGTTAGAAGTGTTTGGACAAAAGTGAGTTGAGATGACCAAGAGTGTTGAAATCGCGTCTGATTCTGCGGCGCCGTTTATTTCTCTGACAGACGGGTTACTTCCTGTGTGCTGAGCTGACATCACAAACATGTCGTGACCTGTCACTTCTTGTCATTTTTCTCATCTCCTCCCTCTGTCTTCCATTTAATGGGACTTTGGTTCATCTTGAATAAACTTGAGAAACAGTGTTCTTGCAGCGCTACATTCTGCAGCACGGCGGTTTTCCTGTGGTTGAAATAGCACACATGGATTCCTGCTGAGCGATAATTCACTGTAGTGTTGTTTGACCTTCAGGAGCGAGTTCAGCAGCTACAGACACAACTGACAGCGATGGAGGAGGAAAAGGATCGTGAAATGAATGACTTAAAAAATGAGAGGCGAAAACTGGTCCACAAAACACAAAGGGTAAGAGGACGGAAAAAATATGGATCACCATGTTATTTCCTATGATTATTTGGAATCATTCTGTTTTTCACTATATCCCCTAATGTATTATAAGTTCATGTGAGTTCATAAAATACAGATATGCATTACTTACTTTATGTGTACAAATGCGTGTCATGAACACATGCTTGTTTTTACATTAAATGGGCAACAATGTGCTTGGCTGTTGATCCACTGACATGCCCCTTAGGATGGTAATGAAAATTAATGTGATGTAGTGACGGAGAGCAAGCGCGAACACTCAAGTGAGAGGGAGGGAGGCAAAGCAGGGAAAGTAGACTAGCAGAGGGGAGGGGGACTGCGAGGGCAGAAGGGGGAGAAAGAGGCGAGATGAGCTGGAATGACTTGACGTGCTCCACATCAACGGTAAGCTTAAACGTTGACCAAAAGATATCTAAACCCAACCTTCTGCTCACAATGTAATCGTTTCTTAACTAAGGTCAAGTATATCAGCCGTGCTGATTTTATTAAAGCAAGGTGAGGATAGGGAGACAGAGAGTGCTGGAGGGAGTCAAGTTAGAGTCTGTGTGTGTTTGCGTCTGTGGCTGCAAAGAAGTATATATACGGCATGCTTGAATCATTTTTTTAAAATACTGTTGAAATTCACGTAAGAGGGCCATTTTCTTGATGAGCTCATGCTTTCTGTGGTTGTCAACAGACCGGTTAATAAGGAATGCATGCTTTGGCTCACGTGGTTCTGAGGGAGGGAGAGGGGGCGGGGCCAACATAGAGATATGAGAGAAAGAAAAGGGTAATGTTTAACTTCAGGTGATTCACTCTCGTCAGAGTGGGAAGGAGTTTAGCTTCTCACACATGCATGTCATAAACTTAGGTCTACTTCTATTGGTCAAGGGACATTGCTGACATTGCAGTGGTAATGAGTTGCACATATTAACATGGCCCCCATGTCTTGTAGCTTAAAGTCATCGTTGTTTCAGTGTAACTTTGGCATTGGCCTTGTGCCTTTTAACTTAGTTATAGTTACATTTTTCAACTTATTCAAAATGGATAAAAGCAGCCCAGTGTTTGCAGACGCTGCCCCTGGTGTGATGTCACTCTCTCACCTGACCTTTAGCACGTCATCTCAGGTACAGCATAGCCAGAACTAGAAATAGTGTTGACAGATTGGCAAAGGTTTGTGATCTAGTGATTCTGCTGACACGTTTTCCTGACAGTAATTACAGCTCTATAGTAACTGATTGTCACCCCAGCTGCAGGAACCATACAAGGAATCTGGCAGTTTACCCAGGAAATGGAGCACACATCGCAACAACAAGCTCAATGATAGGCCACTTTCAGTGCAAGGTGAGCTGCGTTTGGACCGTTAATACTTTTTTGTGGACAGAAGATCATCCCAGACCAATATTGTTCCTCTTTTCTCATCGAATCTCTCATGTGATTCTGTTGATTTTAATTCCATCCCAGGCCTCTAGTCCAGTAGACTAAGGTGTGTCAGTACCGTCATAGTATCGTAGGAGCAGGATTAACCTGAACTAGATGAGTCATTGAGCAAACCAAGCCTTTTAAAGGGCCACACCAGTCATTTTGAAGTTGTTCGTCACTATCCATTGGGTCTACACATGCCATTGTGATATAGTATAATACAAGCAGATACATATGTTTAATATGTTTAAACTCATGTCAATGGATTAGTCTACGCCTAGAAAAATAAACAGAAAAATTACCAATTGTTTAATTTAGCTAATACATTAAAATCATCGTGTCAGGAACACTTTGTCAAACCTATAAATTAACCTTCGCTGTGCTGTGCTGATGAACTGTCATTATGAAGGTTTGGGCTGCAGACAGAGTGTGGATAATGACCACAGTCTCTGACTCTGTCAGCACAACTGTATGTTTGCTATCCTGCAGCTACGCAGCTAGCTAAGACCCTGAATTCATTCATAACAAACAAGAATTTGTCCACAGACTGACTCTGTGACAAACAAAATTAGTTGAAACAAGCATTTTTTTCAGTGAACCATTTGAAAAAGCTTCTATTATTGAAAATACATTTGTGGTCATCCTGCAGGATAGACTGTGCTGAAATACGGATGGAGAAGGTGCTTTTACTTTTGTTTTGGTCAAGAGTAGGCAAATGTTTTGCTTTGATTAGTTCTCTACCACCACAGTTGCTGACTCACCGTATATTGTTTGTTTCTCTCTCACAACTATTTGAATACATATACATATAACGTTACCACATATGTGTATATACATATGTATATATATGTGTGTGTGTGTGTGTGTGTGTGTATATGTATGTATGTATGTATATATATATATATATATATTGTTACTGTTACGGTAGCATGTCTTTTGCATTGTTTTATATTGTATTGTATTGATCATTTCGTTTTGTTTAGAACATAGTTTTGGTGTCTGCCATCTGTAATCTCCTCCCCTTCTCTTGTTCTCCTGTCCTACACCTCTGTTATATAATACATGCATTTCTAACTGTACATGTCTCTGTTTCTCCTCTCTCTCTGTCTCTGTGTCTACTACTCTCTTGACGTTCATTCTCCCAACGCACACTCAAACAGGATTGGTGAGAATGGTACCAGATAGCCAAAGCCAGGAGGCCTGCAGTCCCACCCTCCCCTCCCACAGACACAGCAACAGGCACAGCATTGGGCCGGGCAACTTGCACAACAACAGACATAGATCAGGGCCCGGTCATGTCAGTAGTTTCCTTACTCCCTCTAACAGTGCCAGTAGCTCCCGCACTGCCAGGTCAGTCTTGGAAGTCTGCGTTCTCTTTATAATAACAAACTAGACCCATTATAATAACTGATTGATATAAAGTGGTAGGACATACTGGAAAGAGTTGCATGTGTTTACACAGGCGTCTCTGCGCCATGTGTGTTTTTAAGGAGGATGATGATGATGGAGTGTGGTGATGATGGTATGTCTTCTCCCCACAGCCCATGTCTGGATCTACTGGACCTTGCAGAGATGGAGAAAAGGCTGAAGGAGGCCAAGGTGGAGAGAGAGAGGCTGCTCAAAGAGAGGGTGAGTAGCCAAGACAACGATCTACGCCTTCCGTTCTATCGGAAGGGGCCTCTGTTGGCTGTATTCAAATAGTGTGCAGTCAATTATGTACTTCACTTTATATGTCCAATTTATAGACAAAATATGTTACAAAATATAATAGACAGTATCTTGGATATAGTTGATGAAAATAGAAAAGTACAGTGTATTGTAGATATTAATAGTAAATACGCTGGTATTTCACACACCACCTACGAGGTCACACATCTCCACTAGGGGTCGCCAACACAGTGTTAATGTAGCAAAGCTTGTGTGTTCATGTATTGGTCCAGGAACAGAGGCAGAAGTTGCTAAATGAGCAGAAACAGGAGGTGGAGTCACCACCCAGAGCGGAGCCAGCCCAGCGCCTGACTAAGTCTGAGGTTGAAGAGCAGCTGAGATCCAGCCCTGCTAACTCCCTGGAGGTAAGCCTCACCTGCAGCCTGGTCCAGCTCCAATGCAGCCATGTGGGACCAATGGTACTCTAATATATGTATACTACAGTTGAGGACTATTGAAAATGACAGTCATTCAGATTATTTCTGAGTTATTTAGAGTTATTCAGAACTTCACAAGGAAGTTCAAAAGGAATACAGTCACACCTGTAAAAATACTAACTTTAGAAATGGATCTTATTTCTACTTCAAACAACTTCTCCCTCCAGCCTTCCCAGAAGAGCCTGCCTCTTTTCCTGCAGCCAAACTTTGACCTCAGAGCCCACGTGGAGTCCCTAGGTCACGGGGTGACAGGCTGTATGAGTCTTCGGATGACCCCTCGGCTCTGCGCAGGCTTCCTAACCAAAAGAGGTGGACGTGTCAAGACATGGAAGAGGAGGTGGTTCCTTTTTGACATGGACCACAGGCGACTAGCCTACTACACAGGTGATGCTGGCATGCCATGTTTTTGTATGCTTTGGTACGTGAAGTGCGTATTCAAGGGGGTCTTTGCGTGGATATTTTGATTTGTGTATGGTTGTCCAGGCTATTCAAAATGACACTTGATACTGACTTACATCTTGGTTTTCTTGCAGACTGTGATGAAAGGAAACTAAAAGGAGTGATCTATTTCCAGGCTATAGAGGAGGTGTACTACGACCATTTACGGACAGCCACAACAGTGAGCGCTCATACAGTATATTGAGAATCATTTATATGGGTCACAGCAAATTCAATAATTTGTAAACCTTAAAAGCAATTGACAGTACTTTGATGCCATTTTCACTGTAATGTCTGTATTGGTGAAGTGGAAAGACTCTCTCCCTTCATTCATGATCATTATCCCTTTTTCCCCTCCAAATGTCTCTCCTTCCAGTCACCAAGGCCCAGTGAGACGTTCTGTGTGAAGACCTATGAGCGACTCTTCTTCATGGTGGCCCCCAATTCAGAAGCCATGAGGATCTGGATAGACGTCATAGTAACGGCCACCGACGAACACAGCCGCTACTGACACTAACCAACCCGCACTTCATTGCGTCACTGACAGTTTTGATGTACCTGACCTTACTACTAGTGAACGATACGTGTGGACCATTCATCCTTCTATTTAATAACCTCCCCACATCCAGCCATTTTGTACTGAATGCGATGCATAATGTTGAAGACATTAAGATGTACGAGTACTAGAAACCAACCTTGCTGAGAAGTTGAACACTAAACGTCCATCTAGTTTGGAGTCGACCCTGTTCCTACCCTTTACCCCAAACCTCCTGAGGGAGGTCCTTCTGGTGCAGAGTGACATATCAAAACCTTTTGTTCATGCTGTTGCATTCACGCAGTTTTATATGTTATTAAATAAATTAAATAAATTCACCAAACGTGTACAATTATTACTAGCTTTTACAGGAATAACCACACAACTCTTATAGCTCATACTGCAATGCCTCCAAATTCACGGTTAGATTTTGTTCAATGTAACAGGATATATATTTATATTGCTTTTAATTAATACAATAGTTTAACTGGCTATGTATAGTAAAGTACAGTATATAGGACATGCAACAATTGATTGTACCTATTACATGACCTTGGTGCTTGGTTTATTTCACGCAAATGCTTAATGTAAATGTATATTAGTCAATATGTGCACTACAATACACTATTCTAAATGTACGTATTGCTCATTACTATACACCACTTTGAACGTTAGATGAGCATTTGAAAATCTTTCCTGTGATGTGGGAATGGGAGGAGCTTGGCTGCTGATGGTTAGTTTGTAGCGCGCACCTCCTGGGTCGTCCAGAGGTTAGTGCACTGTGCTGACAGCTGAGGAGGACTGCAATACAGACACAGCCAAAGACACTGGATTCAAGGTAAGATCTCACATTTAACGATCCGTATCTGCAAATAGGAGACTGCCCTGCATGTTTAAATGAATTAAATGGATTCAAACACTGTATGATAAAACATCTAGACTGTTAAAATCTAGGAGACAAACAAAGGCATTTTCATGTCATCGTCATGATTGACTGAAAAGTCCCTTTGTGGTGTGCTGTCCTCATCAGTGGGTCGTCTGTCCTTTTCATGAAAATGGACCATTGAAATGTCACATCAAAACTTGGCTTGGGTTAGATGCAGAAACTACACTAGTGGTTGTTACATGGGCAAAATGTCATACCTGTGTATCGTAATTAGAGTGAAATTCTACAATTATACAATGCTCCTGTTGTCTGTGTGTGTGCTTGTGTTGGGGGGGGGGGGGGGGTTGGGGGGGGCCTGACCAAGTCTGGAGGCTCATGTCAGTTTGTTTGTTTGCCAGCCTCCAAGTCCATCTGCTCCACTCCGACCAAGAAATATGACTGCAGCCATGAGACTTCTGCTAGTTTTTATGCTACAAGGTGAGTAACAGGAGGATGGGCCAAGTCCATGTTTGGGAGTTTTGGTCTGAAAATACACTGTTGCACCTGGCTATGTGTTGGAAACATGGTCACAACTAGGTACTGTCTGAACTCAAATATATCAACTCTGGTAAGTGTTCCATGTAGGTGCATAATTTCTTTGACAAATCATGATTTCATTAAATGAACAAGTGTATGCTTGTTTGATCGACTGGATGTTTGTCTGAACTCTTGCACAAAGTTGAAAAGTAGACTACTAGTCCTCCAAAAGATGTACTGCTGCATATAATAAGTAAAGCTTTATATAATACACTTGAGATGTTACATAATTTCTGATGAAGCTGTTCATTTGATCATACTTGAGTCCAAATCTTGTTTGTTCCAGGTGTTCTGTGCCAAGAGTGGGCAGTCTTCCTACCTCAAAGTGTGGAGGCTCTGAGTGGATCCTGTCTAATCATTCCCTGCTCTTTTCACCTGCTCACTGGATACCACTCCTATTTAAATCCTTCATGTAAAGGAGTATGGAGGAGAGGTTGGAACAGGGTTCAAGTTTATGATTCCAGCGTTCCCAACACAGAGAACACCATTCAGGGAAACTTGACAGGCAACCTGGTTCAGAAGGATTGCACCACGACATTAAATAACTTCCCATCTCACCTACAGGATGATTATTACTTTAGGCTTGAATGCGACAACGCTCTGAAATTTAATTTCGCCACAAGCGTCAGCATAAAAACCAGAGGTACTGTATATTATTGTTTGGAACTTGTGCATTTTCTTGGATCGTATTAAGAAATGATACGTTGACTTCTTCTAATCACCTCATTAGCATCTACTTCGACTATTGATGTTGGATTTTTGTGCGTGTCATTTTACACTCAGACACTCCTGCCAAACCCTCTCTGACTCCAGCCAGAGTGGAGGTGTTGGAGGGGATGCCAGTGAGTTTGAGTTGTTCTGCGGTAGCGCACTGCCCCACTCTACCCCCAACTCTGACATGGACCCCCAGGTTAAGCGACAGTGAAGAGAACCTGCAGGAAAGCCAAGATAATCTCCTGACTTCCCTCCTTACCTTCACTGCTTCGTATCTTCACAACGGACAGAAGGTCTCTTGCACAGCACTTTACAAGAGACAAGATGGCAACAGGGACTCATCAACGGAAAGAAGTTTGTTTGTCACCGTTCTTTGTGAGTGTGTTACTTTGTCTTGTTACGGAGCAATATGTGTTGATTGGTCGATCTAGTACCTCAAGTTACTCAGGGTTTGTATATGCTCTGTCCTGCAGATGCTCCCATGAACACCTCCGTGTCTGTCAGTCCGTCCACTTTAATTTTAGAGGGCAGCTTTGTGACTCTGACCTGCAGCGCTGATGCCAATCCAGCTGTGAAATCCTACATCTGGTACAGAGCCGACGGGAACCTGGGCATGTCTGTGGGATCTAGAAAGAAACTAACTACCCAAGTCTCTGAGGAAAACAGACATTTCTACTGTGAAACCAGAAATGAACACGGGGCAGAGAACTCATCTGTTATTGAATTAGATGTCCAGTGTAAGATTGTCTTGGCGTGCTAAAAACCACTTAAAACTCGGTCAACTGTGTGTATAGTAACATCCAGCCAGTCATGTCTATCTCCCATTTGTTTCCAGATCCTCCAAAGAACGTCTCCGTTTGGGTCAGCCCCTCAGGTTCAGAGGTAGAGGGCAGCTCTGTGACTCTGACCTGCATCAGCGATGCTAACCCAGCAGTCTTGAACTACACCTGGTACAAGTTCGATGGGGATGAGAACATAATACAATTTGAACAGAGCTTCACCATTGACAGGGTGGATCCAAGCCACAGTGGAGAGTATTACTGCGAGGCACTGAATGAACACGGGCTGAAAAAATCATTGAGCGTTAAGTTAGACATTGAATGTAAGTCTCATTCATAATAAAGGAGGAACGGAAAGCAGCTTATGAGAGGGAATCCATGGACCTTAAACCATTTTCGATTGTTAGTTTCAGTGTTAATTCATGATTACATCACTGTCTGGAAGCTAGTCCAACTGTTACAAATGGTCTGAGACGAGTGACCAGATTGTGTCTGGACTGACGACAGAGAATCATTGTCCTGTTGCGTGACAACCCAGAATCTGCACTTGTGTTGATTTCAGTGTTCTCTGCCAGCTGTACAGTACACTGCAAAAAAGCACTCAGAGATATTTTAAGCATTTTTATGCAATTAAAAGTTTGGGATCTTAACGAGAAATTGTATCATCCAATACATACAGAATGTATACACTGTCAAAATACATTTAAGAATGTTTGTATTTAGTTGAGGAGCAAGAGATGTTCTTCCTTGTGTTTACTGATGATTTTATAAAGATAAGTATAAAGCCGGTGTGATTTGTTTGTAAGGTACGTTGTGAGGAAACTCAATGTGGCCAACGTTTCTTTATTATTGTGCAGTAAATCAACTTAACTTGTTTTCATTTCAGACCCCCCCAGGAACACCTCAGTCTCTGTCAGTCCTTCTGGTTCAGTGGTGGAAGGCAGCTCTGTGATGCTGACCTGCAGCAGTGATGCTAACCCTGCTGTGCAGAACTACACCTGGTACAGAGTCAACGGTTGGAAGAAAAAGATAGTGGACTGTGGACAAGATTTGACCTTCAATGTGACCAGACTGTCCAGTGACAAGTTCTATTGTGAGGCTGTGAATGACCATGGAGTTGAATACTCTGAAACGATCAGTGTAGACGTAACATGTATGTCACTTGTTGTCATTTTTAGAAGTACATACGCTTTTACATAACACAGTAATCCTAATGTTGTATTTCTATTTTTCCCACATAGTCGCTCCTGAGATCCTGCCATCTTCCCACTGCATTAGAACCATTCAACATATTCGATGTTATTGCGAAAGTCAAGGTAACCCTTTTCCTATCCTGGAGTGGCAGTTAGATGGAGAGTCTGCCAATCAATCGAATGAACTGGCTATCAGGCAAAAGACTCTGGGATTTGGGAAGCTGCGCAGCTCCCTCACTGTACAGCAGTCTTTAGAGTATACACCAACAGTGGTCTGCCTCAGCACCAACTCAGTTGGATTTGATAACCTGGCTTTGAATATCTCATCGGTCGCCATCCAGACATGGACAGGTAGGTGACAGAATGTCCCCTGTGAGTTTCCCCATTGCTTTATAGTGCGCGTTTATGCAGGAAAATGTGCCCAAAGATGACATCTCTGTGCTTTAAGTGAGTTCACCTCTGTGCCTTTCATGCAGATTTCCACACGTACTCCATCTTGATCGGAGCAGCGGTGGGATCTTTAGGAATGATGATCCTTTGTGTGTTCGTTCATTTCAGCCACTGGTGAGTGATGTCGTGCCCGTAGATCATAACACACACATTTAGTCACTTCATCTTTTTCATGGGGTCCATAAACGTCTACCATGATATATTTGGATTGTTTACATATCCTTTGTGATGTTAACAGTAAGAGGCGCTGCCAGAAGGTACCCCAACAAAGACCAGAAGACACAGCAGTGACCGCAAAGGTAAACGTGAATATGAATGTCAGTGGTTAAGCCAGTGAGGAAGACTTGCCTTGCTGAAGGTGATTGGGATATTTTGTGACTGTCGAGGTCAGACTCAACCTCTCACGAGGGGTTCTTTCCTCAGATTCTCCCTCAAGAGGAAGACGTGGTCTACGAGAACCAACCCATTCTCACAGGGCTCGTTGAGGAGGACAGGGACGGTGAAGTCGACCTTCACTACACCGACAAAGACAAACTCCAGTTCAGGGTCGGGGTCGTCCAGGAGAAGGGAGAAATTAGGGAGGAGTCACCCAAGACATTTGAATATACAGCCATCAGTCAACGGTCTCGGGCGGGTAGCTGGGTGGAGGAAAAAGGAGCGATTGATGCGGCCCTAAACCGCGGGACAGAAGGAACCGGACCAGTGCCAGCGGAGCATGAAGTTCACCAGCTGCAGGGTGGGACTGTTTCCCAGCATACGGACCCCCAGCAAGGACATTCTAAAGAGGAAAGTCCTCCAAAGACTGCAGTTGATTATTTGTCTCAACCGACTACAGAGCAGCAGTTTTGTGATGGGGAGGTCATGACTGGGTCCAGTTAGGACCGTAGCTAGTGTTCATGAGAGGCAGGGTGAGTCACGTGGACAGACTAGAGGAAAAGGACAAGAAAGGGAGGGAAAATGAAACGGGTGCGGAATAAAGTCAGCTGATATTTTACATGAGGAGTGTGCGTTCATAGAGATATGGTTTCTGTATCTACATATTACAATATTTAACAAGGTAGTTTGTGGTTTATTAGGAATTTTTATTTGTCTTCTTATGCTTACTGATACGCGTTGATATTAACTGACTAGCGTTTTATGGACCAGTGACAAAAATGTGTACTTTTTAATAACTATGCAAGACCATAACTATATTCCGTAACAAAACATTAAACAAAAGGGGTGTGTGACATGCAAAGTTTAGTGAAAAATGTTTTCAATTCTGAAAATAAACACTAATTCAGTTTTTTTGTTCTTGTTTTCACTGATTCCACAGCAAAGTCATTAAGCAGGACAATATGACAGGCACAGATTGACAGGCACTAAATTGGTTGTTTCTCCATACCGAGTATTCCAGATTCGAAAGTCAAAATTGTCAGGCAGAAGTGGCAAACAATAAAACAGTATTCACACTGTGTGATTCACAAAGCCAGTGGGGCACTGGTGATGTCATCACATGTGTTGTGGCAGTTATAAAAAAACAAATATACAAATGACTCATTGACCCAGACTAGCATACTGTATGTTAGCCAATCCAGCCCTTCAGTCTTGTCAGTGTCATTTCACTCTGTCTTTGCTTAACTATGTTGTTTGTGGCAGTAGCAGGTCGTTGGCTGGTGTTGTTCTTCTGATGAGCGATGACAGACTGCTCCTTGTCCTTCATCTGTATTGACCGTGTACATGTTTCCTGGAGGTCACCATGACTGCTACAGGTCAGTGCAATTGGGAACTATGCCACCATCCGGCTCATGTAGTGAAGGACCTCTTTATGCTTTCAAACATCTATGAATGCTTTACAGGGAAACAGAATTGTATTCATGTCACACACAGACAATATTATCTTGAATGTGAAGAATTGGGTCCACAGCCAGGACAGTATTTAAATGTAAATAAATGTTTTTCCCCATCTCTTACACATATACTATATACCACTGTTACTGATGTCAAGATCCATTCAATGTTTTGTACACTATAGACGTGAGCTATCAAAAGAGAAACTTCAGCACAAGTACAAAAGTACTGAAGTGAATCTCCTATAAACATTTGTAATGTTTTCAGCAAACACCATATCCAGGCAAAGAAGGAAGAATTTGTTTCCCAATGTGTAGAATGCAATAGGCTTACAATCCAATCTCTGTATAGGCAAGGGTTTACAAACTTGTCTCACAGAACTAACCATGTCTAAATAAAGTCAAAAATACAGAACAGCAAAAGCTTGTATTTTAATAGAACAACATATCAGGTAAACAATCATTTTCAGAGTCTGATAAAAAGACTAAAAAACAGGTCTGACACTGAAAATACACCCCATTACATGTAGTCACAGCAGTTGCATTCATGAAGAGGAAAGTTGCATGAGTGAAACAGGAGTCTATGGCTTTCATGTTGATATCTGTGTTATCCCCAGTTACAATGCTGTGTGTGTGTGTGTGTGTGTGTTTCTTATGTACAAGCCACCCCCAAGTTCATGGAACAACAGTATAGGGCTGATAGGGCAACAACTTCTGACGATCATTGATGGCAAATATCCAAGCAGGCTTGACAAAACTCAGATTTCCGTTTTCCATCAGCGCCTGTCAGGAAGAAAAACCCAGAGAAAGCGTGAAAGAGTGCGAGAGAGACAGTGAAACACTGAATGGCCAAGAACCAAATTCTTGTCCAAAATATTCTTGTGACAGGTTGGCCTAACATACTACAGAACCAAAAGTATGTGGACAACTTCTCGTAAAATATATCATTCCAAATCGTGGGTGTTCTGATGCGAGTTCATTCTGTCTTTAGTGCTGTAGTAGCCTCCTCTGGGAAGACTTACCAATACATGTTGGAACATTCATACAGGATTTGTTTTCATCGTAAGTGGATTAGCATGTTTAGGCTGATATAGGGTAACTCATGTCTCAGAGGTCACATTAGAATTCATTCTGTGGTTTTACATTATTGAAGTCAGAAATCTGGGAAGACCAGCCCAATTCTCCTGTACGGCATTCTACTTAATATATCTGTATGCGTCTGTATGGACATTTTTAAGCATTTTTTTATGTCATCGGATTAGCATCATGATATCTTTGTGTTCATCATGACGCCACAAAGTCAGCTTTTATAGGGGGTACAAAAACAGGTGACAAAAAGCAGGGTCTCACATCTTCAAAGGAATCGTGCCATCCTGAGCTGGTGATCACAAACTGGACCTTGTCACCCATGTAGTCTTCCACCACCCTGGGAAAATAAGGGAGAGAAACTTCAAGAGCAAATCTCTTTTCCTTTAAATGTTCACAGCAAGTCAGGTCTCGTAAGAAACTGACCACTAGCGGTTTGACCGCTTCTTTCACATTATCTATTGGATTGTTGTCAAATTGTAGGTGTTCTTTTCAAAAGCATACACACCTAAATACACTCACCCATTAAAGGCTATGATATACCGCAGTAGTAGACGTCTCACGTTGTTTGGGAATGTGCCATACAAGAAGAACCTCTTGCCAGTCAGGAAGTCTGTGAGGGACATTGACGCATAGAGAATGTGAGTCATAGCAGAATAACCACTGCATTTACCTGATGTGACATTTATGAAAAGTGTAAAAACAGAACATTGGCAACATGGAGACAGAAAGAGCCGGATAGAAAGAACAAAGAAAAGCAACACGCAAACAGTGCAGAGCCACAGACCAGGGAGCTCTGGGATGGGCTTGTTCTCCTCTGCCTCTGCATCCGTATTCTCGTCTGTTGACCCCCCGTACAAGTCTTCATCCTTCACTACTTTCTTCCTCTCCTCTTTCTTCTTCTCGTCTCCTTTCTTCAGTCTGCTCACACTCTCTACCCTGTTGTACACAACGAAGAACAGACAGTATGACTTAGTCGATTCATAATATAGTAATGCGATCGATAGCGATAAGTGGCAGAGATCCCATAGGAACCATTTCAATTTTAATTGTCTCAATAACATTTTTGTATTATAGAGATGTTCAAAAAGCCTCATGTATTTCAAACCGTCTCTGACAGCTGCTTCTCGCACATTAAGCAGGCTTTGCTAACTCACAGCATTAGATAGACACTGCTTGATAACCCTCTGGCAGCTTATTAAAGAAGTGACTTCTATGTTTTCGATCGGTAGTTACCTCTTCAGCTCATCTTCTGTGTCCATGGCAGACTCGTCCATGTCTTCTGTAAGTAAAGCCAAATGGTTGTTGGGTGAATCATACAAAAAAAAAGACTTGCAATGAAAAATAAATTGTACTACTTGGAGCTGAGAAAGGTAAGATTATGCAAGTTGTCTTTGAACGACGAACAACTCACAACTGATAGTTGTTTAGAAGTGGATGGTTCCTGACTACTGTTGTTTAACTAGCATAATCAGTGGTTTCAATACTTTCGTGCGTTGCCTAGGATTACAACAGGTGAATGTGTCCTAAGGCCATAAGCAACGAGACCTGGTTCATCAGCATCTGTTGAGCTTCCAAACATGTCTTCTTCTTTTATCTGTGCCTTTTTAGGAGTGACTTGTCTCTCCTGCTTCTGTGGAGTCTGGCACAGAGACGTGTGTTAGAAAAGTTGAAAAATGATGAAAACAAAGAATCTCGAATTCAACCATCTGCGCTGAAAACAGGAGACTGACGTCATGTTGCTCTATCGTTTTCCATTTTGAGCCAGATGATACCTTTCTTCTCTCTTTTTCCTTTTCTTTCTGTTCTTCCATCTCTACTTCCTCCTCTGAGCTAGATTCCGCACCGTCCATCAAATACCTAGATTCAAATGCAGAAGCAAATGAGAAAAATGTAACAAGACAAGAGAAGGACAGAGGCTCATGTCCAGCATGTATCTGGTCTCCATCTTATTCCATTGCTGCATTAAAATCATATTCAATGCTCCCGTTCTTACCGTTTATAAGGGATATTCTGTTTCCTCTTGTGGCAGTCAAGCACCCACTCCTTCCGCACAATCATGCCCCCTGCTGACTTCACTTGGCTGTACTTAGGGGTGTTGGCAAAGGCACAGCTGTAGGAGGGGGTACATAGCCATGATTACTATGCTGAATGGACAACGTACCCAGCTTACTTATTCACAAGCAGGCTTATAAATGGATTGTCTATCATGCAGGCATGCTATCCCATGAAGGATCAAGTTGTGGTCACGGCTACGGTCACTCACATGAGGTGTGAGGCGTCCGCTGTCCAGTCAGGGCGATACTTAGCCCCCATGGCCAGGGCCTTGTCCCTCAGCTCTGCTCTGAAAGGATTCTGGAAGCCACTTAGTACAAACACCACCCCCTCCATGATACGGTTGAAGGGGACCTGCTTCAGGTCCTCAGCCTTGTCTTTAGCAGGCTTAGACTTAGTCTCTGCCTTTAAGGTGTCCCTCCTTTTGTCTGGGGTCTCCTCTGAAGGACAAAATACAGGAAGCTACATGTAGGTGCGGACACGTGAGCGTTTAAATGGACGTGTGTGCATGTTAGATTGTGCAGGGCGAGCGCTCTAGCTCACCTTTGGCAGCGCTGGGCCTGTGACTGCTTGCTGGGCTGGGTTTGGCTTTGTGTTTGAGGGAGGCAGTGCTCTCCTCAGAAGAGGTCATGGGGCTGGCTTTCTTAGACTGTGAAACAGCAGGGGCAGACTGGCGCTCTTTACTGAACTCAAACTTTCTCTTCGCCGGTGCCTAAGACAAGGGAGAGAGCTGAAGTAAATGATAAAGTTGACAAAGTTATATACATTTAATGTATAAAACCTTGGGAGGGGCGAGCGACAACTTACAAAAATCGAATGAAAGTGATTTATATGTTGTTGACTGTTGGCTCTGTTACCTGTGTAGGGGACGGACTGGACGAGGGCTGGGCTGAGAGGAGGGAGGAGCCTGACCCGCCACCTGACTGCAGCGCTGCAGATGCATAGCTCAACTTCACATTCTGGGGAGAAACTGAAGAAAAGAGAGATTTTGTAAAAAGCAGCAAAAGCAACAAAAAAAAGGTAGATCGTGTTATTTATAGAATACCCTTGAGTGTTGGGCTGGTTTTGGAAGAGTTGTCTCTGTTAAAGAATAAGCTGCCAGGCTGGAGACTGGGGCCTGCTGAAGAAGCCTCATCTTTCACTCTGAACTGGCCCAGCTTGGTTAACTTCTATCAGGGAACGATGACGGAGAAAGGGGTTGGTGGGGAGAACTTTCTGGAAGTGTCAGGAGCCTGACTCTTCAATGGAATCGTTTTTATTTTAACGTAGGTAAGAGTTTGCAACAAACAAACAACAACATACTGATTGTTTCGCTCGTTAGTTCAAGATTAATAGGATAATTTGAAACATAAACCTTTATTTAAGCCACTTACAGTGAACCTGAATCTTGGTATTCCATTTGATCTACAACGAATGGGCTATTTGGTAAAAATAATACAAACTGGCTTAAGCATAGTAAAATGGGGCCAACAGGCATGTCGGTCTTACTGGGGGTGTTTTGGTTGCCGGTTCCCCTTTGTCTGGTGGTGAATGGAACTTCACAAAGGCAACCCCATACGCGATGTTCTGAGGGAGAAGATGGAAGAAACATTTCAAGTAGTCTTTTTTATTAAGGAATTACGATAAAGCATACCGACATGCAGGAAGATATTAAAACACTGTTAAACAGAATGAGACCTTAGAAACTTGTATTTGTGGAGGACTCACCTACCCAGACTGCACTGTGTTTGACAGGTAGTTATGCAGCAGGTAACGTGGTCCGAGGTGCCTCACCTTGTTGTACGGCTGGCTGCATACAATCTTCACGCGATCCCAGTTCTCCTGAGCAACCGTCTTCTGTAACTGATTGGGTCCGAAAAAACGCACCCTGTTGGTGTTGGTGCCGGTCTTGCTCTCCGATGGGGACATGAAGGAGGATGTAACCAGCAGAACCTACAGACCAGAGAAAGCGTCAAACGTTTCGCATCCACAGCGCACCTCATTTAAATCAGATCGCTCAAGCATTTACACTGTGGATACCAGTCACTCTTGTGTTGCGCAATATTGTGACTTTCCCTACATGTTAGAGGGGAAAGTCACAGTATGGTTATGGCATACCTCAAAGTCCTGGTCTTTCACTGAGGTTGAGCGTCCCACCAGCACTTCAATGAAAGCAGACCCTTCGTTTCCTATGTCTATGCTGTGCAACTTCTCCTCCTTCTCCAACTGTAAACACGGTGGCGTGGACGGAAGGAATCAAAAGTATAAAGTTGTCAATGAAGTAAAGCCCGAAGCTGAGCATCTAGTGCTGGAGTCAGAGCCTCAAATCGGACCTGCAGAATGACGGAGGTCTGCGTCTCCCCAGGTTTCGCTGCTTTCCATTTCCTGTACGTGTCAGCGCTCAGCAGGTTCTCAGCTTTGTGTGTCTGCAGCAAAAACAAGTAGTTACAACTTGTTACTGACCATGTTAGGATGTCGAATTTGCAGATTTAAACATATTTAGCCAACAGTACAGATGTCAGATTCTCCCACGTGACGGTACAGCCAAACTCCATCTTTTACATTTGTCAAAAGGCAACAAAATAATAAAACCCTTTTCTATATGGTGGCAGGATCATGCTGTGAGGATGCTGTTCTCCATAGCGTACAGGACTTCTGATTGGGGCTCACGGCCAAGACAATGCAGGAGCCCAGTTTTGGGCCGATTCTGTGAATATCCATGAGTAGCCTGGCCAGACCCCAGACTTAAACCAGGAGCGACCTAAAAATAACTCTGCAGTAAATTTCCCATCCAACCTGACAGAGCTTGATGGAAAATGCAGAGAAGAATGGGACAAGCAAACTCCCCAAATACAGGAGTCTTTCCTTTGTAGCATCTTACCCATAAAGACTGAACGCTGTAATCACTTTCAAATGACATACAACACTTAAGAGTCACACGTTGGTGTATCCGTTATCGTTTAACTCACTTGACTTAGTGGGATACTGTGATTATATTCATGAGGGAAACAATTATTTAATCCACTTTAAAGTAAGACTAACGTAAATTTTTTGGAAAAATTGACTGAATATTAGCACTTTCCGTGTGTACTGTTAGGAGCATGTTGACAACAGGAGCGCTGTCTACGCAACTGAATTCCAAAAACAATGATATAATTTTTTGTAATTCACTGATATTTTTAAGCAAGATCAAATCAAAGAGCACAGTATCGGCCGAAGAGTTAAACTACTAAAGACTAGTTAATCCAAGTTAATGTCAGGGACTAAATGTACACACTTATGTGATCATGTCATTGTCATTGTTCACACCACTACAACTCACGCTGTCTTCACTGCTGCAAGACACAACGTGCTTAAGTTGGATCTCGGGCATATTAATTTAGCCACTCGTAGCTGTGCAACGTTAAACAATTCCAATTCCTTTTCAGCGTTCCCGTTCAGCGACCTCGAAAATTAAGTAGCACTTCACAGACTGTAAGATTTGTTTGCAACAAGCGGCGGACTACACTGCCTGCAAGCAAGCTAAGAATCTGGCTAACAATAGGAAACAGAAATTGTACCGGTTTGAGATTTTGACAACATTACGGGAGTAGTTCCGGGTCACCTATTTATCGCGCTCTGCCATACGCCTACGTCTTAAGCACGCAATTTATACACAATAAACACATTTATTGACTTCTGTCGTTTATTAGCCATTGCCACGCAGATAGTGGAACCAATGTTTGAAACAATGTTTGAAACCTATATAAGTATCTCATATGATTTTGAGATAACACGATTTAGACGCGATGCTCTTTGTATCAATACGTAGGCCTGTCTAGCGTGTACTCGTTTGATTAACTTCTCACTCCTTGCTCTTCATTATAGTTCGGAATACATTGTTTGTAACTGTTTGGACATTAGACTACTTGTGGTTCAAACTATATCTTTCCTAGGCAATAAGATACTTGGAGGTTGTGAAAAAAAGGATTTGTAAATATTAAATTTTTATGTTTGACTACAGTTTTTACATCAGCACAAAAATAGTTATTTTTAGTAACCACAAAATCTCAAGCTAGGAAACATCTTGAGTGAGTCACATTCCGTCATGTCTCTTCTTGTGCAGTCTGCTGATGCTGCTGTTTCCTTTGTCCTTCACTCACCCTATTGTATTAAACCATTGATTTTGCTCAATTACACATTTCCCTGTCTCCTGTTTGCATATTTTTACAATTTAGATTCAAATTTACCTTCACAAAGTGGCCTAGACTGATTGTGACCACAATAAAAGGTACAGGCATATCTTGTACAGCGCTGTATATTTCACTAACCCTAACCATCAAGCATTGGTATTATTGAGTGGACATTTAAAATTTAATTTAATAATTGCTTTGTAAACGGAACTAAAGGAAAAACAATGATATGGGGCAATGTCAAAGTCCCAAAGGAGAACGCACCATGAATGCTTGATGAAACGGATCTAACTTCCTTCTTTTTCTTTTTTACAATGTCATTGCCTTCTGACTAAAGTCGCAGTCATGCGTCTGGACAGAATGCTGCTAGTGTGTACTGTGATTTTTGGTGAGTGGCAAAATAAGTTACTCAATAATGATATTGACTTTTGAATAAGAACTTGTCTTTCTCGAATACTGTATTTTGACATATTACTGCATCAAGCTACATTCATTAAGCAGTCTTCACTGTAAACCAATATTCAACCCATTCAAATGGGAATGAGGTGTACTTTTTTATTTAATGACATTCAGTTCAAGGATACGCATGCACTTGAGATGCATCAATATGCAAGCTCTTGTGTTGGAAAAATCTTTTTCATTTTCAAACCATTGCCTTGCTTGCTTCAAAACCTCTTTTACAGAACAACTTTCGGAAATTAAAACGAATACAGTCCAAACTCCAGTCCTGTGTACCTGCTTAGTCGCAGGACTACACAACATTTGAATTCACAGCATTGACAGTCCGTTAGTTCAGTAAACGGCCTGGCAAATGCATTTTAGATATTGCAGTAACTTAAGTATGGTTTTAAAATGAAAACTCTTCCATGTTAGGTTTTTACTGTGTACCAGATTTGTTGGACAAATCTGTAGTACATGATTAGATCATGCTTTTTATCATACTGTATCAAGCATGTTAGGCGTAAAATGTTTTCCATCAAGACATTTAAAGGGTATGTATGTATGTATGTAGGTATGTATGTATGTATGTATGTATGTATGTATGTATGTATGTATGTATGTATGTATGTATGTATGTATGTATGTATGTATGTACATTTAAAGGGACGAATGAACAGCTCTGACCAGAACTAGCAAAGCCGCCTGGAGAGTTATTGGCAATACAAAAGGAGGTCTTGTAAATGAGCATTCTTTTCTGACCATGCCTTTACAAATGCAGAACATGTGTGCTTGTTGCCATGCTAGCTGGCTACTATCCAGTAACTTAGCTGCTAGATGAAAAGTGACACATTAAAAAGGGGATGGAAACTCTTTTGAAGGGTCTTTCGCAAACGACTGGAATTTTTACTTCCTTAAAAAGGAATGAACTGTCACTCGATGATGTCCTGCAAGATTTTTTAGATCCTGCCTTCTGATTTGCTGAAATGGTCGGTCGAAGTGACAAAATAAGAATAACATTAAAACCACAGTCATTCTCAAACTTTCCTAATGATGCAGGGAATTCACAGCCACCAAGCACTGAGCGTTCTTCTTCCCCTTAATGTGAAATTAAGGGAAATACCTTCTGATATTTACCTTCAAGAAAGTCCTATTCCTCATTTCTGTTACACAGAACTTGTTTAAAACACTCAATTGTACATCAGGTCCACGTTGTTGATATATCATCACTGATACAATGTCTGTTTCATCACAGCAGCTTTGTGCAGGGAGACCCATGCACTGTATCCCATCCCTTCCATCCCTGAGCAGGTTTCTGCCCTGGTTGGATCCTGTGTCATCATCCCCTGCTCCTTTCCACGCTTCTCCGTTCACCCTGTAAAGATCAGGCATGAAACAGTGGATGTAAGGGTGACATACAGGGACAGCAGGCGCTTATTCTCCTTGCGTGGCACAGCGTTCAACAGTGCAGAGGGAAACCAGGTGAACGCTGCCTTCCAGGGCCGGACCTCCTTATGGGGGAAACTTGCAGATGGAGACTGTTCAGTGAAGCTGGAGAGGGTCAGTGCGGAGGACTCCCTTGTGTATGAGTTGGCACTGAAGAAGAGCGGAGATTCACACTGGGGGAAAGCAAGGAGCTTCAACTTGGTTGTCTCAAGTAAGAGTAGATGTCTGTTTATGACTTATTTCTCTAACAAAATGGCAAAACAGTCTTTTTTATAATAATATGGTAGGAATAAATAATAATTAAGGTAATACTAACGCTATCACATAAGAGATGTAATGTATCTTCAAGAAATACACCATTAGGTTGACAGTAATTCTCATCCTCACTTACAGATACTCCAGAGAAACCAGTGATCAGTGATGTGGAGTCAGTAACAGAGGGTCAGATGGTGACCGTCAACTGCACTGTCAGCTATTTCTGCCCCTCCCAGCCCCCAACACTGAAGTGGAACTGGGAGAGAGGAACCCAACAGGACAGCAGTGTGCCCGGGAGAGTAGAGACATTCCAAGTCCAGACGCTGATGCTTCTGGCTTCTCTCTCCTTCACAGCAACATCTCACATCAAGTCCAGGGTGAAATGTGAGGCAGTGTTTCCAGGAAACCGAAGGACATCAGCTTTGAAGAATTTTCAAGTAACATGTAAGTTGTTCTCCGAAGCCTGGCACATTCACGTGTAACGCCTTAGAGGGCAATATGTGACAATTGAACTTGGACTGTTGCCTATTGTTATTGCTTAACTAAGATAGAGCCCTGAGTATATGGAAATATGTGTCTGTAATAGTATTGTTCTGCTTCCCCCCCCAGTCTCTCCAAAAGCTGTTAAAGTCCAGGTCCTTAGCTCGATCATTCGGGAGGGGGCGAATGTTTTGCTGACCTGTGTCTGTAAGGCTGACCCCCCTGTTTCAAACTACAACTGGTCCTACATCCACCATGGATATGTTGTCAACCTCCAGCATCGCACAAGCACAATCCGAGTGTTCAACGTGACCCGAGATATGAGGGTCAGCTGCTCAGCGCAGAACGCGGTCGGCTGGTCAGAATCAGAGCCCGTTGATTTGGACATTTACTGTGAGCCTCAATTAATCTAAATTATCGTTTTTGTTGAAGGAAAAAAAAACAAAAAGCAATTGTGGTCATCAACATGAGTTGATGCCACTTTATACTATAACATGTTGTGGTCATTTTTAAGATGTTCTGTCTACCTCTTTATCTGTCCTGCAGACAAGCCAGCCATCCTCCATAGATCCTCCTCCTGTGTGGTGAAGGAATTTGAGGTGCTATGTCTGTGTGTCGTTGACTCCAACCCCAGAGCTGCTGTCACCTGGACCGTCAACGGAAGCATTCCACCCAGCGGTTACAACACATCCATGACCTCATACAACAGCTCCCTAGTTGCTGTAATGAGGGGGCCCATGGCCACACCGCTGAGAGTGGTCTGTGCTACCTCTAATTCACTAGGAAACGACTCTTTCACTTTACTGGAAGGAGGGGAAGGTAAGCACCAGACATCTATCCTTCAGTCAACAGTCAGGTGTTTGTTATGTACCCACTGTCAAGTCTGTGTCATCTTGTCCTTTGCTGTGTTTGATGGACAGGGACTAGTTCTCTATTGTGGAGAGTGATATCTGCAGCAACCATCTCAGTACCTGTCTTCCTTCTGTCGATGCTCCTCCTTTGCTGTTGCCACAGAAGGATTAAAAAGTAAGGCGCTGTCGAGGATAGAGGCCCTCTGAGTAGCATTCCTCACTGCGATACACACTGCCGTTCAATGATCATCGTCTTCCAATCCATCTGAACGTTTTCCTGCCTTTCCATAGACGTGTCCTGAACAGCAGACATCATTCAGTGTATCCCAGGGAATTTGACATCTACCAGGACCCGACGCCCCTCTACATCAACTGCACTGAAGTGACACACATCTACAGCAACGGCAGCTATCAGCTTGTATACCAGAACTGCACGCCGCTGTTTGTTCGCTCCAAGCAGGTATACTTTACTTGATTATTCCTATTTTTAACGTCTAAATTGTTGCACTTAAAAGTGACTATGAGAAAACGTCAGCTCAAATGTCAAAAACACCATAGATATGAGAAGGAATTATTATAGACAAGCATCTCTGTTCCAGAAGCAGCAGAACTCTCTCTGTCAGATGGCAGTGGGAGAGGGCGAGAGGCCAGCAGGTGAGAGGTGGAAGCGGAGAGGGGATTCCAGAAGAGGACGCAGAGCTTTCAGAGGACCTAAAGCCCCTCCCTCACCTGAGAACGAAACAGCTGTCTACCTGGAGATCATCTGAGTTCGCTCAAATGATTTCCTTCTCAAAAAAGACTGATAGCGACTAATAATGTTTGGCAATGCAGCACTAACACTTGAAATTGTATTTGGCTGTACAACTGTCTATGTCTATGTTGTGCCAGGTAATCGTGAATTTGAGCCGCCCTTGCCAATATTATTAGCTAGACAATCATTGCATGTTTAGATTCTTTATTTTATGCTACACATACAGACTGTATTTCCTACATTGAGCTGATTTGTCATATTGGATTGTTATTGTTACATTATTAGTTGATTTGTTTGTTTGTACCGGCTGTTTGTTTTTGATCCGTCATTCAAACAAACATACAGAGTTGGAAAGAATGCTGAAACATTGTATCTTTCCATATATCTATAAATATATCAGAATAATCAGAATATCAGAATAACATTTCAAGAAACATGCTTTACAGATTGTGTATAGACACATACGAACACACAGACCCTGATGTGAACTATGTTTATTCATTTTTATAACTTTGAAAATATTTTCCAATGCCACAGTGAGTTTGCTGTAAAAAATTGGATTTGAGCTATTGCTGGGGTCAAAGGTACCTATTTCAACAGCTTTCAATGTCATTTCAGCTCTCTCAACGCGGGCCAGCCACTCTCCTGCACTCATGCATCCTATAGGCACACATGTAAAATATACCTGCAATACAAAACAGAAATGAACGTGACATTTTGAAACAATTTGTCAACCAAGACAGTAATCCTTTCGAAGTGTAGTGGCAAATTTCACTAAGGCGGCAGTGCTGAACCAAAACCTCACTTGCAGCTCTTTCCCATTTACCTGCAAAGAAGGTCATAAGCAGTGCCACCCAGCCTAGTATGTAGGACCAGGAGAAACGCCAGTCACCAAAGCGTTTCCCCAGGAAGTTCACTGTCACCCCAGTGTAGATGGCCATAGCAAGAAGAACAAATAGAGCTGGAACAAAATGAGAAGCCTGCATATTGAAATGTGCATTTGCCAGGTAAGATATACAGTTGAAAGTTATCAAGGTTTTCTGTTGTATGAAAATTATTTGCAGTTTTGTGTGTTTAATGTCTTGTGTTTCTAGATTGTGTGTTGACATTTGTACATTTGACATTTCGTTGTTGTCCTGTGTGACTCACTGGAGACAAAGAACATGATCCCTGCAGCAAATGACCGATTGAATCTTTCAAAGGCAGAGAAATGGGCGAAGGAGAGAATTCCTGCAATTATGCCAGCAAAGCACGACATGGCTGAGAGGATCATAAATGCACGGGTAGCATTCCAGTAAGCTGAGGAGAGAGATGTCACATAGAAGTTTAAAAGCTTATACAAAGAAATAGCCCAAATTGCTTTACGTACACTTTGACAATACGTCACTTCACTTCACTTTCTCTATCACCTGACATATTGATACTGTCACCTCCCAAAAAAATGAAAAAGGTTTCAAGTAAAGGTTTCATTGTGAGACACATTATACTTGGCAGATCCTCCATACAACCTAGTAGTCATGCCTAATATTCAACAGTGGTTCAGGAGCACCAAGGTATCCACTCACCGATGCTGTCTGTCTGCATGTAACACTTGCCAGACATACAGTATCTCCACAGGCCCTGGTGAGCAAAGCTGCCAGACAGGCGATACTGCATCCAGTAGTCTGTCGCTGTGGAGACCACCAGCAAGATGTTCCCCACGATGGCGCAGAATAGGCCCCCTCCCATGAAGCTGTACATCCTGAGAGACACTGCAGCAGTGGTAAGACACAGTGCATGTCAAAGAGCAGGGAAGGGGTCAAAACATTAGGCAACTACAGCACAGGTATTGGGTACTTTTAGTTTTTCAATACCTATTCATTATTCTAAAGGTACATTCAACAGCAATTAATACCCCCGAATAGTGAACTTGGATGGTCCTTGAAATCGATGCTTCAGCTAATACAACATATTCCATTTTGGCCTGTTGCATTTGGATATAGGATGCTGTATACGATGTCTGATACAATGTGAGATGTGGCTGTAATAAAAGTAGATTAAAGAGCTGTACACCTGCCCCCACCTCCCTTCCTAACACTCAGATCCACATCTGATCCTTCACACCCATGATGTTGTGTGCTTAAACGGCAAGCTTCACAACAGAAGTCTGTTCAGCAGGCCTGTGTCTAGCCATGCTTGTTTGTCCTCCAGTCTCAGTCACTTGCCATGCAGCTACAACATGTTGACTGATATGGCACAAATGTTTGTAACCCAAGACCTGGCCACAAGGTCTGCAATTATTATTATTATTAAGTCTAGAAGTGTCTTTTTGAACCCCCCCAAAAACCTTTGACTGTATCCACATGCAACACATTACTTTCAATATGTATACTACTTTGACATCTAGAAATGTTAGAACTCTCAAAACAAATGTATTCAGTGCCTTTAACGCTTCTCAATTGGTCAATAAAGATAGTGAGTAAAATGTTATTCTATGGAAAAGAATGAATGGAATTTCAGCATAGATCGACTTGACATAACACCACGTTCAAATGGCAAGCTTCAGTGGCAAGTATTAACTTGCAAAAGATGAGCATTTTGAATGAACCAATAACAGATAATATCCTGGTCATGGTCCTGACACAGGAACATCTAAAATCAGTTCAAAACAATAACTGACATTTTATTTTCCGTATCTGACAAGTTTAGCCTAAAATAGTCATATAAGTCTCTGTGCTTATGTAAAGTCAATATGGATTTTAACTATGGTTAATTCCAAAGCTGGATGGCATTGAAAGATGGAGAATATCCATCTACAATGATGACAGATGATTCAACAGTTATATTTACTTCTTCAAACAAGAGTATAGCTTTTCTGCTCTACATGCAGTGGGTTCAACTATAAAATATATTTGTATAGTTATTGTAAAGTGACAACATAATAACATGCCAATTATTCAATAGATCTATTCATCCAAACCATCTGTTGATCAATTTACAAAACAGTTTCATCCCACAACAGCCGTGAGACAAATGCCAGGATTTTTCTTACCTAGATTCTTCAGGATAAATAAACCCTCTTAAGTGTCAACTTTCCACGAGGAAAGAGTAAAAGAGAGAGAGAGAGTGCAAGCCCGGCCGAGCAAAATGTCAAAGAGGACACCCTAGGCTGAATTCCAAAAAGTTATCCCCTCTGCTTTTCTGTTGATGGTGGCAAAATCTTTTAAAACAGAACAGAACAAACACACTTGAACTGGTGGGCACCCAGGCACATGACCTGTTCACATTGAGTCAGGGGGGGGAGTGTTAGGGGCCGACTGTTTGAGTGTTGTGTGCCTGTGTGTGTGTATGTGTGTGGAGGGGTTACTACAGTCCCTCTTTCTGTTGTTGTATTAGACATTCTGGAACTGTGGATGTGCAAAGGCTTGCATTACTGGGGCGGTCAATGCAACGTGCTGAAGCGCACACTTTCTTTCAGAGCCATCATCTGGCGCTAGGTGTGGTCATATGGACAAATCAGGTCATTAGAACAGACACATGACTTACATGATGTATGTACACATGCCTAACAACGTCACATGATTTTAGCTGGGGTTTTAATGTAAAACATAACATTTTGTATAAAGACATATATACTTGCTTTTGTACATTTTCGAAACGCTTTTAAAAGACAATGCAAAACGAACACCAAAATAGCATGTGGAGCATATTGTGTCCCAGTTTATTGTCAACATTTTGAACCAGCACTGTGACAGCGTGCTTACTTTAGGTGAGAGGGTTGGCGTCTCATCAATGGTTGCGGTGGCTTGCAACGCTATCTCTCTAAAGCAACGCAGCACAAGGCCACACTCAAGTCTCTCTTACTACTGCACTAAATGGATACTTAAGGTGTTTGTGGTAAGATGGCAGAGTGTAGATGGCAACATATCTTGCTACGTTAAATTACATCAACGGCATTAGAATTCTGATCAAAACTGAGGAAATACTTTATCCATTCTGCTTGTTTCAGTAGTGAGAAAAGCTTATGATGGAACGAAACCATGAAGGTTTTAAAAATACATCTTGATCCTAATGAGAAAACACGATTGTATGAATTAGGCTTTGATGTGGTTATGGAACTAAAAGACAAGCTGTTGTGGCTAACAGTCAGCCATTCAGACGTTTTAGTCCAGGTACACCTTAGGCTAACATTACTTTTTTGACACTGAGTTTAAAGATGTCTGCCTGCTTTTGCCTTTGTCTAAAATCCCCCAATCTTTGCCCTAACACAGACATGCCAGTAAGAATAAATAAACCTGATTCAACTGAGGAGGTTTAGAGTTGAAGCGACAGAAGTTCAAGGCCAATGTACATTTTCCTTCAAGAAGAAATGAAATCAGAACCGCAACAAAAACGAATCTTTGATGCATTTGATGTCATATAAAACTGATTGTACATCTGCCACTTTCTCTTAATCAGGATGGATTTCAGTCATTTTAGGAGTAGAGGGTTGAAACCTGAGTATTTTGTATGCAATGGCTGTACCATAGGAAGTAATTATCATAGCATTTTAGTTGCTTTTAGTGTGACATAAGTGTGACATTTAGTGTGTCCAATACTAGCTAACCCTTAGTAAATCATTCAATCATATGATAACAGTATGACGTAGCAGTTAAGTGTTATTTTGATAATGAAATGTCGGAATACTGTTAACATAGAAGCTTAATATATAATCTTGTAAAGGTACCAGTGTAAAAGTCTAAGATGTTCATGGAAACCTATGGTGAATCAAATTGTAAATATATAGCCTGCAGAGTAGCAGATCAAATTGAAGTCATCCATGCAGCAATTGTACAGCATAATAAAATACATTCTGAATCATGTATGAACTTAATGTCAACTACTTCAGAAACATGTGCAACAAATCCATCGCCGATTATGAAATGAACTCCATATCAAACTGTGGGTAAACCTGAATGTAGAAGTTGTTAACAAGTTACACACCAGCAATAGACTCTAGTGTGGTTTATCAAGAGCACAAACCCCGTATCTTATGCCAACTTCAAATTGAAGACCTGATTCATTTGACTAACTTTAAGAAACCAATCAATCACGCATCAAACTAAAAATGGTTCACAAAATGCTGCTCTTGCACTACACCTTGTCCTGATGTTGACTCAGTTAAAGGGACAATTCTGTTCCAGGAAACAGGAAACTTCCACTTCGCATGCAAGAGTAGTTTTTCAGCCTAACATTCGTTTAATTTAAAGGGAATTCTCACAATCTTAAATGTGACTTTTAAATACACAATGCACAACAATTATCTTGAGGTATACAAAACATAAATAATGGCAAAATAAACATGAGAACACCGTTCGGTGAATCAGAACGTCGAAAGAATGTTAACGCAACACTTTCATCATCGCTGATAAAAATGCTTTTGGAATTAAGATCCTGACATGTGAACATCAAGATTTTAACATGAAAAATAAAGAATAGATTTAACGTTGTGTCTTTTGACTAGACGAAATAAATACCCCTTTATACACACAAATTCGGAATCCCATATGTCCCAAGTACTGGTGCAAAAAGTCTGAAGATACATGAAGCCTTTTCACTGTGAGCAGATCCAGCAGACCAACACACCCAGAGCCAAGGCTGCCCCGGCGCCTACGTTCAAGAGGATGGGTCTCCAGTACAGCCACTGCTCTCTCTGCCTCTCTGTGTCACTCAGTTTCATTTTCATCATCTGCACTTTCTGTGCCATATTGCTGATTCGCTCCTCTCGTCTCTTTCGGGGCCTGAGGCAAGAAATAAAGTGGTTAGACAAGTGCAGGTTAAATATCACATAATTGAAGCACGACGAAGGTGTCTGACAATGTAACATCTTTGTTCCAACATCCAACCTGCTCATTAATTAGACTATTTCAGCATCTTTATGAAGACAAGACAGAGCGTGATGCCACCTGGGTCAATACAGCCTGTGAGCAGACAGCATGGCGTCTAACATCAAATATTTTGGCAGTCGATATTGGTTGGTCTAGACACTGTCGTACTCACATATTGACACCCTCTGCAGGGTCTTGATACCTGCTGTGACTCTCGATCTGAGCTGCAGCCACTCTGTCATCACTTCCTGCTGGCTCCAAGGTAGCATCAGCCGCTAGGCAGGGTAAGGGCTGCTCATCTGGCTTTAAGGGCTGTCTCAGGGGCGGCAGGGCAGGGCGAGACTCACATACTGTCCCATTGTCCTCCGCGGAAAGCTTCCACTGTTTCTGTGCAAAAGTAGACATGAAAACATTGGTGATGAGTAACTCCTAAAATAGAGCAAGGAAACATGGGATAAAGGAGCGTCTTGATAGTTTCAATTTACCTATGTAAATGAGGGTCAATAAAACCATCGCGTTACCATAGAAAAAAAAAGAGAGTGCCAATTACTCAATGGGCACTCTCAAGCAACCAAGGGATGCAAATACTTTCATATCCAATGACCTGCACAGAGCTGTCTCCCCTGATGTCCCTTGCACCCTCTATGACAGCCATGTAGGAGAAGCGGAGCTGGTCTGCTGTCTGGATCAGGCCCATACGATACTCCCTCATGTCCAGCAGAACCTTCTGAACGTCCACAGAGGACGTATCTTTCCTCTTCTCCATCTGGATCCAGACAGGACACAAGACATTAGTCATCAGAACCAAGTTCCACAACTTCTACAGGTACATTTTTATAGACATTCTTGTCCGCTGCACATTTTTTACCCCTTCTACTCCCTTTAAATAATTTGAGTGATTAACTCACTTGTATCGGTAATACATGGACGAGTAAACATCAGTTACCTTCGTTACCTGCAGAAACTAAAGTCACCCAAGTGATCTTTCTCGCAAAGTATTTTTGCTCAGAAATTCCATTTAAAGGGATCACCTTAGACCGGGTTAAGAGGAAGGTGCATCACACCAGCAATTAAGAATCACAATCAAAATGATATTCAAGATGTAAGATTGTGTAAACGTGCTCTCTGGTCACAATCCTCGTCCAGACCCTAGTGCACAAATCAGGCAACCCTCTGCAGCACAGCAGGTGCATCTGCAGCGTCAAACACGCTGGGATAGGAGATCCAGACACTGACCATGGACAATAGCCACTCTGGCACATGGCCAAGACCCTCTGTGATGACAGACCCCAGCAGCAGCTGTCACACTACACAATGAAAATAGGTTTTCACAGACTTCGCTGACCTTCCCATCAGATTGATTCAAACGTCTAGTAAGACTGGGTTTACTCAAGTACTTAAAAAAAGTATTGCACAAGCAATGAGATGTTTAATTGTGTAAAGAAAGAATCTATGCCGGTTTCATCATTTTCCATTATGATTGAGGTTGTGTCAAATGACTGGTTTTTCTACGCTCTTTGACAAAACATGGAATTCTTCAAATCAACCCTCAGTGAAAAAGATTCTATACCGAGCAGACACTTTAAAATCCACAAGACCTTGGCCTACTGAACACACTCTGGGACCTTACCAAAACCAGACAGGTGTCAACCAATGAGAAGGTCCCTGAGCGTCCAATCCCAGCACTGCAGTGCACCACAGGAGGACCGTGTTCTGATCCCAAGGACCCAGACTCTCGAACCTTAAACAGGAAGTTGAGAAAGGAAGCAGGGGATTCTGGAACGCCAAAGTCCGGCCACGAGGTGTAATGGAAGTGGTAGATCTCCCTGGTACTTCCTGTCTGAATCACAAGGAGGAGGGCTGCTTTACATTCACGCACATGCATCACTAACATGGCATGTATGACATGCACTGTGAATCAAACCAGTATTTGCACTCAAAACCAAAACAGTCTGACATTTTCTTCCATTTGACAATTTTCTATTTTTTTCCACAGTTAGAAATTGTATATTGATCATGATCGATGAACATTATCATTTTCTCATCATCAGAAAGATTTCAAGGCAGGTAAAACGTATTTTCCCTGACCTTTGTATTCTGCAGTTTTAACAGTCGTATTGTGTAGTAAGATTTGTCTTCTTCTGAGAGTAACGACACCACAAACCCTGTGTCTGGCAGGGATGTCTGGTTCTCCTCACATGTTGGCCAGTACTGGGCACATTTTTCCTGTAAAATACAGAGAATGGGCCAAGATTTCACAGCTCGTGCTAAAGCATCAGTATGACTCAAAGCAGCCTTTGGGAATCATCCGATAAGTGACCATGGTTGTCTTTGTATTATACACACTGTTGACAAATGTAAAGTGAAACCGTAATGAATCAGTACAGAAACAAGAGACAAATGGTACACAATCCTATGTCTGAGTTTGTGGCATATGTAGATTTCCTGTTAAGCCTCTTGCTCTCTGCTAGCTCTCAGCTATAGAGGTTCAGATGTCGTTAAATGCAATACAAAAAAGTAAACAAGTGAATAAAGTTGGATGATGAAATCGTTACAAAAGAAGTAAACAACGTTGGATGATAAACTCTTACTACATGTTGTGGATTTTGCTTTCATACTCACAGATCCTTTCTCAATGACTCTGTTGAGCATGATAACAGCTTTGGTACCTTGCTCCCAGATCATTAGCCAGAAGTGGCCACAGGTGTTTGTCAGAGGGCCCTGGAGAAGCAGAAACACACATTAACATTAAACTATATAAGCAAATCCTGAGCATATAACAGAACAGATTGAGAAGTATCCCATCACCTGTGAGAGGATATAAGATCTCTGGGCCTCCTTCATTGTGACCAAGCTGGCATTTATGTAGTCATTCTCAGAGTTTTTCAGTTTCACACGACTGTGATCATCTAAAACCAGATAACAAAACCAACATTTAGTCACACATTTAGGCCTATTCATCATCAGTGTCCAACGTCATTCAAATGTATGTTGTTTTGGATGAAAACGAAGCACAAAGGGGGAGCCAGCAACTTACACGGGCTAACATCCCTGTATCGGTTTAGATTCCGGTTTTCGGGCAATTTTGCAACTTTGTATTCATAGTCACTGGACTGGGTTCTAATTTCCTGAGAAGACAAGAAGTGGGAGATGGTTAGCTTCGGGTTAACGTTAAGGGCGTGACAGACAAGCACTGTGACTACGGTGTACTGGACACAGAGCGGGAGAGAACAAGAAGGTTTAGATGAGAGATATTGTGCACCATCAAGGTTCAACTTCAATCACACCTTTAAGACAATATGACACTTTCGAATGTCAATGTATGCACTAGTCGGGGTTGACATGCACAGTCAGCACAGCAATAGCAACACCTTGTATGATCACGTTTTCTGTTTCATGGAAGTATAGATACATTTCTACAGAGCTTGCTACGATCCATTCATTTAAATAAGGTGAGTTGGAGCAGGGCAGTCTAAACATACAAGGCAGTGAGGAATGAGAGCCAGAGTTGAAAACCACTGATCTCGTGTTAGTACCTAGAACAGCTAGATTACCTACAGCTACATAGGCATATAGAAATTTTAGGTAGCGAAAACACTATGCTGATCAAACGTATATTTTCTGAACGTGACAGGTTGCAGAGGATTAAATACATACATCTCGATAAAACAAGTGGCGCGATTCAGCTCACATTGACAATTCTGCATGTTTGAATTGTTTGCCACAGTAGCGCTGCTATACAGATTACTGTACATACACATAGCACTAGCAATGCGGCTAACACCAGACCACTCTGAAGTTCCAAGCCCTCGTGTAAATAGGAAAGCCTAACTCACATTGTAAAGATTTTTCCATGTCCCAGACGTATCTAGGTCTTCAAATTCCTGCTCCAAACTCATTACGATGAGGTAATCTCTAAAATCTAATCCCTGAAGTAGGTTGTCTTCCAGCTCTCTCGGTATGAACTTCTGTGTGTACTCCAACGGAATAGCTTCCTTCTTCTTATTGAAGTTACAGGCAGATGCTAACGAACGTTCATGAGTTGCATCATCGCCCCCTACTGTTCAGGGATGCCGTGTTTCCCTGCTGGAAAACACACACCTGATGCAAATGAATGGTTTAATCAGTCTTCTGCGAGTTCAGTTAATATTATTTCAGTAAAATAAAAATTATGAACTATGATAACATTACGGACAGAATTCAACAATAAAATACTAACTTAAGGGGAAAAAATGAAGACTGAGCGAAGGAAATGTGGGTAATATAATTAAAGCCAGAGGATGGCGGTAATACAACAATGAGGATGAAAACTGCAAACAAACTCAACTGAACAAGATGAAGAAGACTGAGTTAGTCATGTTGTTACGTTCAAAAGTAATGTCTTCGTTTGATTGTTGATAGAGGAAGGGATCAATGCTATTATATATTTATACGTTTTGGAAAGCAACGCGTATTGTTGATGGAAAGCAATTACTTAAGGGCGTAAGGTGAGTGAATTGTGTCCTCGCAGTCTTGTTTCTGGATTGGAATTCAATGAAACTTGAAAGTTTGGGGAATCTTAATTTGATATCAACGTCGAATGTACCAGTCTTCATTTTGTGTCTCGAAAAGAGATGGGCACAAGTGTGACATACAAGTTATGCTAACTTCAACTTGTGTACCATATAGCCTTATTAAATAGCTTTCTGGACTAACGTTTTGAGTGACAGCTAGTTCGCTAAACTATGTTAGCCTTTGACTAGCTAACTGTTTCGTCATCATCACGATTCAATCTTGTGATTAGCCCTCAGCAAACCTTGGATTCTTCGTTTCGCGCTTGTTTTGGAGCATTTCTAGTAGCTAGTTACATTGCTTCCACTAACTTTAGAAACGACTGAACAGTTTGTTCCATGACTAAGAAAACTGCTGATATTGTTCGTATTTTCCTCTAACGGAAAAAGCTAAATAGCTTCCTTTATTCTCCCAGGTCCTGTTGAAATGACAATTAAGGACTTCAGGCTATGGCTTTCCGTTGCGCGGTAAAGATGATTACCATTAGCATATTAATGGACATTCGTTTGATATTTAGAAACAGCAAAGTGAAGATTTGTTTTTAGGAATTAGATTAAAAGTAGTGCGGGAAGTTGGTGAAGGCCTGCCGAGAGAATACACAACACAAGTGATGGACAAAGTACCTACAGAGCTGTCACGGATTCTAAAGGTTTTTATTGAAAGTTGCTCAAAATGAAGCGCATGTGTAGATGAACTGCCTAAAATATTTTTTACATTCAAACTTGAGTCAAATGAGCGGGCGCTGCATGCATGTTTTCAACGTCAATGGGGTTTATTGTCCACTCGTTAATGATTTATCTCTCATAGAAGAGCACTGTTGTCGTTATTGCAAATACAATCCTACAGATGGCGCAGACTGTGAAGTATCGCATGCACATCAATTAGCCGTAATATTACGACGTTTGAAATGGTGTTGAGAAACCGACATTTATACAATGCTTACATCACATATAGGTCCAGAGGCCATGCCTTTTATAAAAGTCCAGATGATTATGATGAACACTGCAACAAAAAGGCTCAAATTAAACCCTTGCAAACAATTGTATTTGCGTTTGTGTTTTAATTTGTTTCCACGTCAGTGTGCACAACATTGTGTTTCTATTTCCATAGTTTAATGGTGTGCAACAAAGGTTGAGCCACCAGCCCTTCTCTACAATGGAGAGACTCTCCAATTTAGAAGATGAGCTGATGCCAAGTGTCCTGTCGGAGTCGCAGGGCAGCAACTGTGCTAATGTCACACTGGGTTCAACTCCTGGGCTGCCAGTGGCTGCATCAACAATGGCTAAAGTTAGACATGGAGTGCACATGAACAACAGGTGGGGTCACACTAAACCCAGATTATTTACCACTGATTGCTTTTCTGTACACCTCAAATAATTATCTACTGAAATCACAATATCAAAACAAACCTGTTAAGTACTCAAGTACACAGTGTACAGCTCGTTTCTTGTAATAGACAACTATTTGGGGGCTTCCTTCTCTGAACAACCATGTGACTACCTTCACAGGGTGGATCCCATTGAGCTATCTTATTTGGGGAATGGACAGCTTTTGCAGGACTCCTCTTACGAAGATAAAGGCAAATTTGCCCTTAGTTTCATGGATAACATGTGAGTATTAGCCAATAACTTAATTACTTGGTTCACACATAGGGGATAGGCCTAAATGATTTCCAGACTTAATTAAAATTCTTGCTACATGTTACAATAAACCATGTAGTATATAGCACTTTAGTTTGTCCACAGTATTTGTTTGGATTCTAGCCTGCAGAGGGATGAATGGATGTGGAGCCAGGGTTGTCTTACAACCTATATAATATACACATTTCATCTGAGAAATTGTGGTGCAACAAACCATTCTAAATCTGTTTGTTCCCATTAGGGAAAATGCTGATGCCTTCATTGCAGCCCACCGTTTCTCAGACATGCTATTGAAGGTGGAGCTGGATGAATCCAGGTCACAGGCCTTCACACTGGGCTCTCCCTCCCAGGACTCATGCCTCCCTGGACAATCCACAGAGCCCAGAACTGGTAGGTACCCTCAGTAGTATGAAGGTGTCTGCTGTTTTCTAGCAGAGGGGACACCAATTATATCAGGAGAGTTTTTATACCTTATGTAATGTGTACCCCATCCCCTAATATGCAAAGGGGCTGTCCTGCCATGACATGAAATTTTCTGTGTTCTTTTGGTCACAATGAACAACCTGCGATAATAGGAAGATGTCCAGTAAAGGAGGTCAAATTTTTTTCTTGTTCTTCATTTCTCTTAGATAAATTGTTACATATGGGAGACAAGGATACTTTGAATGAAAAGGTAAAATGTTTCTCTTTTATACACATTCTTCAGTAATACCATCTATGGCTGTGCTGAGAAATGTCAAAGCCTAATTTGACCTATCGTCCAGTCTTCTGTCTTCCCTGTGTCTCTACAGGAGCGGGTCTATGCAACAATGGAGAAAGACAATCCCTTTAGTGCGGAAGGAGACGACTGTTGCAGTGGCAATGACTCCAGTTTCTTAGCCAATGAAAAGCTCATGTCTTTGGACAGCATGGTCATGGATATCACTGGTTTGTTCCCCGTCCTCCTTCCCAGTACACAAAGTTGAACTACAGTAAGTGGAGGGCAATCATAACATTCTGTTTTTTAATCTCCAGGTGATGAGATTGATATGATCCACATGAATGATGACAAGCTGGTTCCTCCAGCCATGCAGCGGGGTCAGGTGGAGGGGCAGGAGATTCCTGCTGTAAGACAACATCTAACATCCTTCTAACCAGAGTTCAGCTTATTGTTTTCTGTTGTCTTCACTTATAACAACTTAGGGGGGAAAGTCTTTCATCTTCCAGTTTTTCTGTTGTTGGTCCCACACAACTGCTCAATTTGCTTCTCACAGGAACATGAAGTGTGATTTTTGTGCTGACAGGAGGACTCCCAAATGCCAGACGTGCGACTGGCCGCCACAGGGATGGACTCCTGTCCAGCCAGCGATGAGGACACTGAGGACGAGCTGGAGGCAACCAGGAGGCGGAGCTTCTCTAGGTCCCATCTGCTGCCCAGCACCTTCAGACAGCTGGTGAGCTTCCCACGACCGCTCCAGTCTCGAACATCAAAGATGTAGCTTTGAATAATAGAGGGCACCTATGCATCAGCTAAAAGGAGTTTGAATCTAAAAGATTGCTCCACTTTTTTATTTGATTGAGTTTTATCTCTGTCTGTTAATAGATTGGAGAGAGCAATCGGCCCCACTTCAGACCGGGCCTGGAAGGAGGCAGCTCTGATGAAGAGTGCTTCTCCAATAGCAACGGTCATCGTCGTTCTGGAATTGAACACCGGCACTCAGCAGAAGGTCAGGTCATCAACTCATCTGTTACAGGTAAACAACCTTGCCTTTGGTACAGTTTCACTCTTGTGGATGCACTGACAATTGGTCTTGCAAATACTGTTCCTGCTATAAGTATTTGTCTTGTTTTCCTAAGGCCAATAGATATTAATTGTGAAGAATATTAATGTTTGATTATAGGAAGAAAAAGTGTTGAATCATTGTTTAAGACACGAAACCCCTAAAATATAATTTGTTGTATGCTGTGTGGTCTAACATGCAGATATGCATGATACGTTGCTCATTTTCAAACAGATTACGATAATGTACAAATCTGTCCACTTATATATCGTTGTAAAGTCCATATCATTCGATCTCAGGTGATGGAGGAGGTGGAGATGGAAGCAGTGGGAGTGAAGACAGTGGGAATAACGATATGCTGACCACCACCTCACTTCCTGCCCACACCGGCGTTCAGACAACCTATGACATCCTGCGAGGACTTGGCATTGTGGGTAGTGGTGGAGTGGGAGAGGAAAGTGACGATCTGCACTCCCTCCCAGGACTGGAGTTCGATGGCTTATCAAGACACTGTGAGGTAGCTAAGCGCTGCAATATCAGCCTCTACAGCATACCATGCATGATGAATCACATTGATAATGATGAATTATTTTCTCTATTCTGACATACCATTTTGTGAAGAAATGTATTGAAGTTATAGTACACAGTTGTATAACAACAACTACGACGCTTTTTGTAATTCCTGTATAATTGTAATTTGCTATACTTTCCATGTGCTTCAGATTGGGGACCGTGTGGGTCCAGTGGGAACAGTAGAAGCCACCTCCAGACTGTGGGACTTCTCAGGCTCAGCCCACAACCAGGGGAGCCTCCACTGGTCTCAGGTGCTGCCCTCGGACTGTGGCGACCAGGACGATAGTAGTGACGATGACGTTGAGGGGGTGGATGAAGGGGACGGTTCCAAGCCTCCCCTTGGGATGAGAGGGGGGCCTTTGGGGGACTCTGTACCAGAGCCCTCAGGCAGCCAGACTGAGGGGGAGAAACCTCCCTCCACCTCTTTGGAGCCTAAGTACTTCTCTCAAAGCTTCCATCAGGAGCACTCAGACGATGGCTGGAACCACTGTCCTGACACCACAGCAACGGAGCTCCAACAAGGTGAGAGTAACAATCACTACAGATTCAGACATTGCACACTTTTTTTTCTCTGGTGTTGTACAGCTATCAAAATAATCCACAGATTGGATAAGTAAGCTATGCACAAATGTGGATGCCTATACTTGCCATAGATGACCAGATCTGGGGATGGTCTGTTGGATCTCATTTATGCGTTTACCAGGTGCTGATGACAATGTAGTGTACCAGAATGAGGAGGGGAATTGGGTAACTGATCTGGCATACTACTCCTCCTTTGATAAAGAATTTGATGCAAACATGGCTGAAAAAAACACGGAGCAATCAAAGACTGAGGACTTTCTACCTGCAAGTAAGAAGCAAAGGATTACTATCTTAAGAAATGTTCTAAACAGAATATTGGAAGAAAATTGTCAACCTCGTTGCCCTAAAATTCCAATGACCGGAGATAAAATGTCAACTCTAACCCAATCGTTTTCAGGTAATGCAATTGAGAAGATCATCAGAGACCAGGAGGAGTTTGAGAAGGAGCACCAGTTCATGCAGGTAAGTCAGCAGTTTGATGTCACTTCTCATCTCTCTGTCTCTGTCTCGGTTGTGGCTGTTAATCAATGGGGCCCGTATCGGCAAGCTACCTGAAAATAGTTCCAAAGTTGTATTAAATTGATGCCAATAAGAATCAATCTTCACCTTTCCGATTCCTCCCCTAGGAGGAGCAGATTGAGGTGGCCAACTGCAGCCCGAGCCAGTCAGACAGCTCCTGGAAGATGCCGGCAAGTGGCCACATCCTGATGAGGGCCTCCCAGGTTTCCTCAGAGTTTGAGACGGGAAACCAAAGTTACCTGCGGCTGACCCTGGGGGAGTTCTTCCAACAGCGGTCTGAGGCTCTGGGTTGTCTTGGGGTCAATGAGGAAAATGGAGTTAGAAGGGTCAGTAAGAACTTCTGCAGATATGAGTGGTCATTTTTGTAGACTGCAGGTCTGGAGGAGTTTTTTTAATTTAAGATTAAAAGTTCTTAGAAACATGCTATCTTATTCTCTTTCCAGCCTTCCTTTGGTTACATGATTACCTCCCCAGAGAAGAGAGAGCCCTTTGCTCTGATCCGCCCTTCCGACTTTGCCTCAAGAAACGGCTCCGTTCACAACGAAACAGTGCAGATTACTGATCCAGACCACACCATGATAGCTGGTAAACATGGGCGCTACATACATCACCTTAACCGATATCGCATTTGTTAATATTAATACCCCAGTCTCTGATATTATGTCTTTCCTCGCAGAGGACTTGGAAAAGACTTTAGAGAATCCCCCAGAGCACACATCTCTGAAGGAGACGGCTGATCCAGAACCTTCTCGAAAGGTTTGTTCTCGTGTCCACACATTGCTTTGCTAAACACATACAATTATTTTTGTCACTATCTAACAATTTCTCTTATTTCTGTAGGATCAACTTTTGTCCACTCACTGCCCTGATTGGTCAAGTGTTACCGGGCTAGGTTCAGCCAATCAGAGCTGCCATTCGCCTGGTAACACAAGCAACCAGATGCTAAGTATCAGCTCTATTGCTTACGCCATCAATGACGCGTCCATAAGCACCGATCCTAACCAGCTGGCCGCCATGATCATGGAGCTGTCCAAACAACGACGGATGAAAAGCCAGAACAGCAGCAGCAGGTTGATAACTGGTTCCAGTTCTAGGGTTCCTGTTGGTCCCTTGGAGAGACAGAACCAGAAACAGAGTTCCCCAGTAGATGTTCTTCAGAGGACCACCTTGGCTGACGAAGTCAACAACTTTGACATGGAAAAGTACTTGAGGAAGACCGACATGTCCAGGAGCAGTGATAGTGAGGTGTCAGGATCCCCTCCCAACTTTGAAACGCTGAACCTGGGCTCAGACAGCCTCCACATCTCCCTCAAGGACAGCCAGGCTTCCATCCAGCATGTGACACCTTCAATCTCTTCTCAAAGCGACAGACAGTCCGCTGCCAGTTGTAAAGCTAAAGACTTTGTTGGGGCAAGCAGTAACACAAGTCATGACACCGCTTGTAATCGTTCCAGTCAGAACGCTGTACACACTCCACGGAACAGCAGAGACTCCAGAGGACGGTCTTTTCATGCCAGTAGCATCTCAACAGCATCGACCAATCCTGGTCCAAGTCTTGTTGACTCACGACAACCCTGTCAACAAGCCCAGTCTGAAAGCTGCATGGACAGGCATGGTATGGAGAACAGTCCATTTCGATATTGCTTGTGCATTCCACGACTGTAGGAAGCCACCCTCTAATAGAAAAAAGTCCTCAGCTTGTTTACAAAGCACACATGGTTAGAATACAATAGCAGGGCCAACCCTTGAAAAATCCCAGTTTTTCTTGCTTACAAATGAACAGTGCATCGGTGCCTTTGTTAACAAATGGATTGTTGTATATCCTTTGCAGATATGTTTCATGGTGTTGTGGGACCGGCTGCTGCAAGAGGCATGGAGGAGAGCCAGTCCTTTAGACCCTCCACCTCTCCTCTCACACACTCCTCACCCAGCCAGGCCTCCATAACCAGTGCTGATGGGTACTAACTGCTCCTAACTGTTATCTTAAAGCTAGACCACTCTCTCCTCATCAGTGTTTAACGATGCAGCCATGTTGCCATTCATGCTTTGCTGCAAGGTGGGCTTTTAAATGGAAATAAAGCCAAATACTATCTGGGCATTTCTTATAAACTGTATTTTTGGGTGGGGCTATTGTTTAATGTCTCAATAGCCTTGTGCTTCTGTGTCACTGCTGTTATTAACAATGGAATTCTTTCTCTTTTTGGCCCTTGCAAAATGTTGTTGCCGTGTAGTCAAGTGGCTGACCCGCTCCACTGTGAGACGTCCCCTCAGACCACCTGCTCCAGCATAAGCAGACTCACCTACATCTCCCTTAACGACAGCACCTGTCTTCCCACCCCGGAGAAGCACAAGGTGACAAGCAACCCAAACAAAGACTCAGTACAGGAGTTTGTTCATTGTCTAAAATAAGTGCAACATTGACCGCTAACGTCTTGCCCTCTGCAGAAAAATGGGACAATGTCATTGAGCACAACTATCGTCAGAGCCAGTCCCACTCCACCATTGGAACAGGAGGCCCAGAAGACACCTGACACCTGTGTGCTGCCCCAAAGCCACGGCTCTCCACACCACTCCAAGAGCCAGGAACAGCCACGCGATGACTCTAAAAGCCCCGACCAGCGCTGCTGCTTTTCCCTGGGCTGCGGGCGGAGCCAGAGTGAGTGTAACATTCACACCGGGACCAACAACATGGGGGCAGCAAACGTTCCCCACCAGCACCCCAGCGTGTGCCCTCTCAGAAAGGTTGACTCTGGCTACTCCAGTAATCTGAATCTCCAGCAACCCCTCAACATGGTGAGACCCCCCTCCCAGCAGTGGACTGGTATGCCAGCCCAGCCAAGTGCCTTTCCCGGTGGAGGCTTCGGTCTGACACCCACCTACCCCACTGATGACCTGCTTCCACCCAGCTTCAAGCCTCAGGGAGGCCTGGTCAGCTTCTGTCCTGGCCGAGGTCTGTTCAGCTCCCAGCTGCCTCAGCAGTATCTGGGGTCCGAGGGATTCTTGCAACCTGATTCTTACCACTTAGGGTTAGGCAGCAACCTGTACAAAGCTGCTCCTCAAGGTGTTGAAGCCATAATGAGACACCATGTCCAAGGGTCTATGGACCCTGGACACGGAGGTCTGCACGTCGGCTACCCAATCCATCGCTCCCACCACAGCCAGCAGGACCCAGGCGTCCTCCTAGGGAAGCCCTACAGTCACCTCCGAGGGGGACCCTGGTCCTCTGGAGGTCTTCCTGAACTCAGAGGTGAGACCTGAGCTCTATGTATGTCTGACGTCCGACTTGTCTACAATACATGGGGTGTTGACGGTGAAGTTTGGCTGAATGTGTGTGTAACCCTTTCCTTGTCGACCATCCAGATGAGGTGGTGGTCCCTGAGGAGCTGCGTTTCCCCCAGGCCTGCTGCGTGGGCATCGCCTCTCAAACCTCCCTCAGCCTCTTCAACCCTTCAGACCGCTGGCAGCAAGTCTCCATTTCCCTCACCAGCTTCTCCATTGACGGAAAAATGGTAAAGATGAGCTTCTCCCTGACAAGACTTGGGTATCAGCGACGGAACGAATGAAATACGTAACTGTCTCTCAACCACAGGTCGACAGCCTCCCTTACCAGCTGCTGATCGTCAAGAACAAGACCATTATTGGACCCAGGAGCACTGAAGAGCAGAAGATTCTGTTCATCCCCCCACAGGCGGGGGTCTATCAGCTTGTCCTTAGTGTGGCTTCTTGGCCTGCCTCCGCAGAGGCCTACCCTGCCTCACGGGCTGAGGTGAGGACTTGATCTGTTTGTATGTTTGATTGGCTCTAAATCCAATCAATAAATCAGTGTATTCAGCCATTAACAAAGAAGCAGGCAGTAGCAGTACAGAAATGACAGGACAATGGCAAATAAGAATCTTTTTACTGGAATCCTCCAGGTATTTTCGAAGAAGGTTGTGCTCATGGCCATAGCTGAGAATCCAGCTCTGGAGGTGAGTGGGCGGTTCTGTCTTTAAAGTCTTTGTTTGTAATTTCTTCGGGTTTTTAAAGTGCCAAATGTCACGTTAATCAAATAGGAATCTGTTGCTGTGGTGTAAGTAATATGTCTTACTTCTAGGTAGATGCTGGTAAATCTGGTAGTCTAGACTTTGGCGATCTGGCAAGTGGCAGTGCCAAGGCTCTTCCTCTGAAACTCTTCAACAGAACCCACGCCACCTTGCCCCTGCGCCTGGTCATCAGTGCAGTGAGTGGATCCTACTCATTAGAATAGCAGACACTTCATTGTAACACAACGGTTAGATTTTACTTGCAACATTGAGTTTGTGTCAGTACAGCTAGTTCAGTAACATAGTTTTGCTCCAGTTTGACATCAGAGATGAGTCATGTGTAAATTTAAGGAATCAGTGCTAGTCAGGAGTTACTCAGGTCTACATGTTCTGTTTTCCCAGAATGCCACAGCCCGTCGTTGCTTCACCCTTTCCAAGAGCCCCGTTGGCATGAAGTCTGAGGAGTTGCTTCTGGCAGATCACACCACCGCTCCAAGTGCTCCATACTTGATAAATCATGTAATGCACGCTAGTCATGGAGAGGTAAGGCTCCGTTTTAGACGGTTGGTATCACCCGCACCCTGGTTTGGACTGCTCCTGTTTGTGATCAGTCTTAAGGTTAAAGCATGATGTCTTTGGTTTACTTCCCCGCCCCCCAGAATCCTGAGTGCCTCATGGTGTGGCTTCACTTTCATGCGCCGCACAAATACGCCTCTTGCACAGGTACCATTTCATGTCTTGGTACACTTCTTTTGCAGCACACTTCTGCTGCTTCATTCACTAGCACGTGAATGAATGGTGACGAGCTGCTGTGTTTCTCAGGAGTCCTGGGGCCACCTGATGTCCACAGTGCTCGCGTGGACATTGAGCTGGATTGTCCTGGTGCCAGTCACCTCATCACCAGCATCCCCGTCAGCGGGAGGTCAGGAACAGCCAGGGTTCACACTCCCAAAGACCTACAGGTAGGAGCTGTGCACTGCTTCTAATGTATCTGTTCGCTTTTTCAATACGGCCCCCCCAAAAAAATTCAACTAACAATTTACAAAATACATTAGCAACTTTGTAAAACTACAACTTAGTATCTTGTGGTCTGTTTGTCGTCCGTAGACTGTGTACCTCTCTGCTTTCTTTGGCAAATCGAGCCAGCAGACTCTCCCATTAAAGAACGCAGGCAATATTGATGTGCAACTCAAGCTCAAGGTATCATCTCTATTATTATTAGACGTGATTTGATGGCACGCCAAGACTGTTTTACAATGCAAGTTGTATACTGTGAATGCCAAAGGGCTTTGTGATTGGTTATGATACGGTAGAGACGGTTATTGTTTTGAGGAGTTCTGAATGTGAGTCTGTCTGCTGTGTTTATGTGTCTGTGCTGTTAATATCCTCTCTCCCTTCCTATCCCCATGTGTTCCTCTTTAGAGCAGCGATGATGAAGACTTCTCAGTCAAACCTGACGAGCTGACTTTACGTACAGGAGAAGAGCAGGGCATTGTGATCTCATTCTCTGCAAACAGTTACAAGCACAGGGAAAGGTTATTTCTTTTTCCTTCATTTTCCATCTAAACTTGGTATGCCATTGGAAACAGACTCCACTAATAATCTGATTTCGAGCAACACATTTTTACTTTATTTCTGATCAAGTTTATTTTATTTCAATGGCCAAATTGTGTTATTCTTCTTCAGAAGTGACCACAAACTCTTGAACAAAAGTAAACTTAGTATTCCACCATTTGTATTTGCTATCTCGTTGACTAATTTTTAATGCTTCTCTAAATGCGTTTTCTTTAGAAAAGGGAAATAATCTCTTGGTTATTAATGCATCCCATAATTCTCCCCAGTGTTTTGACCATCCTCGTGCAGCCGTCAGGCCCTCAGTACGAGGTGATTTTGAAAGGAGAGGTCGTTCAGGAGAACGACGTGAAGACAACCTCCTTGACTGTGGAGCCCAGTGTGGTTCCTCCTATTCTCTCCAACAAGCAGTTCATGGCCTGGGGAGGAGTCACCCTGGGCAGAGCTGTGTAAGGAAACATTTCAATTAGGACATCATCCTAATATACTGTGGCTCTGTTAGCCTGTGTCTTCATGTCCTAATCCTATTTCTGATGTCTGTTTGCTCCAGGCAACAGAAGCTGGTTCTTCGTAACAACTCTCTGCACACCACCCACCAACTGCGTTTGCTGATCAGAGGGCAGGATCAGGACTGCTTCCAGGTTAGAATTGATTTTTTTTTTTTTTGGACTGTCAATTTAGTGGTTCAGTTGTTTAGGAACGTGGAAAATCTTCATTTTCATTATGTTGAAAATTGTTCTCGCAACTGTATTTTTTTTCTCCAGGAATTTCTCTTCTTAATTTATTGTTAGCAGCATTTTGGGACTTCATACTAATTAAATACTTCTTTTTATTCTTTCTCAGTCCTTCAACTGCTTTGAATTTGTCATAGCCTTCAACCTGTGTCAATTTTAATGATGCTTTGTAATATAAATGAATCATCAACTCTCTGATGATATTCAATACTTAAAAAAAATAAATACATATCAATTATTGTTATTCTATTGTACTTTGTATAGACCATTTGTAGTTAGAACAGCCAATAATATCTCCCTTCTCTGTTCTGTGCGTCCTCTCCTCCAGCTTCAGAGCGTGTTTGGATCAGAGGAGCGTCTGACTCGACACCGGGAGCTCTCCATCAGGCCCAGAGAGGACGCAGCAGTGCACCTCCTCTTTGCCCCCACCAGAGTAGCCTGCATGCTGGCCAAGCTGGAGATCAAACAGTCTGGGGTCCGGCCCTCTCAGCCTGGGGTCAAGTTCACTGTGAGTCAAGGCTGCATCCGGTGATTGACAAGGATGTTAGGATGCGATTAAGGCCAGAAAAGCCTGTCTAAACAAATTAATAGTCATGGGTACTGATTTCTCTACACGTCTAATAGCTGCCTCTACTTATTTTTGCCTTATAACGTACATACCTACAAATAGGGAAATCAAGTATAATTTTATACCTGAAAAAAGCTTTGAGAGTAACACTAGAAAGGAAACAGTGGATCCATATGTTATGTAGGAACGTCACTTCAATTCCATTTGAAGTGAAAATACTCTGGTTTCTCAGATTCCTCTCTCAGGGTACGGCGGCACCAGCAACATCATCCTTGAGGACCTGCGGAAAACAGCCGACGGCTACGTGACCACGTTAACAGGCGTGGCTGCGGGCCGCGTCAGCAAGGTGTGCGTGTGCGTGAGGAACACGGGATCCAGGGCAGCATTCATCAAAGCTGTGGCCTACTCTGACCTGCACAGTCGAACCACAGCAGCACCCTCTCTCATCAGCCTCTCCCCGTCCCAGTTCGTCCTCAAGGAGAGGACCCAGGAGGTAGGGAAACTTAACTGAGTTTTTGAGAGAACATTCTTGTTGGTGACTTTTTGTATCTACTATTCCAGTTGCAGGGTAGGGGAAAGTTCATGTGTGTGTGTGTACATCTCCTAGGTGATCACAGTGCTGATGAAGTCTACTCCACGGGAACAGGCCCTGTGTCAGTCTGACAACGCTCTCCTGGCCACCGTCTGTCTGTTCTGTGGAGACGAAGTGTCCAGACATCAGTTCAGGAGGTAAGACACAGCAGCAAGCGCACTGCGTGGAAAAGAATTACGAGCAAGACTTTAAGCTGAACTTTTGAAGGGTCAAGAAAGACTGCTTGTTTTTCCCCTGCTGCGTTTCCTGCAGGTTGCTGCTCAGTAAGCCGAAAGCTGCGAGCAGTATGCTATCAGAGAACAGCCTGCTAAAGGACCTGAACTTTGATGAGCGGTTCCTGGGGGAGGAGATGGTCGTGGAGGGTAAGGAGCGAGTCTGAATGTTGTTAACCTCTCACGGTGCTCAGTCTATGGGATCAGTTAAGGTATCATTTCACACTTGTGGAAAGAGTTCAAATACCTTCACCGCTTTGACCAATCAATGGCTTTTTTTTCTTTTTTTTTCCCTTTAGCATACGACCTTCCACAGAGACCCAACGAGGCCCAGATCTTCTTCAGGAACATGAGCAAAGTGGTGCTGTTGCTCTTGGGTAGTGGTGAGACCTCAGACTCGGGGGAGAGTGACGTCAACGAGCTGCAACAGCCCTTCATGCAGCTGAGCACTGAGACTGGCAGGTACTTAGCCTGTTTAAGACTTCAACCATCCTGACAAAATCTACTGAACACATCTATAAGTGTTGACTATGGAAATGCCATGAAGTGCTTGCTATCCATTCTGTATTTGCTGCTGATGACATTTTGGTTAGTTACAGGTTTACAAGTTGTTACAAGGGGACATCTAAAACGTCTTTCTTTTGATTCCAGTGGTTTCTCAGTGGATGGTCACATCAGCAATGTGTCTCTAGACGTGCTCCCAGTAAAGGGCCCTCAAGGGCAGGCTCTCAGGGTTGTGGAGCCCTTTCTAAAAGACAAGTGTGAAAGAATCCTTTCACCCAGTGCAAAAGAGTCCTTGGAGCCGCAGGAGTCCTGGAGCATCCAGCCTGAGCAGATGATCCTCACCACCGCCAATCTTAGTGAGGCCACATCACATTTTAAACAGCCTACATAGGAACAACATCTTCATGGCTTTAGGGGCCACAGGCATCGATCTAGTACCTTCAGGGGAAAAAAAACACATTTGCGTTCATGTTTTTTTTTGTGTTCAGTATCAGTCGTAATGCTGTTGTTTTGTGCCATAGTCCTATTATGATTCAGAATCTTTCAATGCAGAGAAAATGGCCTAAATGTAAATGCTCTATTTTGTATTTGGTGTACCAGGTCCTCTTATAATGTGTGTTTTGTGTCTGTATAGATGGACACACCGACACGGGGCACGTTCAGATCCAGAACCACTCATCCAGAGAGCTGAGCTTTGAGCTGTCCTGGCCGGCCCACTGCCTGACCGTCACACCTCAGCATGGAGTCATTGAGCCCAAGTAGGCAGGCGGATCTCCCCTCCCCCTGCTCTCTAACCTCCACAGTCTGCTCCTATCCTTCTCTGCTCCCTCATTCAGCCCCCTCCTTACACTCGCCATCATCGCCACACTCATCCTCATCTATCTGATAGATAACAGAAAGCTTTTCATTGTATATAGATATTCTATACAGTCATACATTTCTTCAAATTCAATTTAAAGCCGTATTTAATCATGGTATTGGTGAAGGATCAAAAGAAATCTTCATACAGATTCAGAATTGGGAAAAATCATTTAAGATGATAAAATAACCTTCTTAAGTACCTGTTAAATGGGTCAGGATAAGTATGTCAAACTACTTTATTGCTTTGTTTCTCTAGGTGCCACCTGCAGATCCTAATCAGTCCCAACCCCTCACTGTCGACCAAGTCTGCCTTGTTGCCATGGAGTGGGCAGGTCTACGTCCACTGTGACAGCCAACAGAAGGTGTGACGCAGAACTGTTTATCTCAAGAGTACAGCAAACATGTATTGCCATGATACTAATATATCCCTCCTCTGCTGCCTAGCTAATAAAAGTTCAGATCCGTCGGGATCTGGCCTTGGATGTGTCCATCGCTCCAGTGGACAGAAGTCTCTCAGCCTTGCCCCCCCAAGCTGCTACCCCCTTGGCTGACCTGGTCAGACCCCAGCCCAGCCTTCTGGAGATCACCAACCGCACAGTCATCTTCCCCACCACAGCGTCCGGGGAGACCTCAGGTAAGATCATCATCACAGCAGACGCACAGGCTTTGAGCATCGTCTGACAAACAATGTCTGGGCCTCCAACCCTGGTGGGGCTTAACCCTGTCAGTCCTCTTTAGTCCTGATCTATTATTGTTGTAAAGGGGGGGGGATAATTAGGCTTCTCTGCTTAAATAAAGTATACAATTACACACTTTTCCCTCACATCCTCAGAGTCCTTTCTGGAAGTGGAAAATGGGGAAGAGGAGGTCAGATGGTACATATCCTCCTTTGCCCCTCCGTATGTTAAGGTAAGATTCTATCTCACCTTATTTGAATGTGTGGCAGTAGCTGCCTCTGTTCTTTGTAGCAACCTCCCAGCTTTGTTTTCTGCGCTCTCTTCATCTGACCCTCCCCTCTTATCGTATCCTCTCTGAATCCCAAACACCCACCTGTTCTTGCTCCTGGTCCTCGTGTCTGTGCTCTAAGGGAGTGGACGACAGTGGGGATGTGTATCGGGCAACTTACACTGCCTTTAGATGCTCCAGGGTGTCTGGCGTACTTGGACCCCGAGAGAAGATGCAGGTGAGTGTGTGAATGTGTTTACTTTATTAGTATAGCCTTTTTCTAAACGTTTTCTAACCATAGCTGGTAAAAATGGTCATGATGCCACTTTTTTGTTGTTTAATAAGAAGTTGGATGTATCCAAGCTTTTGTTTACATTCATTCTAATATTCTGAAACATTAACGCATGTGCAGTATATCTGGATACATTTGTCACAGAAACAACAGTAGATGAAGTAGTAGTGATGCTGAAAATAACAATGGTTCAGTGGAATAATAAAACCAAGTTGATTTCTGTGTCGCCCCCCCCCAGGTGCCTGTCACCTTCATGCCTAGAGACAGAGGGGACTACGCCCAGTTCTGGGACCTGGAGTCCCACTCCGTCACAGACCCCCAGCAGAAGACCAGGAACCGCTTTCAGTTCTGTGGGACGGTGCGCATGGAATACCTTCGCCAGAATAATCTGGAGAAGCAACTTCTGTCAAGGTGACCTGATTGAATGTGTGTGTACTCTTAGGGGTTGAAAGCAGGTCCAGTGACAGGGCCACAGGAAGGAGACTGCTCTCTGGTTAGAACTGAAGCCATCGCTAAGCCCAGGAAGAGAGCAGATACCTCCGCAGGCAATACTGGGTAAGGAAGAACCCACTCTGACTCCAGAGTGGGTTCCAATGAACTCCATTCAATATGAGAAATGCAATAGTAATATGATGCCATAAAATTGACCCTGTTTTCATGGATACCTTCTACCATAGCAACATCAACGTTGCTACTAATCATCGCTACCGCTAGCCAACAGGGGGCAGTACAATGATAAGAGGCAATGTCTTGTCTTAGGAGGGTTATGTCCACTTTGTATGATGTGTTCACAGCCAGGAGGAGAGTCCTCAGAGAGGAGTTTACAGCCCTAAAGACATGTACGTCTTCCCAGCCACCCGGGTGGGCGAGGCCAGTACCCTTAAGGTTAACCTCCGTAACAACTCCTTCGACACACATGAGGTGAGTTCTGATATATTGATGGTAATAATAACCATGAACACTCTCCAGATTAAGTGTTTCTTTCAATCATCTAAATTAATTACCTTTTTTGTATGCTGTCTTCCTCAACCACTTAACAATCATTCACTTATTTCATCAAGTGTGGTGAAGTGAAAAGTGAAGTGAAAGTGTGATATCACTCCAAGTGCTTTACTATTCCTGTTTTGATGCTGAGCTTGCTAATTGTCTTCCAGTTGCGGTTTATAAACCCCAAGCAGCCGTTCCACATCAAGCATTTCAAATATTCCTTACGGTGAGTTAGTCCGGCCATGAAAATCGTTATGCTGAAAAATCAATACGTTTTATTTGAAGTCGTTATTTCAACACATCTACTTTGCATCTTTATCAACACCATATCCTTGTGACATGACACTGTAAATGACTTTACAAGTTTTTGATTTGTTCAAGGTTCAAATGTGTTTGCGGGATGTTGAAGTTGCAAACAGTTCGTCATTTTCCTGTATTTATTCTTCCCTGCAGATCTCAACACTACATCAACCTGCCAGTTCAATTCAAACCAAGCTCAGAAGGAAAATATCTGAGCTTGCTGCTCATACAAGCAGAAACCTGTGGCACTATCTCTATCCACCTGACTGGTGAGGGTCTGCCCTGATCTCTCCAGCTGCTCAGACTCACTGGCTTCTTACTTGTGAGGGTCCTCACACTAAGCTACTGTGATCAGATAAGACCACACCAGAAAAGACAGTTTCCGATCACCCCTTCTGCCAGTCTAACTACTTTTGGGTTTTGAAATATGAGGGCATCTTCAAGGATGAGAAGTGAACTTTATTTCATGAGCATGAACTGAGTCTGACTTCTGGTCCTGTGAGATTTCAAGGTTCAGGTGATTCTCTAGAAAAAAGTTGTGCCTTAAGTGTTTGGGTTTTTTATTCTTATTTTTTCATAATTTCCCATGTTTAATAAAGACTAACCGTTTAGCCTTTGTATTAGATATTGCCAAACCTTTTGTTAGGTATGCGTATATATGTACATTTTATAAATAGCAGTTGATGAAATAAAGATCATTATGATGAACAATCCTATTGTATTCCTATGAGAAATCATTGTGGCATATTTTGAATGACTTCCACAGGAGCTTCAAAAGAAAGAATAACCCTAACTTGAACGAAAAGACCTCACAACAAGGATGCAATACTTGTGTCTGAGCTTGACTTTCTACACAAACACTAAATAAAACTGCAACTTAAGGATCACAAATTGCTCATTGAATATATAGTGCTTTGTCTTAATACAAATGGAGTATAAATACCTTGAAGGGTATTTCATGTCATGTATGTTGGTCATAATCAAATTTGAAGTGAAAAGGTGCTATTCAACTATAAATGGCCCTTTATAACAATATTGACTTGATTAAGATAATACTCGGAAATGTAACATTCAGTAGTTAGGGGCATTTCTACACTTTTATTTTGAAAACCCGCGTAAAATTGAGACGTTGATCCGAGATCGTGACCAGGAAGTACTTTACCATGATATTAACGCGCAGGATGGAGGTTTTGTGATTATGAAAGAGTTTGACAAGTATGGAAAAAGTCAGGAAAATATTAGTTTATTTGTCAAAGGATAATGGGGTCCCGCAATGCGTCCGTTTTGTGCAGGTCAGTTCTTTTGCAAGTTCATTTATTTCAGACTCAAACTAGTAGGTCAGGCTGCAGACATGGCTTTGTTGTCAGTGTAATTTATACAAGAAAGGGATAATAATAGCAAGTAAATGCTGATCAAACCCAAATCATTTAATGACAGTCCATAAAGGCTAGTCGATTACAAAAATTTAGAACATTTACTGCGTATAATTTGTTTTAGGTTTATTTTCAAATGTTTTGTTTGTGTTTTCTGATAGAGCATAACTGGACACTTTGCCAGTACCATGGAAGACCAGGCAGAGGTTAAATGTTCCCTGGAGAACAACCGCTTTATCCTGTGTTCAGGGCAGACAGGAGGAATTCCTCTAAAGGTAATGTCTCATGTCGCTATGATTTTAATCAAGATCCAATTTAATAATTTTCACCCCTTTTCAGACCTTGACGTTGAATTCTAGGTTTCATATTGCTCCATGTCCGAAAGCATCTTGCAAGGCATTTTGCAATCAATGGCTCAAACCCAAATGTGTCCAATGCTAGACTTCTGATCTGTTGTGTTTTCAATACTGTTACTTGATTAGCACATCAAATCTGTATCTGTACCAGACATATCTGGCAGCTAAACAAAACAGGGATGTCCATTTTTTTCTACATTTTCTTTCTCAGAGAGCATCGTTTTGTCCATTCAAGCACCTATCCACCACAGAGGGAGCTGCTATCCCTTTGGATATCCTGGACCGTGGGGTGGATGTGGGTGTTGCAGTTCTCCTTCAGTCAGCCAACCAAAAGGTGTTATTAACACGACGGGCATCCGGACTCCGGATATTTCCCAATGTGTGGGTTCCTCCAGGCACGTCTGCTCTGATATTCTCAATCAGGCCAAGGTCAACCAAGGTCCATTATCAAACAGCCAACAACTCCACATTGCTGTCACAGTTAATCATCACTCCACAAATGGAGGCTATTATGTTGCTGTTTCTCAAAGTGGAATTCAGCGAAAGAGAAAATTGGAGAAACTAGTAACCATACAGTAAATAATAGATGTCATTTTAAACCTTCACCTGATTGCTTTTTATTGAATAGCTATGCTTTGTGTGTTTTTGGCAGGTGGCCATGTGGAACTTGATGAAAGGGTACAGTTTGTGTTTTTCAGTCTTGAAAGTATCATTTCATCTTCATATGCACCAATCCTGTAAGTAAATACTTATACCCATGTAATAGCACTTGTGTAAACCATTTCTTGTTTGTCAGTTATTGGATGCAGGCCTAAGGGAGTTGAGAGAGGAAACCGGACTGAAACTGGAGCCAGAAGACGTTTCTCCCCAGCTTCTTGGACTCTGGGAGGTGAGCTCTTTGGGAGGCGGGGCTCTGAGAGATGGGGCTCTGGGAGGCGGGGCTCTGGGAGGTGGGACTCTGGGAGGCGGGGCTCTGGGAGGTGGGGCTCTGGGAGGCGGGACTCTGGGAGGCGGGGCTCTGGGAGGCAGGGGTTCTGGGAGGCAGGGCTCTGGGAGGCAGGGCTCTGGGAGGTGGGGCTCTGGAAGGTGTGAGAGAGAGCTTGGGGTATACCACCCATCTGATCATTAGTAACCCAGTTTGATTGTTCCACAGTCAGTGTACCCGCCCATGCTGTCCCGGGGGTTGCCCCAGAGACACCACGTGGTCACGTACATGCTGCTGCACTCCTCCCTAACCCACCAGCAGCTCCAGGTGGGTATGTGCGTTTGCGCAGGCCTTTGTTTTGTTGATAATGCATCCCTGCTATGCCTATCCATCTGTGTTCAAGCTCATGCATGTCTTTTGTTTGATTTGTGTTTGTTTTATAACCAGCATACTGTACTACTCCTTGCTTCTGTCATTCTCTTAGTCCGGGCTATGCCCTGATCCAGCAGAGGTTAGTGGCTGTCTGTGGGTCGACCCCTCTTTAGTCAAGGCCATCGTGTCTGCTGTGGATGGGGAGGAGGACTTTGAGTTACCTCTGGAGGGTCTCTCTCCAACTATAAGGTAAAAGCACAGTTGGAAACTAAAGCACCAGTAGAATGTCATATAATAAATGTAACAATAACTTAACTAAATGAACCATGTGTTGTTTGTGCAGTGTATCTGAAGTGTCTCCAGATGGAAAGCTCACTGAGTCAGTGGTCCTGTTATCTACCCTGTGCAGTCGGGCTCCTGCAGTTGGTCCAGATGTAGAGAGGGTCAGTACTGGAACCAAATATGCCCTTGAACTTTGGCTCAAAACTCTGGAGACCCAAGGGAGCAGTTAAGGATTGTGCTCTCTTGAACATTTCCAAAGCATCTGAACTGTGCTGCTTTCTGATTTCATAACCTCATGGGTTTGAGGTTATGAAAACCTCATTTGCCTTAACAACTGCAGTTGATTTATAGAAGCATAAGTATTTGTTTTGTTTAACATTCATTAATAGTTAAAACATGGGGTAAAACACGTTATAATGTGAAGGAATTTTGATGGCTCAGTTACCATTGCATATTCGTCCAAAAGTTGTCTTGACATTGAAATTCTCAAAGATACAGTTTAGCACTGTGCTCAAACCTAAGTTCATTGCACATTAATTCCTCATATTTTTCTATATTTACATCTTCAAGCCACATGGTGGCAATAGAGTTTAAAAAGCTAAATGTGTATTTGAATGATGTATTTTTGATCAAAACCATTTGGAATTGCATTAAAACAATGAGCATCACCATTTCAGAAGTCAGTTCTTGGTGTGTCTGTACACAGTAGAAATGGGCCTTTACTTCAACATTTTGTTTAATATTCATTTTACTGCTATGCTACGATTTTCTTGTAAAATGTATTACAGCTGCGGAGTGGTTTCCTTACCAAATCACACAGATACTTTATTTCTATCACACCCACATTCTACATACTACCGTGTAAGTGTATTATCATTGCCTCACCCAGGAAAAGACATACAAATATCTGTGATTGATTACTTGAATTCCGGTTTAGAGTTTGGGTTGGCCCAACAGCTGCGCACTTGGAGACATGTGTGTGTATTGTATAAAACAGGCAGTGTACAGTTTCTGGTCAACCCTTCTGAAGCAACACCTGTGTACTTGTGTCACAAAAGAGGTGTGTGCACCTGTATACATGTGTGAGTTTGTGCGTCCGCTATTTACAAAGCATTTAACTGCAACCCGTCCAGAACTACAGTCTAATGGAGGACTTCATGTAAAGTGACAATGTCAAAGCCTATTTCAATATTGTAGACAATACTGCACATAAAAGCCTTCAACACACTTGCTTCAGGTAGGTCTATTGTAGCATAGTCCATAGTTTGCATTATTTAAGAAATATTCTACCTCTAGCATACCTCACTTATCCTGCTGGATTGGATATGTGGTTTCTATCAACGTTTTTCAATACACTTTTCAACCCTTTCAATTTCATTTCTTGCTTCAATGATGGAACGCCAGTTCTAATGGGAAGCTATGGTTGCTTCTGTTGATGTGTTTCTTTAGGTCATGCTGTTATCATAACGTAGCCACTACAAGCAGCTGGAATGATGTTTGGTTACACCATAAGTAAAGGGATTGAGTACTGCCTTGCCTTTGTTTCTTTTGTTTCCCTAGTTTAACAAAAAAAAACTTCCGAAAAATGAATCACAATGTTTAATTGATTGTCAAACAACAGGAATACGTCATGAAATATTGATATGAAGGGTGTTGTTCAGTGAGTAATAGTTGACTAATTTAAATGGTTGTGAAGTTTGTAGCTTTTTATTCATACAGCATATGGTTTCCATTGAACCTGAAACAGGAGATCTGTATAAAACTATTAAAAATCTATAGACCCTTTAACACATTTAGTCCCCTTGGGACAATTGTGAGAATATTCCTTGGGATGAAAGGCTTGAAGGTAACTTCAATCATTCTTCAATTACGATAAATACAGGAACACCAACATATACACACTCTGATCTCAAGAACTAAAAAAGAGATTGATACATTTGTTTAAATTATTTTTAGCCATTATTTTTAATTATTTTAGCAAATCTTTATGAAAAGAATAATTGATAAAAAGTTAAATATACTGTTGGCTCATGTAAACAATAAAAAACTACAAAAATAATTAAGACAATTATATTGATATGTCTAGATCTGATGGGATTTCATAATGTCATTACAGTGTTTGAAATATATTCCACCCATGAGGCTGTGGACTAGTGCAGAACACATTTCATCAAATAATAACAGTGGCGTGTGTTCCATGTGTGCCCACATTAATCTCCTTAAATTTAAAGAGCTATTGCTAGGGTTGGTTACCATTATTACACACTTGGTACAAAAACGTACACATTTCCAAAAACCTTATGAGAAAATCATCATGAGAAAAGTGAATGCAAAATGAATTGTAATCTAATCTGTTTGCAAAAGGATTATTTCCCCCCATTCAAAACCATCGCAGGCATTTCTCCTTAAAAAAGCAGCACTTCATGAACTGATAACATAATATAATACCGGAATAAAATTTGACAGTAGCTTGCAATTACTGATACATAAGCATTTATTGTACTGTATTGTTGCATATTGCATTTTCCAGTCTCTGGTCTCTTAAATGTTCGGTCCTTGCGAGACAGCATCTTTAAGAGTAAAGACAAGAAGACAAAATACATATGAACATAGAGAATTATTAAAAAGAGATAATCAAATCACACACCAAGATATCTACAGTATCTCATCGTAATATCGAACAAGATTTTCTTCAATAACAAGACAAGCAAATGAAAATATGTTAAAAGAAAACAAAATGCCCCCCCCCCTAAACCAGTAGAAGCTAAAGAGGTCTGATAGTTGTTAGGAAACCCAGATGACAGGAATGTTTATTCAAAATTGAAGTAGACTGCAATTCTGCAGCCAATGATGTGCAATCCTGTTATAACCATTTGCCTATGGTGAAGCAAGTTATGTCTTATTTTTGTGAAACGACTGTCAATCTACCTTGTAGTCAAGGAAAGTTCAGACACGTAGTGGGGAAGCTGTTTGAATGTGTTTAATCCAGTTGCCTATTACAGCTTTTATGGGTAAGTGGAAGTAATATGTGTGTGATCCCACCAGTGTTGCTCTAGCTACTTTCATTACAGCTGCATTAGTTCTATTGAATGAATACCATTGTCATGACAGTGCAGTAGGGTAAATAAAGTGTTGGGGAAATTACCTAAACAGCGTGTTTAAAAAAAGCATAGCTGCCCAGCAAACATGGATAAATGATGATCAAATGATCTTTAGACATTGTACTTCATAACCAAGCATACCCTGTATTGCTTAGTTTAAAGAATATATATATATATATATATATACAAATTGATTCGCTTGCATACTTGTGAAGCTATTTTGACAGAACGTTGCATGGAGAAACATGCAAAATGTGTGTTGATTGGAATGAACTAGGCATGACCTACCTGTGTGTCCACATTCCTCAGATTACAGTTCACTTATTGACCACGTACATCCCTGTTCGATTCTTTGATGGGGGTGGGATTTCATCCTGATTACACACACAAAAAAGTCATGGACCTCCATTCATGGATTTCAGTAAACAAGTCTTTTAGTCAATGCTAAGACTCTCCAATGGGTCAACTGATATCCAAAAAAAGAGGATGTAGAAGTACTTAATACATGTTGTGGGCAAGGACAGCACACAGAGGTTTGTTTTACAGTTCACATCCTAACCTTAACCTAACGTTAAATATCTTAGACTAAATGAAGCCTCATTCTACTGTTGACAATTATATCTAATATACCATTTACTACATTATGTCTTTTGATGTTGACATGCCCCACTGTGTCCCTTCTACTGGCACTGCTGTGTCACAGACCTGGAAGCCTTCTCAGTGCCTAATCAATGGCTCCATTGTTCCTACCCAGTTGAGAAAGTTCTCTCTGCAGCATTGGCAAGTTCCACTGCATTTATATCAAACGTCTGATAAGTTATCTCATGCTAAATATAAGGACATGAGAATGACAGCAAGGGATATTATTTTTAGTGGAGAGACCAGTTTCTGTAAAGTATGACTCTAAGACCTAGTATGAGACTAGGAAGTTGTAGTATCATCCCTCCAAAGGTTTGATTGGCAGTGATAGTAGTGGATGTTTTAGGATGTTAGTCCCCCTGTCTTCAGATATAAGGCTAATTGACTAAAGCTGACATGAGTCTAGGAGATGATTGAGGCTAGAGGAGCGAGGCTAGAGGAGTGAGGCTAGGGGAGTGAGACTAGGAATGGGAGGCTGTGGGGGACTTGGGTAGTGAGGCTAGGTGCCACTATGGAGAAGGCTCCAGTTTCCCATGCCTCATGTTTCCCTGGTCAAAGCCATCTAGGTACAAAGAGACATCTATGAACACAGTGGCAAGAGCAAGCACTCTCAGGAGTATTTGCCAAACTCTTGTGTGTGTGTGTGTGTCTTTGTATGTGTGTGTGTGCATGCATGTGTCTTTGTGTGTGTGTGTGTGTGTGTGTGTGTGTGCATGTGTCTTTGTGTGTGTGTGTGTGTGTGTGTGCATGGTCTATGCACAAGTGCGTGCATGTGTCTTTGTGTGTGTGTGTGCATGCATGTGTCTTTGTGTGTGTGCATGTGTCTTTGTGTGTGTGTATGTGTCTTTGTGTGTGTGTATGTGTGTGTGTGTGTGCATGGACTATGCACAAGTGCGTGCATGTGAGCGTGCTCTTTTGTTTGTCATATCTGATGCCACAAGACTCTGAATGAACGAAACACAAAGCCAGCAGTTTGTGTTGTGATTTGGTGAAATGAGAATCCGTGGTCTTCTCAAATCCAAGCTTCTAACTACCAGCATAGTCTAGCCTGAACCATGAATACCAGTATAGCCAAGGCTGTACCATGATAGATCGGTTGGAATCATGCACACCAGTCTAGTCCAGTCTATAGAGAAATGATGAGGCAGCAGATACCAATTAGGATCTTATCGTACATGTTTTGAAGTGGACTTACAAAAGGTTTCCCGTTGGGTACCTCAAAGCGGCTGTGTGTGGAGTACAGTGGGATGTCTATGGGGTCATAGGGGCTGAAGACTCTGTTTCTCCTGCAACAGTACCACACCAGCTGAGGGACAGAGACAGTCCAACATGGGCAGATTAACAGTTAAGACATGGACAATCCATTACACATATCAATGTATTTCATTGTAAATATTAAGGAAGGTATTCAGGAAGAAAGAGTATATGACTGTATGTGCGTTTTGGTAATGTGCGGGGATGATGATGACTTTGTTGCTCAACAGTGTGTCCATATGTAGAGTTTTCTAGTATGGCTGTGTGACTTGCTGTGCTGTGCTTGTGTACTCACCAACCATACCAGTAGCAGGAGAAGCAGCAGTAAGATGAGAGCGGCCAGTACCAACAGTGCAATGGCCCATCCAGGGACACCCTGCTGGGCCACCCCAGCCGGAACTGCTGCCGCAGTGCTCTCCGTATGACTGGTTGTACTGGTCTGCTTTGTAGAGTCAGCTGGGATGTCAGTTTTGCTTGAGGTGTGACTTTGTGTAGTCCTGTAGATGGTTGTGTGAACTACCGGAGAAATGAGTGTGCCGTCGGTTGGATTATGAGGTACACCCTCAGACTGGGCAGTGGTTGTCCTGCTAGTGGTTGCATTACCGGTGGTGCTATTTGTGCCAATGTGTTGGGTGGATGTAGTTTTAATAGAGAGAGGAACGCCGGTTGTAAAATGGTCTGACTGGCTAGTTGTACTGTTGATTGGAAAGCTGGTTGTACCATTGATTGGGTGTATAGTTGTATCATTGGTTGAATGAGTAGTATCATTGATTAAGTGGATGGTTATACCGTTGGTTGGATGACTAGTTGTATAATTGGTTGGATGGCTAGTTGTATAATTGGTTGGATGGCTAGTCGTATCATTCCTTGGATGAGTAGTATCATTGATTGGGTGGATGGTTATACCGTTGGTTGTATGGCTAGTTGTATAATTGGTTGGATGGCTAGTTGTATAATTGGTTGGATGGCTAGTTGTATAATTGGTTGGATGGCTAGTCGTATGATTGGTTGGATGAGAAGTTATATCATTGATTGGGTGGATAGTTATACCATTGGTTGGATGACTAGTTGTATCATTGGTTGGATGGCTAGTTGTATCATTGGTTGGATGAGTAGTTATATCATTGATTGGGTGGATAGTTATACCGTTGATTGGATGACTAGTTGTATCATTGGTTGGATGACTAGTTGTATCATTGCTTGGATGGCTAGTTGTATCATTGGTTGGGTGGCTAGTTGTATCATTGATTGGATGAACAGTTGTTTCAGCTGAACGGACAGATCGTCTACTAATAGAGTTTAATGTAAGGCTACTTGTAATAATAGATTGAGGGTTGACGGTAGTGGATGCTGGTTGGCTACGGTTGTGCACAGTCCTGCTGGCTGGGGCTGGAGATGCTGCAGTCGTCATGGTTGTTTTCAGAGGAAATGTGACCGGTGTTGGAATTTCATCTTTGGAATGACAATATTTGTAAACTGTTAACATATATAAACACGTAGTTCCTTTATATTAATTTGCAATCGGTTCACAATCTGAAATTATAATTACACGTTGTTTTATTTACTTTGGATGTATTCCAGATCCAGGTCAAGGATCTTAGGTGAGTAATTACTAAATGAATAGATGAACACGCTTCTGATCAGTATGCTGTTGACTCCACTCCCAAAAAGCAATATTGGATTTGCAATCACGGATCCGTTACTGAAAAAGTAACCATCAATTAAACGATGCAAACACTCACATTGGCACATTGATGGCGTAATTTTATCTAGTTCAAGCGAACACAAATTCACCGTTACATTCTATCTCACCTGAATGTCATTTCTGCTACACCTTTATAAGGAACACCAGATCCATTAAAGACAGAAGTCAGCTGCAAGACAAAAATATCTCAACACAGAACCAGATTTGATACAATCTACAATTATATTTTAAATTGAGTAAACATTAACATATGTGATAATCCATTTAAAACTATGTTGTGTAGGCCATTCCTCAATTTACTGCATCTATGACTTGGTATTATCAAGGGTTTCATAATTGGAATACTGTGTGCAGCTGTGATAAGAATACCAGTCCCTCTTCAGAAGATGCTACTTCAAATACATGTAAACTTGTCAGAGTGTGGATCTACAAAACGCACTGCTACCAGTACCCCAGACTAAGATGATTAAAAGAGAACACTGGTTGATCGTTGAGCCTACTTAAAAGTTACTTCTGAGTACCATAAAGCAACACACTTACCATGTTCTCCACCTCCATTCGGAGCACTTTGTAATACATCGAGTTTGGATCCTGGAGTGACTCATTGTAAGTCCGGTTGATTATTTTTAAGGTAAAGTCAAAGGCCAACTCAGGAACTGAGACAATGTTACTTTTGGCAGTTGACCTCCGGAGCCGGGAAACAGGTACAACACCACTTAAGAATATTAAAGCTGAAAGGTAAAAGATCAGTCAGTAAGTAATTTGCAAAGACTCTACAACAGAAAGACAAAATCTGCAGAAAAGTCCTGGGAGAGTTTGCAGTCATATTAAAATGAATTCTTAGCGGTACCAGTGAGAAACGATCCCTATTACTGTAAATTCAATTCATGGCACTGATGGAGGGGGTCTTCCTTAAGTATAAACATGTCAACATCAGTGTTAACACAGTCTGAGTCCATTCATTCAAATGATAACAAAGGCTTTATTCTAAAGTGTTGCTTCTCAGGGTATATTTTCCCTATTGTGTATTGTTCACCCTCCAGTGGAGGATGCAAAGCGGCTTTGTCATGCTCAAAATAGGCCTGAAAATAAAATAAACCGTATAAGATGGCAGACACATAGATATACGGTTTTACCTGAAATTGCCATCAAACATGTGATCCCGAATTTGATTTCTTTTTGCGTCATGTTTCTCTTTTCTAAGGGAAGAAAGGTTACTCCGATACCCATCTTATAAAAAATAGTATGTCCTACACGCAACAAGGTTCAGTGAAAAGGTTAATTCCTGAGAGTCTGTGACTGTTAGAAAAATACAGTTCTTTTATGGCCAAGATAACTGAACTAACTGGACAGGTGTTAAGTGATGGGCGGGCCAACATTTTCTTCCCGCATTTGGGAAATTACAAAACTGCGCCCCTCCGTGGATAAGCATTGCAATACAATCACATCTCGTTCCGAAGCTTCTTCTTCGCATTATATGTATCCTAAGTCCTTCACACCTATTTAAAAAAGTTTAAAATATTGATTTTTATAAAGGTCGTGGCTTATCGTGGCTTTTCTAAAATGTATGCTACTAGTGCATTGGTTGTAATTTCAAAGGAATTATCTTTTGTTTCCCTGCTTCGGTACCACAACAATGCCATTATTATTACGGTCATTAGAGACAAAAACATAAGAGATGCCGTATGCAGAGAAGGTGAAGGATTGATGTAATCTGCACTCCACTTCAGAAGTTTTTTCTGAAACTATAACCGTGCCTGTCATATTTTGTTTGTGGACGGACAGGGCATTCCATTCTCTGACTTATAAAACCAAGCACCTAGCGACATTTTCTACCGATATGAAACTTTGGGGCTTCTAAAGTTTCCTCCTTTACGTTCAACCTTGTTTGTCTCCATCATAGTAAATTTGTTGAATGTTAATCATAGGGGATTTTAGATATTCGTGTTACGTTTTTACTTGGCACCAATAAATTGATTGTGGAAAAAACGGAAATACAATTTAAAACAGCAATACTTTAATTGTATTTTTACGCTAATTGATGATTACTTCCGAGTGAATGTTGACAATGAACTCAAGATGGCTGCCCCCTGTGAGCTTTACTGTTGGGACGGAGATTGGGGTTTACCTTCAGTCAATACGGAGTGTTTGATTGTATTGGTAAGACATTTCAGGTGACAGCTAACTACAGTACTAGTAATAGAGCTTAGACTGATAGCGACTTTCCGGTGCTGCATTACTATTGCAACAGTAGAAAGCGTGCTAGCTAGCCTAGCATTATTGGCTAGCATCTAGCTCACGAGCTTGTCGATATCGTTCAGCTTCAATCACCTGTCGAGTGTCGCAGCCTACAGCCAGCTGCTTACAGCTGTAGGTTTTATCCGGAGTTGTGTCGTTTAGCGATGTCCACGTGGAGTAATGCACTCAAACTGCGTCAGCAGAATATGAAAATGAGCACATAGTACCAGCCGACTACATCAGAACAATCGATGCTAGCCGACCCCAGGACAAAATGTAATTGTGCATCAATATGTCGATGCCTTATTATCAGCAATTGCTTCTTGGCGCTATGTAAATTAATTATATTATACCTGCCTTATTACCATGTTGACATGAATCACCCAAGTAAATGCAACATATGGCATGATGTACACAGGATGCAAAGTATAGATGCACATATTTATGTCAACTGAAGAAGTTAGACGAAGGGATGCAATGCTAGGGAGCAGTCAAAAAGACTAGTGGACGGCTATTTACTTTGAAAGAACATTCATTTGTTTCAAACCCTCCCCCCACCCCTGAAAAAGGGAACTGAAGGAAAATATTTTTCCTCATTTTGGTTTCCTAGGAATGCATCATCCAGGGTCTGATGTTAAGTTGCACACCACAGTCTCTCCTGTATGTCTGCCCTGTAAATGACTGATGTATTCTCAAGGCTTTCTTGATGGATAGTTTGACCTCAAACACTACAGAGAACCAGCATTGTAAGATAATCTTTCTTCTTTTATCTCATTGAAAGCAATGAAATAATAATTTCATATAACAATATATATAATAATTCCCATGCATCACAGCTCTAGATAATAGCTATAGCAAAACCATTTTACTTGATGCCCAAGGGTGTCTCAGACAGCTGCAAAGGAAATTTTGACTACTTGCGACACCAAATGACCCCTATTTTCCATTATGTCTAGTCCCGTTTTGTTCTGTCTTTCTGCAAGCACAGTCGGGTCTATGTTAGCTGCCAAATATATTTTATTGGATGTGCTTTCATGTCCAATAGCAGTCCTTAATGTGTCAAACTATGTGCTGTTTAGTGTCTTTCTAGTCTTAACAATTCATTCGGCACAGATTAAACGCTTAGAGCTTTTTGAGAATTGGGTTCATAAACCATTTCAGCTGTATATGGTAAAAAAGCTTTCGCTGTTGGCTTATTGCATGTTTTCACACTGGAGGCCTTTGCCTAGAGTGAACATTGACTTGCCAGCTATGTTGAGATATACTTCTGTGTTCTTTAGCCTGCACTTTAGCAACAAAACTGTTTCACCACCACAGAGAAGCCGTACTATAGTGGCTTTTTAGAGTTACTCGTCTACACTTCAATACGATCTTGTCCTAGACTTCTTTCGCTTACACGCATGCTAGAGTTAGGCTAGTGCTTGTTATCGAGCCATTGCAATATTTCAATGTATTTATTTTAGTCAATTCAAATGAACTGTTCCTAATGTCTTCACCCCAGGCATATGCCAAGTTTTCTGGAGCACCACTCAAGCTTCACAAGAACAGTTATCCCTGGAGAAGTCCCACTGGTAAGATTACTGTTTCCTATCCCCTCTTTATGTTAGTCTCTCCTCCTTATGTTAGTCTCTGACTTTGTATTTCTCTCTCTGTGTTTTTCTGCATTTCTTGTCAACTAACTAGTTAGTTGTCCTATCTGTCTTTTGGAAGGACATACTCTCTCCTGCTCCCTCTCTATTATCCCCACCCTGCTCCTTCTGTCGGAGCAACGTGGTCACACTATGCTGGTCACAAATGAGCGGTGTAGCCTTTTGATGACATAATGGCTTTAACAGTGTTTCTCCCCCCCCATTGGTACAGGCAGCCTGCCTGCCTTGAAGACCATCCACAATGGGAGTCTTTCAAGACCCAATGACATCATCGTCCATCTCAGGAAGCAGGTGACTGTCCCATTTAGGCCTCAGCTTAGTCCTGAAGATGCTACTCCTTTACCTGCTGCCCAGTTACCTGTTGAAAGCAGGCCCCTGAATGGACTTATAGTATACACAATTGGATGGTGTCTCCAATATCAGTCAAACCATTGTTGACTTGTTAAAAGGGATCTTGGCATAAGGGAAAGAGCTTGTAAACAAAGAAACAACTGTTGAATGGATCCAAGTCTTAGTGCATTGACAGACTAAGCCACTTTAAGCAGAAAGAAATGCAAAGACAACAGATTTGACACAATATTTTACCAACTGACTTTGATGCAAAAACAAACTAACCCTAGACAGCATCTAACTCTCAGTGTAATTGAGGGGGAGTCAGGCAGGGCTGCTGCAGTGTGTTAGTCAGAAATTTACAATTGGTCACAAATCACAAAGGAACTTGGTTCACCATAGATTCTCAGAGCAGACAACATCTGGACGCCTGGAAATCATTAATGTCAGGCTTAGGGGTTGTAGAATGCCCTAACCTTCAGCAGCGGCGAGACTGGTTGACAGTTGAATTTGTTTAGATTTAGTACTTGGGTGGTAACAGAGGGAGGTGTGCTGTGTGGTAATGGATGCACTTCTTTCAGAAATACAATGCCGACTATGACTTGTCAGCAAGGGAGGGGGCAGACACTCTGGCCTTCATTTCTCTCCTGGAAGAGAAACTTATGCCTGCTCTGGTAAGAATCTGTCACTTTTTAGAAAAATAAGTATTTTTGGTCTTTTTTTCTTTCATTTTGTTTATTTATATTCTCTCCATCAATTGTTGCCTGGTCTAGATCTACTTTCTGTGGATTGATCCCAAGAATTACGCGGAGGTTACTCGTCGCTGGCATGCTGATCATATGCCCTTCCCCCTGAACTTCTTCCTGCCTGGTCGGATGCAGCGGCAGCAGTTGGAGAGACTGCGTCTTGTCCGGGGAGTAAAAGACCTGGAGGCTTGTGAGGAGACAGAAAAAGAGGTTAGGTGCATGGAAATGTTTTGTCTTAGTCGATTTAAGAATTGGCTCCTGTCTGTGTATAAGTAACCTCTTAGTAGAAGCTTAGATAACAATTTAATTCCTTTTCAATCAAATACACGAGTGAAATGTTGACACTTGTTTGTTCTCACTCTCCAGCTGTACCGAGAGGCTGTGGAATGTTTGAATCTCCTCTCTCAGCGTCTGGGATCCAACAAGTTCTTCTTTGGAGACTCGTAAGTTCTCGCAGAACAATGCCCTCCTGGCACTGGTCAATGAAGTTCTTTTATCTTCCTGTATTTTTACCCTGAAGTGTATATGAAATGTATAAAAAGAATGAAAACGAATGCCAAAATATAATAACTTGTTTACCATCGTCTCTCCATCTCGGAATAAATAGATTTTTGGGGAGAAAAAAAATTGTTTGCGGTAATTGCGCCTTTCCCACTGCATGGTTTATCTTACTGGCTGATGCCATTGTGTTGTTCTTACTAGGCCTTCATCTCTGGATGCGTTTGTGTTTGGTCACCTGGCACCTATCTTGAAGATGAAACTGCCCAAACCAAGGCTCCAGCAGCACCTCCAAGCCCTCGACAATCTGACCCACTTCTGCTCCAACATCCTGGTTCTCTACTTCCCCGGTGAAGGGCGAGGTCAGTGCCCTCCGACTCCGTCTTGGGATCGGTGGACTGAATTCATCCTCCTTTGATATGACTATGCTTTAAACATACATTATGTATTTAGCTTTCCTGTAGAGTTTCTAGGGCTTCACATGTCTTGCTTTTGTTGTTCTTCTATCCAGAGGGCTTCAGTCGCAAGGTAGCTTCCCAACCTGAAGGGGGTGAATTTGACCATGTGTCCAACAAGAAGCGCAAGCAGTTGCTTTCTGTCCTAGTGGCTCTGGGTGCAATGCTGAGCTATGCACTCCTATCAGGGATTGTCTCCATACAACATGTACAGCAGGAGCCTCTGGATGGCTTCACAACCCTCCACTCACTGTCTCCCCTCGAAGGAGATGAAGAGGAGGCCTGATGAGATGGAGAGAGAGACACACAGAGAGAGAGAGGTCTACTTCCAGAACGTCACTTGCCCCATGACTCCCATTCATTCCTGGGCAAGGAATCAGTTTTAAAGTGGGCCTAATATGATGGCAGTACTCATCATTCCAGAGAAGGAAAGTGTGGAGAAGAGGAGACTATAACGCAAACTATAATTAAATGTGCACCTGGGGTCCGGTATGTGGTATACTTTGGTACTGGTGTTTAAATGTAATGTCTTAACAATTGAAAACGGAATCTTGATTTCTGAAACATACAGGGTATAACATTTGTTCCAGTGTTTGTTACACATTTGCATCACTTTAAATGGGCTTTAATCTTCTTTATATCATTTTGTTTTGCACACTGTTTTTTATAGAATATTTTTCAGAGAGAGGGGTGGATATGTATATAAGAAAATCTGATTGGTGCTTTCTTAAATGATGCAGCTTAAGCACTTGAGCTCTTATATAATGGGAACTTGCCAAAATTACCACTGCTGTGCATTTCTTGTATCCTTAAGTACAAGATAGAATCTAAGAAAAATAGATGTAAGGAAGGAGATGGGTGGTCGATCGAGCAGATTTAGACTTGAAATTTAAATTCTTTCCAGCAGAATATGATAGGCCTAAAGCAATAGGCCTACGTGTCTTCTGAAAACTGGCCATATTCCCATCGTTACAACACGTCAGTCTTCGTTCCATAAACTTGGAAAAGGGGAAGAGCTTGTTATTACTGTAATGTTCCAACATCTTTGCCTTCTGTGAATGGTTTCGTGCTTCTAGGCAGACATAGGGTAGCCAATTACCGTCATCATTTACATAGCAAATAATATGTCATGTTGTCCGACTTTGCATTCTGTAATAGAATGAAAAAGCTGACGTTTTGGCCATATCAGATGCTACCCTACACGTCACGTATAAATCTTCCAACACCGTTTTTTTCTCTCTCCCTCGGGTAGAGCAGTTCTGCCTGCCAGAATGTTAAAGTATGTCATGGCTTGTCCAGTAACTTTTAAGAGATTCATGTTTTTCTTATGAAAATGAATTAAATACGAAAACTTGCATTCTACATCCAAGATGTTTTATTTGTCTTCAAATGAGTTACATCGTTGAGTTTGTTATTTTGCCGTTGCTTGTGTGGATATGTGTATAATGGCATGTCTTGGAAGGGTTAGATATAGTCACATTGCCTGGCACACAGCCTTCTCCCTCCTTGTGAACCCGCCATTCCCTGATACCTCGTTTCGTTCCTATGACCAAGACCCCGGAGACAGCTGCACATGACGCCACCTACAAGGAATCTCACTTTGGCTCCTGTTCACTCAGGTTTTGGTGTGTGTGGAAAATATTCTGCCCCCTCTCACTCGTTTTGAGAAATCACCAAAAACGTCTGCACCACGAGTCAAAGTAACTCCTTTGCTCTCAATGAAATCTCCTGTGGCCAAGTTTAATGACCCAGAAAAAGTATCTGGGAAAGAATTCCCGTAGTGGGAAAATATGCTTGTAGTGTATAGCCCTCTTTTTCCATGGATCAAGACAACACGCCTCTAAAGTGCTTCGTACTTGGATTTAGTTGAATCTTGAACAGCGGAAAAACTGTGAAGACCAGCTTAAGAATTCCATTGTCTGATGTTTGCTTACATTTCCCAATCAGGAAAATATGAAACACTGGAAACAAAACCGAACATTTATACGCGTGGATGTTCAATGAAGTGGCATTGTACATTATGAAATGCGGCTCACAGACTTAGCCTACATTAGAATTCTCCTGGTCCAATAAAAAATATTTCCTCCATCACCTGCTGTTAAACGCAGGTTGCCACGGCAACTGTTGGGTAATCAGAAACAAACAGTTTCCAGTTGGTGAAAGGAACAAGGGGAGGGAAGACTGAAGCCTTAAGTCAGGGAAATGTCCGTGTTGTGTTCGAAGACGCAATCAGAAGAACTGAGAGTGCATTAAGATAGCTGGCTATCCCACTAATGACCTTTTATGCAGAAATGTGTTGTTTTGTCACAGACCTCAACAAAAACAAACGAACTAAAGTGTCCTTAAGACGACCCCCATTGAGTCTGAAGTCCTCAAATTGATTCAAGTTGTTCTCAAGTTGCTCTTCAAGACTTCTCGCGAAAGTCTTGAATATAGCCTATTTTATAGACTACGTAAATGTAGGTCGTCTATAGGCTGATATTTAGTCGGCTATCGCTCAGGGACTTCTTGTAGGTCTGCAGCAGGTCACAAGCAGGCGGACCAACTCGCGCGTTCACTGTCACATCCACGCGGCGTAAACGAGATACTAGGCAGATGCGCGCGCCCCACAAACCAGTCGACTTTGTACCGGCTCATTTGTAACAGTCGGTCAGTTCACCTAGACCACTTTTTCTATATTTTATTGGAATAAAGTGTAATCAGTCATCATTCTCATCATCAACAAGTTGGATTACCAGTGGCTGACCACATAGAATATTGTTAACCCTGTGAAACCAGCACGCAGCTTATCTTGGAACATGGGTACAAGACGCACGGTGCCAACGTTCCTGGCTGCATCCATATTTCTATTCGTGGCTTTCTGTGAGCCAGTGGATAAACTCGATATGCAAGGTAACGCAAAGGAAATATTTACTTTGATTTAATTGTTCAAGAGAATACGTATGTATGTATCTTTTATTTTCAAAGCTCTATGTGGAACTGTAGATACGTTGTATACATCAATAACTCTGATATTGATAACTGCTTGTTAGATACATCTTCAAGTTTACATACATGTTTTTGTCAAAAACCTTTCCGCGTTATAGCACTCAATATTTCGCTATGACATATATTAATGTAATACTGTGCGTAAAACCACAATGCATATGTCGTATGACCGAGCGCACCATTGTTATTAACATCTGCTTCTGCATACAGGCTACACACCTTCTATTTTGTTTTGAAACGTTACACTTCATTCCCCTACTTTACCGGTTGGTCTTGCTTACTTGCAAGTATTGTACTAGAGATTAAATTAACTTTCATCCAACTGATTGGTCGAACCTATCTCATGACAGTATAGGTGGAGACCACCTACTCTGCAACTGTTAACCTCCAAGTGCATTTGGTGAAAAACCGATGATAGGGTTGTTGAATTTCACTGTCGATGTAGTTGTTCTCAGCTTGTATCATCTGTGACTTCAACAGCAACGAATTTAAAGCCAAGTACTTTAGTACATGGCTGACTTTCCATCTCTGCTTTCCCCAGCCTTCTCCTTACCTCCCTCCCTCCCTCCTTCTTTTCTTCCTTCCTCCCTCCCTCCCCCCCTTCCTCCCTCCCTCCCTCGCTGCCCACCCCCTTCCCTCACCCTTTGAGTTCTCACAGTTTGCTTTTGACAAACCGCACGCTTACTGCCAAACCTCATTGTCTAGTGTTTGCGAACATGTACTGCAAGAATCAGGGGAGGGGGAAGAGAATCGAACGAGGAGGTGCAGGAGGCGAAGAAGGGGAAAAGCTGTGCTAACCTTCCCTCTCCCTCTCCCTTTCCCTCTCTCTCTCTCTCTCTCTCTCTCTCTCTCTCTCTCTCTCTCTCTCTCTCCCTCTCTCTCTACCTACCGTCCCCACTCGCTGCCTCCCTCAGTCATTGACATGCTGAGTCTGCAGGACCACAAGCAGAGTGTCGCGGCGGTGGAGAAGGTGGGGCGGGCTCTGAGCACGCTCAGTGACATCTACATCGTGTCCACGTTCTACCTGCCAGCCAAGCTGGGAGGAGTGCTGCTGGGCATCTACAACAAACAAGACAATAAGAAATACCTAGAGCTGGCAATGATGGGCAAGATCAACAAAGGTACTTATTATCAAACACCTTCCCCGTGGAAGCTGCTGATGGCTCGCCTTGATGACCTTGATCGATGACCTAGAGGGATAAATAGGTGAAACGAAGGTTAAATTAAGATCGCCAAGTCTAATTTACAGGATTAGGGCGAAAGAGATGTACATGAGAACACAATTTCTGGTAAACAAGGTGGCAGTTCCACCTTTCCATGATTCTCCAGTTCTAGGTTCAAAATTGGATGAATGTGTGTCTAGAAGTCTGACCCAATCCCTGTGTCATCTCACCCTCCCTGGTTCTTCCTGATTCTCCCCTATGCTTGTTCTCCCCCACTCTCCGCATTCTCTTCTATTCATCAGCCTTAGTTAGGTATGTAAGGGAGGATGGTAAAATCCACACGGTCAACCTCCAGAATGCTAACCTGGCTTACGGACGAACACACTCTATCATCCTGCGTGTGGGAGGGCTACGCAGGGACAATCTACACCTGGAACTCTACGTTAACTGCCGACTGGCCGACTCCAGCCAAGGTCTTCCACCATTGGTCGCTCTCCCTGCCGAGGCAGAGATGGTAGAGATAAGGAATGGCTACAAGGCTTACGCTAGGGTACAGGTGAGTGAGTTGAATTCTAGACAATTACAAGTTATTCTCCTGCAACCGTCAGAGCGTAAGGGGGTTCATTCATGTGACATAGAGAACATGAATATAAAGTATTGCATAATATAGATCTACTTAGGGAGATGTCTGAAAATGTACTGGGTTTGTCCTTGTTCAAAGTTGATTATTTATCTTTGGTCATTCAGTATTATAATTGATTTTTTTTCATCTCTTGATTCCAGGGTGCAGTCGAGTCCCTCAAAGTGGCACTAGGGGGCACTGTGGCCAAAGCAGGCACTCTGATTGACTGTCCATTTCAGGTGGACTCCTCAGCCTACAACACTGGTAGGTGCCCAATTACAACACAGTAGCCATGATGACATCACCTTATATGATATACCATCAGCAGATCTTTGATATGAGAATTCAAAACTTGATGGGGTGTCTGTTCTTCAGTTTGAGGTACAACATTGTGGATATATTTATGAATGTATTTGTAGATAAACTACTGACTAAGTACTAGATTAAGATGATTTTGCAGTTGATAACGATTCTCCACCATGCCTCCAACAGTTGGTGTGGAAGTGAATTCCATTTTGGGTGAGTGTTTCCAATAGACTCTTGACGCCATAACCATTTAATGTCCTTCAAACAGGTTTACGATCGTGCATTTTCCTTGCCAAGCTATCCTTCCTACAATGTCTGAATTACATTAGAAAGAGTGACAGTGGTCCATCCTGACTGCTCTTTATTTTGTGGATCATCAGGTGACCACACCAGGGCTCTGATTGGACAGCTAATCATTTTCAACCAGATTCTAGGGGAGCTACGAGAAGATATCAGAGAGCAAGTGAGGACTGTTTGTGTCTGTGCCTAATTGCATATTCAGCATGCATTTGTGTGTGCTTGCATGTGTGGGGATAAGTGCTTTACATGAATGATAGGGTGCTTCTTTCCTCTGTTTCCCAGGTGAAGGAAATGTCCTTGATCAGGAACACCATTTTGGAATGCCAAGTATGTGGTGAGTGAGCATTCAGCCCTATACCTGTAAATTCTTTAAACCACATAGCAGATTGATATGCTTTTGTTTGCATGCATATGTGTGTATGTGCCTTGGGTGTGCGCGTGCATATGTATGTGTGTCTCCCTTTATATGTGTATGTATGTATGTGTATGTGTCTGTCACTGTATGTTTGTGTGTCTGTCCCTGTGTGTGTGTGTGTGTCCGCGCCTGTGTGTGTGTGTGTGTGTTTATCCCTGTGTATGTGTGTGTGTGTCTTTCCCTATGTGTGTGTGTCTGTCTATGTATGTACGCGTGTCTTTAGGCTTCCATGAGCCTCGCTCCCGATGCTCCCCCAGCCCCTGCTTCAAGGGTGTGGGTTGCATGGAGACCTTCGAGTCCCCTGGGTACCGCTGTGGGCCTTGCCCAGAGACCATGATGGGAAACGGTACCCACTGCCAGGACATAGATGAGGTATGGTACCATAATAATACCACTGCTTTGTCAGTCAAATCTAATGGTATGATCATGTTTTAACCACACTGAGGTCACTACAACAACCACACAAAAACTATTTCCCCCCTGCTTCCTCTCCTGTGGTCTCCCCCAGTGCGCTGTGGCCCAGCCCTGTTACTCTGTGGGGGCATGCATCAACACAGCTCAAGGGTTTTCCTGTGAGCCCTGCCCCCCTGGACTCTGGGGACCCCCTCTAACTGGAGTTGGACTTGAGTACGCCAAGAATCACAAGCAGGTAAACACATGGAAGTACATGCACGTTCTAGTTTCTCCTCCCTTCCCCTCTTTCTTTCTGATTCTTTTTTCATGCTCTCTCTCACCTTTTGCCTTGATTTCATGCACAGGAGTGCGTTGACATCGATGAATGTATGGAGGTGAATGATGCCTGTGTACCCAACTCAATATGCACCAACACGATCGTACGTATACATCTTTTATCTTCTTGATATGTCGTTTTTGAACAGTATTTGGTGTCATTCTTTGCAAATCTGACAGTGCCCTCTAGTGTTGAAACCAGCGAACTGTTTCCAACATGCTTTACCTCCTTGACCCCCTGTCAGTTATGTCTCTTCACCTCATATCCTGTCCACTCATCTCTCCTGTCTCCCCGCGTCTTCCCTCCCTCCTTCCTAGGGATCCTATAAGTGTGGGGGCTGTAAGGCAGGTTTTCTAGGGAACCAGACAGCAGGCTGTGTCTCCAAGCTAACCAAGTCATGTGCTTCCCTGAGCTTCAACCCTTGCGATGCTAATGCCCACTGCATCATCGAGAGGAACGGAGAAGTGTCCTGCGCGGTGGGTCCTAGCCCTGGAGCATTCCTTATAAGCGATTCATGTCTCTTCACTAGATAGCCACCACCAATAAAACCGAAACAATATCTTCTTTTCATTCTGATATTAAATGAAATATTTTTTATTTTAGTGTGGTTTTTCAAATTCGTTGTTTGGGAAATGTTTTGTCCATATGATTTGTCCACTGTTTCACAAGTCCGCATCTGCGAAGTAATCTAATCTTGAAAAATTGGTTGGATTCTTCTTTTCCTGGCTGTCCTGCAGTGCAACGTGGGCTGGGCTGGTAATGGAAACACATGTGGCGTGGACACGGACATAGATGGATACCCTGACCGCTCGCTGCCCTGCATGGACAACGACAAGCACTGCAAACAGGTACTCGGAATTGGCAATGGATGATTCCCATTGTTGCTCAATTTAAGATGATTGTGATACTGGGCTTTTCTTTTCAAGTGCTAGTAGGTAATGAGGTCATAAAAGTCGATTGCATCGAAAATGAGTTGTATACCTCCTGATGGCTGCACGTAGTATTAGATAAGAAACATAGTGTGGTTATACGGGAGTTTAATTGAAACGGATTCCTCCACCAGGATAACTGTATGTACACGCCCAACTCAGGACAGGAAGATGCTGACAATGATGGGATAGGAGACCAGTGTGATGAGGATGCTGATGGCGATGGGATCAAGAATGTGGAGGTGTGTGTGTGTAGCAAGGCATGTGTGTGTATAGTGCAGTGTGTGTAGCAAAGCATGTGTGTATAGAACAGTGTGTGTGTACCAAGTCATGTGTCTACAGGGCAGTGTCTGTGTGGCTAGGCTTGTGTGTATAGGGCAGTGTGTGTAACAAGGCATGCATGTACAGGGCCTTGTGTGTGTGTAGCAAGGCATGTGTGTACAGGGCCATGTGTGTGTTGTGAGGCATGTGTGTACAGGGCAGTGTGTGTGTTGTGAGGCATGTGTGTACAGGGCAGTGTGAGTGCTTTACTAATCATTGTGTTTTGTCTCTCAGGATAACTGCAGACTGATGCCCAACAAAGACCAGCAAAACTCAGACACAGACTCATTCGGTGATGCGTGTGACAACTGTCCCAATGTCCCCAACATCGACCAGAAAGACACTGACACCAATGGACAAGGGGATGCCTGTGACAATGACATAGACGGGGATGGTGAGTTGTAACGTTAGTAAACGCTCACTCGCAAACACACTTCCCTCTTTCTCTTTGCACGCTGATTGATCTTCTACACGTGTGAGCATGTGATCATTGGACTTTACTTCTGTGCTTTAGGTGTGCCCAACGTGCTGGACAATTGTCCCAAAGTCCCCAACCCAATGCAGACGGACAGAGATGGGGACGGGGTCGGAGATGCCTGCGACAGCTGCCCTGAGACAAGCAACCCCATGCAGGTTAGGGCAAGGCTTAACCGCACGACCACGGTACAATGGCATAAGCAGGTTGGGCCTACAGGAATATGGTTAAGAGTTGGCCCTGTCATTCTGCAGTGTACTATAAGACATACAGGCCCTTCACTGGCTCTCAAAATGATTTTCTCCCTCCATCTAGACGGACATTGATAACGACCTGGTTGGAGATGTGTGTGACACTAACCACGACACGTAAGTGTCACATACACACAAACACCCCTCTCTGACTACCATATTCTGATGATGTGTTGTTAATCCCTAGGTAATTCTTATATTTCTCAGGTAGTATTATATCTTATAATTAGGACAGTGTTCCATGACAGGTCAAACATCATTTAAACCTCACGTTAAAGGAGAATTTCCTATCCACTCACTCTGCTCTGTGCTTCCAGGGATGGGGACGGCCACCAGGACTCGAGGGACAACTGTCCAGACGTCCCCAACAGCTCCCAGCTGGACTCAGACAACGATGGCCTCGGAGACGACTGCGACGACGACGACGATAACGATGGGATCCTGGATGTGGCAGATAACTGCCGACTCATTACCAATCCTAACCAGAAAGATTCAGATGGTAACTGTTTCCACGGTTACTATACACAGATGGTTCATGTCGTTTACCCACATTACATATAAGTTGATGGTATGGATGCAGTGTTGATGTACGTTGCCTGCTTCTGGAAGGTAACGGGGTTGGCGACGTGTGTGTGAACGACTTTGACAACGATTCCGTCATGGATCTGATGGACGTGTGTCCAGAGAGCTCGGAGGTTACACTGACTGACTTCCGAGCCTATCAGACTGTCGTCCTGGACCCAGAGGGAGACGCTCAGATCGACCCCAACTGGGTGGTGCTCAATCAGGTGACCTTTAACTTGACGTTAAAAGGGTTGTGTGCTGGGGTGTTATATTTACACAGACCATTGTTCACAAAGTCTGTTAAAATTACAGATTTCTCATGCCTCAGTAAGTAAAAAAGTAAAGTATCAGCATTTCTCTGTAAGTGAGAACACTCAGAATGTATCATTTGACCTATTTAATACTGTGAATCATGGTATCATTACAGGGAATGGAGATTGTCCAGACAATGAACAGTGACCCTGGGTTGGCTGTGGGTAGGTTTCACTATGTATCACTTCTGCTTTTTATCTGCAGCCAACCAGAGCTAATTTTAAAACTAAGGCTGACCGGAAAAAAACGGAACTTTGCACCCAACCACTTCCCACCAAGACCTCAACACTTAATGATCTCCAACTAATATCTTCACATCCACAACATGTCTGCATCTATCCCCTTGACTTTACAGGCTACACGGCATTCAACGGTGTGGACTTTGAGGGGACGTTCCACGTCAACACGGTGACAGACGACGACTACGCTGGCTTCATCTTTGGCTACCAGGACTCGTCTTCCTTCTACGTTGTCATGTGGAAACAGACAGAGCAGACCTACTGGCAGGCCACGCCCTTCAGGGCCATGGCCCAGCCTGGGCTCCAGCTGAAGGTAAGATGGCCAAGGAGTCACGGCCAGACCATTCCATCATGTTCTCCATGTTGTGAGTGTTGTTTTACAGCTGATAATAATAACAACAGGTTGTTATTTGTGATTGATTGGATCTGTAGAATGAGTCCCATAGATTGAGATTGACCCAATACTTTCTCTACACCTTTACATTTCTGTACGTATTTCCTTCCGCTCCTCTCCTTTCCTCCACGCAACACACACCACCATCTTCCATCGGGCCGTGTTCACAGGCTGTGAAGTCCAGCACAGGGCCTGGGGAGTACCTGCGGAACTCCTTGTGGCACACAGGTGACACCTCTGGGGAGGTAAAGCTGCTGTGGCAGGACCCCCGCAACGTGGGCTGGAGGGACAAGACTTCCTACCGCTGGCAGATCAACCACCGGCCACAGGTGGGCTACATCAGGTGAGAGAATCCACCATAAACAGCTATGAACAACCACAGAATAAAGGGACTTTAGTAGGAATGGGGTTTCAAGTCTTATAACAGGTGTTATATGTAACCTATTGGATATCTCTTCAGTTCTTTTGAAGTTATATTTTAAATGTACAAATGGAGTTCTACATGTTGATCCAAAAAAGTTGGGGTTTTGTACCTGCGACCATAGTTTAAGAGATTTCTGTTTGTTTGATCACAGAAAAAAAGCTGGTGGCAGCTGGATGAACTAGGGTGCAGGATTTTTTACTCCATATTTTCCCCTCCTAAACCTCTTTGTGACTTTTACAGAGAGACCTCCCTAGGCCGTCTATTGTCCTTGTTGCTATGTCAACCAAATCCTGGGCAAGAATTTGCTGCGATGCCTGTTCATATGCAGATTCAGAGGAAGCTACTGTAGAGAGTGGGAGGTCTGAGAGAGAGAGGGACAGAGAGAGAGGGAGAGAGAGAGGGATAGAGAGAGAGGGACAGAGACAGAGAGAGGGACAGAAAGAGAGAGAGGGACAGAGAGAGAGAGAGAGGGACACAGAGAGAGAGAGGGACACAGAGAGAGAGAGGGACACAGAGAGAGAGGGGCAGAGAGAGAGGGACAGAGATAGAGAGGGACAGAGAGAGAGAGAGGGACAGAGAGAGAGAGGGGGACAGAGAGAGAGAGGGGGACAGAGAAAGAGAGGGACAGAGAGAGAGAGAAAGAGACAGAGAGAGAGAGGGTGGGACAGAGAGGGACAGAGAGAGAGAGAGAGGGAGAGACACAGAGAGAGAGACACACAGAGAGAGAGAGGGACAGAGAGGGACCGAGAGAGAGGGGGACAGAGAGGGAGAGAGGGACAGAGAGAGAAAGAGAGGGACACACAGAGAGAGAGAGAGATAGAGGGACACAGAGAGAGAGAGGGACAGAGGGGAGTATGAAGTAGAAAGGTGTGAGAGAAAGAAATCCCCCAAAACCAAAAAGGACTTGACAAAAGGAGTGACTGAAGTAGTTTGTTGAAAATAAAAATGTAGAAACACTTAAACTTTACATTACTTAAAAATAATTAGATTTAGATATAACATGTTATAATTACTACCAAACTTTTGTCTGACTCATGGCTGAGGCTTCCCATGTGCTTTGCAGACAGTATTGGAAGACTTAACTTATAGTTATGCTAACACTATGTGTTAAACCATTTAAAGTCTGTACAAATACCAAAAATAATATTTCAAGTATTTGCACATGCTGAAATATATGTCCTGCTCCTCTGAGTTTGAGCTGGACATTTGACAAAAGCAGCTGCTGTTCTCTTCCTTTTGAGTAACCACCTGCTCTGACACATCTCTCCAAACCCTTACATTTTCAGCCCTTTAGTAAGTAGCTGGGCAGAAGGAAAGGGGTTGTTTGAGTAGGTAGGGATGGAGGGAGGGGTCTCTCCGTGGGCCGGAGAGAGGAAGAAAGATAATGAGAGGGGGAGAGAGAGGGGAAGAAAGGGCCAGGTCTTTGTCGAGGCAAGGAGGCCTTTTCCAGACAGAAACTGAAAGACACCTGCTTTGTATGCTGTGGGAGAGCCAACGAGAGGGGGAAAAGGACCTCAGAAACATGCTCCACTCCAGGCAGCCGTTGGGACAGAAGCTGCCTCCCTCCCTCCTTCCCCTCCACCCCCATCACCCCCCAGCCCAAAAGCTGCTCTCTGTATTTTGTTTAAGATGAGTCCTTCACCATGTTTCTTGTCAGGACCCAAATGAACGGCATCCCAACCCTCTGCCTGATGTCAGTTTGTGCGCCTCTCTGTGTTCCTGTCCCAGGGTGAAGCTGTACGAAGGGACCGAGATGGTGGCTGACTCCGGCGTGGTGATTGACACCTCCATGAGGGGTGGGAGGTTAGGTGTCTTCTGTTTCTCCCAGGAAAACATCATCTGGTCCAATCTGCGCTACCGCTGCAATGGTATGTCAACTGGCAATCATTTTAATACATTGCCAATTCTATGTTTGTGTCCAGTGTTCACTGTATTATTGCACAGGTGATATGTATGGGGCTTTGGAAATATAGCTAATGGACTACATTCATTACTAACACAGTTTTTTTGTTGGTTTATTAGACACTGTTCCAGATGACTTCAATCCGTACCGCAAACAGGTCCTCATGCACTTCAAGGTCTGAGGACTGTGTGAATGTCTGAGAAGCTGCCCAGCACTGTCTACATATGTGCCCACACACACCCTCTCCACACTGAAGGGTGACCTTCGTTGTGTGTGTGTGTGTGTGTGTGGGGGGGGGATCTGCATTTGCATTTGAACTGGAGTCACAGTAACGGTTTACAACATTTAAAACAACAAAACTATCAAATAGACGATGTCACAAAGTCCACGAACGAACGAGCTGTTAAACTAAAATATATGCTTGAAGGTGTTGATGCTTTCTCACTGGTGAGTGCTGCTGTTTTGGTTCCAACATTTGAGGACAAACATGAATGCATGCCACATGTTCATGTGCTAAGCTCATGTCAGTGTTAAAGCAGGACCATCATGAGACTTCAACACCTGCATGTTCCCAGTACAAATGAGTCAAAGTAGTCATATAGTATATGGCTATACATTCATGATCAAATAAAGGTTGAACGGAAGACAACAATTAACTATTGAGTTAGACTGTTACAGAAAAGCGGTTTCAAGTCATAACTAGAAAATGAATGAGTAGATCCTGCTATATACCCTGATGATACAAGCTGAAAAAGTCTTTTTTTTGGACTGCTATTTTGTTTATTTCATAACTTCAGTGCCCAAAGCTGTATGTAAGTCAGTAAATACTGTACATTCTCGCCAGTGGTTATAAACTGTATTGGTATTTGCTATTGGAATATAGTATGTAATAGTTTCAACTCAATAAAGATTTGTTATAAAATAAATCATTTTTTTACTCTATTGATGATATGTCCTTATTCAAAATAATTTGTTGTAGTTGTATTCGAAAGCAAGCTCTTATGTTTCTTCAATCTTTTCTCAAAAATGACCAAAACAAAGAAGGTAGATCTAAAAACTTTATTTACGTTTCGACCATTGTGTTGTATTGCACGAACCAGTGAATACCCCAACGTGTAAGAGAGACAGATCACATTACTCTACTGTCTGGCAAGACAGAAATGTTATTGTATGCATGCAAAAAGGCTCCATGTACATGTTCGTTCAAAACCTAAACCTCATTCTGTTCAAAAAAGTACAACACTGTCACACAGAATGATCAACGCACGTGTCTATGCTAAAGGATGTAAATGTATTTAGTGTATTCCAGTGTTAGTTAATCAATACTGTTAAAGGCCTGCATAAGAAAGCCATACCAGGTATCTATTTTCTACATGTCCCTCAAGCTCACATTTAAACGTACGGACACCAGCAGTATAGAGGGATGATATATACGATGACATATTTTAAGCTTAACTTTCCAGCTGTTAGCAAAAACAATGCCTATGGATCCCCTCAATGAAGCAATGGGGTCACAGCTTGTGTTGGTGAATAGATGTGCAGTTATTGACCCCTGATCTCATAGCGTATAGCACATCATAGACAACACTGGCTGGATTCCAATCTGAAAACGTGCTTCCTTGCTGTACTCTTCTGTTTCCTCAGAGAGAACAGACGCTACTCATAATAGGCTAATGCACCCGTGTGGTTGTCTTGTAGGAGACGTGTTGTGGTGCAGTCCCCTACTACTCCGTGGTGGTTACTTTGAGCAGGGGCTGCGGGAAAGGAGGGAGTTATCATATTGGAAGCCAGCTCTAGTGGACTAGGCATTGTACTCTCCTGTGGCAGCCAGCCAGTGGTCAGCAGGGGACAGTGCAGAAGCAGAGGGATTCTAACTCTACTGAATGAATTCCCCTGGTGTCTAGTGACATGAGTCCATTTGTAGACTCCTATTTAGCGCTCAGTCGAAGGAATTCTGTTGCGTAAGAGCTTGGTAAAGTCCCGCATTTCAATGGTATTGATTATGAAATGGTATGGAACTATAATGTTACTTTTAGAGTACGTCCTTCAGTTTGCCCCAGTTTTTACTACTACTACTACTACTACTACTACTACTACTACTACTACTACTACTACTACTACACGGTGTACTAATACTAATATTAAAGTCAAACTCAAGAGAACTTTATCTATCTGTTTTTATACTTTTATACTCACAGTAGCCAACTCCATCCACAGCTAAATGGAGAACCCAGGTGGTGGAGTCCCTAAGGTCTGGGAGGCCGGGACGAGTGCAATATTGGGAGGGCATCGTACAACAGTGCACCCCATCCCATACCTGCCTGGCCATGGGAAAGGTCCAGGAAAGTTGTGCATCCTCCCACAAATATCTGCTTCTGTTGATATTCAATGGTTCCCCCTCTGGTACATGCCAGAGACTAAATTACTTAATAAAATAAAATATCATAATATATAAGTAATATTATTCTACCAGCTTCGTAACTGCATCTATTCTAAGGTCAGCCCACACACACAGGTGCACACGCGCGCGCGCACACACACATCCTGCTGCACGCAAACTCTTTCACACGCAGACACAAGCACACGTATACTGCTTAACACACACGGACCCAATGAATAATCTAACAACATGCTCATACAGTAACCACAGCAACAGGTCTCCGAGCGACCGAGAGAATCTGTGTAACAAAACTAATAGGTTACTTTTGTTTTAGGAAAAAGAGATAACATTCATATTTGATGGGACAATTTAAAGTTAGAATCCTGCACAATGTGTCTTAACTGTTTTTCTAACGACACATAACTTACACACATCGAAGATGTGAAGGACGTACATTTAAAGTAGCCTACCAATAGAAAGTGACTTTCAGAGCGCCGAAAAATACATCGCTTAAAACACTTACCTTGTGTTTTATTGGAAGGGTTGTATTTGAAGATAGACACATATTTCAACAATAAACCTATCACAACTCGCAAAATTTGCAGCTTTCGTGCTTTAGGCTGTTAGTACGTCCACGGGCAATATCCTATACATTTTCCAACCAAATCTAACCTCCAAGACAGTTGCCGGATTTCTTGCCTTTTCCTAGTGTCCCTCACAATGGACCTCGCGCTCAACATAGCCAGGGCATGGGCAGTGGGCCCCGCCTCTACACACCAAACAAAGGCCACTAGGCAATGCTCACTGAGGCATGGAGTTGCCCCTCTTAAGGGCTATAACTTCGGACATTCTCTTCAGTTGAGAAAACACGTCCGCCTAACCCAGGCTGCACCTCATGTAATTGTTGGAGTAGCCTATTTCCCCCTGAATTTAGACGGTTACTATTATGAACTGCAATTCTCGACTGACCATAGTTTAAAACTAAGTTGAAGTACTCATTCCTCTCATTTTGCGAGCTCCCGTGATATGCAAAAGTACAGTAGCAATTGTGTTCACAGAGAAATTAAATTGGGTCCTATTCTTAATTTGCTTATGCTAATACCAACATCCAGTTATGTGTAACTGCTGTAGCCCGTAGTTACACTTGCATTCTAGTTTTTATGATTACGATTCTGCATAGTGATGAGCGTATTAGTGTTTCTTGAAACTTCACTTCCACCTGTTGTGGAAACTTTGGCACTGCAGTCCTGTCAACGCGGGGTGGGGGTACACTGACTGCATTCACCATAAAAATGTCCAACTTAGGGAGGATATTGGCATCTGATACGTCTTGAAACCATTTCTTTAACGTTGTATTTGCATTATTTTCCAACCAAGTGAAACTACCTTAATATGTAAACTTCTATATTTCAAATATAGAAATGATAAATGTCTGCAAGCTCTTTTTTCCTTTCAATGTCGAAGAAACTACCTACCCGTTATAGGACGTTGATTTGGATGTTCATCAGATTACCAAAAATAATAGTTCTGTACTAAAGCATTCCAGCAACAACAGGTTGCAAATAGAACAGGTTGCCATGTCCGCAGTAATAGTTTTAAATAGCCCCCGATGCTTAGTTGGAAGTCTGTGTGCACAGCGAGCAGTTGTTGCGCGGACAGCCGGTGTTCATTGCGTGTGATTTATTTAGCACCCGTTGAACACAAAAATCGCACTAGTTTGTGAACAGACAACAAGATAAGAAGCAGCCTTAAAGGGGCTTACAGAGGACCTGTTTAGACGGAGAGTCGTTGTCAGGAGCTGACTGTACAGCAGTGTGGAGGGAGTGTAGTGCCTGCATAACTTCCTAAAGGTGAGTCGAACTAGGCGAGAATTCACTTTCCTGTAGATTATTCATGGTCGATATAGTGCATTTCCCTCTAAATTCTCTCCAAAACATTTGAGTTCATTGGCTCACGCCAGAATAACCATTATGAACGATGGCAATTTCATGTTGATGGATCATATTTTATTTGAAAATTCTGAAAGAAATCTCGTTATACGTTTAATAGTTTTGCATAGCCAAGCCTGAGACATAAATGCTTCATATAACCTAGTTATTTTGGGGGAACCTACGTAAGTTAGCAGTCCAATAATATCCTGTTCAGTATGACAGAATCTGATACAAAATGAGTTATTGAGGAGTTTCAAAACCGCCGTATGTAACCGCTGAGCAACATCTGGTTATATATAGAGACAGAAAACCGCAAAGTCCAATTCTTAGAGAAACGACAGTTCTGTGTTTTTCTGTGACTTTGTTCAAAAGAAGGTCCCTTTCATAACTTGAGGTTTGACAGAAAACCAAATATCCTTCTGTATGTTGGTGTTTGACATGTCACCTCATTAATATCATACAAGGGTTTGACAGAAACAGATCTGACCCACGCATCCACACACCCCACCTTATCTCCATGGTGATGTCATGAGTCAGCAATGGGTTTGCGGTGTCAGTTTTTGGCAGTGTCGTCTAAATGTGTGGGTGGGTGGGTGTGTAGTGGTAATCTGTGGTCTGTATGGGTGGGACGTAGGGGTAAGTGTGTGTGTGGGGAAGCAAGATAGGTAAGAGGTACTTTGTGGAAGTGTATGGGGTAGTGTGTGTAGATATTTTATGTGTGGGGGGAGGAAGGGTGTGTGTGTGTTTGGAGGAATGGTGTAAGTTGTGTGTAGGGGTAAGTGTGTGTGTGTGGGGGGAGCAAGATAGGTAAGATGTACTGTGTGGGAGTGTATGGGGTAGTGTGTGTAGATATTTTTTTATGTGTGGGGGGAGGAAGGGTGTGTGTGTGTATTTGGAGGGATGGTGTAAGTTGTGTGTGTGTGTGGAAGGGGGGTTGTGTGTTTGCAGAGGCAGGGGAGTAGTGTGTATGTGCATGGGGGCATGTTAGGGTTAAGTGAGGGTTAAGGCTTTGTTGCCTCAGAAAATACCAGGTTTGTGTTTAATTTGCAGATGACTGTCAATGTTGATGAACACACACTAGTTCATTTATCATCTGAACAAAGTCTTATACTTGGATGGCGTGAACACAAATGAACGTAAATGCGGTTTGGACCGAGCAACAACCAACGAGAGGAAGCCCAGGGCCTACACAAGAAAACAAATCTGTTTAACGAGCATAGATATCTAAATGAGGATTTGTCTGAAGTTCAAATAGTAAATCAGCCTGTTGTGCCTAGCTCTGTCTTTTCCATTCTGTGAATGTCCGAGCAGCCATTGCTACACCTGCTTCTCTGTCTCCACCCTCCCCCCTGATCTTCCTGTCTCCTTGCCCACCTCTTCCTCCTTCCTACTCTTCCTCCCCCTCTGCCCTGATATTTCTACACAGGGAAGGGACACGGTGTATAGAGGTCAACAGGAAGTATATTTAGACAGCTCTATTTCTACCCCTGCCACTCCTGTAACTACCCCTCTTGGACACACATATACTGTACACACACTACCTCCCCCTTACGCACACTCACAAACACACTTGCTCCCCCACCCAACACACACACTCACTGTGACCCCTCCAGCACACATACATGCACTACCTCCCCCAGCCCACACACACACATAAACACACCAGCACACTTACCCCTAACAGACAAACACACAGGCAATATTTGAAATACTACAGTGTCTTTCTACCCAAATAGAGAAATAGTTAGACTTCACAGAGAGACATGTTGGGGCTTCGGTTCATACACTCCTTGTTTACTTTCTGCTAACTACGAGCAAACAGAGAAGGGAGAAGAGTCCACATTGTGAGTTGTGTTGTGGCTATGTGGCTTTAATGAGAAGTTTTTCTTGACAAGGTAACAAGGTAAATGCAATTCAAAATAATTGTGAATTTGTAAAGTACTTGTGGTCTAGCTAAGTAATTTTCTTGTTTTGTGTTTGCCGTTACAGAGTTCCTTAACAAAATGAACTGCATTCTACCATGACAGATACAAGGCCAATGAACTCTAAGTTTTGAGTAAACATATAGCATGAAGCTCAGGGGACAAGCAAATCTGTATTCTTATCAATGATGTGTTCATATACTATATATATAATAAGTTTGATACGATAAATTACTTTTTGACAAAGATCAGATGAACAAAAATAGCCTTTACTAAGTAGAGTTTGTTTACGGAGCAAACTATTTCAACTCTGTTCAGCTGACTAACAGAATGTTTGTTAACAGGCTGTCCATTTGTTATTGGCTGCGCTGAGAGCGGACCATGTAAAATCGCTGTTAATGGGTCCTCTAAGGATTCCCTGGCCCCCCTCACCATCTCACAGTTAGCATCCTTGAAACTAAGGTACCGTCTCAAATACGTGTCATGTGTTGTTTATTATGATCATGTGTAAAATGAATTTACCCCCCCCCACTTACCTAAAATAAGTGTTGGTATGATATGAATGGAAAGGTAAGGGCATATATTTCTCCGCTCAAATGTTACTGATCAGATCTTCTCAGTGTTTTCTAAGGATATCCTCTGATGTTTATTCCTATTTCGTATGTCTGGTAAAGCAGATTGTGTGCTGGGTGTGGTAAGCAGCCTTAGAGGCTGGGAGTGGACAGGGACTCTCTGGATGGACCATACATGGCTGTCATGGAGACCAACAGCAGTTGCATTACTGCTGGCATACCTAGGCTGCATTCAAGGTAGATCTTGTCTTCTATGTTTTTGTCCGTTGTACTAATTGTAAATGAAAGTGTCTTCTGTTACCCATTTCTTACATGAAATGACGCAGGTGCTAGCTATAACATTAGACATACACAGGATAGTTGATTTGCACTTGTTTCTGTGTCCTTACCAATGCTGACCTTCGAGTGATTGTGGGATGATAAAGTTAATATCTCTGTTACTGTTGATCATTTGCATTAGTGTATTATATGTTGTGAGGCGTTGTACCTCCATGGTACATTAAAATGTAATGCTGCTTTCCCTGTGCCCTCAGTTCAGGCGTCCTGTCGCATTCTCAGGTGCAACTCTGAGTTTGTGGCCTCTACGGGGGGCGGGGGCAGCAGGGAGGGGGCCAGTAATGCAGAGTACTGCAGCGCTTTGCGCTCCTTCGCCCAGTGCACCCGGCGCAGTGCCAGGGCCTGCCGGGGAGACCTGGTCTACCACTCAGCTGTGCAGGGCATCGAGGACCTCCTCATCCAGTATCGCTGCCCCAGAGAGGGGCCTACCGCCCAGCCGAGGCCCCTGCCCCAGGCCCCCATCTCTGGAGATGCCTGTCTCTATGAGAAGGGCTTTTTACAGCGTGAAGGTCGGGCTCCGGAGTACGTCCACTGTGGGGTGTTTGGGGACCCCCATGTGCGAACATTTCGAGATGAATTCCAGACTTGTGCAGTGCAAGGAGCCTGGCCGTTAATAGACAATGAATACCTATACGTTCAGGCCACCAGTACACCCATGACAGAAGGAGGTCACGCGTCAACCCTTACAAAGGTGGGTCGACCATCATGTTCTGCTGTTGCTCTGTTGTTGCTTTGTTGTTGCTCTGTTGTTGCTCTGTTGTTGCTCTGTTGTATCCATGATCTTTTCACAAGCAGAACTAAACTATCAAAACATTATCTGGTGAAATCAATGGGGCTTAACTCACTGGAGATCTGGTGGAACCAAATGTTAGGTTCTCTATGGAAATACCCATAGTTTTAAAAACCTATTGCTCCCTCCAGATAACCATCATCTTCAAGAACTGGCGCCAGTGTATCGAGCAGCAGATCTACCAGGCTGAGCTGGACAACGTTCCAGCGGCCTTCGTGGATGGCTCGGTGACCAGCGGTGAGAGGCGTGGCCAGCATAGCCTGACTGTACGCTCCCAGAGCCCTGGGCGCCACGCTGAGATAGCCGCCGCCCACATTGCCACCATCCTGGTGGTGCGTCAGAGTGGCCACTCCCTGGGTCTGTCCGTACGCACGCCGCGCGCCATCGCCGACGCCTTCACGCCCGAGCAGGACCTGCAGCTCTGCGTGTGGGGATGCCCAGCATCACAGAGACTGGAGACGTTAGCCTCTTACCTGTCCTTGTCCTCCTCCTCCCTCTCCTCCACCATGCCTTCCACAGTTGGCCCAGCACACTGCGCAGCCCTTCTTCCAACCAAGGATGTTTACTACCACGCTTGCCTTTTTGATCTCCTGGCCACAGGTGACCTCAACTCCAGCATGGCCTCTGTCGCCGCCCTAGAGGACGCCCGTGGAATGATCGTTGACCCTGAGAAGTTGCATCTGTTGCCTGTCACTGCAGCAGGGGACAGACCCACATCGTCTCTGCCTGTGGTCCTGGTCGTGACACTACTGGCACAATGGACCGCCAAACTATGGCGGACAGGGTGTGCGTGTACATGCTGGTGTTGAAGGGGTAGAAAAGCCGAACAGAGACACTTCTTTATCAGTCAGATGGGAAGGCATATTTTGTTCCATGATTCACGGTCTTGGTCTGTCAGCGCTTTGAGAGATCTAGGGATTTCAGACCTGTGTTTCCTCCCCTCAGGGAATACAGACAGGCGACACCTGCTGATAAAGGAGTGTTGATTGTATTTATATTTTTTACATTCTAGCATTTTCAACTTAATTGTCTTGCAATTCATTGTTGTACTTTATTGAATGTAAAAAGCTTACCACAGTGGAATCTGTGGGAACCTTGTCATTACAAATGTCTATGTAAGTTATTGTGTTTGTTGTGTCTGCGTGTCTCAGTTTAACACTGTTATTGAGCGCTGTCTATGTCTCTATATTTTTTAAGGGATATTTCCAGATTCAAGTGTCCTTTATTTTGTTTCAAATTTCTTTTAACAGCTTATTAAAACATAACAGCCTGCAGTTACAAAGTTAGTCATTGAAAACTGGATTAACTTTAAAGTTTACAATCAACTTCAACGATGATGGAGAAAATCTCTGGTTATCTTCCTTCAGGTTTGGGTTGATAGAATTAAAAATAGTAAACATATTGAAGAATGTTTTAATACATTTTATTTAATGTACATTATATGGTTTTAATGTGCGTTAATGTACATGACATTACCGTAATAAGATAAAGAGGATAACAGTCATGCTTTTATGAATATAGAGATCACGATAAAATGTGAGCACAAAAAATATACATGAAAAATGGGTAGGGAAATGTTTGCTATGACCACAGTATCAGCCAGTTATTTATGTTTTTACCTATTTAGCTGACGCTTTTATCCAGAGTAACCTGCTAATAGGTCAAGGACCTGAGGCTGATACAGTGTACTACTATACTACAATGACACTGACACAATAACATTGAGGACGAGAATGCAGCAATAACATCTCAATTGCACAACCACCGTAGTCTTATAATAGCTACTCCATTACAGTTTGTAGGCAGTGCCTAGTACACTGCCATCGAAACAATAATGTATATTAAGTGGAACATTCATAAGTCATTCTAGCTTCATGAAAAAAAAGAAAGAATAAGAGTTCATCAAATTCATTTTGTTGCAGTCCTGGATCAATACTTTCGATAGTTTACAGGTGTTTGGGTGGACCAAGGTGGAAGTGATTATCCAGATCCCATCTGTGTAATCAAAGGATCTACTGTTACCATCCCCTGCAGTTACAAGTACCCAGAAGAATATAGACCAGTTAGGGTGATCTGGTGCATAAACCATGAGATATGCCAGGAAACCACTCCAAAATTCTACGACAGTAACTCTGCCACTAACCATCCAGGTTTCAAATATATTGGAGATATGAATAACAACTGCACTTTACTGATTGAGAATATAAACATATCAAATGCCAACACATATAGGTTCAGATTTGAAACAGAGCCTACGAATGCATTGACAGGTCGATCAGGGGTATCCATCAAAGTCAGAGGTGAGGATGTTTTGCCTTTACATCTGATCCTAACATTCAATATGAAGACAGCATGTTAAACCGAGAGGTGTGTTATTTCCTGTAGAAATTGACAACAAAGTTAAATTGGAGGTGGAAGCTAATGATGATGGAGGCTCTAAAGAGAGAGTCACACTGACCTGCAGATTATCTTCACAATGCATCGTCAACAACCTGAAGATCACTTGGTACCAGGACAACACCATTTTACAGACGACAGGTACCACCCTTACCCTGAGTCCTGTGTCTGTGGGGGATGCTGGGAACTACTCCTGTGGTCTAGAGAGAAGCCCTCTCTCTCGCTCTGAAGCATACAGTCTCCAAGTAAAGGGTGAGTCAGAAGTGCTGTTCATCCAGGCTGAACTTGGGAGAAAATGTATTTTGTTTATTTAATAGTTTTCTGTGGTATATTTCAACTGTAAGTCATGGTTGTGCATGTCCAAACCTTATCCCGCACATAATTCTAGGCTTTCCCTCTATACACCCTCTGGAAAAGATGGCATTGGTGTAACCATAGCATGGCAACACATGATAAGAATGTCATTATTAATGCACGTTTCCTTCACAGAACCGTCCAAACCTACTATCGTTCCCACTGTTTCCACTGTTTTCATTAATCCCACTGTTCCCATTGTTGTGTCGGTCCTGCTGATTGTGCTGACCATCACAGTGGCCGCTATAATCCTTGTCATAAGGAGGTACGTCTTCCAATACAATATCATTATGCATCGTTCAAATTCAATCTCCCAATGATACATAAAAAAATGGATGCACCAGAACACGTGCAATGGCGGTGATCTCTCTTTCTCTTTCTTAAGGAGGAAAGCAGAAGACCCAAAAATGGAGAATCAGGATGGTGTAATCACTCTGGTAAGTTCAACACCCACAAACCTTACCTAAAGCACACAAATACACGGACATGTGACAGCTCCCTTGCATGCTCCGTCTCTCTCTCTTTCTCTCCCTCTCTCTCTCCCTCTCTCTCTCTCTCTCTCTCTCTCTCTCTCTCTCCCTCTCGCTCTCTCTCTCTCTTTCTGGTCAAGCCTGCAGATGCCATGTACAGCAGCATCAGAAAAACTACAAGGAAGACGAGACATGACCCAAACCCCCACCCAGAGGAGGAAGTTAATTATGCTAGTGTCGATTTCCAGAACAGGACTTCCTCCAGGTATTGTTGATGACAAAAAAGCTTGTTGATGCAACATCAGTATTTCTTAGCAGAGTTGTCACATACTAGATAAGATTAAACTTGCAAAAAGCTCATGTTCATGTTGAAATAATATGTTGACCCCAGAAACCAGCATTTGTTCTAAATAAGTAACACCACAAATTGAATCAAGTGCCCCGAAACATCTTTATTCAAATATCTGTGAACTTGATTGACCTGGTCTGGTTATTTGAGATACTGTATATTTGCTTTGTCTTGTTTAAAAGGAACAGGTCAGCTATCGATGGAAATCTGCTGAACCTTAATCACAATTTGTGTTGTTTATTTTGCTCATAGGCCTGCTAATATCAAACAGGAAGAGGATCCTGTCATCTATAGCTCAGTGACCAGGTACTGAACATACACTGCATGCCTCTATAGCTTAGAGTTCAGGTACTGAACATACAGAGCGTATCTCTGTAGCTTAATGTTCAGGCAGTGAAGATGCCTCTACAGCACAGTTTCATAATGGATTAAGAATGACCATGAAGCCACAGCTTGGTCTAAGTTACCATTTAAAGTGAAACATTTGGTATTTTCTTGAGTTTTAATGTTCAAAATTACAAACCAACATGAATCCTGTTTGTCCCAACTATGTGCAATTAAGGGGTATCTTTTAAGAAACTTTTTTTTCCCACAGCTGAGAGACTACCCTGATGTTTCAGGCTTTTGAGTTCAGTCCTTGTCTCTTGTGATAAAACAGTAACTGGATTCACCTTGTATTTGATTTGTGCAGATGTCAGTGAAGAGCATTTGAAGACTTGCCGTTCACCAAAGCCTTGTTGTCTTGCAGCCCTTTATCAGTATTGTAACCTTATGCTTTACTATGACACGTCAGTTGGGTCTAACTTCAGTTTGACCCGATGATTCCATTTTAGTTTTCTTTGTTGTGTTATGGCGCTATGGCCAACTTTCTCCGTCCAATCTGCTTCTCTTGTACTGTTTTATTTAGAAATGTCTGTACAATCTTTGCTTTTGATGTTTATATACATAAAGACTCCCAACTTGATTAAATGATGTGTTCCACCTTTGGGCTATCCATTTTTTTCACAGTCAAGCAATCAGGTTAATGAGATCCAGGGATTCAACAAACTATTTGAGATGTCTTATATTGATTTACTGTGATGATACTGTATTGTAAATGATCAATTATGACTTATAAGAAAATGATGCATTTAGTCTGCAATCTCACATGTTTAAGTGCAATCATCCATACATGCAAATAGTTAATACTGACGCAGATATTGCTGTTATGTATCAGTTCAATGAGACATACAGTGAGTTTCACAAACACAGCTTTTGGGGAACTATATATAATACTTGTAATATACTTGTAACACATAAAGCATAATTTTAGGAAAGTTTATTCCTTTTACCGTGTGCTTTGGTATGTAGTATAAAAAGGAGGCACATTATTTCATTTTTAAGAAGTTTCTGGAAAAGAAAGTCAAATCATCATCCTTTTTTGCTGTCAGTTATCTAAGTGTCATTCTGCATCATTGAGGTCAGTCATGTTTTCATGGTGGTACATAATGGCTGAAGAAAGACATTGCTATACAGAGAAGAGGAAAAGTAAAGAGAGAAGTGACAAGTTTGAGAAGTTAGACAGACTAAAAGGAGTAGAGACAAGTCTAGAGGTATACTGGGGAGAAGTAGAGAGAAGAGGAGCGATAGAGAGAGACAAGGAGGGATAGAGGGAAGAAGAGAAAAGATATGGAAATAATGAGTAAAATCCTTGAAATGGGATCCAGGCCAAGAAGAAACCTCCAGATCTTGGTTCTACATTTCCTGCTTGGTGAGTATTGAACTCATACAGAAGAAACTAGTGAACACATTCATGTAGAAAAGACCACGGAACAGCTGAAAAGATCAGACCAAGACACAGATCCGTTCATGAGAGACTGCACAATGGCAACACATCCCACTCTGCATTTTCTGTCACTTTGATAAACACTTGTTTTAACTGAACGGTTATCATCAAGGTAAAATGGTTCAGCCCATACAGAACAAATGAGCGAAGCCTGATTCAGGCATGGCCCTCGGCAGCACGCGCCATCTTGTTCGTTGACTACACTCGGGTTACATGAAGCCCATAGGTCCATATCTAATGAAGTGGCAATAAAGCTTCACGGACACATGTACACTTGTTGTAGGCTGTATTGATTCTACGCTGTTGCTACCCTCCACCATTCCAAAATCTATTGAATGCCAAATGGTTCAGTTATACATTTTATGGTTTCTATGAGTTCTTCTTGATTGGACAGCCATTAAGGAAGTGCCTGCAGCTGTCAAATTAGCACCTGCGCCTATAGATGTGCAGGAGTAAGAAGGCATAAAATGTCCTCATTAATCTACTTACATGTATTTACATATGACACGAATATCTGCAATCACAGGTGTGAAATGTCCGTACGCACGCCGCGCGCCATCGCCAACGCCTTCACGCCCGAGCAGGACCTGCAGCTCTGCGTGTGGGGATGCCCAGCATCACAGAGACTGGAGACGTTGGCCTCTTACCTGTCCTTGTCCTCCTCCTCCCTCTCCTCCACCATGCCTTCCACAGTTGGCCCAGCACACTGCGCAGCCCTTCTTCCAACCAAGGATGTTTACTACCACGCTTGCCTTTTTGATCTCCTGGCCACAGGTGACCTCAACTCCAGCATGGCCTCTGTCGCCGCCCTAGAGGACGCCCGTGGAATGATCGTTGACCCTGAGAAGTTGCATCTGTTGCCTGTCACTGCAGCAGGGGACAGACCCACATCGTCTCTGCCTGTGGTCCTGGTCGTGACACTACTGGCACAATGGACCGCCAAACTATGGCGGACAGGGTGTGCGTGTACATGCTGGTGTTGAAGGGGTAGAAAAGCCGAACAGAGACACTTCTTTATCAGTCAGATGGGAAGGCATATTTTGTTCCATGATTCACGGTCTTGGTCTGTCAGCGCTTTGAGAGATCTAGGGATTTCAGACCTGTGTTTCCTCCCCTCAGGGAATACAGACAGGCGACACCTGCTGATAAAGGAGTGTTGATTGTATTTATATTTTTTACATTCTAGCATTTTCAACTTAATTGTCTTGCAATTCATTGTTGTACTTTATTGAATGTAAAAAGCTTACCACAGTGGAATCTGTGGGAACCTTGTCATTACAAATGTCTATATAAGTTATTGTGTTTGTTGTGTCTGCGTGTCTCAGTTTAACACTGTTATTGAGCGCTGTCTATGTCTCTATATTTTTTAAGGGATATTTCCAGATTCAAGTGTCCTTTATTTTGTTTCAAATTTCTTTAACAGCTTATTAAAACATAACAGCCTGCAGTTACAAAGTTAGTCATTGAAAACTGGATTAACTTTAAAGTTTACAATCAACTTCAACGATGATGGAGAAAATCTCTGGTTATCTTCCTTCAGGTTTGGGTTGATAGAAGTAAAAATAGTAAACATATTGAAGAATGTTTTAATACATTTTATTTAATGTACATTATATGGTTTTAATGTGCGTTAATGTACATGACATTACCGTAATAAGATAAAGAGGATAACAGTCATGCTTTTATGAATATAGAGATCACGATAAAATGTGAGCACAAAAAATATACATGAAAAATGGGTNTGTGATCAATACTTTGATATTTTACAGGTGTTTGGGGGGACCAAGATTGGAAAGTGAATTATCCAGATCCATTCTGTGTAATCAAAGGATCTACTGTTACCATCCCCTGCAGTTACAAGTACCCAGAAGAATATAGACCAGTTAGGGTGATCTGGTGCATAAACCAGGAGATATGCCAGGAAACCACTCCAAAATTCTACGACAGTAACTCTGCCACTAACCATCCAGGTTTCAAATATATTGGAGATATGAATAACAACTGCACTTTACTGATTGAGAATATAAACATATCAAATGCCAACACATATAGGTTCAGATTTGAAACAGAGCCTACGAATGCATTGACAGGTCGATCAGGGGTATCCATCGAAGTCAGAGGTGAGGATGTTTTGCCTTTACATCTGATCCTAACATTCAATATGAAGACAGCATGTTAAACCGAGAGGTGTGTTATTTCCTGTAGAAATAGACAAGAACATTAAATTGGAGGTGGAAGCTAGTGATGATGGAGGCTCTAAAGAGAGAGTCACACTGACCTGCAGATTATCTTCACAATGCATCGTCAACAACCTGAAGATCACCTGGTACCGGAACAACACCATTCTACAGAAGACAGGTCCCACCCTAACCCTGAGTCCTGTGTCTGTGAGGGATGCTGGGAACTTCTCCTGTGGTCTAGAAAGTAGCCCTTTCTCTCGCTCTGAAGCATACAGTCTCCAAGTAAATGGTGAGTCAAAAGTGCTGTTCATCCAGGCTGAACTTGGGAGAAAATGTATTTTGTTTATTTAATAGTTTTCTGTGGTATATTTAAACTGTAAGTCATGGTTGTGCATGTCCAAACCTTACCCTGCACACAATTCTAGGCTTTCCCTCTATACACCATCTGGAGAAGACGGCATTGGTGTAACCATAGCATGGCAACACATGATAAGAATGTCATTATTAATGCACGTTTCCTTCACAGAACCATCCAAACCTACTATTGTTCCCACTGTTTCCACTGTTGTCATTGTTCGCATTGTTGTGTCGGTCCTGCTGATTGTTCTGACCCTCCCATTGGCCGCTGCAATCCTTGTCAGAAGGAGGTACGTCTTACCCTTATTTCATGGCCTGTTGTCAATTGTTTTACTCTTTTTTTTAAATGAACATACAATTCATAGTGGATAGTAGGGGATAATGTGGATTGTACAAAACCTTTAATGAATTAATTCAGAATTTGGTAACCCTATGCTTTGATGCTTGTGTTCTTTCTTAATGGAAAGTGTGCAATACAATATCCATGCTACAGTGCAAATCGAAAGTTAAGGAATATTCAAGGTTTGATACTGCACCTTGAATATTCGTTCTTTGCTCTAATGTGCATGTCTCTTCCTGTATTTAAAGGTTGACAGCAAATTACCCAAATAAGGACAACAAAAAGAACGTTGAGACACCGGTCTGTCTCACAGCGTGTCTCACATACACATTACAACGCACAAACATACAACCACACTCAAGCCAACACGCAAGCACAGCCAGAATAGAAATTTCACACATACTAACACCACCGCATGCACACATTCACATGCCCACATGGCGATACCTGTCATCCCCTTAAGATGGTGATATATGTGCTCATAATTATTTGAAGAACAATTAGTAAAATCACCACTTAGACAGTGACAGCCTACATGTTTACAGCACTGTAAACAAATTAAGGATTTAAAATCACAAATGTATCTCCTGTGTTTCACTGTGCCCCCCGGTTCTCTCTCTCTCTCTCTCTCTCTCTCTCTCTCTCTCTCTCTGGTAAAGCCTGCAGATCCTATATACATCAACTTGAAGGAGGCAGTCACACGGGAGAGCAGACAGGATGTAACCATGCTGTCAGATGAGGAAGTAAGTTTTGCCATCATTCTTTTGCAACGTTTCCTCAAACAAAACTAAGAAATGGAGAACAAAACATTCTCCATTCGCTTTTGAATGACTCACACATTCAAAGATGCCAAGAACCATGATAACATACATTCGCAATATCCTTGAAATGATGTTGAAAGTTTGTTGTTCACATTTTTTATTCGCACTTGTAGAAACATTTAATAAAACCAAATGCTCCAGTTACATTACTGTTTGATAATCCAACTGATATATTGAACAGCCTCTGCCCACATCTTCCAGTTAATTTGTTCCTGGACCTGCTGAATCTACGACTGTCTTTTTTGTATTGTATTATGTCTTAAATATTGTACATGTATTTTGCTCCAAGGACTACTGAGCTCCTGTAGGAAGATAACTTGTTATCTATAGCTCAGTGTCTAGGTATTGAACATACCTCTATAGCTCAAGTCCAGTCACTGAACATCCCTCTGACATGACCTCATGCAACGTTTTTCCATGCCAAATATGGGGTTTCCTCTGTAGCTCATCAGATATGTGTGAGTTCCATCTCAGTTGAGGACTCACTCCATTCTTACTGTACCTTCCCTGGGTTCAAATCCAGCCTTGGACCTTTGCTGCACGCCTTCCTCTTGCTCACTGCCCTTTCTGACACTTTTCACTTTTTAACTGTCCAACAAAGCGTGGAAAATGCCCCCCCCCCCATGTTATATATGAAAAATATTGGATTATGTAACACTATAGTGCTAAAGATCTTTGGATGCTTTAAGAATGCGAAATACATTGAATATTGACTGCAATTGCAAAAGTTTTGGCTAAATGTGTGAGGCAGTATACTGTTTCACTCAGTTTCAAGAAAGGTCCATTCTTTTGTGTCGAAACACTCACACACTGTGTCATGTGCCAAGATGTCGCTTAGCCCAACAACGTCTTCCTTCATTTCAGCAGCTTGGAACCGCTGCCAGGAGTAACCCTTGACCTTTCTGACCAATTCAGAAAAAAGCCTGACCACCTGAGGCAACTCCATTTACATAACAGTAGCCTCCCATGCCATGGAACATATTATTATGCGCATGTTGTGCTATATAAGTAGTCATGTATAGTAAAGACAGTGTATGTTGTTGAGAAGCGCTTTTTAAAAGTATTTGTTTAAATAAACTTCACATCCTGCTTTCGGAAAGGATTGATTGCTTTGATCTGTGGGTGTTAAAGGATTGTAATCAACACGGTCAATCATTAAATTCAGACCTGCACCGATGATTGGACGGCACGAGACCGAATTCAATTATTGAACAGGCAACTTGTTTGTCTGTCTACCCCCGACAGTATTCGAGTTCGTGTGATTTTGGAGCGATGGCTTTTAATGGGAAGGGGTAAGACATGGTTTGAATAATTTCAAGCTCAATTACGAGGTATGCCATACCTATCCCGCCTTTAACAGCAGCCTACTTGTCTTTGACATGTTAAGACAACTAATAAAGACATTTTGCATACAGGTATGTACAATAGTTTGACATTCCCATTAGAGTCAACTGGAACGCTTCTTCACAGGTCGGAATTCCAAATGTCAACGTCACCATAGAAACAAATGTAAACACGGAAGTTGAGCTGGAAGTCACTGATCTCAAAATTAAACTCTAAAACAATCTTTGCCAACACTTTTAATATACCAACTTTCAACGTGGTTTTACGTGGAGTTACCTTACTTTCACAACTGTACAGTGAGGTATGACACGGGAGCAGCAAACTTATTTTAACCCGCAGGTCAGAGTCATGCTGTGAATACCTGCCGGTAAAATGCAAATGTTTAAGGAATTGGATGGGCGCTCAGATGTATACTCGCATGAAGCTTCAGTCTTAGTGAGTCCTAATGACCTGATTGCTAAGAGATACAGGGTTCTACAAAGACTTGGTCGTGGAAGTTTTGGCAGTGTTTACCTAGTTCAAGACAACAAGGCAAGAGACGAGGAGCAGCTGTAAGTATATCTGTAGCCGTATTCATCTTCTGGAAAATTGCATGTGTAGATCTGAAATAGGTTTTTCCAATTTGACGGTTGCAATTATTATGCTGTTCATTTCTCTCTTGAAACAGAGCATGGGGTCCAGTCTTGAATACGCTATACGCTCCATCACCATTCATTCTCCTATAGGGGGCAGCATTAGCCTGCTAATCCACCTTTCATCCATTTAAATCTGTGTACCTCCACAAGCGATAACGGGCAACTACATTCTTCTCCTTTATCTCTCTACCGTTCTCTCTCTTCCCCACTCGGACTTGCCCTGACTCTCTCACTTCTGCCCTCCATCCCCCTGGATCTTTCTGTCTCATATTAACCCTGTCCCTCCTACCCCGGTTTCTCTCTCCCTTTCTTCCTCTCTGGTCCTTTTCACATGTCATTCCCTGGAAAGTAAGTCTATTTGTTCAGCATCACTGGCTGTGTGCTAATAAATCATATTTAACCGCATCGCAGAACAAACTCCTTCTGAGAATCTTATTGAAGAGTGTCTAAAGGAGTCCAATTTCCTCAATGGTTTTTAATATAAGTTACTGTACTGTACAATATCACTCAAAACAATGGACCCGGATGAATTGGAATGGGTTTTTGTCAGATATGTGTGCATGTGTGTGTATCTTGTCATTAGTAGTTTAAATACAATAACTTATATGCAGGAGATTTAGAATTCCTTCTTTCAAACAAACACCAGATCTCAAAACTGCATATCTCACTACAAATTGAATGTGGATGCCAAGTCAGTCTATGTCATAAGGCTCCATCTCATTGAGCTCTCAGCCCCATAGCTCTTTGTACCCACAGATGCCACACTGTCGATCTAGCCCTGCCCAGCCCTGCCAGCCTTACCCAACTCTGAACTTCATTCAAAAAATAGGAAATCTTTCACATGCAGAGTCACAGCAAGAAGCTCATAGGCAATCGGCATGGCTCCACAATGCTACAGTGGATGTTGTAGCCTGCAGATGCTGAGTGTGTGATGTGTCGATGGGAGTTCCTCACGACACTCGTCAGCAACTCATGTCCACTAAAAATAGATCTCATCAATCATCTGGTCCGATCAGGACTCCGCTCATGAATCACTTGCTTGAGAAATTGATGTCTTTTTGTGGGATTGCTTGGTCTATTCCATTAAACTGTCCTTCAGTTGGACTATCCACGATGATAAAAGAGGTCTAGCTACCCTTCCTGAAACACCCCCTCTAGAACAAAGTAATTCAAGGACTTTGAAAAAAGTTTGGATTGAATGAATTGTGACCATCTCCATCACTTATAAGTTTGAACACATTATAGATTTGATAGATTTTTCTCTGTCCCCATTTTTTTTTGGGATCTTCAACCCCCACTAATTAGCCTATGCCTTATTCATGGGGAACATTTTTGGTATTGTATAGGTCCATCAGGCCTGTCTCTTGAACAGTGTTGGTTTTGGGGATCCTGAATAGGATGCGAGACAAGCCCCCCCCCCCCCCCCCCCTTGCAGAAACAGAGGGTACAGCTGTTTCACATCAGCCTCGCTCTCTTTTTAATAAGACTTCACACCCACCCCATCCATCTTATCGTTTAATTGCTATGTTCAAATGATTGACTCGAGAATGAAGAGCGATGCATTCGGTTGCCTGTTTAATAAACAAGACTGACAGCTAGCCAAAGCAGGCTCCCCTCCTATTTATTTAATTCCTACTGATTAGTGTGTGCAGTGTTCTGGAAAAGGGCAGAGTTACAAGTCTAGCCCTACTGGTTAGCCCAACTGTTGACAGTGTTGATCATTCCATTTTCTGTATACTGTGTGTGCACTAAGATGGAAGGAGCGACGATGCTGGCAGACTACTGTACTGAAGGTAGCAGCTGATTATAGGCTAATGCATTTAGACTGGATGCATCATCAGGACGTCAGGGACATATACAAGCTTTTTCTGAAATGCATATTGATGTGGATGGTTCGTTGAGTTTAATGGGAAGTTACTCAAATTTTAAGAATTTATATTGCCAAAGGTTTCCTTTTCGGTTCATCCAGTAGAATGTTTTCGTCTTTTATATGGATCTCTCTTTCTTCGCCCCTCCCATTGACCTCCTCCAGGTGTATCTCTATGTCCTCACTGTGACCCACTTAAATTTATTTTCCTCCATTGCTTTAGTGCTTCACCATCTCTGTTCTATCTCTGCTCCACCCATCTTCCTCCTGTACTTCTCTCTGTTTCTCCCTTTCATTTATCTCTCCCCAGTAACCCTATGATTTGATCCACACTGTATCCCCCCCTGCTGATATTTTACCTCACACCTCTTTTCCCTCGATCTTTCTCTGTGCCTCCCCTTCTTTTCCTCCTCCTCCACCCTTATCCTCTCATTCTTTTCCCCACAGTGACAGATTCCTCCTACCCTACCCCCCTCCTCCCCACAGTGACAGATCTAGGGCTCCCCTGGTCTTAATTGCTCCATGTGTTTAGTCTCCTGTATCTGGGCTGGCAAGCTACCTTCTAACCTGCATCAGTCCTCCAGGGACTCCCCTTTCCCCTTCTTCCCCCTCCCCCTTTCCCATTCTCTCTTTCTCTCTTTCCGCCTCTCTTCCTCTCTCTCTCTGTCCCTCCTACTGTTTCCCTCCCTCTTCCATTCCTCTTGTCTCTCCACCTGTGCCCCAGCTCCCCCATCTCCCTCTCTTACTCTCTCCCTCTGAGTCTCTTTCTCTTCCTTTGACTCCCCCTCCTCTGTCTCTTTCTCGATCTCTCCCTCCTTCCTCCCCCCTCTCTCTTAGTATGGTGCTCATATTGTAATTGGAACCTCTGGGACACTCTGAAATATCCATGCAAATGAGTTTAGATTGTTCCTTAGGAAGGTAGTGAGACTGAGGGGATGGTGGAGGGCGGCTGGACGTTTGTAGCGCTTCAGAGTCTAAAGACGACTTAAGTGTTCCTGTTCTTCCTGTGAGTTGCCTGTGTGACTGTCAATGCCAATAAATGAAAACATAGTCACAAGCATGGAGTTTACTGTAGCTACTCTATCTAGGTTCAGATATAATTCACAAGAAGATCGAATGGGGACGTGGAATTATTTATCGGGTGGTATGTCTGTGGGTGGCATCCTGTGTGTGTGTGTGCGCGCGCGAGCGTATGTGAGGAGTTGTAACTGTTTTTCTTTCCCCCTCATTGACCCCTGACCCCTCCTCAGAAAGGTACTGAAGGAGATCCCTCTGGGAGACCTGCTCCCCAACCAGACAGTCCATGCCAGCCGAGAGGCCCAGCTGCTGTCCCAGCTCCACCACCCAGCCATCCTCACCTTCTACAGCAGCTTCCTGGAGAGGAACTCCTTCTGCATCATTACAGAATACTGCCAGGTAAATGCAGCCACGCCACGTACCTGACCAGCGACTGCCGAATCAACCAAACTGAACACCTCAACCGAACACTGAACCTTCACTTTGATTTACTTCACTGCTGATTCTGATTCTGAAGGACGTATCCCACGCTGAGCTGGTATGCATATAGGCACCCGAAGACAAGTATAGACACATGCTTATGCTCTCAAGTCCACCTCTCAGAGCACCCATTACAGACACAATGCCATTAAGATCTCTCAGTGACTCTCTAAAATACCCATTAGGTCGACAAAACGTCACATTCTCTGAGGCCATGTAAAGGTGGCTATGGACATTTTTCTCACAGATTGGATGTTAATGGTGGTACCAGAATGAGATAGACTTAAAACATGGCTCTCTGTGAGAGTCTGTGGAATGTGTTCATCTGTGCCGTGGTGTGTGTGTGTGGTTGTGTGTGTGTGTGTGTGTGTGTGCATGTGTGTGTTTGTGTTTGCGATCCCTTCCCTCTTGTGAAAGTGTACTCAATGTCGATTTGTTTCTGTTAATTTTTGAGGGCACGTTGTTCTCCCTGCATACCATCTCCATCTCATTGCCACAGGATAGGGACTTGGACTGCAAACTGGAGGAGGTAAGAGAAGCTGGTCAAAGTTTACCTGAGACCCAGATCATCGATTGGCTGATCCAGCTGCTTCTTGGACTTCATTACATGCATGAAAGGTGGGAACCTTTGTTGCGACTAGCCAGTTGTGTGCTCTTCCTCCCCCAACCAATAGTCTACGAGCACATATAACCAAGTAGACTATGTTAAAACCTCTCCTTGGTATAAATACAGCCCACTTGCACCATCGAAGAACTAGCTTTTCAGTGACGTCGCTGGCTGAAGGTGGGCGTATAAGGTGGACTGTATTGATGGAGGTGGGCTTGAGTCTGGAGTACCTGAAGTTGGGTTGGAAAAGAGTCCAGCATGGACAAGAGAAGGAAGAAATGGCGTCATGACGACACCTGTTACACATCCCCCAGTGTCTGCTGTTGTGACATGACGGCAAAGTTAATTAAAGTCTCTATCATTTCCATAGGACACAATGACGTCTTTCTTTTTGGATGACCCTTGATTTTAAAGTGTGAACAGTCCCTCAGGGCACCTGAGGTTGTGTGGCAGACAGTGTTGTGTTCGCTCTGTCACACCTCACGGGTTTGGAGGACCTCAAGCTGCAATAGGCTGTCATGCTCTGACAGAAAAGGGTTGTAAAGCCTGAATGCTTACCAAGTGGCACAGCTCAGGTTGAAGAGCCGTTGCAACAGGAGGCGGACGTGGCGTTGACAAAACCTTTTGTTTGTTCCTCTCACTTGCAGGCAAATCCTTCACCGGGATCTGAAGGCCAAAAACATCTTCTTGAAAAGGAACCTTGTTAAAATTGGTAAGTGGGGCCATGGGAGTTTTGGATGTCCGTGTACCCTTAAGCAGGGATGGCGTGAGCCTCTCATGGTAGATTGGAAAGCTCAACACGTGTGCAGGGACAGTGGATGCTTAAATGTGAAGAAGTTGTCTGGATGAAGTAATGGTAGAAGTTTGTAAAATGATGGAGAGTTGGTCGTACTGTCCTAAAGTTTGATGTACTTAAAGGTCATGAATCTCCTTGCACTCTATAACCACTGGGTTTATTGCTATTTTGAGAAGGACAATAGAAATCAACTTAGAGATCAGTTTGATGCATATTTTGTTGCCTTCCTCGTTGTAGGTGATTTTGGTGTTTCCTGTCTCCTGATTGGGTCATGTGACCTGGCGACTACATTCACAGGAACCCCCTACTACATGAGCCCGGAAGTGCTAAACCAGCAGGGCTACAACTCCAAGTCTGATATCTGGTGGGTCAACATTCAGACAATGAGCCCGAGTTTGAAGGTTTAGCGTTTGCAGCGAGTGAACGAAGCTTAGTTCTGCTATCCTGTGGCTGCTTCCTATGCTATCTCTCTATCTCAGAGGAATGATCTAGGGTGGTGTGTTAGAGTGGAATAGGAATTCAAATCCGAAAAAGGTTCACTTGCTTTACAGCTAGACATCAAGAAACATGCATTGCATGAAAGCATATGACACCCGTAAAAATGTGTATGGAATTTCTCGCGCATTCAGACGCAAGACTGAGCATTTTCCAGCATTTCCTGGCAACTTCAAAGCTCTCCAGAATCAAAGGAAGCCTCACTGAGTTGAATGATTATTGTAAGATGCGATGAGTAGAAAGGTGTCGGAGGTTGGAATTTACCAGTCAACAGAAACCAACCCCATGCTTGTCTAATCAGAAACAGTCTTCCTTGAGATTGGGGAGTATCATATGTTACGAGCAATGCTGAATAGCAGTAAAGCAGATTGTCTGACATAGATGGACTTGAAGACATGGTTGCAGATATGGACCCCCATAGTACATCCAAATAAAACAATCAATAAATCACTTAAATTGAAGTGAACTTGGCACTATGTCATGCTGAATAGAGCCATCTGCCATGGGACCAATCTCTGCTATCTTCCTCTCTCACACAAGGCCTCCCTGGACCGTAAATCTATTTTCCCAAGGAAATGACCACTAATCTAAGACTGGGCACAGGGAAATTGGGTTTTTGCAGAGAGAGCGAAAGGGAAGGGGGGAGAGAAACTGTAGATAGCATGAAACAGAGGCAGGGAGAGAGAGAGAGAGAGAGAGAGAGAGAGAGGAAGGCAGGGGCGACTGGAGAGATAGCATTGATCTCCAGCACAGATAGATACACCCCTCCTAGGGTAGAGTGTTGTTGACTCAACACCACCACCCACACCCACACCCCCCACCACACCCACACACCCCCTACCCATACTCCCACCCTGTCTGCTTCCACAAGCCACACTAATGAGAAGAGAATTCAAGCCTGTATCATTATAATGCCTTTTTAATAAGAAAGCAGTCAAGTCTTGCAGACAAATGGTGAAAATGCCTTTGTTCACATACCGCATTATTATAGGGTTGAAAATGCAATCTGAATTGTCCAGCATTTCAATACTGTCAAGAAAGTATCCCTGTTTGGATGAATCAATCAATCAATCATCTTAGCTATTATTATCTGACTTGTGATAGGGATTGCCGAGGTTTGAAATGAGAAAGTAAAAGGGATGGAAAAAGACAAAGCAGGCGAATGATTGGTAAATAACCCGCAACACACTTTCTAAAATCCCATTTCCTCTATTCTGATGCTATCATGAAAGCTGAAGCTCATTTATCCAGACAGATTTCTCCAACCTACTGCATATTCTTCTACTTTCAGATTCCAATATGATTATTCATAGCCGCTCTTGGCTTTTCTTTTATGACTATGAGATGTATATGAGATGTGATTTCACCTCTCAAGATTATGTGTGTGTGTGTGTGTGTGTGTGTGTGTGTGTGCATGTGCATGGTTTCTGTTTATTCAGCATTAATCCTTCAGGATACATCAAACTCACACAAGTCTATCTTTGGGATTATAGATAGTGGAATATGAGCCCAAATGGATTTTCTGTTTCAGTTACATCCAGTATCAGTTTGCACTGCCATAAATGTGTCCTTTATATGGATCAACAAAGTTCCTCCTGACCTCATCACTGCCCAGGTACATGGGGGTTCAGGGGTTACCTTGGCTTCCAGAAAAAGACCTTCACTGTTATATGAAATAGGTTGGGACTTGTTATATGGTATGTATGTGTAATAGGGTAGGGAGGGGATAGGATTGTATCAAACGTTATACGTGTACGTCATACATCATACATCATACCTAGGCGTTCAGGAGTTGGGTCACGGTGAATGTTGGGGACATCCTTTGAGATTGTATTGAGCTTGTGTTGTAACGTGCAATGTTTACATGTTATAGGTCAGTGTGTTTCTCAGGTATAAGAGGAGTGTGTTTGTGTTTTGATTTCGCAGGGCGCTGGGATGTGTCCTGTACGAAATGTGTTGTCTGGTGCACGCCTTCGAGGGTCACAGCTTCCTGTCTGTGGTTATAAAGATCGTGGAAGGGGAGACTCCCACCCTGCCTGAAGGTTACTCACCAGAGCTCAACTCTGTCATGCAACGGTGAGACACGTCCGAACCACACGATGTAACCCAGCAGAACTATTTCTGACTTTCAAACTGATCCTTCTGACCCCAGGATGCTTGAGAGGAACCCTTCCTCGAGAATCTCCGCTGAGGAGGCTCTTAGGACCTCGATCATAGAGACCAGCATGCAGGTTAGACGATGTGTCCTACATTCAACTAGCCTGAGGGTTCTATCACAACATTACCAGTTCTGCATGCAACTTGCATACAGGCTAGACAAGACAACATCAACATATCTCCTAAACACAGCCGTACAAGCATTACTAGTGAGTAGTATTTAAGTCCCAAGTCATGTTGCTTTTAAAAATGCATCTACATGCTTTTTTTGACTGACCTAATATAAAGACATTTCAGCAACATAATCCACTTTTACGGGCTAATAAGATGCAAGTACAGTATTTGACTTTCTATCATATTTATTTATCAAGTCAATATCTTCTCAGGCCAAACGGGTTCATACCCTTTTCAAACCAAGTGTTCCAGTCGTTTTTCCAGCACTTATTGATTTCATTCAAATACAGTTTGAGAATCACACCGCTCCATGTCTGTATCACATACACACACACGCGCACACACACAAGCACACACACACAAGCACATACGCACACACACACACGTGCACACACACAAGCACATACGCACACACACACACGCACACACACACACAAGCACATACGCACACACACACACTCAGAATAATATGCGCAAATACGGCAATCTCATTTAAAAAGCTATAAGCGTGTGAAATAGTTCACAGTGATGCTGTAAAGTAATAAGCATTTCTAACAAGCAGATATTGTTGCATTAAACATGTTCATAAGTCCCTCATAAGCCCAGTGGGGTTCCCTCTGACTGAGCTCCCAAAACAAGCTTTGAATTCTGAAAAAAAAATCTAATGACACCCCCAGACATGGTTCACTATGACTGTTCATGTACAAATCAGACTCAACATGTAGGGATGGAATTGATATTACAGCTACTAGCGATAACCAGCATATAAACCATGGCGTCGTTCTTGAAGTAAACCCCTCCTCTGCTTATACCCTGTTATCTTCCATCCTCTGTTATCAGGGTCATTACTGCTGTATTTTGTCTCCACAAGATGACACGAAGCACAGTGTTTAAAAAAACAAGAAAAAGTCTTCTCTGCGCGTCCTTGTCCTCCTCCTCCCTCTCTTTCCCATTAGCTTTGCTCTGTGCTGGAATCCTCTGCAGGGTATCAACAGACTGCTGTCATTTGTGGGTTGGTTGTTGTGAGGTTCGCCCCCTTGTTGTGTGAAGTGTGCCTTCTCCCCCCCCCCCTCTTTGCCCCGAAGCTTAGCCACACACCTCCTTAGTGTTTCGTTTTGAGAGAGATAATACAAGGGTGAGAAATAGAGGGAGAGAGGGAGAGTGAGAGCAAGATGGAGGTAAACGATGGGATAGGGATAGAGAAGGAGACGGAGTGGAGGAGAGATGGAGGGAGAGGTTGAGAGATGGACTCAATAAATGAAAAGATATAACGTGAGAGCTTGTAAGAGACAGCATCTTCTACTGTGGTTTACTTGGTTTCTGCATTTGCTACGGCAATCTTTTGTCTCCCTCCCGACACTCCTTTGCCTCCCGTATCTCTCTCTGCCTTTGAACTTAAAGCACAAGCTCTCCAGCACGACATTGAAAGACAAGGAGGCTGGAGGAGAGGGAGATGCTGGCCAGATAGCTAAAGCCCTGTAAGTGGGGGATTTCTTTCCTCAGTGTCTCTTTATCTTTTGCATTCTCTCTATTCTCTATTATAGTGTCCCCCTAACGCTGTCTCTCTAACGCTCGTTAGAGACGTCGTTCTTTATCTCTGTCTCACTCTCTCTCAGTTGCTCTCTGTCTCTATGTCTATACATATATATAAACTCATATATGTGTTAAACTCACTGCATCTTTACATTTTACGTTTAACATCCATGCATCTGCACCACCACATGCAAGGAGAAATCTCTTTTAATTTGTGTACGATTACTTGTAAATACAGTTCTATAAAAACATTTCCTCTCATTTCCACTTTGACCTTTTGACCTGTGTTACCCAGACAAAAGAAGGTTCACCTGCAGACCCTGCGTGAGAGGTCAGAGGTGGACAGGATGACCCCCAGAGAGAGAATGAGGCTGAGAAAACTGGAGGCTGCAGATGACAAGGCCAAGAGGCTGAGGTAGCCAACACAGAGGCTCTATTAGGATATTGTTTTTTTATTAGCAGGATTGTGTCTAAGAGTGGTCTGGACATTGTCAGAGAACCATGGGACGAGGACAAAGAGTACGAGCAAAGCGTCTTACTGTCACAATTGACTGTATCTTGCTTGTTCCATTACAGGAAATTGGCAGAGGAAAAATACCAGGAAAATCATAGACGAATGCAGGAGCTAAGGAGCCGCCATTTTGAAAAAGTCAGCTTGGACGTGTTCAGTGTAAGATGTTTTCATCTAGACTAATGAAAGTGTATTCATAGGGAATATACACATAATTAGATGGAAATGATTTGTCTAGGAACTCAATTAAATGAATTTACTAATTGTCTTGAGTGCAATTAGTTGTCAGTTCTGTGGTGGCACTTGAACTCCAAAGGTTCCTTTTTTGGTGAAGATAATTGCCTATTCCCATATGGTCCCATTAGTCAGTAGCTCCCCCTCATTGAAATTCGATTTCAAAATACATATTTTTTGTAAGTTTCTTTGAAATGTAGTGTATTTTTTTGACAACTCGTGTACACGGGGGACAAATTACCTTTTCACTTCTAACCAATAGGAGAATGCAGAGGATGCTGATCAGCAGACATTGCCAATTACATCCCAGGATTACCGGTCACTGGGCTGTTCACAGCCAATAGAAAGGCAGCAACAGGACATAATGTGCGTGTCTGAGCCAGGTGAATGCATTAAGTTTATATCTCTCTACTATCAGAATATTATCCGTTACAAGCATTACCTTCTACCTCAGCATGAAGTTAGAAAAATACATATTTCAGCAGTTACCGGATGCTCATTGTCACTGTAGAAGGTCTAGAGGAGAGTCTCTCCATCCATTTGTCCTTTCACTCAACTCTCCATCTGTCCCTCCATCTCCCTAGTTCCAAACTGGGAGAGCAGAGACAGACAACTGAACCCAAGTCATACTTTCTTGTAACCTGATAAATAGAGCTCTCCTGAGTAGTTGTTGGGAAGAATGTCATGTGATGATAAAAAGGTTCCCATGTAGTACATGTATGGCCCTGAACAGTAGATTTTTATTAAAAGCAGATCCCAGATATCCCAGAATGCCTCTGCACGGTTTTAAAAAGCTGATACCCTTCAGAGAATGTAAATAGTCGCTCACACTACCTCCCCTACACACACCACACACATTCTTAATTCATAAGTCAACATGGAGTAAGAAGTAGCTCAACATAGACACACATACCATATCAAACCACACTTGAATAGAGAAAACACCAGTTCATGATGCAAACAAACATGCCTCAATAAATAGATGGTGGATCGAAGGTTTATTAGATATATTTAACAGGAATTTTCAGTATACTCATTATCAACTGTAATAAAACAGGCACCATAATTGTAAACACACGACTGATCTTCCTCACTCTGTCTCTTTTCCTCTCTCTCTCTCTCTCTCTCTCTCTCTCTCTCTCTCTCTCTCTCTCTCTCTCTCTTTCTCTCTCTCCTTCTCTCTGCCTCTCTCTCCCCTTCCGTTTCATTCTCGCTTCCCCCTCGCTCCCTCTTTGCGGCTCCTTTTCTTTCTCCTCTCCCTCTCATGGTCGCCCCTTCTCTCTCTCTCCATCTCCCTGGCTCTGGAGTCATGGGCCCTCCAGGGCCCTGGTGCTCAGGTGGAGGTTGGCTAAGTGAGAGAATGGAGGCGGTCAGGCGAGACACAGCGCAGGCACACCACAGATGCTTCCACCACACATTGCCTCATCATAAAAATCCTAAGTGAAAGATGGAAGATGAGAGATAGAGAGAAAATGAGATAGAGAGTGGCTGAAAAACAGAGGCGGGGGGGGACATTGACTGGGTAGACTTTGCACCTCCCTCTCTGTGGAAGGAGAGGACTCACAGTGTGAAGGCAATGTCTACGAATCCCTATTTTATTCTAACTTGTCAAAGTATGTCTTCTCATGACAACGAACTGTCTTTCTAAATTCCTGTTTAGATTATAAAACAGACCTTTCCGTCACTCTTCATTTACTCCAATGACTTTCTGTTTTGATTTATTCACTGTGACTGTGTATATGTCTTCATATGTGTGTGTGTGTGTGTGTGTGTGTGTGTGTGTGTTCAGAGATCCCAGAGGATCCCCAGACAGCAGAGGTCTACTATGATCAGGATGGCTTTGAGTCGTGCTCTGAGGAAGAGGACTCAGCAGAGAAGAGTCCAGCTCACACCTCAGATCTGGATCCCACCTGCCAACAGGTGAGATGTGTGTACATCATTCCTAAAACACGATTAGATCGTTCATATAAAGTTTGAATCTATGTGTCGAACTTTGATCAGTCATGCTGGTTCCGGATCACGGAGCATTAACTCTAATGGGTTCATTTGACAGAATCACTTTTGCACCATTTACTTCCATTACAGGAGTCAGAATCCATTATTTAGACTGCGGTTGGAAAGCCGTAATGTTGAAATGGCATTACTCTATAATACTCTGTATTTTAATATAATTTCTTTTTCATTAAAATGGTTCATCCCCATGTAATTGACAGAGGAGTATATTGGCCAACAGCAGACACTGATAGGGGCAATTCAATCGGAACAAGAGTTTATTAACGGAAGTCTGTCGGTTGGTTGGTCAGTTTGTCTGCCTGCCTGTGTTGCTAGCTGTCTGGCTGTTTGACTGGCACAAGGTCATTGCCAGAATAGCAAAGAGCTTGGATATGTCATAGAAATTCTACAGTTGTTCTTTAGTTTGTGTTGTGCGGCCGCGTAGGAGTGGGGTGGGGATAGAAGGGATTAGCTGTTCTTCTCATTCCCAGCTGGGTGTGTCGGAAGATTATAACGTTCATTGGCTGTGGGCTTACGTTATTCATTCCATGTTTTGCATTAGACTGTCACCTCTTTGTCCTGTTCAGGGTGAGAGAATACTCCGAGTTTTAGCTGGCTCTTCTTTCTGTTGCTTTCTTGGTTCTTGTGTCTTAGCCAGCACCTACTCGTTTCATTAAAAACGCAGAGTGAAACGAGCAATAAAGTAATTTAATGAAATGGATGAAAGCCAGTGGTGCCTTGAGCAAGATTCCATATTGCAAGACCATTGAGAGGATCTTTGGCAGTGTGATGTTGTATTGTGTTTCTGTTGTTTTACAGGACTGACTGTGTCCCATTCGTTACGAACATACCCAGTTTGCAGTCAGTCAGTCTACCAGCATTAACATGGCATTAGCATAAATATCTCATCAAAGCCATTGTCAGCATATCTTGTCCTAGCCATGTAGGTACTTCTTATAATGCAAGGGTCATTCACCCGTGTCAAGGCTGTCTTTCATTACTGTGTGTTAATGTGTATGCGGTAATGTTGCCTGGTTTCGTGTTATGGGCTATGATATGGTAATGCTGTTTTCCATACTGCTGTTGCAGTCACACAAATTAGACTCTGACGGTCAGAGACAACGGTCTCTGTAGTTTACTCAGATTCTGATAACACCCGCACATTAGGGGTCACACAGACTGATGTCACATGATGTTCAAGATAAGATTAACATTGCATATGTTACACATACGATCTCAGTCTTTTGTCCATAATTTTAAATCAGATCCGCATTATTGTGATGCCAAGTTCCCTGACGTGAGGGAATGTACTTGAGAATCGAGACGCATTTAGGGAATGAAATGCTAAATGACACAAACGTTTTTGGAATTCCGAGTACATGCAAGGCACCAATTAAAGACTCATTTATATATTTGCCCACATGTTTTCCTTCTTTTTATTTGGAAAGGTAGCAGCGCTGCCATCTAGTCTCTACTGACAGAAAGGATGAGATTAAAACGATATCTCAGTGCTGGAGAAAGACTGACTATAGGGGAAGAAAACAATGTACTAAATAAATGAAATCTCTCAATACGAGGAATGGACCAAGTGTAAGTAATGAGGCCCGGTCCAGCTACTCGTGTGGTAATTAAGTGGCTCCCAGTGGCAGTCTGGAGGTAGAATTAGGCCACCCTAACCATCACAACCACTCCTAGACAGGAAATTGTAGAATGAGTGATAATCTCATATAAAATGCCCACAGCAAAAATCCAGGGGCCTACATCTATCCAGACAAAGTTGATTTGGTAAGTTGAATCAATGAAGATTCGGTAACTAGATTAACTCCATAACTTTTGTAGGAAAGTCCTGCGTCGTGCTCCCCGCTTGATCTCTGCAGTGGGTTTCATCCTCCACGTTTCCTCCCCCGCACTCGCTCGACCATGCCTGGCCTTGAGCAGACCCTCTCTCCATCCCCTCTCAAAAGCACGAGGGTATCTGGACCTCAACTCAAGGCCCTCAACATGCTCTCTCGTTCGGACGGTTTTGTCTCCTCTTTCCTACGACTTCCAACAACATGTTCAACCTCTCCCGCCTCCCTCCCAGAGCTGATGTGATGGTGGCTGCTGACAGATTAGGTGTAGTGAACGCAACAAAGCACGGGGGAGGGAGGGAGGGACGGGGGGAGGGAGGGGGAGAGATGTCGCCTGTCCTGTTCTCTGGCTGTCAGGTGGATTTACAATGCACCACTCTACTTCCTCAGGAGAGTGCCTAGCTCCCTGGGCTGGCGTACCGAGGGTGTCCGTGTGCGTTAGCGTGATCTTGGAGGTCAGCCAACAGCTGGTGCACCTTAGTCCCAGTGACACTACAGCTGCATTCACATCCTGTCGTGGGTCTTTGAGAGCATCTGCTGAACGTAATGTTGTCAGCTGAAAGATTTCTCCTGAGATATGGATGTGTATCCCAGCGGGTGTGTATCCCAGCAGGTGTGTGTCTCAGCAGTGCTGTCAGGGGGATGGGGGGGTGGGGTGGAGGATGGGGGGTTAGGGGTCCTTGTGTTTTCTGGACAGTGTAATTGGCTCACACTGTCTCCGGGAGAAGTGGTTTTGAACCCTAGCCTACCTGTGACAGGGAATGGAACCTACATGGGGAGAGAGATGTGCGCAGAATCATGAAGTTCACCATCCTTTCAGCTGAACCGTCACCTGTCAATGTGTGTCTGTGCTGGTGTATTTGCTCCTGGCATGAATGTGCTTTAGCTGCACATTTATGTCCCATAACATTCAATAAACCTATCTGTTTCTCCCTTGTGAACTGCTTTCTCTTAACGAAACCGAAATTCTTATACTTTTCCAGACTGGATAAAGTGCTTATTAGTAATCATTCCCAAACCTAACTCTAACATTAACGCTTCCAGAATAGTGTTACTACCTTACATTGACTATGATTTTTCCAGGATAGTGTTACTACCTTACATTGACTCGCATTCTTCCAGGATAGTGTTACTACCTTACTTTGACTCGCATTCTTCCAGGATAGTGTCACTGCCTAACGTTGACTCTGATTCTTCCAGGATAGTGACCTTGATGCCATGATTATGCACATGGAAAAAGTACTTCAAGGAGAAGCCAGCGGTAAGATATGCTTGTGATATGCTCGCACACACACACACACACACACACACCCACACACACACACACACACTAGGGTGTATGGTCAGGTAGCAAACACAGACACCAATATGAACTGAAGAAGCATATAGCGCTGAAACTGATCCGACTCCTCTGGCTTCATCATGATGCTATTTGCAGCAACCAGGAAGTGTTCCTTCCTCAGCCCAGATAGGGTTGTCCTTCCAGTATCTCCTACGGTCTGATTTAGCCTCTTAGCAGACTAGGTTTCCGTCTCATCATACAGATTGTCTAAGGTGCAGGGATCTGTTCATCTGACTCCATTTGGCACTCTTGGCTCTCTAATATTTCTATAGTCAGCCATTTCAGTTCAAGAAAATATCGTTTGACTGTGATTGTCTCCAAATGAAACTTCCCATGATGGCACAAATGACAAATGGCTCTCTGCCATCACAATACAATTCACATGAAATCGATCCATCATGGTTGTGTATCACATTACGACAGGATGGTTAGTATTACTTTCATCCAGGATATATATTCCAAGCTAGTCGCGAATGCAGACAGGCAATTACAATGTACCGTAAGTGCATTGCGCTCAACACATTTAGATATGTGCACACTGCATTTCTTTGTGTGCATATTTTTGACAGCTTGGTTTTGGGAATGTCTTTTTACTGTTCCCGGTGAATATTTCTGTTCATAAATGTTTCTGTGAAGCGTGGTGAGACAGGAGGGTGTTCAGCAGAGATGGAATTCCCCTTCCCTGTGGAGGAAAACAGAGAGAACCAACACACGCTCATGTTACACACAGGCACACACGGAACAACACACACTTGCAGGATCAAGTCAGCGAATAAGGGTTTGAAACGTAGGGATGGTAAGAAATAGCATCTGCTGTCTCTGTGTCATGTGGAAGGAAAAGGATCTGTTAATTACTCCTCAAACTTGTAAATGAAGAGCTATGTTATGACACACACGCAAACACACACACCCATACACACACCTCTCTCTTCCACTCTCTCTCTCTATCTCTCTCTCTCTCTCCCTCTCTCTCTCTCTCTCTCTCTCTCTGTTGGTTGATCCAGTGAACCGTAGCCCTCATGTCAAACTCTGGCAGCCCCCCCCCCCCTCAGTCTGCTCACCTGTGGCGAGGCCTCCTCTCACAGCCAGCACACCGCATTTCAATACCGCCCCAGATAAGTTTTTCCAACTTTCTCCTAGCCCATTTATTATCACGTAAACAGTCTGGGGAGTTCAGGTTATCATGCTGGCCAGCAGAGACATACTCGGAAACATTTCTTCACCGCTCTGGAGCACATGATATATCATGTTTAGTTGTGGCAATTGCTCACTCAAAGCCACCGGGCACTTGTAAAACTGGGTGTTAAATGATTTTGATGCCTGAACTCAGCAGCTGAACACAACACTGTTGATTCCAATAATAACAATACACAAAATAATAGCATGTTCTTGTCAAAGTCGTCAAAAAAACGTGCTCATGCTGGTCTCAAAACGATTCCACCTGTCCAGGTGAGCTCATCTATGAAGCTTTCCTTTGAATGCTGGACACCATCCAGCATTCAATACACCGTAACATGGTTATACACACACACTGCAAAGGATCATGGTTGTGGGACAGTGTTAAGGGACACCATGTTAAGAGACAAAGTGTTGAAGGTATGCTGTAATAGGACTGTTGAACTCTGATATCTCCTCTTGTTACCTTTCTCCTGACACTCTATACACACCACTTTAAGATGCTGAGGTATTACTCAACATCTGACATCTAACTAAAAACAACTACATTTTCAATCCACCCCATTGCTACAGCTTCAACCATCATTTGCGGAATGGAAAGTGAACCCTTCATTCTCCCAGGCAGTGTAGAAGTATTTTATTTTATAGACAAGAAAATACATGGCATTATTGACTGAGATTAGAGATCATATCATAATCCCACGTTGTGAAGAAGCAGCGCATGCACAAAGCAGTGTGCTTCGAGGGCTTTCAGACTTGCCTCAGAATAGCGATATCTCAAATTGCTATCTCTTGTGCGTGTGAGCGTGTGCGTTTCACCTGAGGTCCTGATCTCTATCTGGTGTGCAGAGTGCCGAGCGTCAGATGGCCGGTGCAGCCCTAGAGGAGACTCTGTCGTCAACAGCAGCATGGTGCACACCAGGATTCAGCGCATGAGAGAGTGAGTGCCAACACCTGTCCTCACCCCTCTCCTCCCCTTTCAACACCTCCTCCTCACCTCCCTGGCCTTAAACACTCCCCTCACCCCGCTGACCTTCAGCACCCCATCGCATCCTCCACCGTCAACAATAGCCCCTTCAACGAACGCTTCCTTTAGCGGTAAACCTTCCCCACTAGTCCCAGAGGACATGCATGTAGAAGACACGGTATACAGCCTATGACAAGAAAGACAATACATGCGTTCTATAGTTGTCTGTTTGAGAGCAGTATCTTTCCTCCTGACGTTACCGCAGGTGAGTCATTGGTTTTGTGTTCCTCTCTAGCCCCTGAGATTCTCTGGCATAGTGAGACACAGGCAGAGAGACACAGACAGAAAGACAAATGGACAGAAAGACTGAGAAACAAAAAGCAATTGTTTCATGTTAAAAAATGCAGTCATGTGCTTAGAAGAGGTCCACAAATATGTTTGCAGAACATTGTGATGATGAATCCCTCAAGACTACTCAATACATCTTCCTGTCCTCCCTCTCAAGTCTCTCAAACACACACACAGATTACACACTCCTGCTGAGACTTGGCCCGGCGTATTAATAACAGAAGACATTTCCTGTGGGAAGGAGAATTAGACCCTGTCAGATCCGAGCTCTCGCTGCATAAAGGGCAGAGGAGGGGGAGGAGAAAGAGAAGAGATGGAGGGATGGAGGGAGGAGAAGAAAAAACAGGTAGCAATTTTCAGCAGCTGTGTTCCCCTCAAAGCCTCCCCTGGCTACATGTGATGGAGCTCGGGCTCAGTTTAATAAGAAGGCTGAAACCAAATGAAATAGCCCACTGAGATTCTGCCTCCATGCGTATCTGCATGCCTGCCTGTCTGTCTGTACGTCTGTCCGTCCGCCTGCCTGCCTGTCTGCCTGCCTGCCTGCCTGCCTGCCTGCCTGCCTGCGTGCCTGCCTGCCTGCCTGCCTGTCTGTCTGTCTGTCTGTCTGTCTGTCTGTCTGTCTGTCCGTCCGTCCGTCCGTCTGTCACCGAAAGGGATTGTCTCAGTGTGTGGGTGTTTGTGGTGTTTCCGACTCATATAGTGAAAATCATCGAGTGGAGGAATACAGACCCCAGGATTTGCATTTTCCCTCAGTATCTTCACTGACTGGCAAGGGAGAGACCTGTCTACTTGTGGTGGTCCCTCTGAATTGGAACTTGACATTTAGTCCAAACCAATTGCGAACGGGTGACTTCTGCAATCATACTGTGAGCCTCTCATCGGCCTCATCACAGGTGTAAAGAACTATTACGCTAAAGTACATCTGCACGTATGGTTCACTGGTGGAGTTTCTTGTTTTTGTTGGGTTTCAAAATGTAAGATGATTGCTGGATAATGAGGTAGGGTTTAAATCTGATGCTGGATTTACTTTTGTTTTGGTGGCAGATGAATGGGTTTGATTGCTAAACCTTGATTAGCTCTAGACATGAGGTACACAAGGCTCTCCTCAAGTGATGTGTGTTTGTCCATGTGTGTGTTTGTCTGTGCATGTGTGTATACGAGTGTCTGTCTGTCCTACCATTTATATTTTGTATAACGGATTTAGTTTTCGAAATGATTGATTTGAAATACGGGATCATTTTACGTACATGTTCTTGAGTCATTCCTTGAGGAGTTACCTGGAAAAATGTTGAAGTTGTGAAATAATTTCCTAAAGCCTGAGACAGCAGTCTGCACATTCCTCTGACCTCTGACCTTTTAGTCTTAGCGAAGAACCTTTTCCTCTTTTCGACCCCTCCCCCCCCCCCCCCTGGACCAGCTCGTTCTTGCTGGACCTTTATCAGGGTCGTTCAGCTGGCTCTCATAGAAACATCCCGGGTGCTCAATCCAAGAGTTCCAAACACCTTTTTCTGCAGTCCTAATTCATCTTCTGTTCCCCCAAAAGGTACACAGTCCAATCTGGGAGAGTCTAATAGTCCATTAAGCTGTGAAAGAGCTCATGATCCTGATGTCTGGGTCTCCCAAACCCATAACAGTCAGCCCTCCTGCCACGATAATAATTAGCCAAATCATTATGAGGTGTCTGGTGTGAAAGAGAGAGGGATAAACTGGCTTCCAAAAATATTTCAAGGGGTTTTGTTATCAAAGGAAGAACTTTTCATGAAATGAAACAACGCCTTAAGAGTAAAAAAAACTTTTGAATCCAATGTTTTGTTTACGTTATAAGGCTCTTAGTTTGAAGAGTTTGATTTCACATTTTGATTTGTTTGATGTAATGAGAACAGCATCTCATTAGAATGCTTCACCTCAACAGACTAGATAAGAACTGACTTTTCTGTGCACACATACACAAACACACACACACACACACACACAAATACAGACGATTTCGACTTATCTATCATGCAATGCTTTCTCTCTATGCAATGCATCAGTTTAGCTTAGCAAGCGTTCATGTGATAGTCATAGTCCAATGGTCGCATTTGAAAATGTTTTATATTTCAGGGTGGTTTTACCAATTCCAAATCCATTGGAATGCCAATGATGTCAATCCAGATACAATCAGTACATCCAATGTCAGCGCTCACAAAACAACATGTGACCCTGACACAGACTGCTGAATGGTTTTGACGATCCTCACCCTTTCTCTGTGCCACTCTCAGGTCGGTGTCCAGTCGTCTGGGTCCAGGCGTCTTCCAGAAGGTTTATGAGTACCTGAAAGAGGCCAGGGCGAGGCAGGAGTGTGACGCCAGCATTAGGGAAGCCCTGGCAAGCATGGTGGAGACGCCCAGCGACTGCTTTGAGGTCGACCAACTTCTGTACTATGAGGAACGTCTGCAGGAGGCCAGAGAGGGAGCAGGAGGACCCATTCACTGAGACACACTCACATGCTTCGAAAAGTAACCCTGAACATATATTATTTCTATAAGTGTGTCAGAGTCCAACTGATGTGTAACCTGTGCAGTCAAACTCCACACCCCTTTAGCCACCCATAGGTGGAAATTCATTGTTTTCGCTGACCGAATACCTGCCACAGTCAAACAAGGCTTTTGCCGAAGCGATCAGCTTTGCTATTCTCAGCTGGTTCTTCCTCTGTGTTCTACTTTCTCCTCTTTCTTGTTATGTCTCTGAGGGATTTAAGTTGATAGTATTTGATCAGCCTCACAGAGAAACCTTTACGCTTTCCACCCAGTCTCAGCGCTTCTCTCTGCTGTTGCGCTGGGCCTCTTTGATGTGTGTGAGGACTTTTTCACAAAACAGATGGGTAAGTCCCACTATTTAACTGATTCTTTACTCCAAGCTCTCAGCAGAATCCGTTACATCGTTCAGTGCAGTCATCAATATTCTTCATTATGTACATTTCTTCCTAGGATTCAGGGCAGTTTCCCGTTTGAAACCTGTTCTTAAGAGACGTTGGAGGAGTGAGGGTGGAAATATGTATGTTTAGCAAGGAAACTAATTTTCATCTCGAGCTGGTGTTTTGACAGGCACGAGACCCAAACGCTCCATAATGTACAGCGTATTACTTAACTCCTAAGTGTCCAAGTTTCATCAGTGCTGTCAAGATTCTTTGGCATATACATAGAGCATCAAGTCCCCACAGAGAACCACTGCCTTCACCAGCTGGTGCGAGGGAGATGAAGGGAGAAAGAGAGATATGGAGAAGGAGTGCGAGAAACACAGGGAGGGAGACAGTTACTGAGATGGTGGGAGAAAGTGATGCGGAGAGGCAGTGCGAGGGAGAGAGAGGAAGAGAAAGAGAGAGAGGAAGGCAGAGATGGAGGGGACGGAGGGAGAGCTACTGAAAACCTTTCTGCCTGTCAGTGTGCGCAACCTCTTTCATCTCCCAGGGTGCAACTGACGACACCAGGAACGAAGAGGAGGGGTTTTCTCCACCTTTGATCAAACCCACACGCGTCGCACCCTGTGGAAGTCTCCAGAACAATCCAGGCTACAAGGCAATGTCTTCTCTCTGAAGATAACTGTAGCGAGCCTTCCTCCTTAACCTCAACACGGGCCTCCATTGCCCACTTAGTCAACGACGAACACCTTGCTTTGGTTTTTTCGAAGCATCAGTTTTTTGGGGGTCTGTGTGAACGTGGTCATCCAAAACGAAGCTGATTAGCTCCATATAGCTTGACCATGCACTGGAACATGCAGACGCTTCCAACCTTCACTCCTCCCAATCTGTTCTTTGTTGTGAAACACGATCGGGGGTTTTTTCACACACTTTTTAAAATCTGAGGATACAGATAATAAGACAAGAACATTCAACACCAGTACACTGGTATACAGTGTATATTTATAATCAAGCCGTGGTGGATGACCCACAATCAGTGAAGTAACAGCTACCCTGTACATTTTCCCAACACGTGCTTCCAACCAGTAAAAGGCAATTTTCTGTGCAAAAGACAATTTCTCACTTTTAGGTGTGTTATGGAAAATAAAATTAGCAGCCGTGGGAGAACACTCATGGCAGTCTGAAGGAATGTGTGTGTATGTGTGTGAGCGGACGGGGGGCAGGAAATGACAATGGCAGCTATATAGCAATAAAGACATGAAATCAGGGTGGGGGAGAACTATTGGTCTTGAGACTTGTTTGCCCATCACACAGAGCTCTTATTAGGTGAGGAACAAAACAAACAGAGGGATCTTATTGCTTTGCTGTCCATGGACAGACTCATTAAGCTGGGCAAAGGAGAACTTTGAGGAGAGAAAATAGAAAAACGAAAAATGAGAGCTCTTGTTCGTGGCCATGATTTCATTATCGCCATAGATAATAGCACCAGCTTTCCTCTCAATTCAGAAAGGAATCAGGCTGCTCTTAGTATCTTCCCAGATGGTCAATATTGAAGTCTCTCTTAGTGCTGCAGTTCTTTGGCCTCACAGCTGGCTAATAGCTTACGTGGGATTTGGTGTACGAAGCAGCTTTGTGTCAAACCCAGACTTCTGAACTCGGACAAAAACCGCATCCACCCTCTCCCTTCCCTGGGTTTGACTGGAGAGGGTGCCATACGCTCCTGACTGAAATTCAGGGGCACCACAAATTGATTCGGGGTCCCATGAAGAGATCGCAATTAGGGCTCTCGTTCTGCAGTTTGGTTTTGTCCATTCAACACATGGTGACACTGAAGTGACAGAAAAGAGGGACACAGCAGAGGAAAAGACACCAGACGTGGACCAGTTGACAGAATCGTTTCCTGTCCTGTTTTAAAAGACTGGGCATGGTCACGTGGCCCTTTGTGCAGCTTGTTTTCCTGAAAGAGAGAGACGCTCTGAATGGAGTCTGATTGAAAGAGAGAAAAAGAGTGTGTATGTGTGTGCTAGTGAACAAGAGAGCAGTAGAGAGAGAGAGAGAGAGCAGTAGAGAGAGAGAGAGAGAGAGAGAGAGAGAGAGAAGTCTGTGATTGCGGTTCCTCTGTTATCAAGGTACTGCTGGTGGGTTACTTCTCTCATTCTTCCTCCCGTTCTCTCTCTACTTCTGTCTGCAGACTTCCCTCTCTCCAACACCCCAACTCCTCTCTCAGACAAAGTGTGGCCTGTACAGGACTGCAGTAAACTGAAATAATAATCACTCAGCCACAGATATTGGTGAGGAGAGGTGAGTGGAAGAAACCCAGCGTGTTTAATGACTAGTGCGAACGCCAGACAAAAAACAAGGCCTCCATCACTGTCGCAGTGTTTGTGTTTGGTTTTCAATCATGTTATTTCTCTCCAACACAACACACTCTGTCTTATTGCTCTCTCTCCCTATCTCTCCTCTTTCTCTTGCGCTCTCCCTTTCTACTTAATTTGGTGTCTCGCTGTGTCTCTCCCTCTAGGCCACATTAGTATCTCTGCAGGCTACATTAGTTGTCAGCTAGGTAAAGGTTTTCGTGTACTTTCCTACAAGGACATAAATTCATTGCTGTTTGTGTGGCAGAGGTAGCGACAGTCATGGTTCCACAGACATCCCCACTGGCAAAGCCGGTTTCAAAGTAGAGGAGAGTTGGAAGGGAGTCAGAATGTCGGCTTTAGAAATACTTACACGATGTCAATACGATCAGCCTATTTGATGTACAATATGTACAATATTCTATTTGTGGACTGTCAAATGTTCTTGTTGTTCTTGATATGATTGGGTCATTGTTGACTTTATAAGCAGCATGTTATCAGCTTTCATGATACACGAGCGTTGACAATCTGTGTGGTGAAAACACATTACTAAACATAATGAATGTCAACTGCCTGTGGAACATTAAACTACATGACATGTTCAAAAAAGACCAAATGTGTTTTCTTTGTTTTGGATGAGTCATAGTTCACAGGCAGTCAGTCTTCATTTATATCAAGGAACTTCAAGCACAATAAAACATCCAAATGAGGCCACGTGTGTCCTAGTTCTGTAGACTTTATTTTTCTAATACTCTAATATCGCCTGTAACACAGAAACCTAATTTATTGATGCATTGGGGCTATGGTTACATGCAAAGCTTATTTCTGTGTACCCCCAGGAACGATATTACACGAGTTTTTCCCAGTTCTGGAAGATATAGACATTGTTCAAACACCAACTGATGGTTCAAAGTATGTCAAGAGACTTGTGCTTCCATGAGTCAATGTGCATTCTCCTTTCAGAATTTTCTTTACTCTCTTCACACAGCATAGTACTCGATTTGTTGATCTTGTGGTTTCTTCATAAAACTACAATGCTGTTTTTGGTGTCTGTACGCCCGTCAAGCTCTTATGTGCAGGTTTGTAACTGGCCTAAAAGTGCAGCACATGGATGGGGAACAAGATTGATGAGATGAGCGCTGTGGGGTTTCCCACCAGCCAAGGTTATGAGGTGTGTGTGGGTGTGTTGGTGTGTATATTTTCATTAATTTTAACTAAATCAGCATAGCTCTTGGCCCTAGAAATGGTGCTTTTGACATTCAGAATTCCCCCTGAAGTGTTTGGCATTGTCTCTACTATACACCAGAACTCATATATTAGATTAGATTTTTTTGTCCATAAGTGATAAATTGTCCTGTTGTGTATTTATGTGTGCTTTTGTGTGAATATAATAATGTGTTTTCCAATCATTATTTACACTCATTTTCACATTCTCAGAGGGAGTGCTATGTAAAAATGGGTAACGGTTTAAAGTTTTTGTAATAAGCATTAATATTGTAAATAGGATAAGGCCTTAGTAAGTAATCAAGTCTTATAAAACATATGAATGTTGACAGGCATCTATTAAGGGCCTTACTAACTCCTAACTAATGCTCATTTAATCTTACAATAACACTGACACTAGTCCTTACTTATGTTATTAACACTGATTAAGTGTGAACACATATGAATGTTGATGAGTACATTATAAGGGCCTTGTTATATATTCAAGGTCATTACGAGGACCTAGATCTGAAGTGGCTCCTAAAACATTCCGGCGTGAAGGCATTCTATGTCCAAATCCTGACCATCAAAGACAAGGTTTCTATTTTATTGCTATTTCTGACTTCCAATTGGAAAGCTGTACAAACACAAAATAATACGCAATTACTGTCTAGTAATACAGTCTTGTAAATGATTCAGAATCCATGTCATTGAGTATTCCGTAAATGTTTGAGTCACTGCCACGAATTACTGCTATACTGTACACGATTGAATCACTGTTAGCCAATCTTTTTGAAACTATCATTATAGATTCCCAAGAATGATGAGAGAGGAAATACACACTCAGAGTCGCAGCTGGCAGATCCTCCAGCCTCACCGCCTGTGTATCGATTAACATGGTTATGGCAGGGATGCTGCTTAATCAAACCTGCACGTTCTTGGTTCTGTCTGCCGCTGATCTCATAAATAGATGCAAGAGCTCCAAATCACCCTTCCCACAATCCCCTTTATAGGGGATCTGGATTGTATGCTGTCTGTATAGTTGTTCCAAAATCCCTCAGCGTTAGCAGAATCAGAGCTTAGTGGAATCCATTGCACAGTCTGTGACGCTATCTAATGAGGGGCTTACGCAGGGAACCCCGTCTCTGCCCTGTCTGAGCTGAGACGACGAGGCAGCAGTCATGCGGAGAAGGAAGGCATCCGTGATCTCTCGGCGAAACAGACAGCCATGTTACAGACCGGTGCAGCACCCTCCCAGGGGTTTATAAGATGCGAGAGAGTAACACAGGAAGCAGCAGGGGAGCGGTGGCTGCTGGGAGGAGAAGAGATGGTTATGACACTGAGCAGCACGGCGTGATAGCTGGGTCTGACGTGAAACTTGAGGAATATCTGACTACACTCAAAATATGGATAGATGTGAAAGAATGCTTGATTAGGGTCATGTATGTAATTTTTTTGAGAAAAAAACATGTTTTATACATGATTTATTGAAAGTTTGACTTTGAACCAGTTAGGATTCTGGGCACCTCATGATTTGAATACCTCTTACACGTGGCCTCACAGCTAAAACCTTCCTTCAGTACCTTGGAGAGCTCTGCCCTTTCAGAACCCTTGAGTGTAGCCTTTCTCTTCAACTAAACTTAGTGCTTCAATATTCTGATCCTGAAACAGAAGCACTCCGGGAGCAGAACACTGATTGTAGAAATGACTCTGTGACACATTATAATGTCATGAAAGTCTCACTGCAAATTTCTCCTTTCCTGGTAAGTGAGCGTTGATCGCTATTGCTGCACAACACTGAGAAAAGACCACAATAAATAACTCTGCAAGTTAACGAAAGAGAAGACAGATTGGTGGGCTGTTCACAAGCAATAACTCACAGTGAGCGATGATGATGGTCATGAACACTCTAATGTAATATTACTGTGCAGGAACTCAGTCTTTACAAGCTGTCAGGTTTGACTATTGAACTGCCACAGTACTACCACGATAATGTATGACCTCGTCATAACTGAGACCGATGGCTGCTAAATAGAGCACTGGGCGCTCTAACAGCTCTGGGATACATTTCCATTTGTACGCCAATTAGTGAATAATCCGGTCTCAAACATTACCGCTGACCAAAGGCTACTTCCCTGAATGTAGCCCTGCCTGGTCCCCAGAGCTAATGCCAACACATTCTATTTAATGTGTTGATGCAAGCTCTACTCGGTTCACCTTAGTGTGGCACAATGAACCTGAAAAATCCAGTTTTTAAAACAACAGCAACACATATAATCTATATGGTCTTCCTGTGAGTGGTTGGAAGATAGATGTCCTCTGTGACTTCAGCATGTCCCCTGGGCAGCTGAGATAGTGTCCATGTACCCCCAGGCTGGCCCTGCCTCCTCCATCTCTGAACAGCATTCCTTTTCCCTCTGGCCATCACAGTAAATGAGAGATGGCATCCATAATGATCTTTCCTATCTCCATAATGTACCCTTGGGATGTGGAGGGAAGAGGAGAGATGGACCTCACAGCGAGCCGGGCAGATTTGGGTCCCTCCCCACCCCCCATCTATCAGCAGACTTTGCTTGTTTACACCTGAGTTCCAGATAAGGCGGCTTAAACGGACGTCGATAAGTCAATGATCAAAAAACACCATCCACCACCAGCACTGTGGTATTGATGGATCTGGTGCTTGCTTGAGCATTTTGCCATTTGGAAGCTCAGCCAATAGAAAGCCGAGTTGTGGGTTTCAACGAAAACTGGCTGGTTGCCAGCTATAGAAGAAACCGTCTGGATGAAATTGATCACAATTTTACAAAGTTACTGAAAGCCCCCTGTACCTCATAACCCAAGGGTTTTCCTTCCAGAATCGTTCAGATTAGAGTGCTGGCTGTCAACAAGCTGCCAGTTGAAATGGGTAGCAACCTGACACAAGGGGCAGAGCCCAAACACATTAGGATCACTCAAAAGGGAACAAGAAGGAACAAAACCGGGTGAATACCATTTGTCAGGTATAAAAGATCTCTGTCGAGAAATCCCAGCCACTGGCGAAGGCAATCTATCAGCATTTTATCAGGAAAAAGCACCTGTATTTTGCCTTTTCCTCATGTACACAGCCTGCCCACAGACCAACAATGAACTGTCAAGAGCCCAGGTAATCTTTAAGGCCACTTACCCTGGGTTGCTCTGCCTGGTCAATCCCAAAACGGATATTTCATTGTAATAAACACACAATGAAATCTGCAGTTCACAATGGAACAGAATACCATCGACCCCAGCCTTCCCATTGCTCCCAGTCTAACATTCAGCACACAATACAAGCTCCAGCTCAACATGTATAATCCAAAGCAGTATGTACAAAACTAATGTTAATCAGAGGTTCCAGGGGTCCTTTCTGAACTAGATATTGCCCATTGGAGCTGTTCCCCAGAGCTAATCTTTCACACTGTCACAACAAATACATCACTTACGATCATGTGCAACAGAACATGTGAACCATGAATGTACCGGAGACTTTCAGCTCAGCACCTGCATCCTTCCTCTCGGTGTCTCCCTTACTCTCCATTTCACACACACAAACACAAACACACACACACTTAAACGCACACAAATATACAAACGCACAAATAGCCACAGGATGCCATCATGGCCCCCTTCTCTCTGACCTCTTCAGAGGGAGTCTCATGGAGGAGATGCTGCAACTCAGATCCGATGGTCAATAATAAAACCTCCATCTGAACCTCCATCTGACTGATCCATATCAACAGCTCTGTGTACATTACTTCCCTCGTGGAGGAAGACCCAGAGGAATCAGTATTCACCCACATGGCACTATTAATAACACATGACATAGAGCGACCGGTCCAAAACAAACAAGATTGAAGGAAGAAAAATACTTCAATATTTCATGATTTGAACCTGAAATAGATCACGTTTTTCTGACAAACCAGGGTTCACAAATAAAACATTGCTGTTTCAAGTCTACACCATCAACAGATAACATTAGTAAAATATAAAGCATGTTATGATTATGATGATTATCAAGAAGGGAAATTAGTCAAGTGACGGTGATCAGTTGTATCCAGACACAGACCTCACTTGGTGTGAGGAAGGAGTCATTCAACAGTGAGGGCCTTGCCTGCTGAAAGCTCAACACTGTCAGGAGCTCTCTACAAGCTGTGAAACAGCTGCAGATTAATAACACAGCAGGGTTTAGAAAGGGCGAGCTAATAATTCCATACCAGCCATACACAAGAGTAATATGACCTCTCATTTCTTCTCTTATCAGATCATGTTTCATTCACATCAGCACTTTGAGAGTGATTTCTCAAGGATAGATGAGAGTGTGAGGGTGGACCCAAGAGAGAGTGAGTGGGAGTTGGTACTAAGATACTACGATCCGAGAATGAAAAAGAAAAGAAAATGCACGGCCTTGCACACTTTCAGACAGGAATTTAATTCGATGTACCTTGCAAGTGACATTAGGTACAAAAAAAGAAGATTTTTTAAAAAGTCAACAGTTGTCATAGCACATCCTTTTGGCAACTGACAGGATGAGCAGTGAGCAAGTGCAGACTGCTGGATAGATATTCCCAAATGAAAAGAGCTGAGGCCTCTGCACATGACTGGAGCCTAGTCACCTGTGCAACCCTCACATCAGAGCTTCAAGCTGGACAGAGATCAAACATATGGCCCAGTTCTGTCTGGTTTCCTAACACAACCAGCCCTGTCCAGTATATTCTCTGTCTCTGCTTCCCATCACACTCAGCTATACTCATAATGTCCTTTCAGAATACCGTGGCTGATGACAGGTGACTTATTCTACAATACTTTGAAACTATTTGAAATGTTTGTACGGATATTGGTACGGATATTAAACGTTTAGTTGTTACTTCCTTAACTGGTTTTTGATGAAAAATCAATTTGCATAACACCCCTCCTTCAACCAGTAACTCTCCCTTTTTACAAACCTCATACCAACACCCTTCCAACACACACCCTTCAACAGCGGTCCACCCTTGAACATTCTGTCAGTGGCAGACCTTAGCAAATGATAGTGATGCAGAACAGGACTGTCAGTGTTGATACTTCAAAGGATCAAAGAACCCTGAATTCAAATGTGTGACTCTGCGAGGTCACCATGCTCAGCGTTGTGGGTAAGATATCTTTCTTGGTGAACAGATTAAAAGAAATGATATTGAATCTTTCATGTTTCTGTAATTATCTCCTAAAATACTCAATAGATGGCATGGAAAGTCAGAGCTGCAAAGCTGAACTGAGTACTCCTATTTCTTGGATGCAAATTAAGTCTTAAAAATGTGAAACTGGGTAGGCAAACTGTGCTTCTGGGACCTGCTGTCTGGATTGGCATTTAACAGGTAGATCTCGTCTGAAACAATGCCATCTTTCCTTTCCCCCTGCCAAACTAATCCACTTCTGACTCCACTGTCTTACCCTCTCTTTCTGTCACACATGGATGGACAGCACACTAACAGAACGCTCCACCGCCGCAGCAGCCCCTGTGCCCATGAGCTTCTATAATGACATGTTAATATGTGTGTTCGAATCTGTACCGTGAATGTGAGTGTGTTAATGCATAGAGTGTCACCGCGAGTGATAGTGGGAAGAAGCCCTCCACGCGTTAACTACATCTTTGAAGTGAGGCAGAGAATGTAGAGCAGAGGTGGGTCCTTCGCTTCTGGGAGAAGGAGGGAGAGGGGGGGGGTGGGGAGTTGCCATGGGAACTAGGATCTCCTGGTCAGGGCGGCACAGCTAATGCTGCCTTTGGGAATTTTAACTTGCAGCAACGCTGAACACAAGTGTTTATGGTAATATTTTGCATTTTGTTTATGATATTAGCACATTAAGCAGGTGAAATCTGCAAGGTTGGCTGACACATATGGAACTGTCTCTCCACACAATAAAGATTCTATCATACCAGGAGTGCTGCGTATACAAAGATTCTGTAAACGTCTCTGAACCTACAATAAGATGATCAAGTGTTGCTCAATACCTTTCCTGAACGTTATCCAGGGCCAGGGATGGACACAGACGCAGAGGTTAGGGTCTGGCTCAATAGTTCCCTGACATCCTCCCCCTCCAGCAGCCCTGGGTCAGGCCAAGATCCCAGACTTGGGAAGGACGGGGGGAGAGAGACGTCCTTCTCATTAGCTCACAGAGGAGTCGAGGCCACAGGGATCCCACAGCAATTAAAACTGCTTTTTTCCTCCTCTACCTGCGGTTTTAGATTGAAATCGAGAAAGAGGGGGAAGGAGAGCGAACAGAAGAGAGTTTGGTGATGAATGGTAGAAAGACATTACCCTGCACTACTTAAACAAACCTGGAGATGACCTAAGAGGTCAGTTCCCAGAGCAGTCGACCTTTAACATTAGCACAGCAGCTGTACTTTCTGCAAGTCTACGCTTCTTCATTTGGGGAATCTGCCTACTTTATCACCATTGCGGGAGGCTGCTTGTTGGAAATGGAAACAAAGTCAAAAATATATAATAGAAGGTTAAGACAATTTAAAGTGTTCAAGTGAAGGAAAGTAAAGGTCATCGAGTTGTGGAGCAGAGCTCTTCTTCCAGGGGGGGGGACACTGCCTTTGTGAGTCACCAGCAGCTACCTCTTTTAGACCCTCCTCAGCCATGTTGGTCAAAGCATTTTTGAATCAAGCTGAGAGAAACTGGTGCCTTAATTAGGCTTCTTGTGAAGTCTGGTGCTGCAGCTGGTAGAAACTAAGCAGCGGTTTGAGCAGCAGCCATTAGACACTGTTTTCCATTCCATGCCTCTATCATGTATAACTACTCAGGGAAATATCTTTTGTGGACAAAACACTGTTTAGAAAACCTGTCTGAGAAAGACAGTTTTCATGGTTTCATCAACATGACTGCAAGTACTGTTCCTGACAATATAGACGGTATTTCTTCATCAATTATTAAAAATTCCCTCCCTGCTTTGTTTTACTATACCTGGTTCATTCCGATATCAGATAATTTTCCTTTGATAAAATACAGAAATGTTGAAATAATTGTTGTTAACTGAGTGCAACTAAACGAAAGGCAAGGTACTGTACAGTTCTCTATGGGCAGTTTTCTCACAGGCAGACTGAAGTTCTGTCCAGACTGTTCCCTTATCAATATGCTGAATAGCTATCTGAAGACTATTAATTAACATCTTAAATAGATTTTGCATAGCAGCATGGTTGTTGAGTATGACAATCAGATCACAGACGGAGCAGGGGTGTTTGGAGGGAGCTGATTAGGAAGCACAGAGCAGGATGGATTTGGGGGAAGGGTTTGGTGATGCACAACAGGAGCTTAAATTGTATCTGGGTGCAATTACAATTAATCAACCCAGACTAAGAGGTGAAGTAACATAAGGGAAGGAATAGTCATCCTTCAGATCAATTACGACTAAAACTAGGCTAATATTTGAACATTTAGGAACGGATTGGATTCATGAACTAGGATTGATACCTTTATAATAATGACAGAGGTATTACCTTGGTTTGCTACTGTGCTACACCATAAAATGGCAACACTATTAACGGAGATAGCTGATTTATTTTGCCATGAAAGCCATTAGCCAAACAGCAATTTGCCTTCTACCAAACCCTTGTGGTCTAACAAGCTGGCTTGATATTGAATGCATTCGTATCAATTAACCTCTACAGGTCACAGGCAATTGACAAGATAATTTGCTTAGCAACACAAATGGGATGTTTCAGCAGATAGGCTTCCTTCAGGCTATTCATGTACTTAGATTATTCCAGTTTGCGTGCGTGCGTGAGCCTCTTGGTTTTTTATTCTGTGTTAAGAATCACATCCCCATGCCTGTCTATATTTGAACAGCTGCCTAAGATAACCAATTTTATGTCAGTCCGAAGTATTACAACTCAATTATTTATCACTTTAGAAAGCAATATTCCTATGGAAATGCTTCTTTAAAGAAAAGCAAACTGTTAAATACTATACAGATGCATGGCCAGTTCTACTAAAGTGTAGTTTGGGTCGAACATGTATTATGCATGTTTAACATGAAAAAGAGACTGTATTGCAGCCTAGTGATACTTTGACATGACAGAAAACAAACTTCACCTGAAGGGTTTTCGAAAAAAAGATTTTACAAAATGTCATTCCTCGTGACCTGACGAATAGGACTTCAAAAGAAAAAGAACCAAAGTCGCATCTAGATGATGACATGCATCCAGAACATGGCGTGAACGTTACTTCATATAACGTCAGCCTCGAGAGTCTGATTGAAAGTTTCAACCATCTCTACCGCTGCAAATCATAAAAAGCGCACCCAATTTGATACCTCGACACATCGGACTCCCAGAACCAGACAGCCGTTTTCAGGTTGACCGCTGCCCACGAAAATCAGTTCTCTGGAGAGAGGTGGTGTGTTCTGCTACACTCACAATGGCAGCTTCAGTGTCCTTGCGGTACCTAATCAACTCCTTTCACAGCTCATTGTCTTTGAACAAGATCCTCATTACCTCTGTTGCTCTTCTTACTCAGCCTGCCTGCCAGTTAAATCTGCATAGCATTCAGCTCCTTCGGCAGACCAGGCTTTGACCTATCATGCACTCAGACAGGTCACCAGAGATACTGATTTCAACGAAGACGTAGGTCAACAGCTCACAATTATAGTGTTTAGTGCTCACTCAGGATAATTGACCTCCGTGTGCACGCGTGTCCGCAAATGTCAGGACAGGTTTGGTTTCTCATCGAGAGACGCGGACGTCGATCAGTCTCTCATCTCCCGAAAGATATTTCGATACTGTGAGAACAGCCAGGATAACTAGGGCGCGACAGTCCCCTGTTATTGTTTGCTAACCTCGAAGATTTCGAGCAAATGATTGTGAATCTCTGTAATTGGCCTGGATATCAATTTTCTTGGTACATACTGCGAGCCTGTTTGTTTACAACCAGCCCATCATTGCGGAGCATCATTTGCTCTCAGTTTCCTTTGCACGCAAGCTTAGAAAACATGACACAGCAATCTACCTGCATGTTATCATTTCTTTTAATCAGACTGAGCAAACACACTCACATCCAAACACTGGATGAAAAAGGAATCAAATGGCTGCTGGCTATCTTGGGACTTTTTTCCATTACAACGTTTTTCTAACCATCTATCCCATAATTGGTCCCATAACACAGGAGTCCACTCACTGCATGGACGGCAGCAAATGAGTCTGTTTTCTTCTGTAAAATACTGTGTGATTAGGCCTCCAAGGCAACAGCAGTCATCTTCTGTCCCATCGACATGAATCAGCCTGATGATGGAAGCCTGCCTTTGGTTGTGTCTGGACTCCCTGTGTCTGGACTCCCTACTTCAGTGATGGGGCTCATTTTGAGATACTGAGAGCTTTGTTTGGATTTGCCATGACTGGTGCCAGTCACTGGACTCACAGCTGGCTGTGTGGAGCAGGCCAGAAGAGGTAGTTTTCTTGAAGTCAACCCAGATCTTGGGATGAGGTTGTCTGGTGTTGGGCAATCTCATTTCCTTCCAGAAGGATTGGATTTAAATGATGTTGTGTGGTCCTAGACCCTGGGGTGTTCATTTTGATAGGATACAATTTCGGAGGCATTAAGGAGAAATATAGTTTGATTTCCCATGACAACTCACTGCACTGTTGCTATCATGCAACCTCTCAAAATGTACAAACCCCTCAAACAACGCGAACCCTCACATTGACCTTGAATACACTCACACACACAGCAGACACACACAGCAGACACACACACATTAGACACACGCACACAATCAGACATGCATTTTATGAAGTGTTCTTTCTCAGATCACTTATCTCTGATTGACGCAGCACACATCTGTGCAGTTAAGCTGTGAGTTAAAAATCTGTTTTCGTGAGACGGAAACACAAGTATTTTGTAGATGACGGCGTCAAATACAAACATAATCATATTTGTTTGAATACATTTTATTAGCGTCTTATTAACTGAAGACACTGAATGTTTTTGCACCCCAGCCCCCATTATACCTCATAGTTTCACAGTTGAACATGCTAATCTTGTGCTTCAGACTCAGTTCATTACTGCGAACTCAGAATGACTTAAACGTCAGCTGATAAGCCTCAGGACATCTCAGAGCCATAGGTCTTTTCACTGCACCTTTGACTCACTACCTCCTTAACTCAACGAATCGTGATGGGGGTTATTCTGGAAGCAGAGCAGGACAGCATCCTATCCCTGCATGTGGTCAGACATGGTTGAAGACATTCCACTTGAACTTTGGCCGAATCTTTTCTCTGGTCTAGCAATTCCCCGCTTTCCATGTGTCTTCTAAAATTCATGATTTCTGGTCAATTCCTTCAGTCTTCTCCTTTTCTTTCCAGTTGAAACCAGCCTGCGGTTGTATATATTATTCAATACATTCTAACATTAATAGTTAACATTAATAGTTAAATACAATATTGTTAATAATTCATTGGCATAAACACAATACAATTCACAAAGATATTGATAAAGTTTTTATTATCATAAGTTGTTCATCCTTTTTCGCACAATACAGTATGGTTACAGAACTATTGCAAATCATGTGACCATAAATTGATATTAATTTTTCCAGAATACTCAAATTGTGCTTGACGTTCTACTCACACATTTGAACATGCTTTCGATTAGAGAAAACGCTTCCCTAACCAACACTGTAAACGCGATTCCTCACAAAGAAAACAACAGAAAAGGCGTTTCAGAATCGCTGTTAGCATGCAAACAACACTTCATGCATCTGTTCAACAAACAGCCACTAAGGCTACGTGTATTAAAGTAGTATGCCACTTCATTTGCATTGATCCAAAATGCTTTACAATATACGAATCTTACGAAATTTTGCAAAATCTCAACAAACTCTTATAAAACGAACAAGGGTGGCTATCCATACGGTACATTCTTTTATCCCCGCGCATCGACTGAAGGGATGACAAATTTGGTTGTAGTTGGTTACGCATTTCTGCATGGGTGCTTTTTTTTTGTCATTCATATAAATGTTCGAAACGTTAACAAATGCAGGCCTGTTGACGTTCCAGCATGCACAACACAAAATATAATTGACCCCAAATAGTAACTGTCTTTTAACGTTAGCTGTCACAAGCTATCTGCGAGCAGAACATGGGAAAGATCAAGGGCCAAACGTTATGGAAGACTGGTAGTCACTGGGTACTTTGGGCTTGATGCCCTTGCTGTTGTAGTAGTCAACCACTTGGTTGGGCACTTCTGCAAGGACAGTCTTGGCCAGTGCTGAGGGGGAGGCCTGGAGAGGAGGGGTGGATGAAATCACTTCCTTTAGATTTATGATCATAATTACAAAGGTTTTGCATGAGAGACAATGCAAACTAAAATAGAGTTACTATGTTAACATGCATGCAACCATAAATCTTTATAATAACTTTAATCTATTGCCATTATTTTCAGGGGGATAGATAACGTTTTCTGTATCACAATGGTACATTTAGAAAGGTTTTAGTTATGTATCACTTTATATGAGCCTAGTGACAAAACTGAATTTCATCTCATCTGTATGCAGCAAAAACACCCAATCTGGCTTGGTTATTTGTCTAAACGCCTGTTCACTCTGAACCACGACTGAAACAGGAACTAATAATCGTACGAAGCGTCAGAGATTCCCAAGTCACAGACAACTAAGACTTACATGTTTGAAGTTCCGGAAGGGGACAAACTGGACGATGTCTCGCAGAACGGGCTCCCCTTTAGGCGAGCGGAGGATGCCGTCGTCTCCGTCCAGCATCTGCATGTCGCTGAAGTCAGCGTTGCCCACGCCGACGATGATGACGGACATGGGCAGGTGGGAGGCTTGGACGATGGCCTCCCGCGTGTCTGCCATGTCCGTGATCACGCCGTCCGTTAAGATCAGCAGAATAAAGTACTGCTACAGAGGTAGAGTAAGAAGAAGGGGTTCAACACTAGGTTGGAATACAAGGCTTGATTTTCAGGCTATATCAACAGAGCAGACAAGCAGACTAGTGAAGACAAGATATCAAATTGAACTATTTAAACAACGTAGAAGTGTCATCTGAAACCTGTACACTATAAATACGCTATAAATACTATAAAATACTACTAAAAACTATAAAGACAAATCCCCTCCAGCTCACCATTGCCTCCTTGGTGTGCATTTCCTGTGAGGCTGAGCTGGCCACCTTCTGAATGATAGGAGCGATGTTGGTGGGCCCATAGAGTTGGATCTTAGGCAGGCAGTTCTGATAGGCATCAACCACACCCTGAATACCTACACATTCCGTATATAGACATGCTGGTTAAACCAGGAACAACCACACACTTACACACAGGAACACACATGCACGATCTTTACACTGTGCAACTAATCCAGTCATTTTCCATACAGTCCTATAGTTCCTCAGACAGCAACACATCACTACACCGGATCTGTGATATTAGACAACCTACGGCCTAAACGCATAGCTTGACAAAATACATTCAGAAAGCCTTCTTTTCTGATCAAATATCAACAGAACGTTATGAAATTCTATGACAATGCTGCAAGGCATGAAATGCAATTATGTAATGCATTGCTGAACCTGCATCCAGGCTATGAAATGTTGTAATAACGAGGTAGGGTTGCCCGAATGTTATTTTGGGTTGATAACCGTTCGTGCTTCTGCGACAGCACGCATGTGAAGCTCTTACAGTAAGTGAGCAGGCAGGATAGCACACATCAGAGATGCCCCACTTTCACACCCCGATCTCTCAGGAGCAAAGCAGATGTAATCAGACCTATCCTCTAGAGTTGCTGCAGCAGCCGTAATGCTATTTACTCACTGACTGCGTTTTAGAGGTCACAGACAACTTGGACAATTTTACTTAATTAAACAGCCCATCCATGAGCTCATCATGTGGGTCAGGACACACACAAGCGGGCACGCACAGACAGTTCGTTCTCTGCAGGTGGCTCTCCTTAAGAGTAGGAAAATTCAGACGCGTGTGAAAGAATGAAAGGAGCCGTTTCTGTGACAAGTCGCTGCTGCTTTGAAGGCAAGAAACAAAGTATCACTTCTGGTAACATTGGATCTTCAGGGCAAATAGAGTTGGTATTTCCCACCATGGATCCTCAGGATCAGATTATATGGGAACTACAGTATATGGCCTCCTTAACAGCCAGGGGCCTGGCTCAGGGCAAGTTGCTCTCTAGAGCTTCGAATGAAGGATTCTATCCCATCTGTTACTTGACACTAGAACCCTTGATCAGTCCCTGGCAGGTACAGACTTGTCCAGGCAGCGACTGGTTGGTGCCCCGAGTGAAGGGATCTGGAACAGGGGACCAGTCGAACAAAAATAACTGTCCAAAAAAATCAAATGACACCAATACACACCCGGCAGTGGCGTCTGAGCTGACTAGCTGGTCAGACTATTCATAGCCAGAGCGTGAAAACATTTGACTATGAATAAAAGTGGGTTGTGTAAATGAGACCGAGTCAGACTCTTTCTTTACTGAAGTCTCTTTGGGGGATGAACTGACATCACTAGCATGTGACTAGCACCGGCAGTGATAGGCACCGTGGTTACCGCATCCCCATCCACCCCACTGAACCAAATACTCAGACCCTTGGAGAGCATGTTAAACTGTGACCTTCTCAGCAACATGCCTACAGTCAGTCGTCTCTATTACATCACCAGATTTGGATATGTCGGAGCTTAAACCAAGAATGCAAGTCCATTGTATCTACGAAGAATACTCGAGTGTGTGTAATACAAACAGACCAAAGCACTTCATGTGTTCCAGTTCTAAAAAGAGGGTACAGTATCTCTCTAATGCTACACTTTGTCAATTGAGTGAGTCTGCTTCAAAGTCAAACTACAGAAGTGAATCAAGGATGTTCTTACTAGGTAATATGAAAAGTAACCGTAGTGACCCATGCCATTCCTTCCCTAAAGACTTATTATGAAGGTTGATCTGACTGCATGACACATCGTCAGCCTCACTCCTCCAGACGTCTCCCTGTGGAACACACTGCATTTTACAGCAGCATTTAACATTCCTGTCTAGGAGGATTGTCCCCAACACAGTTCTTCCTCTGGCTTCACACTTATTGATTCCTAACTTGTTGTTGGCAATGACATAAGCCTCAGAAGAGTTAGTGGATTATATGGGTCACTCTGAGGGGGTTTCAAGCATTTCCTGCCCAAGCATTTGTCATCTGAAACTAGCAGTCACGCATTTAGATCTGGAATATGTCATCATAGAAAAACTGCAAATTTCCAAACTGAATTAAAATGAAATCAAACGTGATATGATTTTCCTTTTCATACATGGAATTCGTTTAAGAACTGGGACAGTTTACCCACCTGCACATTCTGGATTCTCCTCGTTAAAATTCACAGCAAAGTCATGTGACACCTGGGGGGAGGAGGACAAATCTTTCCTTTAGATCTCATGATCAACATCCAATGTTAACACAAAGCAAAAAGTCCACAATTATGAACCCCCCCCCCCCGCACACAGTTACATAACTAGAATAAAACACACCTACACAAACACACATCCTGAACACATACACGCACGCACCCATACATCAACTCCAATATGAATACACGCACTTACACAAACACACACGCACAGGGCTGGACAATGGGCTGCATAATTGCGAGCATGTATCTCTCAGAAGTAGTTCTAGACAGCCACGCCAGCCAGTGTCAATCATTCCCTGCTGGGTAACAGTTTAGTGAGTCAGAGTGGCAGAGCTAGGGGGCCTGGAGGTTATGGCGGGGGTGCGGGGGCGCGGGGGCGTAATCAGCGCCTAGCCAGGAGAGAGAGCGTCTGGCCCGGCCTCCACACACCAGGGGAGTCATTAATAAAGTCCCACGAGGCTGAGCCCAACTGGGTGAAAGACTGGAGCAGCTGAAATTACCTTAAAGTCAGGCGGGATCCGGGCACCGAAGCCAAATGCAGGGAACATTTTGTCACTGAATTGAGAGGGTGAGAAAACGATTAAAAGCAAGAGGGCAGACGGCCGCAGACTCTCAGACTGGTTTTACACAACTGTACACGCCTATATATATCCATACACAACAGTATACAGCCATGTATATCCATACACAACAGTACACGCCCATATATATCCATACACAACAGTACACAGCCATGTATATCCATACACAACAGTACACAGCCATATATATCCATACACAACAGTACACAGCCATGTATATCCATACACAACTATACACAGCCATATATATCCATACACAACTGTACACAGCCATGTATATCCATACGCAACTATACACGGCCAAGTCTCTATTTCTCGTTTCATTTTCTGACTTATTAACATTTTCCCAGTAGGAGGGAGACTATGTGGCAGAGGGGTCATGGCCAATGAGTTCCCTGTGCTGTTAACTGTTGATGTGTATGATTAACAAGGACTGTTTGCTCTTTAACCTTACAGGAGTAACTGCAAGTCCATTACTGGTGGAGCCCAGATCTCACCTGTCGTAGTCCTGGCAGATCTCTCCCACAGCGACCAGGGCTTTGAGGTACTCGTTAGGCTGGTAGGGGTGGATGTAGTGGAGAGAGCAGCTATTGCGAGGATCACCATTAGAGGCGGTGAAATCAATAGCTACCTGGGAAGACAAGTGGCAATCAAAGAAGCGCTTCATGCCAATTATCTTGAACATATGCAGGGCCCCTTATCTGCCACTTACGCAACGCTGCGCTTCACACTTGTGTCAGCTCCTTTCTGCCGTTTAAAGCTCCTACTCTAAGGATGCTGCCGATGGTCTCGCTCTATTCTTTGACTGACTGGCTGGCTCAGATTGCACTCTGTTATGGATGGGTTTCATATGCTTTGAGACTTGAAATCGTTCCGATGTTTGTTGTGTTGTTACAGAGCCTGGCAGACTGTGGGCCACACCGATCTACTGGTAAAGCAGGCTAAGAGTCTGAAAGGCTTGAGTTGATTAGAAGCCGTGATACTGTGTGTTCGTGTGCGTGCTTAGGATGAGAGGAACTCACTGTAAACTGGATCTGACAGCCACCCATAATGTAGTCGAGGAAAGAGTGCATCTTTATAATCTGTGGACCAGGAAAGAAGAAAAGCTCTTGTCAGGAGCTGAGCAAAGGCAAACTAGAATAACATTGAGTCAATCCCTGTAGTGGAGGGATGGACACACTTACTGGGCACTTTGGAGCCTCTCTCCCTCCATCCCAGCCTTTTAAATACCAGCTGACTGAGCGCGGAGCTATTAGTGCCCAGGACTCCAGCTGGCCATTCACTTTCCACATTAACCTCTGAGGCTTCATTAAAGAAATGCTGCTCTGTAAAACCGCCAACACCAAAAAGTCTATGTGGGGAATGTTGGCTGATATTAGCAACATGAAGGGAATATGTGATCAAAGGAATGGTAATTGTAATCAAATTACCATGTGTCGTAATGACTTTCTATCGTGTCGAAATCAAATGACAGCGGTGACATTGAGTTCATTATATAACGTTCCAACTCGGTGGAGAAAACACAAAACAGGTTCCAGAACCTTTCCAAATCAACAATGTCAAAGTACAACAGCCAGATTGCAGCCCAGAATAAGGCGTTTGCGTCATGAAATCATATTTGGTATTCAATGTTTTCCGCCATCGCACTTGCTCCCTGGCTCCAGTAGCTGCAGATCAGACCAGTTATCTGTGAGGGCCATCTGTGACTTCCTCTTAAAGAGGAAATGTCATGTTAGTCAGACCCAATCTGATCACACCCAACTTTCTCCAGTCACATTATGATGCCGATGATTACTGATCAGTCAGCCAGACACCCAGACATCAGTTGAGGAGGAGAGAAGTGGAGGAGAGGTGGGGATGGGAGGAGGGAAAGAAGGAGAGGAGGAGGGGAGGGGAGGAGGAGGAGTGGAAGAGGGAACGAGAGTGGGGGGGGGGAAGGAGGACGGAAGAACAAAGGCCATGGATGAGGCTAGAAAGAGAAATGAAAGGAGGGAACACCGATGGAAAGAAATATGAAAGGAACGAGAGATGATGAGATGCTCTGGATCACCTTGCACTGATTCAGAATGACAATTCCAGAGTTCTTGTAGTTCTTTTTCTTGATCTTATATTTGGGGTTTATACACTCCCACTGGACCTGGAGAAGGAAACAACATGTACGTACTTTACTGTGTGTCAAACGCATATGCTTCCATACTTTACTATACTAGACTTATACATGTACACACACGACCGTGTGTAAACCAAAACTGTTTCTCAGCATTCTATTCAGGATGAGCTCTTTTTGACTCTGGGGAGAGCTATAACTGTGGTTTGTTGTGTATTGTTCTTAAATTAGATCATTATATGAGTTACACCATGGAGCAAACTTACCAGTAGCAGGGAATAACAATAAACAGCGCTGAACATGACACCATTCTTCCTAATACGTTGTTGCTTGCTAAAGAAGTATTAATCAAGGAGATACAGTATCCATTTGTGATTTGAATGCAAATGAACTGGTTCTTTTAAGAGCCGACTGCTCTTAAAGTAGTTCTTTCTACTTTCAGCCGTTAGCACTGAGGGGAAACCTTGCAATTCTTTTGAAACGTTCTCACCTGCTTGTGAACATCGTGCCTATTGAAATAGCTGCCTCCTTCCTAAAGACAGGTTGCTACTCTGAGGCAATCATTTCTGCTTCCAGAAGGAGTCATCCTTTACTTATACAGCTCACGCTGCAGGCTTGGAGACACCTTGCCCCACCTCCTCCTCCACCAACGGTGGCACAGCTTTGGTTGTTTGGCCGATGTAAAAAAAAACAAAACCCTACACCGATGATGAATTATATGGCTATCAAACAGACAACAAACGAACCTTTGTTTGGTCAAAACACAAAAGGATACGACAAGCTTACAGCCCATAATTCCATGACAGAAACAATTAGTGGGCCAAAGCACTGCAGGGTTCCTTTAGACACTGAAGCATGTCACGGCATAATGTAACTATGTAATTACCCACAATCCCTCTGCCCAGAGCGGTGAGACTGAATGTAATGAAGACATCTCTGCCAGGGCATAGAGGTTGGCGAAGACCCGTTCAAACCACGCTGACAAAGTAGTTTGTCATTCGTGAGACTACTTTGTGGCCAATAAAAACATCCTCGCCAATGTTCTGTTCCCAGGAAGTCTGTTTCTAAAAGCTGCTGTTGTCAAACAACAACAGGGAAATGCTGGGAAAACCTGTGTTTCTTAATCCAAAATGGATTTTGTTGAACTTTCAGTTAGGTTGCACTGCTCAGACCATCTTCATGGTCTGTTTGGTTGATTGGTGATAAATGCTGACCTCTACAAAAGTTCTCATGACATGTGACTTGGATTGTCCTGCTATGACTAATGGCACTGGCGATATGAGGAAGATATATTCTTCATCCGGTCCTCAGAGCCATTAGTTACACAAGCAATCACACCGACCTTTAGAACTGCATGTCCCTCTCAAAGCACCATTAGTCATAATGAAAGGAACATCGCAGAAATTCAGCAGGGGTGCTTTCCTGTCCCTGGTGGCCAGTACTCCCACACACACTCAGCCAGTATTAACCTGGCTGAACAGAATACATCGAATCAGGTCACCAAGCACCAAGCTGGAGTTTCCCAGAACCCTAAAGGGAAGGACTCCACTGGACTCCAGCAGACCCTGTACTCTTCCAACCTGCTCGCTTCTTGTTGAAGAAAGTGCTCTAATACCTGTGTGACATTGTAACGGGTGGTTGGAGGGGCAAGATGATGACCTGATTATCCATCAGGTGTCCTGCTGTGAGAGATCAGTGCAATTTCTTTTCAGAATTGCAGGTGTCCAGCTGGGCCAGTGATCCCAGCGACCCCTTCATATAGACCCGGGACTCTTCAGCCAACATGTCTCTGCATCAATAAGTACTAGTCAGCTGTCAGCAGCTTAGGGCACATGACTCACACCAAGATAAACATTCCTTGCACCTGGACCACATATAGGAACACCATGTCATGTTCCTCTACTATATGTCATCATTGTCTTTTATAGCAGCAAATGTCCAACTCTGACTTCTTTATTCTGGACACCTTGGCAACACTGGACCCTGACTAGACCTTGCTGGGGATATCCCAGGTGAAGCCTTTCCCTCAATCCATCCATCAAAACTAACAGGGGGTCAGTGACTTGCATCATTCTGCTGCAGCTCTATCCTGCTCTCTCTGTTGAGGGCAGTCCAACCTCAGGCCGTCAACGAAGAGCAACCCTGCCTAGGGTGGCTGCTGTTCTTTAAGGAACCAAAAAGGATCACAAAGTACTTATACGAATGACTATCGTATTGATACATAGATCGATTTCCATGTGCATCACATCAATACGACAGACACAAAGGTAGCGCTGCACTATACCTGTCTTCCATCCATCGCCCCTCTCATCTCTTTAAACGTGGCCTCAAATTCACCTATGAAGTCGTGCTTCCCGTTGGAGTCCCAGTCCCAGACTGTGCACTGGCAGAGAAGGGGAAGAGACAAGGTTGTTGAGTCAGACATGTTTAAAGGTGAAAGACAAACTGAAGCACAAAAAAAACCTCTCATTTGATTGTACTTGGTGACAGCGGACAGTCTGCTTTGATGTTTTGATGCCGGGGTTTGAGACAGACACACTTAAGCTTTGAAGACGGGGAAACTAGCCCTAGTTAGAGAGCACTTAGCAGTCTTTTTGGAAACATTGTGTACTGTGGGATGTTTGCACTGGGACCAGTAGGACGAGGGTCACGCATTTGCACTGTGACCAGTAAGATGCACAGGCGTTTTGAACAGATTCCCCTCGTGACGCAGTTCTATGAATAAAACAGTGCGGGACATTACTGAAGTTATCAACATTTGATGTCCCTCATGAATGATTGATTTGAAGATGTGAGGCAACGGCTGTGTGACGTCATGAGGAGCAGATGAGTTCGTTCTCTCTGTCTGCGTTTTGTGTCCTGTTTCAAAGGGACGGAGGAGTGTCGACCCTTTTTTGGATCTGTTGCTGTGATGCAGATCTATCGTTGCGATGTGATGAACAACTCTCTCCCGTCGTATTACATCGTGGGTGTTCACAGTCGACTGACGCAGCAGAGCTGCTCACAGGTTCACAATCTGCACAAATCTTCACCCACTTTCACCCTCACGGTGACCAACCTCACTCACACCCACACGGTGACCAACCTCACTCACACCCTCACGGTGACCAACCTCACTTTCACCCCAAACCTTATCGACCGTCACTCCAACCCTAACCAACTTCGCACTAGCCCTAACCAACAACAATAATTCGCCACACAAACATTTGAAAAGAAAATGGGGGACTTCTCCAACGCAGGAACTTCATACAAGCTTGTAAATCCAGAGAGAGAGAGAGAGAGAGAGAGGGAGAGGGAGAGGGAGAGAGAGAGCAGGGGGAGGAGGGGGAGGAGTGAAAGAGCGATAGAATGAGAGCAGTGCCTGTAATACATCTCCTCAAGTGGCTCATCCATGCTAACCGCGGGCGGATCTTTCTTTTCTTATTCCACTTCTTAGCTGTTTTCCTTTCAGTGAAACAATGAAAGATGGACCTGACACAAAGGATCTGTGTTGGATCGGTTCATGTTCGGATGTTCAATTAACTGCCTTGTTTTATAGTGTTCTATAATGAGATGAGAATAAAATGCTGAATGGCTATTTGAAAAATGCCACAGCCAAAATTATTTACATCATCTGAGAGAATTTTGTACTGAGCAAGCGCTATATCATGTTTACGAGGCACAAACATACTACGCATACTGTTCTGCGCACACGTACGTAAACCATTGTCCACACCCAACCTGTCACCCCAACTGTCAGCCACGCAAAGTCTTAGACAAGTGGACGACCCAGAGTCAACATCTGACAGGATTGAGAGGATCGGTGAGACACAAGCTCGTCAAGCCACCAACACTTCCAAATTCCTAGTGGCCTCTCGTGGATTTAAGGAGCACATAAATAATGCATCACTCAGAATGGGAATCTTGCTCTTTTCTGTGTCTGTCTCTCATCCCGCAGTCCTGTCACAGTTGACCACAGTCTCTGCACTTTATCTCTGGGGCTGGGCAGTATAAATCGCTAAATTAGAAGAATTTTTCTGCACATTTCGATTTTTGCTCTTGTTAAGGTCAAATGGAGTCAAGTGAGTAGCTGTCCAATTAAGGCCAAGTTCGTATATTAAGATGGTGTGTGTATAAGTGTGTGTGTTTCCCATAACCTCCCCATCATTAAATATAGACCACTGGCAGAGCTGGGTGGAAATGGAATACTGCTCCTGCTTTCATTCCAGAAATGAAACTGAAATGACAAACCGGAAAACATGTGCTTTTATCAAATTCTTGGGAGGAAATGTCTCAACCTGTCAGCCTCGCGAATGGGAGGAGAGGAAGAAAATTCATGTTCCCTTTCTAAATATTTACACACTGTCACTTTAACCTTGCACAGGAAACACCGATGAATTACAGGATCCAATGATGTGTCTCCCTAGGGAGCGAAGCAGCTAAAAGGAAAGAGGTTGAAGAGATGCGCAGTTCAAGAGTTGAGTTTGATGGATGGTGAGAAGGTAGAGAGGTAAGGAGACAGGAGGCAGGAGGAGAGGAGGTGGGAGGGATGAGGTGAGGAGAGGAGGTGGGAGGAATGAGGTGAGGAGGTGGGAGGGATGAGGTGAGGAGGTGGGGGGGAGGAGGTGAGGAGGTGGGAGAGATGAAGTGAGGAGGTGGGAGGGATGAGGTGAAGAGGTAGGAGGGATGAGGTGAGGAGTTGGGGGGGTGAGGAGGTGGGAGAGATGAGCTGAGGAGTTGGGAGGGATGAGGGGATGAGGAGAGGAGGAATAGCTCTTTAGTCCATTTAGCAGGAGTGAAAGAAGCTGCCTTAAATACACAATGTACATGTTTAATGAGTTCTAATTTGTTTCATCGTCAAGCTGTGTCAATTTAGCAGATAAATGATGCAAAGATGTCAGAGAACGGAAGAACAGAAGTGTAACCAGGCCAAGTCACAGGTGAGAGTAATGTCTTCACTCCCTGAGGAATTATGACAGAGGCTACACAGTCTGGCTCTCACTCTCTGTCTCTCTCTCTCTGTCTCTGTCTCTCTCTCTCTCTCTCTCTCTCTCTCTCTCTGTCTCTCTCTCTCTCTCTCTCTCTCTCTCTGTCTTTCTCTCTCGCGCGCTCTCTCTCAATGCACATGCCTTTCTTTCTCTCTATCTCTCTCCCTCAATGCACATGCCTTTCTCTCTCTCTCTCTCTCTCTCTCTCTCCCTCTCTCTCTCTCACACACACTCACTCCTAAACAAATGCCACTTTAACTGTCTTTCATTCTACAGCTAAATATAACAAGTGGAATCCAATATGTCAAACGAAGACCTCTGACTAAATCGAGAATCAATCCATTGTCTAAATGCAGCTGTTTGCAGAGACAGGAACTTACCTTGAGTTTTCGGTCATGGTCTCCACTGCAGAGCGAGTTGAGAGACACCTTGAAGGTTATCCACATAGGGTTAAGGTTGTTCATAACAGTCTGTGAGCAGAGCAAAGAAGAGTAAATCAGCAAACCACTGGATGAGAGGGGTGAGTCAAGGTGACTTGTTGAGTTTAAATCAACATACATGTACGGTTGAGACACAGTTCATGCAACAACACATATCTACAGGATTAAGAAGGGATGTCTGTATTGACCCAAGCATAAGTCAATTCATGTGGTTCCTGCATCTTGCATTTGCACTATATAAGGTTAGCCTCTATATGAGCTGGGGTTAGGTACTACTGGAGTTTCGTTTTTTTACCTCTGTTCTGTGTACAAGTTGTGTTGTGGAATCGTCATTCATCCTAAAGATCTCGAGGAACGGGTCCGATTTACTGAAAAAATCCTGAACGGTCAAAAGAAACATGTCAACATGAGTAGAAAGACATATTGTACCCAGGCAGTTATGAGAACACATTTGATACAGTACATCTCCAGGACTAGGACTTGCCTTGTCGTCCAGTTTCCTGGCACTGAAAGACAGCTCGACATAGTCATCGTTCCCTGTCAGTTCCTCAGCAGTGATCTGTGACAACACATACGATGAAAGGATGAAACATCCACATTAAAACAGTGTAAAAACGCACCCTGTGATCCAGTCCATGAGAGCAGGGTGTGTCACACTGTTTCTGCTCTCTGTTTGGCTTTTCTGTCCTTTTTTTGGTCATCTGAGTAAAATTATAATTGTACGTTGAACGACGTTCGTCTATTAAAGACAATTATATTTTATGGGGGGGAATTATGGTTTGTGGTTTGGGGCTTTGAAAACAATCATCAAAACCATCTCTGTGCTCTAACAAAGCTTTTCCGTGAAGGACAACTGAGGGGAGAACTTAGAAGATAGCAGAAGATGTTAGTCAATGGCAAACGCTGCCACGCAAATAATAGATGAGCTCACATTAGGCTCAGGGATCATGATTGATGTTTTCTCCGTAAGCAATCACGATGTTGTTGAGGCTATGTATGCCCAAACAAGAGTAAGCTCCCAAGTAATTACACAGTATCTAAAGACCCCACCGTAGGGATGATAAGAAAGGTAAACAAACCCTTCATTTCACAGTGCTGCATTGGACTACTTCAGAGGAAAAGTCGAACGTAGACAATTCGAGCGTGGATGGCTGAGACGTGGCGAGAGAGGGGAGAGGGACCAGCTCATTCCGAAAGGTGACGGGAGGCACAGCCAAGCATGTCAGTGTTTGTGTGTATGTGACAGAGAGAGAGAGAGGGAGGGAGAGAAAAAGAGAGAGAGAGAAGGAGAGAGAGAGAGAGAAAAAAGAGACAGGACAGAGAGAGGGAGTGAGAGAGAAAGAGAGAGAAAGAAGGAGAGAGAGAGGGAGGGAGTGCGAGAGAGAGAAGGAGTGAGAGAGAAAAAAGGAGACAGGACGGAGAGAGGGAGTGAGAGAGAAAGAGAGAGGAAGGGAGGGGGGGGGAAAGAAAGATAGGCACTTTACCAGTATGGAGGATTTGCCCACTGTGCTACCCTGTTTGAGCAAAGCTTTGGAGAGTTTTCTCTGGGACACAATCTGTTGGAGAGAGATAAGCCATGAGACACCTGTCTGTAGGTCTCCCCAGACATGCTACCACAGAGGGAAGCCATGGGGAGAAAAACAAGGGAGACGGAACAGCAGTGGAGGAGAGGATGAGACGTGGCTCCCCATTGTACTTGACAAGATGTCCGGAATCTCTAGTGGACTTACCACGGAGGAAAATGTTAATGAAGCCATCTTTACCCTGAATGAACGTAAACAAGTGGTTGTAGGAAGACTGGCGCCTGGACTTTGATTGTGTCCTTCTTTGAAATGGTTGACATTTTGTATTGAACAGCATTAACCCTTGATTGATTCAGTGATGAATGAATCCACTCTAATTCTACAATCCCCAACATCCACATCCCTGACATCCTCCATAAGCACGGAGAAAATAAATGCCAGTGCATCTTAACAATCACATCTTATCCGAGACAGACCTCCAGAACCGGCTAATTCCCTAGAAGGCAAGAATCTTAGGAAGCGCCAGTTGGCTTCTTTCCCCGTGTGTGTACAGACTACGGATGCTATGGGTGCCAGATCCCCATGGTTGCAGGGTCTGAACAGGTGTGCCACAGAACCCACCTGGCCCAGCGTGCATTCCATGGCGCCCAGGAAGTTCTCTTCCTTCAGCCCATTGTGGCTGCTGCTGATGTCGTAAAGCTCGTAGCGTAGTCGCTGCACCTCCTCAAAGTAGAAGTCCAGGGTGAAGATCTTGGAGAAGGTGGGACTGATGCTGCTGCGGATCACCTCCGTCCTGTCCACCTAGCCGGACAAACCCACAACGGTTATGAAACCAGTGGACACTATTTCAATTGCTAGAATTGTATGGGCTTGACAGTTCTGGCTGGCATGCAGCCTCCTCTGATTGCAGTCTGCCCAGCAGGCAGATGGTAAACTATTGACTGTCCTGGGAAACAGATGGTAAACAAGATGGTACTCAGTGAGAAACGGTCCTTAATTGAATATCTATACGGTTAGGCTGTTGTCCGAAAGCCACAGATAAGATTTAGAAGTGTGCGAACGTCAGTTGACATCAATATGGATTATGTGTTTCTATTGCCATGTGTAGAAAAGGTTCTGTTTCATCCATGTTTCTTCGTGAGACTGAAGTCAAGATTGTGATTGTGAGGTCATGATGTTGTGTCAAGTTGCAGGAGCAATGCTGTGAGGAGTTGGATAAAGAAATGTTCTGTCTCTCTGACTTAGTTCAGTTGAGTTTGGGAGTTCACAAGTATTAGCTATTTGCAGATTAAAGAGACAGTTTAACAAACACCTTCACATACATTTTTTACCAAACTCTCTCTGAGGCATGAAGGTCAAAGGACGACATTTACTGTGAACAGAGAGCAACAAAGATAACAAACACCTATCGGCTGTGGGCTATTTTAGGCAGGCGGAACACTGTAGGTTACAATAGTAACATAATTATATGAATGGATAAAAAGGCAGAATATATGAACAGACGAGAAGGTCAAAGCTGATTGTGATCGACATAAGCACATACAAAATCCTATTTCTCCCAAGTTCCAGCTACAGTGTATGATTCGTCCAAGTTGTTCCCCTTCTTGTGACAACACCAAGTATTAACCTTTAGCATTTGAAAGCATTTCGCTTTTAAAGAGGTCTGTCTGGAAAACGTTAGCTGGCAGGATGACAGCATCAGCTTCACACATCTCCTCAGTGAAGGAGAGGGAGGACTTCTGTAGGAATCCCGGCATCCTTGTTAGACCAGCCAATTTGGATCTTGCTGGGGAGGGATATGGGTGGGGAGGCAGGAGGCTGAGAGAAATGCATGGCTGCAGCATGTGAAGGATGGAGGTAAAGGGAGGGGGGGTCTGCCGAGAGAAGATTAGAAGCCTTTCCAGAAGCTTCCTTTTATCCTTACTGTAGAAACAATGTAATACCTCCTGCACCCCTCCCCCTCGCTCCCTATGTTCCTCCTCCCATATCAAGACTGTTTCCTCCCTCGTATCTCCAGCTCACAGCTACATACTGCGAACAAGCCCCTGCCTGAGCCAACATATTTAACCCTCCACAGCCTCGTCACCAGGTCCTGATAGGAGTTAGCTGTGCTCACCTCTTCCTGGGTGTCCTCACCTCAGTCTCTCTGTGGCTGGATAATCACATGCTTTTTCTCACGTTTCACAGTCCTTGTTAGAAGGCCGAGCACAGGGGAGGGGGTGCAGAGGTGTGTGTGAGTGTGTGTGTGTGGGGGGTGTTAAGGTCGCTATCCTAACACTAATCAGCACAGGGACATAGGCGTGCGGCAGACACTAATAACGTAAACAAAAAAAGAATATATAAATATAAATGTATGCTTAATCAGGGATTCTTTTTCTGCATGCGTGTGTGCTTTTGAACAGAAGTCAAGAGTCTATTTCCATAAAGACGTTGCATAGTTTGTGATTGCATAAGACATACTGTAGCTAAAACTCCATGTTCTCCATTTACAACAAATATTACTTCGGGACAACCTGAGGGTTTTCTTATGTGGCGGAAAACGTAATTGAGTCACACTCCTATAATTCTATGCTAACAGTAAAGTAGTTCATTACTGTCGTTCATTTCATTTGTGGCACAAGCTTGCTGGAGATTTCTCAAAAAATTGGCTGACAGATATAAAACTATTTTGACAGTGAGTGTATATGTCTGTGTGTGTGGTGGGGGGGAGGGGGGGCGGGGACTCGGTGGCAGAGTCATTACTTGAGATAACAGACGCTGCTGGCTCTTTCACTGGCTGACAGCCAATCTGAAGAAAGGTGTGGAATCTATTTCACAGAGAGAAAGATGCCTATCTGAGAAAGGTTAACACACACACACATACAAACACACACGCTTTTTCAGCCACGGTGCAGTACAGATTCTCCTTTCAAACTGTACTGAGGCATGAGATGACAAACACAGAGATTTGATAAAAGGGTCAGGATTCCACGGGGCTGGAGCCCAAGAGACTTTGCTACAGGCCTCGGGAAGGTTAGCAGCTGGTCAGCTTGGTGAAAACGAAGACCCTGTCCTGCACTCCAAAATCCCAAACTTGACACGACCAAAAACAGAGCAGACGCCTCCTATGCTTGGTGTTCAACTGAACACCCCGAAAACACGACTCGACGCCACCCCGAATCGTGCATATCACCAGCTGAAACCTCTGAACACGGCGGTCATTGGTGCACGTTCGCTGATCGGAGCTTCGGCTGTGTATTTCCCAACACACCGCGCCCATTAACGCATGCGCTCCCAAGAGAGAACGTTAGGGCTGCCTCGTTCTGTGAATCAGACGCCCTTTTAAAACCCTTGGAGAAGCAAGGCAACCAGCCGGCAGCCAGCGATGGGTGTCAGCAGAGCGAGGGGCTTAGCATCTCTGAATGCTGTGCTCTGATCTGAACATCACGGCTCCATAATTCAGAGGGCCTCGTCGGCATTCCTTCGCCCCATCAATGAAATAGGAGAGGTTGACCCACTGTGCTCTCCCGGCGGCTACAACGCAGACAGGCTCTCTGATGCTACAACAGAGGGCCTTCTAGTGTTCGGCTTCATTAAAATGTACGGGATGCAGAAGCATAGTGTGCTTGTTTATATCCAGGCACAGTGTGTGGAGTGTGTTGCCTGAAAGATAGTTAGGACACCAGTGACTGACAGTCTTCTTACCTCTAACCACTGTCCATGGGACTGCATTTTGATGAGGACGCAAGGGTCCGGCTTGGAGAGGGCATCACGGTCAGATATTCCCTTGCAGGCCACCCGCAGCTCCACCTTAGTCAGGCATTGGCTGCTGCTGAACAGACCAAGGGAGTTGGCTGCCGATTCATAGATGTCGCTCATGTTGTAAGTGTAACAGGAACGCTGCAAAAATAACACGCACACTCATGCACACGTTCATGTTCACACACAGACACACAAAGCAGTGATTAAGTGACAGTGAGGCAATAACAGCTCCCTACTCCTGACTTCATCTCACTCCTTCGGTTGTCCTGGTGCACTCATTTCCCTCCGCCCTGCATCCTCCCAGCATCCGCCACACTCCAAATGATCAAATCATGATTTAATCACCATAAAGTGGACAGGAAATGATCAGTATCTCCCTGCCCACCAATCACCTAATGAATCCTAACCCTCTAATCATCCAATCATGCAGCTTGAGCCCAATCCACAGGAGCCTGGCATGGGCTCCACTGATGATAATTGTTGGCGGCTAATTTAATCAACAATATCAGAGGATCGTATTTTTCTGAAGCGATGGAATTCATCCAGTCTAACAAGATGAAGGATTGTTGCCGCATCTTTATCCACTGCTCATGTGTCCATGCTCTTTAACTTCAACACACAAGCAGCTGATAGTTGATGACGGTTTGCTGGTGTGTCTGCAACTAAGTTCTGAAACAAAGTACTATCCAATAATTAGATATGAAACCACTGTTCTCTCTTTGATCTCTTCCTTGTTCCAATCCGATTCACTCAGCCCCTCTCTGGTTAATCTGTATTTAGATGGAGTCTCCAGGCAAGCACTTGAAAGCAGTTCAAACCAACCCTGTGCACATACGTAAACACTTCAGAGAGACGGAGGAAAAGAGAACAGTTGATACCTCAAAAGAAATTAAGGACACAGATAAAACCTTCAAAGATTCTGATCTAAACAGCATCCTTACTGTTACATCAGGTTAATGATGTTTTGGGCAGTACAGTCAATTAGTGATGTCATGGGCAGTATTTAGTGATGCCATAGGCAGTATTTAGTGATGTCATATGCAGTATAATAGTTTAGTGATGGCATAGGCAGTCCGCAGTAGTTTAGTGATGTCATATGCAGTATAATAGTTTAGTGATGGCATAGGCAGTACTCAGTAGTTTAGTGATGTCATAGGCAGTATAGTAGTTTAGTGATGCCATGGGCAGCATAGTAGTTTAGTGATGTCATAGGCAGTATAGTGGTTTAGAGATGTCATGGACATTCAAGTCGTTTAGTGATGTCATAAGCATTAGATTGCAGAGGACATTCCTAGCCTTTGGGATCCCTATCAGTAAAACTGTCATTTGCACCCCAGACAGGGGACTTGTGTTTTCATGACAGACCTGCCAGACAGTTGAGCCAGCCCCGTACCACATCATCAATCAACTCAAGTCCCCAAATATTTCTTATTAAATTTGCGATCCATTGCATTGCGTCGCAACCACAGCAGTGTCAAGGCTTTCCCAGTTGATCGGACAAGTGCAATATTAAAGCACCAGCTCTTGAGACCCCTTTAACATCCCTGGCTGTCATGTCAACCTGCACCTGACATTCCGTGGGACTACCAGCTACTTGGCGTACTTTCAAACCCGGTTGTGTCTCATACTCTCGTGATTGCCTTTCTGTAAATGGAAAGGAACCATCCATGTGAACTCAAGCCTTTAATGCACGCTTGACCAACGACACGTCTGCGTTGGGAGGGGTTCAGGACTGCCATCACTCTGGGTGCGACTAAGAGTTCAGGTGATGTCCTTTGTAGAGGATGAGCCATGCTAAACACATGTAGCTGACTGGGAACAAGTGCAGCCTAACGAGTCAGCGAGCAGATACGAAGCACTTAATATTTGATATGGAGGAATGAGGTTCAAAGATAAGCGTCAGAATTCATGAGAATGAACGACTGGATGTGCAGCATTTAAAAAAATGTTTAGCAATAAATATAGAAAGCTTGATGTACATATTCACCTTACATAATGATTAGGACCTGTTGAAAGGAGAACATGATTCAAGCTGTGACAAACTATGGAGCTCTATTTGCAGAAGACCTCAGATAATTTAGTTCTGGAAAAGAAATCCCCCCTCTCACATGATCGTTCATCCTATGTGATGAAAAGAAAAAAAGCTTTCTAAATTAGGTTGATTACTCATCTTCAGTGAGAAAAAATAACTGATTTAAATGTTATCCTAACATTTTTAATCCCTATATTTCATCCCTTCATCCATACCATGTGTTCCCAAATCATGAAGATAATGCATCAACAACTCACCTTCAGAGATTTCAAAAAATCCAGGAGACGTGACAACAAAGAATTAAACTTTTCTCGTTCAAAAGGTGCGATGTGTGCGTACTCGGCTGATGAGGACGACCGCACCACACAGATAACCTATCTCCATTCTCAATCCATAGTTCTGATCAACATCAGTGCCGGAGGAATGTTCCCCAGATGTCGCTCCCTGTGGCTTGCCAGTCTGGTCCTTTTTAAGTTTATGGGAGACGTTGCAGGAGACTCCTGAAAATTCTTTCTTAGGGTCGTCCAGGGAGGTGGAGGTGGGACTCATCACTTTCACACACACCCTCCCCTCCTTCGAAAGGAAAAACGAGAAGCTGATTGCTTTGCGCTGGAAGTACACCTTGACGACAGTGTCATCTAGCGGTCACTTGACGTTCTGTCACACAAAGTCTTAATAACAGTCAACATCTGACTTTAAATGTGTATCTTAAATGCGATATACAAAGACAGTACAAAATAATTTAATTGTGTAAATCTTAGCCTAAAACCTTCGGCCAACAGTCCCTCTGACAGACCCTATACTAACATCTGGTGAGTTATTAGGTTGCCCGTGACACTTAGCGTCCTCGAGACTCAACAGGTAGAGTCTGCGTGCGCGCTCCTAGGTGTGCGGTACTTTACGGCGGAATTTACCGAATTTTCTCCGCAACTTTTTTTTTATTTTATTGTTTATGCTACGCTACACGAAAGAGATCGCAAGATGTGCTGTAGGACATGGACATTTAAAATGATACAGTAGATTTTCTCCAATTCTTTCAACGCGTCTGGTTTAAAACCATGACCACTAGCCACCCACCTTATTCAAGCCGGTGGGGTGGAGACTTTAGACAACACGCGGAAGTTGAGTTAACTGTCGAAACAAAAGAGCGTGAACCATTGTAGAAGGAAGTTATTCCACGAGGAATTCTTTATTGCCGATTAAACCCCACAGTGCACGTGAGTTTGTCAATAATTAAATATATTGTTTATTATTACGCTTATATCACCCTCCAAAGCTCCGTTGATCTGAATTTCATAGGCTCAGGGTCTAAAGTTATTGCGCACTCGTAGTTGCAATTTCCACCAGTTTTGTTGGATAGGCTATAGGCCAAGTACAGTTTTTTTTAAGTATCGTATCTCCTTTCATTTTGTGTTTGTCTTCATCTCCAACCTAGCCTACTGTATGTCGGTTTAACGGACATTTACTTTACAGCAGTAGCATGGCGTCGGACCAAGTCTATAGTGCAACAACTGTACCCGAGACTACTAAATCCAGAAACTGTTTCACAGTGCCAAATGAGGTTTTAGATAAACCACGGAGTCTGTTAAAACTTTCTGAAGTGGTAAGTGCGCCATTGTTTGTCATTAATCCAACCTTTAGACTAATAAATCAGCCTTTTACATTTCCTAGTGACAGTAAGGAGACTGCTATTGGGGTGAGGAATGGCATTATGCAGTCCTGTCATTGACTAAAATGCGCAGGTCTAATCTAATGCTGAGATTAAGGTCTCATTCTATGACCTCGAGAAGTGTTGATAGTGACCACACCAGAACTGGTTTGGTGTCACCCTTAATTAGTATCATGCTTTATGGAGAAGGTTTTTCCACAGAAGGGGTTTGATATGGCAGGCCTGCTCATTTAAAAGAATATGGCTCCCAGGATCAGACTGGTGTCTTTGGGGAAGTGAAAGTGCTGGAAGCGCTGACAACAGCATCTCTGTTATTCCTCAGAATTGGTAACTTTTTGAATTGGAACAAAACCACTCCAACACAAGCTTTCTTTGTACTTTGTACTTTCAGACATGTCTCTGTTTAACGGCCAGTCTGGTCTTGGATACATGTACCTGAGAGGTTCGTTGTTGTTTGGGATCACAGGGAGACAACACAACAACACTAACGAGACATGGAAGCGCGCATTTAAAGCTAATTTGATCTTGAAACGGGTGCTGAATCCATGACTGTGTTTATTTATAGTCTTGATGGTAGACACAGAGGTCCAGCTCTGGCTTGTTAACATGGCCTTGTTTATGTGGTCACACTGAGTCCCTTCATTCACTAACCAGAATCAGGTGTTTGCAATGCAGCTCAGCAGTTCTCCTTTCTAATGAAATTAGCAGACAGATGCGGAATTCCTTCGCTGGGTTTATTTAAAACCTGCTGCTTCCTCACACATTATCACCTGCTGCCAGATTGTGTGTACGTGTTTCATCTTTGTCTTGCTTCCAACTGTGTGTGTGTGTGTGTGCGCGTGCGTGTGCACGTCTCCTCATGGGTAGGAGGACAGCACTTACAGAACATGAAAGACCCATTCACTCCCAGTACTAAATATGTCTGTGTAATGAGAAATATATTACAAATGAGTCTGCAAAAGAGCCTTATAAAAGATATTTACAAATATCTAGCCGGTAGATGATATAGGCAGTGGGTGATGAGCATGAGCCTGAGTGAGGGAACCAGAAGATGTGTGATCAAATACAGGACAAATCCTTTGGCCCCAAAATAGAATACAAACGCATTTCAACCTCTGTCGTAGCCTCAACCACACGCAGACACGCCCTTCCCCAAACTTTCATTACAGAAACCCACCCATGACTTGCGAGAGGAAACCGTGGAATGAAAAGATTCCAGCGGCTGCTGGGTTTTGCGTTGCTCCAGCCTCCATCTGCTCGTAGTAAATCTCCCAATATAGACCCGCAGCCTCGTCAGTGTAGCCGGGTCTATCTGGGCTAAGAACCTCAGCCTCTTATCCCGGAGGAAGTGGCCCTGCCCTCTTCCTATGGGCCAGCGGTGACTCAGCTTAGCTTCCTTACGGAGTTCTCCTCTCACACAGGCCCGCACACCTCAGGCTTGTTCTGTGTACTGCCTCAAGAAAGGGGGGGTTCTCAATATCAGCTGTGGCTCTTCCTGTTTTGAGTGTAGACAGGAGTGAACATCTGCTTCAATCCCTTGAAGTGTTTGTGTGTGCATGTGTGGGAGGGGTGGAGGCAAGTTATTTTCAATCAAATAAAAGGCGGCCATCTGACTAGCTCTGTCACAGTCAAGAGACTATTATGTATGAATAATTCTGGAAGGTGCGGTCAGCGTGTTTTAAGGAAGTTTGCGTTGGTTGTTTGCAATGAAAAGATGGCTGTCTGATCTTTTGTTGCTTAAAAGAAGCAGCATTTAAAGGCTGTCAGTTGTAGTCATTTCCACGTGTCAACATCCTCAAATGATTTGGAACAGGAACTTCCTTTGCTTCCTAAAGCTTGTTGAAGCTGCAGAAAGAATGGGGGACAGAAAGCATTTGTTCATTCTTAAGTTGCAGAAGTGTGTCGCTTCTCAGTTCTTAGGCTTGGTGGAACCACCTGTTGGTGAGAGACGGTTGTGGTTAAAGTGGCGTGTGCTTCCCTCCTCAGCTCCTGTCGTTTATAGCGTTCATCCTTGAAGAAGTTGTGACAAACTGCGCCAACTGCAGTTCCCTGTACTTCTTTGAGTTTGTCAGCTGCACAGCCTTCCTCTTCACAGCCCTGCTCCTCTTCCTCCTCGCCACCAAGTGGCATACAAGAGTGGGCATCAACTGCTGGTCTACTCTAGTGAGTTGTGTGTGTGTGTGTGTCTGTCTCCATACATACTGTATATGTAGGGTGATGTGTGGAGTGGTTGGCTGTCGTTCTGATTTGTGCTGCCTGCAGGATTTCTGGTACACTGCCATAGTCTTGGTCCTGTTTTTCGTCGCCTCCATCTTCTTTGCCACAGACAACGGAGGGACAGACCTGGAGAAAGCTGCAGTGGTGGGTTCTCTCTTCATGAGGTCTCATTCAATCAGGAGACCTGTTAGCCAGATCACTTTAGATGAACTGCTTAATTTAGGTGTATCCTGACAAAAGAGGGTACAATTTCAGTGATTATAGTAACAACAGGAAACACCTAGTGGTTTTGTCATTTCTCCCAAACAGCTGTGTAAACTGTTTTCCATTGGGGCGTCTTAATACTCGTATTATTCTAAATGAAGTGTACGTGATAGCCAGTCCCTGGTTCCCTGGTTTCGTATCCTCATTAACAATGTAGTAACCACAAGATAGCAATGCGGCTGTCATTATTGATGTCATGTTGTTCTTCTTTCATGTCTAGGCCTTTGGAATCCTGTCCTTCATTGCTTTTGCAGTGGATATTGGGCTTTTCATAAAAACGAAAGGACTTCCTTTTGTAAAAAGCCAGACAGTTACAGGGAGCAGGAATTCCACCAACGGGCCAGCTGAAGTAGAGAGACTCAACACAGAAGAGTAGTTCACAATACCTCCCTGGAGACCTCTCGATACTGCATCAAAATGGTTTTAACCATTATGTATTTAACATTGATATCTCAAGGTCAGAGGGCTTTTTAAACGACTCAAATTTTAACCATTTTTCTTTATTCCCTGTCCAAAACATTCCCTGCGATCATTCATTTGATCTTCTATTTAGAGCGATCTTAATTTTGTCCTTGTTAGACATGTAGTCCTTACTCCCAGTGACCATACAGCTTTCCTTAAGCAGTGGCCATGATCTCTCAGAATGACTCCAGTAGATGGGATTCTATCCCAGTGTATTACTGTATTTAATCCACAGAGGTCCATACTGTTCTGTCTCTGTGTTTCATTCTGCTTATTTCAGATTTAAAACACAGAACTGGAAGAACCCAATTCATACAATATAAAATATATGTATTTTCATATTTTTGAGTTGCTATTGTTATTTATATTTTTGCTAAACTACACAAATACTTTAAAAAAAAATTTCATAGTTCATTAGGTTTGTAAAAAGAATAAACAAATCAAAACTTCATTCACTTTGAAGTTCTAACTTATTTTGGCATTTATACTGACATTTATTTCGTCATATAGATTACGACTTGTGTATTTTAAATGATATATTCTGCTGTCTTAGACTTCTTACTGTCTTATGCTGTTGACCAACCAAACCCATCAGCCCTTATTCTAGAGTCACACCTAGATGGCAAACAGATATGTAATGAATACCAGTCTGTTGACATTCCATTGTCTTTTCATCAGCCTGACCTTGTGTGCCTTAATGAATATAACCTTGTATGTGTAAGTATGGTGTTTGTTGATATTCAGACCAAATAAATCTGCGTCTTTAAACTGAAGTTTACATTTAAGAGGCAGCGTTGTCAGACATGTTAAGTAGAGGTGTTATGCCCAGTACATGAAGGGACTGCAATACAACTAGACATGCTATTGCCATCTGCTAGAGACAGGAAAATGACCAAAATATCTGATAAAATCAGTATTGTAGCATAAACCTTTGGGGGAAATGAAAGACAGATTTAACTTACGCTCATAGTCCATAGTTCTTGTTTTGGATTAGCTTGTAATTTACCTGATAGCATGTTAATATATCAAGTGACTTTGCAGTCAACCTTCTTGTCTCTAACTAAAGGAGAGCATCACTGTCAAGACCTTGGAGTACATGGACAACCAAGCCCCAGCTCTGGAGCCTAGCGAGTGAATGAAGGATTCATTTAAGGATTGATGGCATTGAATGTCATTTTAAGATTACTGACACTACTGACTTTCACTCTTGTAAGTCTGACAAACAAACATGCTGTAAAACACCATGTTAAATATGTGAGTGGCTAACGGTCATGTCAGTGGTGTTATTAGTGTTTGGTAGAGGGATCATCTGTTGGATGCTTGTTAGGTTACATGGCCTTGAGGTTGTAAAGCTATAAGTAGGTGTCCCTTCTCTGTAAACTGTACCTTTCCATGTTTATATCATACAATAAATACCAGAATTCTGCTTCATGTTCATGTCCTCTGTAAGTTAGCGCACACCCATGCCAATAACTCCTTTCAATACGTCCCTTCTCCAACCATGACTTTAAAGGAAGTGATGTCAGCCACCAGAGAGCATTGTTGGCTTACCAAATGCTGGCAAACTACCAGCATCACTTATGTTTCCACAGATGCTCTGCAGACATCCCACATGTGCTTCTCCTGCCCATCTCCCTCTAGCAGGATGGTCTGTGTGTTGCACTACACAGGTTCAGGTCTCCCTCTAGTGAGATGGTCTGTGTGTTGCACTACACTGGTCCAGGTCTCCCTCTAGTGAGGTGGTCTGTGTGTTGCACTATACTGGTCCAGGTCTCCCTCTAGTGAGATGGTCTGTGTATTGCACTATACTGGTCCAAATCTCTAGTGAGATGGTCTGTGTGTTGCACTATGCTGGTCCAAGTCTCTCTCTAGTGAGATGGTCTGTGTGTTGTACTACACAGGTCCAGGTCTCCCTTTAGTGAGATGGTCTGTGTGTTGCACTACACTGGTCCAGGTCTCCCTCTAGTGATGTGGTCTGTGTGTTGCACTTTACTGGTCCAGCAACAGGCCAGCATATTTCTCATACGTAGTCATCTGCATTCAGTCCAAAAAGAATGTTTCTTTTTAATTAAACTTTTCAAAATGTCAAACAATCAAATACAAATCTGTTTAATTATGCACAGCATTGTGAGCAAGCATAATTCAAAGCTAAAACAAAACACTGTCTATGGAAGCTGAGGCACTCAGAATGCAGTATACAGTCATCTGAATAGGAACTGTATCTTGCTTGTCGGTTTACTATAAATGCCCCCACCTGAAAACACAGGCACATGTCGAGGTACTAATTTCAGAGCATCATATTTTGATTATTAATTTACCAGCGGTATTTTGGTAACACAGCTTCATAGTGCACTTAAAGTTCAAATACTGAAGAATGAAGAATAAATAAATACGTGCCCACAGCAAACATTCACCAAATACTGTAGGCACTTTCCACCCCTAACAACCCCAACTAGCAGTTGCACCTTTACAGAACTACAAGCCAGCTGGCTGCTCAGAACTACAAGCCAGCTGGCTGTACAACTACGAGCCACTACAGGCTGCTGATACAGACTCTAGAGCTGATACAATCTCAGCAGTTGGTCCACTCAAAAAACACATTTAAATATACCTGCAATATATGCAAATACATTTTGTAATAAAAAAAACTTTGACTGGGGAGTTAAAGAGCACTCAGCCCAGAGCTGATATGTTGATTCTGTCATGGGAAAGAAAACATAACAGTAGATCTCTTTCCAATATCAATTTGGATTTGAAAGGAAAACTGACATGGGGAGTCCTTAGGAAAAGAAAGTGACCATCCCACAGCACACTGGTGATAATAAAAATAATGATAATCTAGCCGCCTTGGAACTTCAGAGCATAGCACACTTGATCCATTTTAAACAGACGCACCTACAACAGACAAACAGGGGTAGAACGATGGAGAGAGGAGAAAAGGGAGCGAGAGTTAGAAGGATTAAAAGGTTGACTGCATTTCTGCATACGGCTGTTACATTACAAAGCTCCCATGACATACATGTCTGTAGGCATCATCGTAGAGGAACAATCTCTTAATTCAGGTGCTCTAACCAAATCTCTTTTTTTTTGTATGAGTCAGTCATGTCACTAAGCAACAGAGTGCTTGAAAATGAGTGATAATCATTTGACTTACTGGTAGACTGGGAGCCACAGGACACCTTGTTTGTAGTCCAGAGACTGACGGCCAGCAGGAACGTGGCTATAAAGCCAAACACCTGACAGGGTTCATGCAACAGGTTTGGAGACAGTTCAGGTTTAATCCTTTCCAGAATTTAAATGACACTACTTTTTTTTTTAATAGTAATGTGACGCATGGCTATGAAATGGCTCTAATCTTAAAAAGATACAGTTAGACATATCAACAGACGTGATACAATAAATAAAGAGATACCCATCAACACAAATGCTTGATAACTACTGACTGCTTGGTAGTTGAAGCCTCACATCAAATTCTCGATCAAAATGATCACATTTCTTCTTATCCCTCAAAACTCTGGAGCCAAGAATTAAAACCATCGAACAGCTTCAGTGATGTAATCCGAGTGGTCATCAGTGAGGTCACTCACCGAGCCGGCCACCAGTTCAGGCACATTGTGACTCTTCACTGCTGCTACGATGGAGGCTATGCCAACCAGGATTGTACCCACGGCATAGTGAAAGAACTCCTGGAACACAAAGCAATATTTGGGTTCCCATTACCCAAGTGTATGTAAGTGTGTGTGTGTATATGTGTATGTGTATGAAGGGAGGAGGGAGTATTGACAGGCCTTAAGTGGTTTGTAAATTCAAGACAGCAAAAAAAGGGTGCAATTTGCAAGAAAGAGCAATGTGAGAAATGGAGAGAAAAATCAGGAAAGAAACGTGTGTGTTTTCCAGCCCACTCACAGTCAGAGTCCAGTTGATACAGGGGATCTTGCTATGCAGCCGGAGCAGGTACATGAAGTAAAAGATGAGGAAAGCGATGAGGAACCACAGGGTTACCACCTCAAAATAGCGGAAGGCTGACCAGTCTGTCCATCCTCGGGCAAGATGCACGCAAAGAAACGCTATCAGGAGAGTCACCTGGAAACGAACGCGCACATACAGGTTTACTTCCTATCCTGATGGGCTGAAGCTCAGCTAAAACTAAGATAAAATAGGTCGTCATTGATAGTTTAAGTTAATTATAATAAGGTACATCTGAATCAGCCTTAACATGAGCAGAAATTGTATTTGTTATGCGCCTGCCTTGCAACTAAACCACTACGAAAATAACCTTCAACAGGATATGAGTAACTAGTTTCGCAGGAAATTGGTTGGGCTAGTAGTATTCCCTGAAATCTGGATAGTTGCCAGTGTGCAGCGGAGTTGAGCTGGTGTTTATAGAGGGGCGGATTCTCGTGACAGATCTATTTAGAAGGGGTTTCTATAGGACGAAAAGCTAAACATCACCATCATGAATATGGCATGTAAAGTCATGGCATTTCCAGCAAATGTTGAAATACAAAAAAATCTTAATGCACTAAGTCTAAACACACAATTTTCAACATAAAAGCTATGATAACATAAAGGTTTGATTAAAAAAAATAAAAAAAACTTTGACTACGTGCGAAAACGGAAGTATGAAAAGTCTCTAAACTCGCAAACCAAAACTGGAACCGCGTTCTTAGAGATCCTACATCCACACCGCCATATACTTTTAGGATCAGAGAGACGGTGTTTAATTTCACAAAAGTTTCATGGCTTTAGTATGGTAAGCTGTGGAGAACGATATGATCGGATCTCACCATTTGAGCGATCTTCAGTAAACCTTGTGTTGAGCGGACATAGCCCATATGAAAAAAACCTCCATCAGAAGTCGATGTAGTTGTAGTAGTGGTAGTTACAATAGTGTGAGACATTTTGATATTTGTATAAAATATCTATTATCAAGAATATCAACCGTTAATACGCCGGTGTCGGGCAACCCGCAAAAGTCTGTGCTGTTCTGTTAACCCGTGTGTGAGTCATATGGGGGTGGGGTTTTCAGCAAACAAGCAGTTTTAACATCGACCGATACACTGAGGTTTACTCGATAGGCCTACCACTAAAGGAAGTCCGTAACCTACAAATACAACCTCAGAATTATTCACGCAAAAACGGTCGCTTCGTACTCCCGTGCGACACAACCTACTATCACACACGATCATAATGTTAATACATACATCTTTTAACGTTTCGTTTCGCTGCATTTATTTTTTAATTTTTGGATTCAAGTTGATCCGTCAGCCTATCTTGAACTTCTAAACACTTTAAAATAAAATGTGGTTTTCTAGCAATGATGCAACAGTTGGGACCCCACCCATTTAAAACTAATACACTATAACTCACGTAAAAGCTAGACTCATGGAGGCCCGCACATGCTCCCATCACCACATCATGTAAAGCAGCACTAAGTGAACAAACACATTAGCTCTCTCTGGGGATGGAAAAAGATTTAAATAGCAACGCCAGAAGTCTCCGTCAAACAAAAACCACACCCTTAAAAGGCCACAGTCATTAGTGAACTAAAAAGCCATTCTGTTTCACGTGTGCCAGCTGACACGGCAGCATTCTCACAGTTTTTGGCTTCGAGTTGGCCACACTGCTTACAGCTAACTAAAATATAGCTCACAAATTTAAAGAACCCACCAACAACAAAAATGTACATGTTTGTGTACTTTGTGTGATGCAATAACAGGCATTCGTGTAATACTACGATTGACAGGATATGAGTGTGTGAGAATGTCTTTGTGGGGAGGGGTGTTCCCAGTAGAGACATGGGTGACAACTAAGTAACAGATTGACAAGTTTGTGAACACTGTGATCAACAGGTCATGAGCTACATCAGTTACAAAGGGAGGGTGCAGGTCATGTGGAGGTTAGTGCCATCAATTTGGATCCATTTAATTATTATTTTATTAACATTTTAGAAATAAGCATATTAAAGATATGTCACGATGTTTGCCTGTATCTCAGTCCCGTAAGCCTACAAAGGACAAACATCAACTACCCCAACACATGTCAATTTATTTTCAGCAACTTTGTATCACAAACAACTTCTCTGTGGCTTTTCACTAGACCTTTTCAGTCAGATACAATTCTCAGTCAGATATCAAACAACAAATTCTTCCATGAATCCAACCAACAACCAAAGCCTATTTGCATACATGAGCATTACTTAAAACTAAAGGAAACGTTATTTCCTATGACTGTAAAAAACAATTTTAAACAATAGAGGAAGCACCATTTTTACACAACATTTGAGGTTTCACAGTTTGGGACCTGTTTGTTTCAAACCTGAAACAATTTCTTCTCTTGTTTCCTGCCGTCGTTTGGAGAAAGCCACTGAAGCGTAATCAACACCTGAGCAGCAAAGGAAAAATCTGTTGGTGCAGTGCAGTCAGTCTGTTGGTACAGTCAGTCTGTTGGTACAGTCAGTCTGTTGGTACAGTCTGTCTGTTGGTATAGTCAGTCTGTTGGTATAGTCTGTCTGTTGGTACAGTCAGTCTGTTGGTATAGTCAGTCTGTTGGTATAGTCAGTCTGTTGGTATAGTCTGTCTTTTGGTGCAGTCTGTTGGTACAGTCTGTCTGTTGATACAGTCTGTCTGTTGGTACAGTCAGTCTGTTGGTACAGTCTGTCTTTTGGTGCAGTCTGTTGGTACAGTCAGTCTGTTGGTACAGTCAGTCTGTTGGCACAGTCAGTCTGTCAATGCAGTCGGTCTGTTAATACAGTCAGTCTGTTGGTACAGTCAGTCTGTTGGTGCAGTCTGTTGTTACTCACCCACGTCTGCTGTAGGGTATCCAGAGTCCATCTGGAGAGCTATAAGAACATGGTGCCATGTGATTCTTTGTAAGAAAATACTGGTCTTGTTCAGAGCAATACTGAAACGCGGGGCTGTTTTAATATATGTATGGTGAAACACCTTGAAAAGTAAAACTCACGCAGAGATGTGATCTGAATGGTTGAGTAAACCAATTCCTCAGTAGCTTCTATTGCCTCCAGGTCACTCCGCTCTGGCCTATTCTCTGGGTGTTGGAAGATAGCAACAGTATGAAAACAATGACATGATCATTAACCGTGAGTGAACCTGTATAACACTCACCTACGTCTGTGCGGTTGGCATCTTTGGCAAACTCACAAGACTGACCTGTCGACAAGCAGTTTCACCGCGTTGTTATTTTCATCATGTCAGATGTTGAAAACCATGGAGAATCATAACTCACTGTAACTGCCTTTGTGAGAGAATGTAAAGAACACTGGGCCAGTGTGAGGCTAAACACCTGGCTTAGTTTGTTCTTCACACCTGGACATGGAGAGGAGCTAGTGAGTGTCAATGCTAACTGATTAATGCAGTCAAACAGACAGCTATTTCAGAAGAAATGTCACCTTTGGTCTGAAGGACAGAATCTCAGGATTCCTTGGGAGGAAAGCAGAACAAAGACAACAGAGACACTCAATGACAGAACTGTGGCAATGAAGACATGGAAAACTAAGGCCACCTGGAGTATAGATGTCGAAATAGATAATAAGTACACTTTAATATCTTATTTCAGTGTGCTGTAAACTGCCTACCTCTCTTCCTTAGAAAAAACACACCCACAACGCCAAGCAGGAGCAACAGCACCACACTGCCAACAGACAGCGCTACAGACAGAGATGAAGCCTTGGGAGGGAAGGAGGCCTCTACTGTCCCCAGTCTGTTGTCTGCCCTGCAGGTGTATTGATGTTGGGGATTGTAGGGGATTGAGCTTTTTATCTGGTAATCTCCACGGACATCCTGCTTGCCCGAGGGCTGCTCCTGGCCAGAGGACAGCCAGCTAATGGAAGGTAGGGGGTTGCCCTCAGCTATGCAGCAAAGGCTGCCATTTCCTGAGCCAGCGGCTTGTCTGTCCCAGGTGAGGCTGAGAATCCGGACCGGAGCTGGAGAGGACAGAACACAGGCGCTTCATGTTCCTCAACCTCCTGACTAGAACGAATATTTCATCAAATGCTCTCTATCACGTCCTGTTCCACGTTATTTGTTTCTAGTTACGTTGGATTATCAGGAATGTTTTTGCTTAAAATATGGAGGACTATACTCAAATGATATTGACATAGAAACAATGCAATGCCTTCACCTGTGACGTTCAGGAGTGTTGGAGGTTTTTTCTGGAATTGATTATACTCCAGTTCTACCCTGCAGTAGTAGGCTCCGTTGTCTGTGAGTTTCAGGTTTCTAACCAGAAGGGAGAGTTTGCTCTGTCTCGGATCCTCGTGGATGAAGAATCGCAGTGGGGATTCAGAGACCGAGGAGCAATCAGGTTTCCCCCGTGTGACATTTTGCACCTTGCACTCCAACAACGGCATGGCCGACGACTGCCTGAACAGCCACTGAACTGTGATGACCCCAGAGTATGTGTTTTGCTGCGGATGTGTGAAGGTGCAGGGTAGGACCACATCTTCTCCTACTGTGCCATTCACCCGAGGGGCTGTAGTCATTTTCCACACCTGGGAAAATACACCTAGAAGGCACAACAAAGGCTGAGACAACTAGAGTCCTCAGAATCACACAAAAGTGCACAATATACTGACACAGGTATATTACAAAGACTCAAATGGCTCCAGAGATGCTAACATAAGAATGGTCCAGCAAGGTCGGTTCCTACCAGGGATGGTGCAGAGAAGCTGCAGTGTCCACATGACTCTCCAGGTGAGCGGTATCTGTGGTCCAACGGACTCAAGACCTGGACGGAAGACAGTTCTTGACATCTGTCTCCTTTGGGGTCCTCGATCAAACTGTGACCATGTATAACCGCTGACTATTGTGAAGTAGACGATAGCTGCTGACAGGAAACATTGTGAAAATGTTCACACTTGCTTCCTGTTTAAAGTCAATTTCGAACAAATTTCACTTCTGTTTACTGGTCTAAGTCAGGGTGAATTTGCTCATTGTGGTGGATTGGTCTGATCACTTGAGATGGAAGCTCTCAAAAATGCATTTTGTCCTCACCTGCTGTACAAGTATACAACATTAAAATGTGTCTAGGACTAATGTTGTATTGCACTCTATATTAGACATGAAAGTCTGCGTACAGCAACTGAATGACTGTCACTTTACAGCAGTGCACTGGGAAATCTGACAACCTTATGACACTGTGTCTGGGAGGCTGGGAGACAGTGAGTCAAGTGTGACCCACACATACCCACCCATCTCACATCACACAATGTACTGAAGAGTACAGTCTGGCTATGGACATTCAAGCCAAGCTTTTCTCTTTGAGTCTCCTGGTCTCAGTCATTGAAGGTAAGTCATCGCCCACACTTAACAACCAAGGGACATACACACAAGAGGCGCACAAAGAAACAGGGTTTGGAAACGCAGGAGATTTGAATAGGGAGATGCTGCTGGGGAACCTATTATTTTCATTAGTTTTATTATTATTAGGGTGCCTCTGGTAGGAGGCACCCCATGTTATTGGTGGTATTATTCTTATTATAATAATGGTGCAATGTGAGTCAATGGCAGCCCCTTGACCAGTAATGTAAATAGAAATTTGGCATGTTCAGAGTATTAGTAACTACTATACCAAATATGGCCATGCGAGACAATAGGTGGCGCTAAAGCATCTTCACAGTAAAGCTATCAGTAGCGGTAACTTTCCAGCATTTCCAACCTTCAGACATGCATCAGCTGTTGCTCTTTTCCATTCCCCTCCCCCTCCAGTGTGTGGCTCCAATGACGACGGCTGGTCAATGAAGGTTCTTCCTGAAGTGAGGGCCATGGAGGGCTACCCCATCGTGTTACCCTGCTCCTTCACCCACCCTCACCACACACTGCATTCCTCCCTGAAGGTGCTGTGGCGTCTGGGCCACGGCCAGGGCTCCAGGGTCCTGTTCCAGTGCTCCACCCCTGGCAGTACCAGCAGCTGCCAGTCAGGGCCTGAGCAGGACCAGCGCTACCGTCTGGAGGGGAACCCACGTCAGCACGACCTCTCACTGCGCATCACCAACGCCGCCCTGCAGGACGTTGGCCGCTACTACTGCCGCGTAGAAGTGCCCGGCCACGCCCATGCCAGCTACGAGGACAAAATGGGCACCAGACTTCGAGTGGAAGGTGAGAAGATGAGGGAGAGTAGTAGGGGGGTGTACTAGTGAAACAGACTAAGTTGTGGTGGGAGGACAATATGAGCTATGAAGGTATACTATCATGTGTGTTTTTGGCCAATCTGCCTGGTGACTTTCTTATGTGTGGTGCCGGTGGCCAGCGGCCCCACGTATTTTGGGCCTGTCTGTGGAGGGCAACGAGGACTCGGGGTACAAGGCCCTGTGTCGAGTCCGGGGATCCCCACTACCTGACATCCAGTGGCTTAGCCAGGAGAAGCTGCTGCAGGGGGCCTCCTTTCATCCACAGTCCCAGGACGCTTCAGGAGAGCAACACACCACCAGCCAGCTGCTGGATGTCCACCCTGAGCAACAGTACACCTGCAGTGCGACCAATCCCCTGGGGAAAGAGCAGGCTACCCTGTACGTGTTGTCTCCGAGGCCCCTGCCTGCTGGGCATGGGCCCCTGCTGCTGCTGCTACTCTCCATCTCCCTGGGGGCAAAGCTGCTTCTGCTTCTGGGCACTGGGACCTGGATGCTGTTGGGAGGCTTAGATACTGCTGGCTGAGATGACACATGTACGCACACGGAAATATAAAGTGGGAACAAAACGTTTCTTTTTCCCTCCTAACCGTGTGTCTTTCTGAACTAGAATTAATAAACGAGACTCTTCCAACTGAACTTTATGCTGTTTTATTTCTACATGTCATTGTTAAAATGCCTCAGCCTTTGACACATACAGAGTTTCTTAAGTGAAATCAATGTGTCAATGCACACATAAAGGATATATTTACATGAACCTCTCTAACACAAATGCTATCCATAACATTCAAATTCCACTAAACCACTGAAGTTAATCACATAATATAGTATCTTAATTCCTTTAATTTTAAATTGAATCACACAAGCACTTAAAACAATAACAATTGTATTGTTAGGATTCTACTTTCAACATCCGTGACTACTCTTTAAGGTAGGTTTTTTTTTTACTTGTATGAAAAAATGCATCCTTGCTACAGTCCAAATGACTCAGCTCTAGAATGAGTCCTAGGTCAGAGGGAAGTAGAGCGGCCCTTTGTAGCACAGAGCCGGTAGGGATTTACAGCAACTCTGCCCGCTCCAGGTGTAGTCCTCCAGGTTCATGGCAGCACACTGCCCATCCTCTGGGTGCCCCGGCTCATTGGTAGCCCAGCGAGTGACGTTGAAGGCAGCCTGATCGTGCCAGTACCACTCCTTATTCAGGGAGCTGCGCCGCAGGCCTATCCACACGTCCTTCTTCTTCATCCCCTTCAGCACAGTTTGCTGTTTCCTGGACTCCAGTTCCTTGGTCACGTATCGCAGGAAGTCGCTAGTGCTGAAGGTGATCTGTGCCGTGTTCCGGTTTTGGCAATATGCCAGCGCCTCGGGCCAGCCAGCCTCCTCTTCTCCCACCATCAATATCTCGGGCCTCAACAGGCAACCTTTCTGATCTGGGGGAGAGGAGGATCATGGAAGACAAGGACGTGTTTTTTTTACAAGCAGTATCACCCCAGGATACTCACATAAGAAAACACACAACTATCTTTGTCTCTAAACTATTCAGTTTTTAAGCTAAATTCGATTCAAATTAAAATCACAATCACACAAACATATCATGTGTTGGATATTTAAAATGCGACTGACACATAGGTGTCGCCATACCTGGGTTTTTGCCAAGACTCAGAGCTGGACTTCCAAATACAGCCGTCCCTTCATGCCCTAAGTAATAGACTGCCATTTTGGAGGACACGTGCCAAAGCACTGTCACGCCATCTCCAGCTTTCAATGTCACCAGTGCCCAAGAGTGGCTGGTGCCTTGCATGGGCTTCCAGTCAGCTGCTGTCAGGGGCTTCGTACCTAATCGGACCCCATCCGTGTCAGCAGTAGGAGCCAACACAAAGGCTCTGTTCTCTGCAGTTTGGAGCGCGTGGAGCAGGAAGCAGGAGGAGAAGCTCTGGAGGGGGATGAGTTCAAGGAGCATGTTGGACTTCGTGAGGGTGAGGGAGATGGGATTGGTGGAATCGAGTTTCAAGAGAGTGGACAACTGGTCAACGGCTAGTCCATCGGGGAGATCCTCTTCCTTCTTGGCTGACACCAGGAGGACGGTGTCGTTCTCTGTGTTGTTTCCTATGAAGGCGGGCATGATGAAGCTGGAGCCCCAGAGCTGGGTAGGGGTGAGGTAGGTGACCAGCATGCTGCAGTTGCAGTAGCTAAAGAAAGCACAAGGGTGGCTGAGGACGACAGCCACTGGATGTTCAGCAGTTACTCTCTGCCCTGGCTGGGAGATGTTTACCCACAGCTGAAGGAGCTGAAACGGTCCAAGCGTAATAGACATCTTGTTCTCCTCCTCCTCCCAGATATTCACCACATTTATGTTTTGAGTATTGATGACAAGGAGTCGGAAAATAACTTCTTCCATACATGTTATATTCAGGAGTCCTCCTTTGGCTGGACTCGGACCTGGGCCTGTTCCACCTGCTCCTTGAGGTTCCTTGTGCCACATTGCAGGTACGTGGTACTCTGTCCCAAGGCCTTCTTTGGGCGGGATGGGTGTGGTCTGGATGCTGTCTGCTCGTCGACTGACGGCTTGGACCGTGATGTCACCAGTGCTGCTCACACGCAGAACTTTATCTGAGACGTTTGACCTGTCCAGCTCCAGCAGCTCTTGCTGTACTCCCAGGACTGGGATGTCCACCACCACCATTTGTCCTTTGTTCACTGTTATCACGTTCTGGTAGATAGTCTGTATGTTGATAGTGACTGTTCTGGTGCCATCCATGGCAGTGATCTGTAGTTGGTTAACAGGTTTAAGTGGATGGTAGAAAGCAATGTTCTCAGGGAAAGCCAAGACGAACTCTCTCCCATAGCTATTCAGAGAGGACATGGCTGTGGATTTCAGAAAGGGGTGAGAATTAAACATACTAATTCAATTTGACTAGATCAGTCATTGGAGACATGAATTGAAATAGGACTTAGAACTGTCGAGCACATGTGCGGAGCAATCTAGTTTTCTTCACTAGAGGGCAACAGACCTCCATCATGTTCTCTGTCACATACACTTCATGTGTCACAATACTAGACTTGAGGGCTTAGTCACATAGTTCCTACATGCAACTGATCAAACAACTGATTGGCGCCAAGTATCAAAGTGATCTCGTTTTTCTCTTTGTCCATACCTGGGTGGAAAGCTGTGAGGGTAAGCAGAATAACTGGTGTCATTCCCATGATTGTAGAAGGACACCACTGGCGAACACAGCAAACAGTGTACTTCAGGTGGGCCCTCTTCACCTTCCCCTGCAGGTGTGTGTGCGAGCAGGGGGATGAAAACATGGAAACAAGTTGGATAACTACAATGCTAGATGCAGCTTGGCAAAATGTCTTCACACGTCACACACGGTCACAAAATCACGAACGCAGTACAACGGACTTGTGGTTAAGTTCACATGACAGCAAACCAGCCCTGTCACCTAATACCTTTGCAGTTTGCCTTGTCAGTTTGTTGCTACAGTCTAGGTTGCCTCTGTAGACAGGGCAAGTTTACATATTCATTCAAATTGCCACATTCAAATGGCCACATTGACCTTATGCACAGTGAACATTGAAAACATATACAGCTTAAATGACAGTTTGTTGTTGTTGTTGGGTTATTCTGACTGACACAGGCTGGTATCTGGTATCAATTGAAATGGCAAAACTATAGCGACAGGAGGGACAATGGGGATCTAGTTGGATTAAAAGCTAGTTAGCAGTAAGCTTGGTGATTAAGAGACTTTAACACAAGGGTGTTGAGGGATGTTGCTGGACAGAAATGAGGTCATGGGAGTGACATCAGTGTGTTTGTAAACGCACACTGTGTGCATCATAAATAAGTCACACGGCATACACATAAAATGTACAATCTGCAAACAAAAACCTTTTGTGATGGTGAGTAAAAAAATGAATGTTAAGTGATACATCTGGATAAGACCATTTACTTTTACTGAAACGTGCAAAAACAATCAATTGTAGGCAAAAGCTTAACAAGATACAATATATCTTCTGGATCTTCTCTTGTTATCTTGTGCCTTTTTCATACTTTACACTCTGCGTTTTGAATTCAGCGGTCAAACAATGTACTTGAGGATCACATTACCAGTGTGGACAGGTAATGCGTCGACTGCATTTGTTTACTGAACTTTGAGACAAATGTAGCCGCTACCTCCAGCTCACGATACTTCCCGAATTTCTGCAAACCACTGTAAGTCGATTAGTGGTATTATACTTAACGAACGCATGAACTAATGCATACGTGGAACAGCAGTCTCACATGAAGCATGTGGAGAGGCAGAGGTGAATGAGAGGCAATCTGGTCAATAGACATCCAGCAGCAGTCCCTTAGTTTTCTGTGGGCACTCCTGCAGGTGTTCATAGCCTCTGGTATGTGGAGCCTGGACAGTCATTATGTCTAGTCCTAAAGGATGGCTCGTACACGAAAGAACCTTTGACCCATCTAACTGCCAGGCTATTCATTTCTACAAAGGCGTGGTACACCTCTAACCCAACGTACTTAAAGTACAGAACAGGACTTGGTAAACACATTATAAGCAACGGAACCAGACTGAGTGGTTTGGTTGTTGATGAAGACACTCTTACCTGAGCGTGGAGTCCCTTTCTTCACCAGGCAGCACCTGGTCCAGCTGTGTGAAGACGGGTCAGACTTCCCTGGTCTTTGGGACTTGGTGAAAAACACATTTGCCAGTCAAACTCTTAGTATTTGACTTCTCTTTGCATGGACCTAAAGAGACTGGAGGAGAATGTGGAGGTGGGAAAACAAGGTGACTTGGGAAATGTCATTTCACAATAGGATGAACACTTCAGTATACAGTCCATGGGTGGAATTCAGCGCAGCGCTATATAGAAAACAAAGTCAAATTAGTTTAGGAATCTTGTCTTCATTTTTGGAGGGGGAAAAAAGCACAAACTGAGAATGTTTGGATGGATAGATAACACAGAGCAAAATCTCTTGAAGTGGCCTTTAATAACCTCACAGATAAGATCAAACAGGCATCACAAGCAGCATAAACATTTCAAAACTTTTTCCAACCATTGGATGAGAATGCTATTTTATGTTTCATATATGTTCTATTTTTGCACTTCCCTGCCACAGTCAATTCTGTGCTTGTATATCTTGCATGGCGAATAAAACCGATTCTGATTCTGATGGTAGAAAGGAGGTACAGGCCAGCATGAATCCATGTGTGCAAAAATGTCCCACGATGACTGACGCATTCCATCGCATTACCAAGAATTAGTGTGCTGACCTGCAAAAAACATCCCACACGCTACGCAGGGCCTGTTCACAATGGCCAGGGTCACATGACTACACAAAGAGTTGGCCTTGTGAACGATGTCCCCTTATTGATTGCAGATCAAATATGACGGTGCCTTTGAGGGTTTTCTGCACGGTTGGGCGATGTGAAGTGAGTGTTACAGTGAGGTCTAGAGGCCCCCAGAACACTCTTGACAGGAGCTTTTCCAGCCAGTTCTCAAGCTCTTCAATCACACTGCCAGAGAAAAAAGTTGGAACTTTGTGAAACAATTTGAAAATATTTTGAGTTCCATTGTATTTGTCAAAACAGCCCAGCCAAGGGTGTTTTAGTGTGACCAGTACAGATGTCTCATTTCCTGTTTCAGTCAAACACTTTCTTGTGTATAAAATCCCCTTGAAAGTGAATCTGCCGACTATGGTGGTTCTTTAGAACCTTGCAACTGAAAGTCTCTAATTCAGTTTCTGCGCTTCTTCTTCACAACCAAAACAACTACTATAACTGTCCACGCACACAACCAAGGGGTTTCCCCCAAATCGCAAAACAAAACCATGATTTTCCAAGCCCTGCAACAGAAACACAGCTGGTATGCTTCAGTATCCACCAGACGTTAGTATGAACTGCTTGTTCAGTAGCTGAGGGGACTGTGGTGCACCACGCCCCCAGAGACTCTTCTCCCCACAGGGCGGTCTGGTGTGTTGGCCAGTCTAGTGTGTTGAGGCTAGGGGCTCCCCTAGCCCATGGTGCGCAGGGCTGTGTGGTAGCCTTTCTTCTGAGACTGGAGAAGCGGCGTCTGGGTATCTACATCCCTCAGAGAGGCCTTGTTGGCTGAGCGGAAGCTGCTCTGGGTCCAGCCGTACACCAGCGAGTTGAGGAGGCCTTGGGAGGCTGAGGAGAAGGCCTGGGGGGGAGACAGGCAGGGATGGAATCAGCTAGGGAAACGTAGAGCAGAGTTACTTAATCCTTCTACTTGGGACATCTGTGTTCTTTAACTGTCATCTTTAACATGCTAGTCTCAATATCAGCACTGATGGATTAATTGTTACTTAGAATAGGGGAGTTCAGCCAGAACATGTTGTCATAACTTTAAAAGGCCAGAAAAGCTGTGGACTTACAGGAGCAGGCAAGGGGACCGTTAAACCCAGTGCCTCCTGTAGACCATTGTGTGGTCATGATTTGTTCATTAGTAATCAGATGGAATTCTACCTGTGATAAGTAGAGCACCACTCCCAGCTGTCCCTTCACTGCGTTAGGGTGGAGGAGCCTGAGAACTGCGAGGAACACAGCTAGGAGACAGAAGCACACAGACATGCTCTCTCTGTCAGTGAGGTGACCCTGCACAGGGCGGTACACAAGCAATCCATGTTTGTTCAGAGTGTCAGTAGGTACCTGGTCCCCAGCAAAACAGGAAGACCGAGGGGTAGAGGAGAACCCGTCTGTCCACGACACGGAGGGAAGCCCACTGGCGGTCTCCAAGGAAACCGCTGGAGGTGACGCAACGTCTGTAAATATGGCGGGACTTTCTGATCAGCACCTTGAAGGGAAGAGATGCGTGTCATCACTGGTGCTTCCATGGATGTGATTGTGGATGATGCGTGTGAACTTTAGCTTTGTTTTGACCGATTGGTTACACATTTCCCTGCGTAACGATTCAGTGTAGTTTGTGTCATCCAAAGTGCCAACTTACCACAATCCCCACCCAGGTGAAGAAGAAGGCAAGTAGGAAGACAGCGGTGCTGAACAGGTGGGCCAGGGTGCAGCCTGTGACCTGGAGCTCCTCTGTAGGATGGGTTGGTGGAAACAGAGGCCCTGTGTGCATGAGAAGACACCTGGGGAGCAGGGACAGGTATACCAGTCAGCTCATCTTGGATAAATATTAGATTTGGGTTTTTTAAAGGTAAAAAAAATGAATGAATAAATACAACGGTCTTTGTCTTAAGCATTCATCCAGCACCTGGAAATCTAAATTGTGCTCAAGAACAAAATTTGTTAGAGTTGTGAGTGAGCACTCAGTCGGCCACTCTAGACTTACTGGTAAGGCTGACTGAAGTTTGCATGACATTTGTCCATGTTTCCAATGATCAACACCGGCGTCATCAAGACAACAGGAAGCACCCTAAGGGAAGAGAGAGAGAGAGAGTCAGGGAGAGAGCGTGTCAGGAAGAGGAGCGTGCCAGAGGCAGGACAGTCTGGGTGCTGGTGGGGGCATTGATGCACCGCGCTCACCAGGATACGTAAGCAGCCGTCTTGCAGAAGGTGCTTGCTTTGCGGGGAATCTGAAACATGACAAGAGAATCTGTGAGGTGGACAGACCACAGGTGCAACCGTTCATCTCTAGAAACGAAGGTCATGTTACAGGGAGAAGGATGACTACCTAATTCTTTTTTTTGGGGGGGGGGCAATATATAACAGCTGTGTTTTACAGTTAGCCACCTACCTGAGCAGGCCCTCCACTGACACTGCAGTAGAACCTTGTGCTGATGCTACTGTACAGAGCCCACATGTAGTTCACAGTGTAGCAGAAAGAGGCCATGTACAGCATCTGAAAACAGGCAATAATAACAGCAGATTGCAGATCTGCAGGTTGCAGGTTTACCTCACTAAAGGATGCACTAGTATTACGTTAGATTATGTTCGTATCACGTGTCCTTGGATCTGCGTTGGTAGAATACAAAGCAACGCTAGAAAGTCCATCCTGGAATCCCAATTGTTTCGGCTCCCTAATAATATTGACTCTATGCTGATCTTAGACTATATGTGGTCAACTATGGAAAGTTCAAAGATGACGCAATCCTAAACTGTTGCAATGTACTTCTAAATATTCCCCTGATGCTGTTTACTGGATCATAGTCTGTTTGAAATAAGGACTTATTTGTGCATAACACTGCCTTGGTTGTTTATTCATGGGCCAGTGGACTAGAACCAGGGAAATGGGTCATCCACAGACCAGCGTTGTCCTGCTCTGAACACTGAACAACTGAAAATGCCCTGAACTGTTACTGCATTGCTCTAGTTCTACTTGGCCAAATTAGGCAGAGACCTGGCAAGTCTAACAGTCTGCCAAACAACCTTCAGTCATTCTTCCAAGCAATAGCATTGAGTTGAACACTTTTGCATTATGACACATATTGGTGATTCACATTTGCAGTGTTCAAGTGATGGTTGTTTCATAACCAGCAAGTGTAGGTTAGCCCACTGGGCTCATACCTGTTCGACAGTGTGCAGGTTGTAACAGGTGGTGTGATTATCTCCCAACTGGGAAAACAACCCAGCTCCAATCAGCCAGCTCAGTGCCAGCAGCATGTCTGTCACACTCAGGAGGAACAGAGCCTGGATCTGGGAAAGACACCATCATCTTTAACAAGAATCATTCCGGTCCTCTCTAGTCTAATCTTCAACTCTACAATGTGACATGACAGACAGAGTATTTGATACATGTCATTCTCGATGCGAAGCCTGTCATATTTACTAACCTCTGGAGTCCGGGTGAGGTTTTTGGAAGATGCGTGAAAAACAATGGATCCAGCTCCTAAAATGCTGCATGATATTAAAGGACTTAGTTACTGTAACCGTACCCTGTGGATGACACAACAGACCTGAAGAGCACAATAACATCTTCCATACCTCAGAACTGCCATTACAAACTGGATCCACTTGACTGCAGTGTAAACCTGTGGATGGAGCAGATGTGTTGATGAAAATCGCATACAATTGAAGCGTTTCGCTGTTTTTCGTGGAAGTTAGGGGGGTTCTGACCAAAGTTCTGAAAGTTTGACTCACAACAGTCCAGTCTTCAGACAGTGTCATGTTTTGCTGGGTGTCGTTTGAGAAGCCACTGAAAGTAGTCATGATTTCCTCTCTATTCTCCAGTCTTCCAGACATGAGCAGGACTGCAGGACTGTGGTAGATCTGTGATGGTGACATCATGCTCCACATCTTCTCTGTTCAGCCAAGCTCCGCCTCTGCCTGTTGCCCCGCCCACACAAGCACATGTCCTACTAAGACACCACAACATCCTATGAAGTAGGTTCTCCATTCACCCCATCTGCAGAAACTACACCTCATTTGGGACACACACACACACCCACCCACACACACCTCACCCCCTGTTTTAGCACACTATTGTAATTAAGCTATTTTTGTGATGGGTTGCTTCTCGTGAAATGACTGTAGCATGTGACTACCTAAAATAGTATGAACCTGCCGTACATCTGGTGGTCCTAACAGGAACATAAAAAGACTGTCTCTTAATGTGGAATGATACTACTGTGTGACCTTAATCTGACACTTATCAAGCCATGTGCAAAACTAGCATTTATATTCATGTACATCTCTTTTGCTGCTTATCATTACAAAATATCAAGAGATAACTTGGCATTGTATTGATCTTAGTTTAGGACATATTACTTTTTTAAGGATAATAAACGCCCAATGTATAAATAATAAATGAGCCATGCTATCTGTACATAAGGTTTCTACATCAGCTAACAACATCTACAGAAACGAAATACCACCCCACTCCACTCACTCCATTTCCAGTCCCCACTCCTCTTCACTCCTTCCCACTCCCACAGAACTCACTGATGCACGGTATATCAGTATCGACACATAACCCCAGTATATCACTATGTGTTGTTTTCACATCTTTATATAATAATTAATAGCACCGAATTAAAAGCCATATATGACAAATAGAAATATGAAACCGAAAACAAAAGACATTTAAATCAAAGCAATTGAATCCTTCTTATTTGCTTAGTAGTCAAAACCTTATCTGAGAGGCGGTCTCAGTTTCTAGCCTAAGACAAGCCATTAACAATCAATCTCAGATAACAGTTTATAACATGAGATATTGAAACCGGCTCAAGGATTTCTCCTTGAGGGTAATCTTTAAGAGTACCTTATCCACCCACCGACCACCAAGAGTATAAAACCATGTTATCTTGTCAAAACGCTTTTGGCTGTGCTGTACATGGAACCGCAGACATCACCATGATGTTGAAGCTGTTGGTAGGCCTGACGGCTGTAGTTCTCGGCACAGACTCAGTGCCGCTGGTCCAAAAAGCAAACAACAAGTTACTGGTGATCTCTTTCGATGGTTTCAGATGGGACTACGACCAGGATGTGGACACCCCAAACATGGACAAAATGGTGCTGGATGGGGTCAAGGCCAAATATATCACTCCTCCAGCCATCACCATGACCTCGCCTTCTCACTTCACTACCATCACCGGTAAGGATGTAGCCTCACCTGCTGCCCTCCTGTGACCTCGTACTATGATGACAGAGTGTGAACTAGCTAACGCTGGGTTTGGGTGTTAATCTATGAGCTGCTTTGAACAACTTCAAAGGAAAATTGAAAGGGTTCAATTTTAAATGTATCCATCGGACAAGCTCGGTTCAATGGGTAGGGAAATACTGTTCAAACAAGAGTTCTTCTAGAAACAGGGATTCTCCTCAGAGGTCAGAATGTTGTACTTTGATCTCTGTTTTACTGAACCAACTGTATTATCTTAGTCTTGGAGTAAAGCTTCCCTTTAAAAACACCTGAGTGCTCTGGTTTAGTATTATATAACTCAGTTTGTTGTGGTTCAGTACGATACAGCAACTTAGCCGTTTGCCTAATCATTAGGCCCTAATGAGACTGTGGTTACCTTCACTGACATGTTGCAGTTCATCACCTATCAAGCTATCGTCTTGATCGTCTTTAACTTCTGGATTCCAGCAACTCCTTTTTCATAAGCTCTTCGAAAGCTCAGCTGCACGATGTGTCACATTTGTGACAAATGTGACACATTCGCATCTTCTTGTCTGTCTTCTCAGGTAGATGGATAGAGGACCACGGAGTTGTCCACAACATGATGTTCAATACTACAACCAACCTAAAAGTTCCTCATAAACAGACGATGCAGAGATCTGAGTGGTGGGACAATGGTGCGCTGCCTCTTTGGATTACAGCGCAGAACCAGGGGCTGAAAACAGCCTCTTTCTTTTACCCCGGAGGAGGGGCCAACTACAGCGGCCAAGCCGTAAACCGAGCTTTGGTAGAGAGGCCTGGACAACCAGATGACAATGAGACTGAGTGGCAAGGAAACATTGACACGGTGTTGGGTTGGTTTAGCCAGGAGGACTTTGACTTTGTGACTCTTTACTACGGGGAGCCAGACAATGTGGGCCACGCTGTCGGCCCCGAGACCCCAAAAAGGAAGGAGATCATCCGGCAGATAGACCGTACCCTGGGCTATCTGAGGGACGCCATCGCCCGCTGGGGTCTGACCGAACGCCTCAACGTGATCATCACCTCAGATCATGGCATGACCACTATTAAAAAAAGACCTGCCGTGGACGAGATCATCCTTAATAAGTACCTCAACTTGATCCAGACAACTTCCTTTGAGCTCCTGGACTACGGAGGGTATGGGATGGTGACTCCCAAGGAAGGGAAGCTTCAGGAAGTTTATGACGCTCTCTCCAAGGCGCCAAACCTCACAGTTTACAAGAAAGAAGACATCCCGTGGAGTTTTCATCTGGCCAAGGGTGAAAGAATCCCATCCATCATTATCATAGCTGATCAGGGCTTCAACTTGAACTCGGTGAGGCTTTGACCTTCATTATTAAAACTGTTCAAAACAACGTTCTGGGTCAGTCAACTGACATCTCTGCACAAAGCTATGTACTGTAGGTCATTATGAAACCATAGCCATTTCCTGCTTTGGTTGTACAGAAGGTCCTACTCACAGGGTCGGACGTTAGACTCTGTCACTAGCTAACCCGCCATGTTTCATTCCATACAGAGAATCCCCATCTACGTGAACAAAGGTGATCATGGATTCCACAATGGAGAAATGGACATGAAAACCATCTTTCGAGCCTTTGGACCAGATTTCAAGAAAGGTTACGTGTCAGAGCCCTTTGACAGCGTCCACATCTACTCCCTGATGTGCAGGCTCCTGCAGGTAGACCCTGCCCCTAACAATGGCTCCCTAGCCTTCACTGAGGGCATGCTGCTGCATAGTGGTGAGTGCAACACACACACAGAGACACACACACACAGATCTGGAAACTTTAGAAAGCAAGCACATAAATGTAAAGGCATGGGACACAGAACTGAATACAATCAAGCTACACTTTGACATTACGCATTCCCCGAGTAATCCTTTAAAATAACTTAACATTTATATATACACTTGTTACCTGACCAATACCCTACTTATTGCCTAACAAATGGTTGATCCTCTTCTGTTTACAGGTGGTAACAGCAGAGCAAGTCAGATGTCTTTAAGTGTCCTGGCATCAGTTGTGTTCCTTATTTTAAATGTCATATAGTTTTGCTTTCAGAACAAACTTGAGTCTACTTTAAAACTACAGACCTGTTGACAGCATATCATAATCTCAAAGTCTGCCATCAACAACTCCAACCCCCAATTTTAATTTTAAAATGGTGTTTGAATAAAATATATTTTTAAATTGTCCACGTTTTTTTTCTTCCTTCATTTAACCAACATGTCTGTGTCCCTGCATATAAAGTGACTGATCACTGCTGCGGATGACTGAAGCACACGAATCAGGCTATACTTTGACATGCTCTTTATTGCTTTACTTCACCATTTCATTGACATAAGTTTGCATTTATCACGGTATCACCTTTTAAATGTTCTCCAAATAGTTGAGATGCCACCCATCACCACGTTTAAGAGACAACAGGTGGGTCCAGATCATGCAAGCAGGTCGGACAGGTAGCAACATGAATCCTGCCCTGCAACTTGGCTGCTACATCTAACCGTGCTGGAGCACTACTCTCGTCATGTGTTCTTCAGTGGCACGGTAGAAAAGACTAAGACACATGGTAGTCTAGTTTAAAGTCCCTATCAGGACGTTTCTCTACTCGGAAGTGTAGCGCTTTTACACTTGTACACATCAAGGCACCAGAGAAAGTAGGAATAATAGTTACTCAATAACAGCAGTTCAAAATCATTATAGACCTCCTGTACTTTTAACTGTAATTGTCCTCTAGTGACCAGTAACTGTGTGAACCAATCAGCTATTTAACAGGGGTTACCTCCTCTGATCGAACAGATTGGTTACTGATAAGGCATGAACTGTTAACTCAATCATTTCTTTATGATCCTCATCAGCGTAGCACTGCTGAATCCACTCTTGCAAGTAGTAGTTGAAACTACTGCTGTTAAAAAAAAGCGCATTCAGATAAGAATTAAGTACAGCATAGGATTGTACAATTATATTTTGAATTCAATTGCAAAATCTATGAACACTTTACAATTTAAGTCACAATGTGAAATAAAAGGTAGAATGATTGGCATTACATTTGCACTTCAAACATCTGGGGCAAAAATACTAAATAACGGATTCAAAACTTTTACAAAACAGTCGCTTAAAACAAAAAGGACATTATTCATATAACGAAACAGGAAAGAAACCATCACAGTCTTGTCCAGTGTAACATCGGAACGACCCCTCAAACTATGAGAGGAGGGAGGAAGATAACATGATGACCAGAGTACGTATCTAAAGGTTAAGAGAGAGCAGAGATGAAGGTGCAGGAAAGAGATAGATAAGGGCCTCATAAGGGCCCCGCTGGTTCCTGAGTCTCATAAAAGAATATCTACTTAGATCAAAAGATACATTTAGTTTGCCCTCTCTCTCAATGACGTGTACCTTAAGTGCACGGAGATACATAACAGGCAGGACACAGCCATTTACTATGGCCCTGCCTTCTCTCCCTGGCACCTAACTAGATCTACGAAATGACCCACTTAAAATAAATTAAAATGCTTTACATACTGTAACAATAACAACAGCAATGAAGACAAAAAAAACATTTTGATTCAGCCACCTGTAAATATCCCATCGTATGTAAACTGTAAATGGCCAATCAGCAGAGGAAACCAATCAGGCCAGACTAAATGACCATACTGCCCCACCAATCAGGTTAGATGTAAACGCAGACTGCCTTACTTGACTCGAGGGAATACGAGACAACAAATCTTTCTTCTTCAAAGCCAGTCTGAAGACTAACATCTCAGATGAATCTGGCCTCCCAAGTGAGTAGGTGGGAATATAAGAAATTATTATACTGACATATTTCCTATGTTAGATACAATTTATTTAATCAGAAAGTCAAAATGATGAAAAAGGGAAACTAACTGAAGTTGCGAGCCATTTGAAATAATTTAAAGAACTGGTAAGATTCGTTTAACAGTAGTTTCACACCAACCCTGTTTGGATTCATGTGATAAATAACTTTTATATAAGATAACTATAATGAAGATAGTATGGGGCCATGCAAAACCTGAATGAGTAAGGATCACAGTGTTGTGGATGACAGTTCTCTTGTAGATAAGCTTGCCATCACAGCAAGAAATCCCACCTGCCCACAAGCAGAGTACTAAGGACTTTACCATATAAAATAGGGACATCGTCTGAACCGTGTGATTTTTGGTTGTGTTTGGGACTAGTGACCTTTGACCAAGTCCCATTGAGTTTATATCTGAGGTGCTTGATGTCTTCCAACGTAAAATGCCATTTGATTCATCTTCTAAAAGGCTGTGGGTGAGGTAGGCTTCAGTCATACTGAACGACAAACAGCATCTGTGGGAGGAGATCAACATCCTAACGGTGTTTCTCTCCCAGCCTCGTGCTTTCTCAACTCCACCGAGATCAGCAAGTCAGAAACGCGCTTGGACCACTCATAGCCACACTTTCTAGCATTTCTAAAGAATGAGAAGGAAACAACCAAAAGTTCATTCGGTTGTTAAAACAGCACAGCTTGGATTTAGTTGATGTACCTTTTGCACTATAAAAAACACAGGGCATTCATTGAAATGTTGTCCAGTATACATAAATACAGCTACTATATGTGCATAGTAGTCTCTGGGCATGTACAACTGGAGATTCATCTTAACAGGAACCAGAAGAAGGGAAAGAAATGTTTCAAAACCAACAAATAATTTACTGAGATAATAATACTATTACTATTAAGATATACACCTGAAATAAAAGGTTTTTCACCATAAAACGATGATATAAATCTAAAAAATAAGAATATTTTGCAAACTAACTGTAAGAAAACAATTTAGCTGGCTAAGTGCGTTGTGTTCTCCAACCAGCCTACTTGGCTTTGGCATGGCAGCAGCTGCTGCTGAGGAAACAGCCCCCCCTGGTGTAGGGGAGGGGTACAGGCAGCCTGACAGCCCCACCCTCATAGTGGAAGGGAGGGGTACAGGCAGCCCGACAACTGGCCCTGGTGTGGAGGAGGGGTAGAAGCAGCGTATCAACGCCCCCTGGTGTACAGGAGGGTTTAAGGCAGCTTATAATGATGTTTCCACATCCAGGACCTTGTCCCTGCGCTCTACTTCCAGGTTGATCTTCACGCAGGACACCTTCTCCTGGCTGGTGGACACAGAGACACAGCATCATCTGGATCATTATCCTGTCATGATCATCATCATCGTGATCCGTCACCATACACACTGCTATGTCCAAAATAGCTCCTGGAATTTTGGATTGCTTCATAGCATGGCCATATATAAATATATATATATGGATATTACTAATAGAGACAGCAACAAAAAAGACATGCTCCTTACTTTTGTTTAAACAACCACAGGCCAAATGAATAATTAGATGTCAAATTGACACATTTGTTTTCACTTCTGTCTGAATTAGCAAGTAGACAAAAACCCAGTGAGTTCCATGAGGCATAGCTACCTTGCGCTGGGTTTCAGAGCTTTGGCACTGTCAGAGTTCATGGCAACAGCTTTCCACATAGCAGTTTTGGCCATTTCATCAGAAATGTTTACCACAGAGGGATCCAAACTGCAGGAAAACACACACCACAACAACCTCAGCTGCATACACCACATACACAGGATGGGAAGCACGCTGTCAGTCTGCTTTCTGATGAGGGAAACACACACATATACACACACACACACCCACACACAGAAAGACAGAGTTTCCCCAGTGTGGACTTCACGTCCAAGCATGATGTGTGCTTAGATGCTTTCAACATAATTCCAAAGATCAGCTTGGAATTACTGCCAACTCTCGCACAGCATTTCCTTACACAGCCCGAAGTCTGAAGGTCCGAATGATGGCAGTGATGCAAGACGTGCTGACACATACAGTATAGTACTCCCCTTTCCAGGACCAAACTGAAAGCTGTTTAGTGTGACACTAATACACTCTGGTTTAGGTTGTTACGGTGGTTGTCATGGTATCAAGCTGTTCACATGGTTATTGGTGGTCTAATAAAGAGGGTTGTGTTCATGCATCCAAATCGGAAGCGCTAAACTTGAAACAGCGTACCTGCCCAGATCAGCCAAACCTGAGGAGACAGGCTGGACTACAGGTAATGAGTCTATACTGTAGGTCTACTACTGAGGTCTGGGAGAGCGAGAGAGGCAAGACAGCCCAGTTTGACTCAGGTTATTATGGGATGTTAATCATGGAAGGTGGGAGGGACGGAAGCTGTGTTAAAAAAAAATATATATATTAATAAAGTCTGAGACGAGGCCAGGACATTGGCCGAGACAGACCGATCCACTCTACTCCAACTGGACGGACGTATCCGAAGCCAGACTGTCACACCTGCTTAGAGACAGACAGGTCAAGACATTAGCCAGAGACATTTCTCTTTCTCTCTCTCTCTCTCTCTCTCTCTCTCACACACTGCACTTGAAGCTTTTCAATGCTTGGCAAGGCGTCAAGTGCGCTTGGCACTGCAGGCGTTCAGGAACCCAGTTCTGTGTTTAGAAGAGGGCGCTCCTCTCCACACTGACCTGACTTTAAGGCCTTTCACAGGGATCTTGAGGACGTTGTCTCTGTACGAGTGTTTTAACGTTGCGTTCTCCTCAAGCAGACGCTGGGCCTCCTGAGGACAGACAGGACAGATTAGAACCACACACACAAAACACCTGGTTTGGTCAAAGTAACCATTTTGCCGTCTAGACGCAGTGATGCGGTGCCCATAAACCTGGGCCACCTGAATGGCACACACCTCCTTGGCCTTCTTGTTCTTGTCATCCTCCTTCTTCTTCTTGCTCTCTGGCATCAGGTCGTCCAGCCAGCTCAGCTCCCTCTTGGTGAAGAAGAAGTCTAGCAGCTTCCGAACAAACACCAAGGCCAAGACCTGAAGGACGGCCGGGGGGGAGCCAATAAGATCGATCTTTCAGATTCATCGTCATTAAAACAAAAAAAGATGGTTTCACCACCACCGCCAACCCATCCTCCACCCACTACGACAGGGGGAGGAGACCCTACCATCATGGGGAAGACGACAGCGGCGGCGGAGGCCTTGATGACCCACAGCAGCACCAGGCAGGTGAGCTGCACCAGGGTGAACACGTGCACCTTCCACAGGGGAACGTAGCGTAGGTAGATCAGGTCCGGTTGGTGCTTGGCCGGCATCCCAAACAGCTTGATACGGTCAAAGAACTAGGAGGGAAGAAGGGGGTGGGGGTTAATAAGACTCCCAGTGAAAGACACACAAGCACACACACCCACGCTGCTTGTGAAGACAGGACCAGGGAGCCGTAGAATACCTGGATGCCTTTGAGAGACGACACGCCCATGTAGAGAAACACGCCGTACAGTACAGGCATGGGGATGAACTAGAGAGGGAGGAGCGCAAACAGCAATTACTGGATTTCGAACGCAACGGGAAAACCGTCGATGACATTCCTTGTAAAACGAGTTTATACGAAGAAACCGTCCGTGTGATTCGAACGACTCTTAGTTTTCTGTTTCCAAGCTGCAGGAAGCTCCCAGGCACCAGGGAGACGCCTCACCTTGAGCACGGAGGTCATGAACACGGAGCAGCCCATGAGGAGGAAGATCATGAACCCCGTGACCCTCTGCTCTCGGATCCCCAGGAACTTGGGCTGCTCCCCAGGGGCGGCGCACTCAGACTCCAGCTTCAGGCTGTTGACGTGGGAGATGGAGAGGACGGTGGCTGCTACGAACCAGGGCAGGCCCATGAGGGAGCACACGCCCAGCATCACAGACACCACCAGCAGGTCCAGGTGGTAGCCACAGCCTTTCTGCAGTGGTGGTGGTGGTGGTGGGGGGGGGGGGGTATGGAGGCCAAACATACATGCAACCCAACAGTTAACAAAACAGGTTCACTTAAGTAACCTTGTGGAGTGGGGAAGTTCGAAAAAGTGAAAGAGAGAAACCAGCAGACCATACATGCAATCATCTCTCATTCACTCTTGCCCTCGATCGCTCCCTCTGACCTTGAGTTTGTGCTCCTTCCTGTTGATGATGACGGCTGTGATCTGCTGGTCCATGAAGATGAGGATGGTGCAGAGCAGCGCGGGCACTGCAGCCGCCAGCATCGTCCACCAGGGGTTGGTCCCCAGCGGACTGATCAGCCAACCCCGGGTCTTGGAGGTGGGCTGGAGGCGGAGCCAAAAACAGCCAGCGCTCAGTGCCACATTACATACACATACACCCAGGTATGGGATGATTATCAGGGTCTGAAATGTCTACCTCAAAGCGGTCTGGGACATGGAGTTTGGGTGAGGGGACTCCGACCATGTAGTCGACCAGAACCATGATTAGGATGGTGAGGAACACAGCAAAGTCACTGATGGAGGAGCGCACCTGGACAATAAAAAAATAAAAAATAAAAAAACACAAATCCCGATGAAAAACACCAAGTCTGTAGGCTTCCGAACTGAGTTAGCTCTGAGATTCATGTCTCTGGATCTCTGATTCGACACAGCCACGCACAGCTGAAAGTGTGAGGGAGGAAGCGGACCTTGGTGGGGAAGTAGCGCATTGTCTTGAACTGCTTGAGGAAGGTGGAGAGGAAGAAGGTGGTGAAGAAGAGGATGACAGACCAGAAGAGCACGTCAGGGATGAAGGGGCCATCGTGGCCGCAGGCTGGGCCCACAAACTGGCCGTGGAGCCTCAAGCACTCCTGGGTGGAGGAGAAAGGGAAGGAACCGCGGGTGGGGACAGAGACAGGAAGTTCAAAAACAAACAAGGAAATATTCATCTTAAATCATTGAAAAAAAAAATCTGACAGCTGAACAAGTAAAAGGGCTGAGGGGAACAGACGTTCCAACCTTGGCGTCAAGGTCTTCCCAGGATATAGAGGACAGGGAAGGGAAGCCACTGCTGTTCCACACCCTCTCCACCTCCACTGTGCTGTTGTCTGGAGGTGAACACTGACACCTGTGACCAGACACCACGTTAACCTGAGAACCGTCTGCACCAGCAGGAACCACCACATGGCCTTGGACCTTCTGAGGAACCTGACCTTTAAACCAACTGGCTGCTGGGTAGCTAATGAGCAGCAGCCTGCTTGAAGCACGACCCTGCCAGAGGGGCGATCTTACGTGTAGAAGGTGAGGTTGTCAAGGTCGTTGTGCGTGTTGATGGGGTAGAGCTCTCCCAGGTGGACGAGCTTCTCCAGCGCCTCGTAGATAAAGATGAGGCAGATGAGCGCGGCGAACGCCTCCTCCGTGAAGCGCGTGATGTAGCAGACCAGTGAGCTGGCGTCCGTGGCGACGAGAACCAGGCACAGGAAGGCCGTCCACAGGCCGATGCTGGTGCGCAGGGAGAGGTAGGAGAGGCCATACTCACTGTGGAGACGCCAGAGAAAGGAGGGTCACACACACACGACACATGAACCCCACCCCCCGCCCCAACCTTGGCGCCGTCCTGTAGAACGTGCCGTCACCTGCAGAACTTGAAGAGGATCTTCTCGAAGACGAGGACAGGCCCGGTACTGCCCAGGATGGTGAGGGGTTGGCCCGCAAACAGGGAGAACGCCACGCCTGTCATGGACGCGCCAAACAGAGACTCGATGGCACTCTGAAAGAACATGAGGGGAGTGGGGTCAGAGGTCACTACAGACACCAATACGGTAACTCGATGTGATGTGGCTGCAGGGGGGTGGGGGGGGGCTTTCTCACTATGTTGCCCTTGGTGGCCTCTCCCAGAAGACCCCCAAAGGTGATGACAGGAGACATGCAGGCGCAGTAGAGGAAGAGCACCGAGGCCAGGCACTGCAGGCTCAGGGCCTCCCTGATGTCGCTCCAGTAGAACGGCCACTTCCGCCTCACGTCCATCACCAGACCCCCAAATATCCTAAGAGAGCAAAGACAAAAGAGACAGAGATGAAAGGAGGAGATCAATTTGCTTGGTTTCTTCTACAAGGTCCTCCAGGGCCATATTGTTTGTCACGACGATACTGCGAAAGAGGGCTTCATTGTTAAGCCGTAATATCGGTTATGTAAATAGGCGATCTCAAGGCGGCCCTACAGCTTGTCAGAGCAGCAACCGTTTTAATAAGCTCCTTATCCAGCACTCGGCATAATGCTGCTGTAATGAGCTGCTAGACTCGTCCACACATTTCCTTCATAAAGAGGGACTTAAAAGCACCATGGTACCTGTGTGTGTGTGTGTGTGTGTGTGTGTGTGAGAGAGACCCACCTCCCCGTTCTCTGGAGCTCTGGTCCTGCTTGGTGCTCCTCTTTCTGGACCAGGTCAGACGACTGGGCTGAACCGTTAGGGAGAGAGGGCATTTTTCTCTTCTCCTGTAAAGACCACAGAAGGAGAAGAGAGGGTCGTCTAGACGCGGCGTCTGGGTGGTTGTCAGAGCCACACGTGTACCTGCTGCAGCCTCACCTGGGAGGGGACACTCTTGGGGGGCTCGATGCGGATGGTGGGGTCCCACTCCCCTGGAGGCAGGACCGTCACCTGGTCCAGGAACTCGTCGATTCCTGACAGGAGGTCGTTCCTGTCTTTGGCCTTGTACGCCACGTCGTGGAATATCTGTTGGGCAAGAGACAGAGGCCGACAGTGGGAGGGCGGTGAGCTGAAAACATCTGAAAAAAAAAGAGCTTGTCATCAGAGGCGACACTCACCTCATCTGTCATCAGGGTGGCGATGGAGCGCCCTATCTCATGGTACTGGGGGCCCTTACCATACGGCCCTAGCAACAGGAACAGGAACCTGTCAGGTGAGAGAGAAAGGGGGGGGGGGTTTAGGGATCAGCACACAGCACTAGCTGAGAGGGGGAAGGTTTAGTGGGGCGCACACAGCACCAGGCGTGAGGGGGGGAAGGTTTAGTGAGGCGCATGTACCACCAGGTGTGAGGGGGGAAGGTTTAGTGAGGCGCATGCACCACCAGGTGTGAGGGGGGAAGGTTTAGGGAGGCGCACTGTACCTGGTGGGCACAGGGACCTCAGTCAAGCCTGACAGCAGCACAGCAGGGGCCAGTCTGATGAAGGCGATGATGGGTCTCTCCAGGAAGTCCACCTCCCCCACCAGGACGTTGGACGCCTCGGCCCCTGCTGGGATCTTCTTCATGAAGTTCATGTCCACCTGGGAGATCAGAGGTTAAAGGTCAAACGTTTAAGGAAGAAGACCAGGGAACATATTACAAGGTAACGTTCTCCACAGTCTTCAAAGGGGATCATGGTCTTACTGCCCACCAGGGTTCTGCCCAGGGCACACCGTGTCTAAAGACCCACAAGAAAGCTGCTACCTACCTTGTCCACGACCAAGCCAAGCTAGTTTAATAGAACCACAAGTCAAGGAAAACCATTCTCAGAGTGCAGGTCAAGAGGTTTTCGATAAAGGCAAGTCGGTGTGTCTCATGACAAGCCACAAAAGTGGTTCCCATCGAGAGTCAGGCAAAATAACAATAACGGCACATGAGCGTTCTCTGGTATAGCCATGTCACAACATTTTCCACTAGATAAGTCATGCAGAATAACTTTCCACAGATACAACACGTGTGCATATACGCTTCCTTGCAAAAACCACCAACTCTCGCATACACACACACTACAGGCAGGAAGGACGTCATCGGAAACTTGACACTGATTGGACCACAGGCCGTGACTGACAGGTGGGGGGGGGGGACTTACGGTATACCTCCTAGCTCCCCCTCCCAGGGAGCCACATCTATGGGGACAGTCCTGCTGGGGGCGGGACAACGTTAACACTCATATCTGCCCGCCTGTTTTCAGCGAGTGTGTGGTGGGACTGTTGGCCATGGAAGAGAGGGAAGGTGCTGTTTTCTGTCATAGCAGGGCTGGGTGTTGTGGAAGGGGAGAGTCACCTTGCTGAAGTCCACAGTGCTGTTCTCCCTGCTGTTGCTCCCGTTGATACGAGCATCGCTAGGCTTGCTGTTTTCCAGGTTGCCGGGGGCCGACTGGGGGGACGCCAGGAGACCTGAAAGGGGGTGCAGGCAGTAAGACCTGGCAGTAACGAAGCGATGGAGTTGTCAACATCTTCCGTTACATGATGAGGGAGTAAGGGTTTTTATGCCAGCGTTCGATTCTGTCATTGTAACATTTCTACTGCTTGACGTAAAGCTTCTTTATACTCTTAACATTAACGCTCAACCGCCAGTCTGAGAGAAGACGATGTTCAGCATCGTTGCTCTCTTGCCCTTTCTAGTTCTTTCTAGGCCTCTCAGAGAGGCAAACATGTGCTCCCAGCCAGGAACACGGTGTAGTCAGAAACTGACTCCATGACATCACAACACTCTGCTCTCCACTTACAGAACCGGCCGGATCACCTGACATTGGATTCTGCAGCCTGTCCGCGTAACAGCGTGCGCGAGTGTGTGTGTGTGTGCGTGCGTGTGGCACTGAACCATAACATGGCCAGCGAACCAGTGAGCTCTGATGCACTCTTCTAGTGCCCTTTCATAGCTTTAAGATAGGAGATACACTGGTAGTATGAGACACTCACACGTGAGGGAAGGAGGAGAGGAAGGGAGGGGCAGGAGGAGAGGTGAGGGGGGGCAGGAGAAGAAGGGAGGAGGGGCAGGAGCAGAGGTGAGGCACGAGAAGAAGGGAGGAGGGAGGGGCAGGAGAAGAAGGGAGGAGTAGGCAGGGAGGACGGGGTTCATGCCATGGATTTGCCTTCAGAAGGAGGGGGGAGGAGCAACGCCACTCGATCCTGGGCCATAAGCCCCTCCCCCTGAGGGGCGGCTGGGCAGGAGCGCTGCCCCCCCACCTCCTCCAGGGGCGGAGGGTAGACCACCACCTGGGGGAGGCCCCGGTGCCCTCCATCTCCCCCAGCCAGCAGCACCTCCGGCTCCAGACCGGGGGGGGCGGAGGGCGGGCGAGGGGGAGGGGAGGAGCGTCCGCGGGGAGCCAGGGGGGGCGTGTTCTGGGGGGTAGTACCCGCGGAGGCCGTGGGACTGGGCGGCACTTGGCTGAGGAGGGAGGAGGTGCGTCGGGAGCGGCGCGACTCCTTGGAGGGCCGGCGGGAATGAAGGGGCGTGGCCGCGGTGGAGGACGAGATGGACGAGGTCCGGCGCAGGAGGGAGAGGCGGGAGGCAGAGAGACTATCCCCTACAGAGTGGGCAGCGTGGGAGGAACATGAGGAGACAACCACAGAGCAGAAAGGTCATGAGGCAGAAGAGAGAAGAGGAAGCTGAGCACAAGGCAGCCAGAGTCAGCCAGAGGCAGGTAGAGTCAGCCAGAGGCAGGTAGAGTCAGCCAGAGGCAGGTAGAGTCAGCCAGAGGCAGGTAGAGTCAGCCAGAGGCAGCCAGAGTCAGCCAGAGGCAGGGCAGGGCAAGGCAGAGCACAGGAGAAGTTGATCAAGCAAAAGTTCATCATGTTGGGAAGCAACCCAGAGCATGATGAGAAACCCAAGCCAGCACAGATGTAGAATCTATGAAACATTCTTCCAGGCTAGTAAAACTACCAAGACCACTTGGTTGCATCACACTACCGAATCAGAAATGAGGTCACCACAAAACACACTTATCCCAGGCAAGCAGGAGAATCTGTCAGTCACACTATGAATATTAGAACTACCAATTCTCTTCTCTATGAATAGTTAAGGAGTCTCCATGGTACAGTGACCTATCCTTGCCCCCCAAAGAACGTGTTCCTCTCAAGAAGGAGATAAACCCTGGAAAGGTCACCCCCACCCACCCCCACCCTCCCCAACACACTCAGTACAGGCTGGTTCTTTGAGTAAATAGATTTACAAGAGACAGATTCCAGGTCAGCTGAGACACAGCACATATGTTCCAACAAATCAAGATGACCCAATCAAAGTCACATACGTAAGGCCATGCACCAATCCCAGAAGCCCTGTGGGCCGTGCACCAATCACACAGGCCCTTTGTCTCCACACTCCATTTCTTCATCCAATAGAAACTGCAGGCTACAACGACCCACAGAAACATGGATCTGGACAGAGTACAACGTATCTGTCGCAACTGCTTCCTAACTTCCCGATTCAAACGCAAGTCTTCAGAAGTAGGTTAGTAGGAGTCCATTTTTCGACTAATCTTTTTACGAACGGCTGAAAAAAAAAAACGAACCGCGGGTAACCCCTGGGGTCCCTCTCCGGGGCCCCCTGCGGGGCCCCCCTGTCCAGAGGAGTGTGGGGAAGAGGGCCTCACCGTTGCGCTCCAGCAAGTACGGGTCGGAGTGTTTCTTGCCTATGTCGGCGAAGGAGCGCACCAGCGGGATGCGCTTGCTGAGCTTCTTCTCGTTCTGGTGATGGTGCCTCTTCAGCATGGCCTCACGAACCTTCTCCCTCTGCTCCTCCTCCAGCTGCTCCGACGCCACCATGCTGTCGATCACCATGTCTGCTCGTGTGTGTGTGTGTGTGTGTGTGTGGAGAGAGAGAGAGAGAGAAGGGCGGGGAGACATTCAGCTTTACAAACTCCAAGTGTAAATTCAATTACCAAAGTACCTCATGCACACACGCCCCTCAACTCTAGTCAGCCAGGACTCCCAACCTTATCAGATTGCAAAAACATTTTACATCCACGTAATCCACTACCACGCAGGTCACGCCTTTGCAGAAACACACATGGACGAGTTCCCTCTTTTCTCTGGCATAAAGACGCACACACACACCGGCGATCTCGTCTATGGAGCTGGCTCTCATGTCCAGCAGGACGGTGCCGTTGAGGATGCAGCTGCGTAGCTCGAACAGGCTGTGGAGGGACAGCGTGGCCACGTAGGGCTTGCTCCAGCGCTCGCCCCCATCCTCCACGTCCTCCTCAAACTTCAGCCACCTGCACGTGCCACAGCGTAGGGGGAGAGGCAGACCACACACACACATTTAGGAAAACAGACACGCATCGTTAACTTCATTTCGCAGCCGGTTTCGCCCAGAGCGACAGTGCTTCCTCAGGCCTGCGGTGGTTAAGATAGCTTGTAACCGTTTCTGCTTTTGAGTGCGGGTAAATACATGCGTGTGTCGGTGCATTTGGCATGTCCATGCGTGTGTGACAGTGTGCTTGGCGTGTCCATGCGTGTGTGTGACAGTGTGCTTGGCGTGTCCATGCGAGTGCAAGCGTGTGTGACAGTGTGCGTTTGGCATGTCCATGCGTGTGTCGGTGTGTGCTAGGCAGGACAGGCGGTCAGACCTGGCCGTCTCCTTCCACTCGTAGACGTGCCCCTCCCTGAAGCACAGCTCGTCCAGCTCAGTGAACAGGTCGTGGGGGATGTGCTCCTCGTCATCGTCCTCTGTCCCCAGGATAAACTGCACCCTCTGAGAAGGCGTGTCTGCAACGTCACAAGACACTCAGCCGCCCGCTCCAGGAACGCTGTACAGGACTAGGGTCGTCATGAAGGGGGGGAGGTGTCGGGGGGGGGGGACCTACTGCAGGGGGGCGAGTCGCGTCCTTCGTCTCTCTCCGAGCTGCGGTCCCTCCGCTTGCGGTGGTGCTTGTGTCCGCGGTGACGGTGGCGTCGCTTGCTCTCTCTTCCCAGGGGGACGTGGACGCCCACATACACGGCCCGGTGGCCTGGAGGGAGCAAGCAGACAGGATTACAGCGCAGGCCTGTACTACGAAGCAAGTTCATAACACTCAGGATCTTTTCACTAGCTCCATGAGGGTTCAACTGATCTGGCCAGATTAGACTATTGTTTTGGTTTCGTAGGGGCTGAGTATCTGAACGTAAACTATAGAAAACTGAACGCCAGCCAGGCTAAATGAGGTCATTCACAAGCTCCATTACCATTGGTGTAAGCCCTAGTGGGGCGATCGTAAGCCGCGTCTCATGCCGCAGGTGTTAAAACATGTAAACGTTCTAACCTGCATCCAAATACACAACCACAACCAAAACAAAAGGCCACACACACACACTCCAGGTCTGAAGGTGGCCGGTCCTCTTTTCCATTTCCCCTCCCATTTTCTTCCTCTCATTCTTCCCAGTAAGGTTAGGTGTGGCAGGGCTGTTTAACTGTGCCGCTACGCACGGCGCTGCATGAGTCACTGGAAACACTCCAGCTTGGAAAACAGACACCAAACTGTCCCTATTAGAGAACTGTTCCGAGTGACACGCACCATCCCTCAGCAGAGACTTGGGGAGGGAGGGACCCCTAATAAGGAGAGGGACGCGTCGGCAGCTCTTTGTGCTTGTAAACACAGCCTTTATCTGCTCAGAGCTGCGTCCGCTGGCCCTTCTCCGTCTGGCCGTCCTGCTGACGTCAATGGAGACCTCAGAGATTAGCGACGAAAGAACAGATCTACAATAGGAGTGGAACTCCGATACAAGACAATGCAGAAGGCTGGATGCGCGACTACAATGCCAGGGTCTGCCGGCCAGGAAGAGGTAGGAGCTCCGTGGGAAGTCTGTGGGCTTCACAGGTGGGCCGCGGATTGGCTGATGCCATGCTGAACGGACGAGTTGACCATCTTCGCGTCAACACTCTGGTCTTTGATTAGCAATGCGTCGCTGATCAGATCCAGATTAGAGGTTAACTAGCATGGAAACTTGGGAACTAACACGCAGCTAACTAGCATAGCCAGACAGCAGAGGGGGGAGGCTGGGAGAGGAAGAGGCTGGATGAGAGGAAGAGGCTGGGCGAGAGGAAGAGGCTGGGCGAGAGGGCGGCAGAGGGAGGAGGAGGCTGGGAGAGAGGAAGAGGCTGGGGGAGGAGGAGGCTGGGCGAGAGGGCGGCAGGGGGAGGAGGAGGCTGGGGGAGGAGGAGGCTGGGCAAGAGGGCGGCAGGGGGAGGAGACCAGGGCTCCACAGAAACACGGTGCATGTCAACACCTGCTCTCTTATTTCCAAACAACCAGCAATAGGAGTCTACAGACACACACCACAAGGGCACATTTAAACACAGGATGACTAGCAACAACACTAACACAACACAAATTGAATGAGTCCCTTTGGACAAAAGGTCTACTCTCAGTGGCTTGGCCACAAACCATACAAGCGTGTGTGTGTGTGCGTGTGTGTGAGAGAGAGAGTGGGGGAGGGAGTGAGGCTGGCTTTGTGTAATCAGTGGGGGCCAGAGCAGTAGGGTTAATTCATTGCAGTTAGAGGAGCAGCTACTGGCCCACAACGTTCTCACAACCTTCTGTCTCTGGCTTGTCATGTGACCTGTTAAGGTCCACCTGTCCCAGTGTGGTCTATGCATGACTAGACATTCACTGGAAGCCGGTGTAAGCGTGTGTGCAAGTAACAATGGTCACGAATAAGCTTAATGCTAACAAGTTCTATACAGAATCTTCTGTTGCGGCACTCTCACCCCTCCCCTCCCCTCCCACCCCTCCCTCCCTCTTCCTTCGATTCTGTGGAATGTGTGTGAACGTCAGGCTCCCAATCAGCCCAGAGAGGGGCAAACGTGACTGGAACTCAAGGGAAGGAGTTATGAGTAGATGGCTTCTAGTGCGCGTGTGTGACTTCCTACTACAGCATTGTGGAAGTGAATGTAAAATAACACCCATGCCCTGTGGCCATAAACGAATCAGATGTTATGCGGTCGGGCCTGTTGCACGCTGCTTCTGTGTGCGTATAAACCCAGGACCAAACTAAGTTGCTGCAGTATGTATGGTGGTAAACACAGTCCAAGTTAAGAGTGTGTGTGGATCTAAACAGTCTGAGTTGCCACAGTGTGTGTGGTGGTAAACACAGTCTAAGTTGCCACAGTGTGTGTGTGGTGGTAAACACAGTCTAAGTTGCCACAGTGTGTGGAGGTAAACATAGTCTAAGTTGCCACAGTGTGTGGAGGTAAACAGTCTAAGTTAAGAGTGTGTGTGGATCTAAACAGTCTAAGTTGCCACAGTGTGTGGTGGTACACATACTCTCCAACTCTTCCTTCTCAAAGTTGGTGTTGATGGTAGAACTCGTCTTCCCCAGGTCAACCACGGCTTCGTCATCGTTACCCTGGAAACAGACAACATATCAGCCAGGATAGGTCAGACAGGACAGATGAAAATGCACATTCAAATACAAAGTTTCAGGTTCAGGAAGTAAACTAGAATTGGGCTATTACCCTGTCGTTATAACCTGGGCTATGGGCTTGTAGGTATTTTAAGTCGATGAGCCCTGGTTACTGAAGAGAAGATTTGCATCTAGTTCCAGGTACCTCTATTACATGACCAACCTGATCATCACCACATTGTTTCACATCCTCTAACCAGCACATGCAGTGCAACACCACACCTTCGGAAACACCTTCAGAAAACACCTCAGAAAAGAGAAACTACCATCCTGCTGGTGGAACAAATCCCTTAAGTCTTCTAAACTATTCAACACCTGTGTATCCTAAGATAGTTTTGCTGTGTATCTACCAACACAAGAAAACAAGATGAACAGGGAAAACCTGGCTAAGCTAAACTTCTGCAGGCTTATCCAAGCTCAGGTGGGTGACTATCATGATGATGATGATGATGTATAGCTCACTTCACCTGACCTCCAAAGTTGGGGGCTATTTTAGTCATGAGTACTATTCCACGCTGGTGCTCCATTTCAGGGGCTACATCTGATTTTATTCTGAGTTTAAAAATAGACTGCCACCCATAACACAGCCCTCAAGCCAAGAACAACCCCCCACCCCTGCCCCCACCCCCGCCCCCACCCGAGATACCGCGCTAGCTTGCCCTGCGAGGGGACCAAGCAGGAAGGAGGAGACAGACGCACGTACTGCTGCCTGGGTGCAAACGTGGCAGACCGTTCGAGAGAGAGCTCGTCAGTTCCTCAAACGTCAGGGAAGCTAAAACTAGTCAATAGCACCTGGTTAAACCCAGCCTAGAAACACCACACCATGCAGAAACACCACGATTACAAAGTGGATTACGGCAGGATTCTTATTCCAAGGATTCGGCTTCTGGCAGGTCTTATTCACACAATTGGAGAGCCCTCCTTAATCCACGTGTTAATATCTAAATGAAACACACACACACACACACACACACACACACACACACACACAATACCATACCAAAACAGGCTGAGCAGTTCTTGTGGTCCTCAGATTGACAATATCGCCCCAGAAGTCTTGCATGGCTGGCCCAGCTTTTGAGACTCAATTACATTCAAACTTGTGAGGCTGAAGACTACAAATCCCAGCCTGAACGGGAGGTTTCCAACGGATTTCCCCCTCACGAATTGGAGGCGAATGTTGTCTGGAAAGGCAAGCACTGGTTATCATTAGCCACGCACGCTCAGGGCTAATATGGCCCGTGTGTCTGCCAAATGGCCTTTACATACGCGAGAGCGTGAGCATGTTTGCGTAAGTATGATTGGCTTGTTCCCAAAAGTTGAGTCTCGTTTTGACCGCCTACTGTAACTTATTTATTTATAGTCCTGTGTGTATTTCTGTGTGTGTGTGTGTGTGTGTATTTCTGTAAAGCAGAGTCTGTAGCTGTGTGTATTTCTGTGTGTGTAAAAGGAGAGGGTCTGTGCGTGCATATTTAAGTATGTGTAAAAGGATAGTGTATATATGTGCGTGTGTGCGCGCAAAGGAGCGATTGCGGCCATGTGTGTAAAGGGGACGTGTGCATAAGTGCGTGTACGTCGTCATGTCTCTGCGTATGTGTATCCTCCTGTGCGCGTGCATCTCCACAGCCCAAGAAGCAGAGCGCCGCGCGAGAGAGTCAGAGTTGTGAAGTATGAGGACGCAGTGATGTTGAGACGACCCTCCTCCTCGCCCGTTCCCATGCGCCGTCCTCTTCTGCTTGGTGAGCCGCCTGGAACCCCACAGTCCGTAGCTTTCCTAAGACGACCAGAACCCAGAAGAGCGACAGCTCGGTGTTCTGAGAGCGATTCTGACGCGATGCCGTCGTGCGATCCGCAGCATCTTTAAATCGCAGCCGTCGAGGCGCGACTCCACATCCTACGCGCTCGCCGTCTCCGTCGCCGCCATGGGGGAAGGCGAGCGCGGGCGAGAGAGAAGGCAAAAGAGACGAGGGGGAACGCGGGAAAGACAGAAAAGATGGCGAGCGCGGGAGGGGAAAGTGTGAGAAGGAGTACGTTACACGATTCCCACAGCATCAGTGGTTTCCTCTGACCTCTGAGTGACCCCTGGTCGCTGCACGCTGAAATATCCGATATTACAGTGCGTCTAGTCAGTGACCCTTATCAGAAGGGTCAGCCTGTGAAGAACGGAATAATGGCAGGTGAACAAAAAAAAAAAAAACTACTGAGGCAATTCTCTGCATGTTGAAAAGTTTGGGAATTCCTTGGCAAGGCATTGTTTGGCATTGGCATTATTTTGGAAAGTCGATTGTTTCCTTCGGAACACAATGTAGAGGGAGCCAGACAAGTATGAAACAAGCAGATGGTTTTGATCATTTCCACAGAAATAGCCTTGGGTGGTGGGGAGTAAAGCATTGTGACTCAGAGATGATTTCAGCATGGTATCCTGCTAATGAACAGGCCGAGAGGTCAACCGCAGACAGAAGAGACGTTCTCATATTAAAAAGGATTTTTCGACACTTGTTCAAATACGATTCCACGAAGCCCTTGTTCCATCTCTGCACCGGCTTCAATTATGGTAATACGCACCCTCACCCTCACAAGCCTCCCTCCCTCCTTGACAAACAACCACAGCCCCCCCCCCCACTTCACCCACCCCCTAAACACACGTCCATGCCATCTGGGGTGTTTGAATGAGCACACAAACTAACACACATCTTAGGAGCCAGGATGTTGGGTGAGAGTCTACAGTGGTATAGAACCAGCTCGCTTCTTCCACTCCCTCTGTCATTCACACTCGCTTTCTTTGCAGAGCAATAACCTGAGCAAGAGTCAATAGCAAAGCAGGAAGTGGAGCTGTTGCAGCATTACAGAATCAACAGCAGGTCCTCGAGCCCTCGGGTCCATCGCAGGTAACGTCAATAAAATGACCATGGCAACACTAACAAGTTAGCCACGAGAAACGATCTGCATGTCTGTAACTAGATCGGGTGGAGCCAACAGCCAAGCCTAGGGAGAGTCTCGCAGAAGCCTGACCATCAATGAACCTTTCAGGAGCCCTCCCCCTTTCCCCATAACACAAGCTTTCCTGATGATCCTCTCCCGCTCAGTCCTTCACCTGTGTCCCTTATTCCCTCCACAGAGCAGGGTAAACAGACTTACTGGGCAACGTCCACGCTCTCCCGCTCTACTCTCCATGATGGTTGGAAACGCCAAACTGGCTCCCCGCTCGGCCCTCCCCTTCCCCTGCTGCTCTTCGTACTGTACGCTGCTAGCACGCTCCAATACCAGCCTCTTCGCTAGGCTACCCCACAGACAGGCACACACACAAAAAGTGGAGACAAAGAGAGGGGGGGGGGGAGAGAGAGAGAGATTGTGAGGGAGGAAGGGAGAGAGAAAGAGGGAGGGATGGAAAGATCCATAGAAAGCAGGGAAGGAGGCAGATGCACTCTAATAACCATCTGGCTGGCTCAGCCAATCAGACAAGGGAGTCTTGTATTCTAATAGCCTCATACAAACACAGGCGCACGCACACACCTTCCGGTCTTAGCATATCAGAGGGAGAGCGCAGAAAGGAGTAGGAGGATGAAGGGGGGGTGGAGAAAGAGTAGGAGGATGAAGGTGGGGGTGCAGAAGGAGTAGGAGGATGAAGGAGGGGTGGAGAAGGAGGAGGCCAGGGATACCAGTTGGGGCCAGTGTGAATACACTGTTTATCCAACTCCTAGTCAGCATTAAGTCATTTCCAGGCTGAGGATACGAACAACACTGCAGAGAGAATCATCCAGAAGGCCTACTATATAACATCTTAATTATATTAATAAAGTCATTTTGATTAGGCTTGTTGGCACAGCTCTCGCTGAGATTCAATTTGGTTTGGGCTTAAGGCGGGGAAGGGAGTCAAAATCCTTATTTCTCAACAGTAAAATACATGACTGACTGGCATTACATTCAAACTACAAAGTATGTTGTAGTAGTAGCAGTAATTCCAGGCTACATGGGAAGTAAATCAATGACAGACTAATAACCTAATGTATTGATTCGGATAACAGAAGTATCCGGTCTAGTGAAAACAATGACTAAATCGTCTTTGAAAATATGAGAAATGAGACTCATGTTCCATTAGTGTGCGATGGAAAGGTCTGTTAGGATGATTTGCATGGCTTCTGTGAGCTGGGTGGCTGAGAGAGAGAGAGCAGAGAGTTAACCATGAGGCTGCTATGGGAGACAGTCAACATGAATCATTCTGAGCCGCGTACAAACAAGGTTCTTCTCATTGCATCTCCAACGCAGAAGGCATTAGGACCGGTGCTTATTTCACATGAACGCAAATGTGAAGGTTCTACTACATCTTTAGGTACATTTGATTCGGCCGGCAGATGAATACGTTTCACTGTAGTTAAAGCCAGACCACACGCAGTAGTAGTCTTTGGCCAATACCTCACAGGCCTGGATCTGGAGTGTGGGAACCTCAGTGTTAATCGAATCAAAATGATGGGACTGGCTAATAAAGCAGCGTGCAGCTCCAGCAGTAAGTCATAAAGCTGAGCTGCATGGGGGTCTGTCCGGAGGCAAGGCCTGGGGGGAGTGGCCAGAGTGAGGGGCCTGGAGGAGGGGCCTGCTGTGCATGGCTGCAGGCAGGAGGAGCTACAAGCCACCACAGCATGATGCTGCAGTAGCCCTGAACCGACATAACCCCGAGCTAGACTCCCTGTGTGTGTGTGTGTGTGTGTGTGTGTGTGTGTATACATGCGAGTGTGTACGCTGCTTTAGTCCTCCCTTTGTGTGCCCAGGCCTCACAGTACAGTAGAGTTGCTGAGCGCCCAGACAGAAACAATGACACACTTCCTGCTGTGTAAAGCTCCCTGACCACACAGCCCTGTGGCCCCACGCAGCCCTGTGGCCCCACGCAGCCCCACGCAGCCCTGTGGCCCCTCCGTCAGCCTTGTGGCCCCCACGTCAGCCCTGTGGCCCCACTGTGTTCTCCGTTGATAGAAGCAAAGCTATAACAAGTCTGAGGGTAACATTAGGATGCTAGGGAGCATGGTCTATATTTACTAGGATAATATCCCAGTCTTTACGAAGTCTATGGAGTTCCTGTAACAGAGGGCTCTGAACAACATACCTGATTCAGCTAGGAACACAGACAGAAGGTTGCTATGGGGGAACCATCGCACCACAAGCTGTCAGCAAAGTGACAAACGCAGACATGCACACGTCACAAACTACGAGTCTAAAGGATGTGGGCGCAAACATACTTGAGAGCAGACACGATCGAGAGGCTGTGATTGGAGGTCAGAGGGACTCAAAAGGGAACCAACTGTTTCTGATTCATCTAAACGAGCCAACTTATGAAGAGCCATGTCGGTTGTTTCAAACCTTCTTTTAGATGAGAGCCGTCCACAGATTCATGTGAAATGTGCATCTGCCGTGTGTGTTGCGACGCGAGCAAAAAGTCAAATGTTTTCCAGAGTAAGCTTACTAAAAGCTCTCAAGTCTGCAGGTACTACATGGGAAACAATCGCCTCAAGACACTAACTTGACTTGCATTTCACCGTCACAAAGACTTCAAAAACATGAATGAAACTGGTCCGTCCCCCCACACACACACACACACACACACAAAAATGGTTGAAAGAGGTTTAGGTGACATTGAAATGGAGTATCCTCCAAAGAATGTCAATGAAATCATTCAGTGACCCGAACGGTCTGAAAGTTGTTTTCTAGAACGCGTTCACTTGCAGCTGCTTCTTCCGATGTGGATATGCGGTAGGCCTCTGTGACTCACAGGAGATCAGTCTCCGGGGTGTCATCAGCAGGCATCACCAAGGAGGCCTTCCAACACAGCCTTAACATGGTCCCTGGGCTGGCTGGCGGGCTGACGGGAGGATGCACTTGACAACTTAGGAAAGAACGTCAGCCATAGTAGGATTCTGAGCTAACGCAAGTTGCGTGGATACTGTACAAAGAGTAGGGTTGTCTGGGCTTCATATAAACAAGCCTTTATTTGTAACTTACAGATGAACTGTAATCAAGCAAGAATGGAATGTGGCCTTTAAGTTTCTTGTTGCAAAGGACGCCGTTTTACAAGTAGGTTTGTTAGCCAGACATATTTCCCAACACTCACATTAGGTTCTGAGGACATGGAATACTTGTTCCTGAACCAAAGTCTGGTACATTGAATTTGGAGTAGGCCTACGTACTAACAAAGGATGACCTAGTTAGATTTTTGTACTACGATTAAGTATTTAGGCGTGTTTCCATTATTATCCACGTTATTCCAAGACATTGTATTCCCTATCAGCGTTACTCGCAGTGTTGCGACCGTCTCATACTGTAAGGAGTTTTACTGCCCGGAAAGTCCATCAGAAACTGTCCAATAAATGATCTTATATTACACACTAATAAACAATGTCAATATTCAGAGCAACACGTGTAACAGCCTAAATGGAAGTTTGACTAGCGATCCTGTGCCCGGAACAGCACGCAAGTTTTTCCTATCGCTACCGGCGAGTTTCACTGATCTTACAGCAAAAAAAAAAGACACGCGACTACGCACCCGGCGACCTCGGAGCCGCGCGCACATCCTCTTTCACAAAGACATGAGTTTTATTGTCTTATTTGAATATGATTACCGTGTGAATCATCACCGGGGAGCAGACGAGACTGACTGGAGTTGACTAAGCTACTTCCTGGCGAACACATGGTCCCCCACTCTGAACAACTAACAACGACAAAGACCTCCTTCATTTTAGATAAGATGTACGTTACGGTACAAAACAGAGAAGATGCTCAAATCTGAGAAACTCTCCTTCTCCATCTACGCTTTTTTGTTGAAGTAGACGAAAATGATAGCATGCGAATGGAGTGAACCCCCAACCCCCCTTTCTTCCTCCTCCTTCCTTTCTCTAAAAATTGGGTCTGAAAAGTCAGCCAAGACAACAGGTATCGGAGACTAAGAACAACCGTTACAAGATAAACAAAACACTTCGGGTTTCTTACCGATGTCAAGAGGGGTCGCATCTGCTCGCTCATCTCTTCTTCCATTTTCAGACTTCGTGGGACCTCTCTTCCCTATCCGAAGGCAATTTGAATATAGAACTCCGAACTGCCTTTTTTTGACGTGTCACCACCGCCACTACAACGACTGGCAATTATAACTTAGAAGTGAAACCCGCCCTATTTTGATTGACAGTTTATTTCTATATTCAGAACGAAGCAGTCCCTTTTCTACATCCAACAAATTATATGGAAAGCCAAAGGGGCGGGTTTGTTACGCCCACTGGGGCGGAGCTTGTAACAAAAGCCGTTGGATGCTGTTGCTGATGCCCATAGAACTGTGTTTCATCATTTTTTGCTTCAAAAAATGTTTCAAATAATTTGTGAGAGTGTTGTTATGGGGATGAAGCACTCCATTGCCCAACTCCATTCAATTCGAGATGGTCCTATGACGTGTACGACCGACTCAACATCAGACAATCCACATACTTCCATCAATTAGCCTATTAAAAGAGAAAATCGTCCAACTTTCCCTACTCTAACCTGGAAATGATTTGTGCTGGAGTGTGAACCGTGACTGGAACTTGTATCGGTTCTAGTAAGGAGTTTATGAAAGATTAGCTGATTCCTATTCTTGTAGAGTTTACTTCGGTTGTTAGTGTTGGTTGATTTAATCCCGAAGGATTATTTCAGATCCCTCCATGTTCCAAGTCTCACAAGAATGGTAAAACAGTTTTAATATTGAAATAGGCTTCGATATTTAATTAAACGATATGAAATATAACAAAAATAAACGTTATACAAACAAAACACAGTGTCATCTGGGGCAACTTTCTGCCTTTAATTGACTGACCGTGAGTGCACGTGAGATTTGTCTGTAATCTTATTAATTTGGGTTCAGGTTACACCTTTGTATCTAGTTCCTGGAAGCGATTTAGAGACCAGCTACACAGGTGGGGCCAATAAATTAGCCTTTTTAATACCTTCTCCAGCCAAGCTTCAAAGGTTGCCAGGCTAAACCAAAATTAATATTTTAACCACCTGCTGACTCTTAAAACTGCTTAAGTAACACTTCTGCTTTAGTTTCTCACACACCTCTTTTAAAAACATCAAAAAGATCGCGGATATAGGGCCCTATTGTGAAAGAAACCTTTATTTCATAATCAAAATTCAAAAATTCAAAACAACAACAAAAAACACCAACTTCGGGTAATCAACATGTTTAGGGGTTTATCCAGTATGCAACTCCATAGTTATAGTATGAAACATGGAAACCAAACCACATTTGGTTTTAAGCACTCTGTAATGGTATACAGATGGGAATTCAACATACATTAGAAATGACATGCTGCAATTGATTAACCTTTTTCATTTTGATACCATGAATGTCCACAGCAGGAACTCAGACTATTATTGTTAACATGCTACACAACCTAAACTGTAGTCTTAATTTAGCAACATATGACATTAGAGTAAGTATTCTCTAAGGACTCATTTGATTCTCAGTCATCCACACTTCTAGAACTCTTAAATTCTCCCTGTGTTCCAGACCTGTTCCTGTATTTGACTCCATGGTTTGATCATTTGTAAACCAACTATAAATTTAAATGAGCCATTTTAATGAACTGAGACACACACACAGACTATATTTGGCACACATGGACATTGAAATCATACATCAAAGATCACAGATGTTGAGTTTGACTGATAACCAAGTCTCATCAAGAGGACTTCTGCTCTGCCTTGTGCCACTGGCAGTAATCATACATCTGTGATTCTACGGACTTTAGGCCCTAGTAGCGCATTCCAGTATATTACAGACTGAACAATAATAATCATGAATCATGTCACCTTAAATTATAACCACAAATCAGCAAAAAGGCCAATAAACAGAATGTCTACTCTGCAACAAAGCATGTCCTTCTTGAGCACACGCCTGACAGATATTAAACCATTTCCTGCCTGCCACCTCAGGGACCTCTGACAGCATTGTCCTGGGCGCTCCTGACTCTCTAAAGCTCACAGCGGAACGCCTGCCAGACCAGCATCATTCCAACCTCCTCACTGCTCAACTCAAATATCGGAGCGCCCCCTTGTGGAACAAACCCGTTGGTGTGTACCGACAACCATTCCATGGGAGTGGCAGAAAGACCCTCAGAATAAGAGCTGTCGGCCGTCATTGCGACTGTGACTGAGCGAAAGCAGTTTCCGGAGATGCGTAAAAACTAATTGCTTCACATTGGGAGGTCTGGGTGTAGCCAGAGCGATGAATTCTGCAGCATCTGGCCTGTCAGGAAGAAACAATGAGGAGGAGTCAGTCAGTGAGAGAGCAAGAAGAACGATCACTTTTGCCTACTTTGAGTTGAGCTGTAAATCATCCATGTTTATTTGACCCCTCTGCTAGACTATCTCATTTCTTTCCCTTCCCTGATGTTTACCTGGGAGCCTTGGAGCGAGGCTTGGCACTTGTGAAGGGCCTATGGAGGATGTGAGTCCCTCGGGCGCCCAGAGGCAGTGTTCTGACCTGAGGGCTGTGTGCACTGGCCAGCCTGGGAGCCATTAGGTTCCTGGAGAGAGACGAGAGGGAGTCTCTGTACACCAGACCGTGTCTGGAGGACAGGTTGCAGTGTTGACACGTGGCCAGCTGAAGGAGAGGAGGACAGGGAAGAGAAGACACCTCCTTCAAGTTTCCAGAAAGCAAACACATATTTACTTATAAAGAAGACTCGTTCTGATGTAAAGTAGGGAAGGAAGGAAAAGATCCGTAAAAATAAAAGTTTAAAAAATAAAACCAGGCTAAATGTTTCCTTCCTAGCTTCTGCTGTTTGGGGTCACAGGAAGTAACACAGGCCCCCAGAGTGTATCTCTATGGACACGAAGGCAGCTGACGCTGCTGAGCGACATCTTTCAGCTGCAACTGTAATGTTGGGCTGTTGCATCGAATGAGCTTGCTGCCTCTCTCCAGTAGAGTTTTAGGACAGCTCTCTGGAGAGCTTTAAATTGGTCCCAGACCTACTTCACAATGACAACGTCGATGTATACCTGAAGAATCCTAACAACAAAGTATCCTTACGGCGCACCACACAGTCTTTTCTTTTCCACGATTTAAAAGGTATACTCTCTATTTTCTTCATTTATGATAACATTCTGTAAGCTGTATTGCAATGACGCATAATTGAAATGATCACCGCGCAAGTATATTAAAATGACATCGATACCTGTGTATAAATTGTACAAGAAATACATGGGATGTAGATCGATGTATTGAGAGAAATTACCAAAGGTTCTTTAAGTAACAGAAAGTGTGGTCGAATGCAATGAAGATTTGCTGAAGATGTTAGAAACTCAGCAAAAGGGATGGAACCAAACAAACAGAAGTAGCAAAGATCTAGAAATACTCACCGACACAAAAGCTGCCATCCTGATGTTGCTTGTTGTTCCGTGTAACTCTCTTCAAGTCACTGTCTTACCCTAGTGTGGGATTCACTGACAGCCTATCACAAGATCCGAGTCACACAATGTGAGAGTCATGTGTGGGAGGGGCCTTATCTCCCCTTTCTGCCTTTGATGATGTCACCAGAACAAGCCTATACGCACAGATGGAAGCTGTGTCCAGATTGTGGATTAAAGTTACTGTAGCTTACTCACACAACATGACACACTCACATGCACACACACACAACATGACACACACACAACATGACACACACACACAACATGACACACACACACACAACATGACACACACACTACATGGCACACAAACACACTAACAGATTTATGTGCAGAACAACCTATTTTATCAGAATTGTTCTCAGATAGTGTAGGAACACACTGCTACTCTTACGTCAGCCCCTAATTTGATTTGATGGCCTGTTTCCCATGTCTGGCTGAAGAATAGGATTACGTATCCTGTGTGGTTACACAATACTAACATGACATTTGACAGAAAAAGGATTAGTCCGTTTGTCCCCAGTTGCATTCCCATTCTCGCCCCCTCCCCAACCTCCCCGCTCCAACATTACTGTATAGGTGAGGAAGAATCAAATGAATTCATGTATTTAACCATTTTTATTTGTGGATAAAACATGGGAAACATTTTTCTTCAGCGCATACTGGAGTTTAATCGCATTGTTTCCACATACGACCTGCTCCCATATGACAGTTGTCAAAGATGAGGCTGTAGTCACTGCCACCAGCTTTGACAAAGTCAGACACCGTCTTGCACCCGCCAAAGTTTTTGGTCTCAATGATCTAAAGAAAAGAGGAAACAACGTACAAACAAATTCAGTTGTTGTTTCTACCGTCGTCACAACATTATGACACATGGCATAATCTTTTGAAGAACCACAATACTCCTACGTGGTTACAGACGTAAAAAAAAAGAAAAAAAATACTTGCTTTCCAGTCAGAGCCCATGTGTCGTGCAGCAACCACCACTGTCTGAGAGCTCACGCCAAATCCATTCCCCTTGTGGATGAGCCACTTGGTACCATCCTTCAGTGTTACTCTAAGGACCAACAACCATCCCCTGAGTTACTGGGTCCGATTCCAACACATCCGCAAACAATTAGGATGTTACAATGCTGATGAAAATCCCTCTGGCGCTGTTTGAACAGACTGACAAATACTTTCAAACTTGAAACTACTGACTGGCACTGCAGCAGCAGTTGAACACATCCAATCCTATTTAATCCTTTTCCACGAAGAAAGAAAGACAGAAAGACAAACAAACAGACAGCTGAAAAGAAGGAACCTTAAGAACTGGCCTATTTGAATGGAACTTCCTCTAACCTCCAGGTCTTGTGCCTCACCTGACTCCAGAGTGGCTCAGTGGGCCCAGCTGGAAACTGTTGCCCTGGAGGGGTCTTTTCATTTTGTCAGCTTCATACACCTTGGAGTTATACAGCTTCCTCAGATCAGCGGCATTTGACAGATCGAAGTTATAAGATGAACCACCACCTGCCAAAAAGGAGGGCGTTGGGTGGTACAATATCAGTGTACACCTGAGAAATACCATAGAGTGCAGCCTTACAATAGACTGGAAGAACAACTTACCTCCGCCAGAGGATGAGTCAACATCGACTGCCAACAAGGTGAGCAGGGTAGCTAGAACAACAGCTCTAATAGAGAACATGACTGATTCTGAGGTGACTTCTCACCAATTCTGAGATTCACCTATTTATCCATTCTAGCTTCCCATGATGCCCCTCCTCATTTTGGTGTCGCCATACAAACATGGGTCCAGAGGGCTGCTAAATAAGAACAGTTCAAAGTGCATTTTAAGGCCTAAGCTATCAGCCAAATATTTGGCTTTTTGGGAAATTCCAGACAAACAAATCCAACCCAATTCACAACACTTTATTCAACAAACTATTAAGGTGTTTTTAAATACAGGTGATGGTTGTTATACAACCACAAATCAGACAAAGTTGGGATAGTATGGAAGACAAATTTCAAAAGCAGTGATTTCTAAATTTACTTTGACGAGAATTTCATTGCAGACAAAACAACAGCACATTATTAATGTGTTCCATCATTTTTATTGTCCGTTTTCAAAAAACAAAATTCCTATGTTGGTTCTTGCAACACATTTCCAAAAAAGTTGGAACAGTAAAGTATTTAGTACTTCAATGTTGCCATTCCTTTTCACAACACCTAAGACGTTTAGGGACTGAGAACACCAAGTGATAAAGTGTTTCTGGTGTAATTTTTTTCCCATTCTCTCGTATTTATTGGCACACTGTCAATCCTCTGCCCATCTTTGCTCCTAAAAGACTAGGCCTTGCTTGGATGCTGCTTTTGTACCAAAAATCATAAATACAATCATCTGTTGACATCACCTGTTTCAAATCACATTATTATTTAACCAATTTACCTGATTACTAGCCCTACATTTCTCCTGTCCCAAACTTTTTTTGGAATGTGTTGCAGGTCTGAATGGCAGGAAAGGATATATTTTACAAATGAAATTAAGCAGATCAGACAAAACATGAAATATTTTGTGGTCACATTGTCTGCAATGAAATAAGAGTCAAATTAAAGTTAGAAATCCCTTCTTTCTTTTTAAATTTGTATTTTCCATACTGTCCCAACTTTTTCTGTTTTGAGGTTGTAAACTACTAGTATGACTTCAAGCTGGACCTGTGCAACTATTCACTTATATTGTGTTGAAATACTTAGAGTTTCAGTGTTCATCATAATACTTTTGGTGAAGACAGTGATCATAATATTGACAAGAAAATGGCATTAGGCTTGGCTCTGAAGACTGGAGCAGCTGGCGTTGACTCCTCCAATGCCAGGAAGGTAGGCGTGATGTAGAATAGGCAGCTGGACAGACAGTCTTCGTTGGACGCTGTGAAGCACAGAACCAGGAAGTGGTTAAAATACTGTCCACGCTGTGTGTGCAAAATGTACAGTATACAAATCCTCAGGCATATGTGGAGAGTACTGGGACTTGTGAACATCCTAATATGATCAAATAAAATACAAGTCCATTCCATTGCCATTGTGGAGCGAAACAAAGCATCGTTTGCTCACTGTTCAGGTGAGTTGATGTCAGAGAGAGACTGAAACACATCGTCCTCGTTCGGGTCTTGCTGTTCTAACTGTGCCACTGACCTACTCTCTCCTGAAGAAAAAGAGTTGGGTTATTAATAGCAGGGTACATGTTTTGAAAAGATGTTCTGAAACTGAATAACCCAGCGACGGAAGACCCTGAAACATAGCAACTGATGGAGAGGCCCGTAGATGGACTATACCTGAGGTCTCTCTGAAGCATAACCTGCTTCCTCTCTGAGACACGTAAGCATCCTGTGGGCCAGGCTCCTGTTCAGGATCCTCTTGGAATTGCACAGCCAGTATCTCTAGCTCTGCATCAAGCTACAAGACAGAGAGGGGGAGGGAGTATGAGGGGATGATAGACATGCAGTAAATTGTCTGAATACTGAAATAAAAACACACCAGAGTTAAGAAAGGAACTAAACTCTTGAGACCTACTACTCAGATTTAGCCTCCGTTCCTCAAGGAAAGGTAGACATGTAACGTTAGGTCTTCTTCAGACCTCACCTCTGTTATTTGTCGGCAGAGTTGCTGGTTTTCTATTTGCAGATTGTCCAGCAGAGAAGCGGTCTCATTTTGGTCAGGGGTCTGGAGGTCTCTGGTCTGATCTTCCTCAGTTACTGTACAACTGTCTGTGTCCTTCTGCTTGGGAGAAGCAGACCGGACCCCTGTGGTTTGGCTGGCATCAACAGGACCGTCCCTAATATGAATCATCTACGAGTACAAGACAGCGCAGATCAATTTCCCTATTCCATCTTGATCATAAATAATACAAGTTATAGCCCAAAAAGGCCGAGATACCTAACCATGGGAACGATATTTCATCCATGGGTTCTGAGGGACACCTGCCTTTGGCAAGAACAACAGACAGACGATGGAGGTGTTGCAGAGCAGGATGGCGACAGCGAGAACGCAGAACTGCACACCGGGTTGATGGCTGGTCACGTGGTAGCCGAACACTCCGCACGCACACAGCACTGTCAGGATGAGAATGCTGCCTAGCAGGTACATGCTGTCACGCAAGGGAGGCTCCTGCAGCTTCCTGGTCCTCCAGGCCAGAAACCCCCCTAGCAGCTGATGGAGTACAGGGGATTAAAACACACTAAGGGGGGGGGGGGCATTACAGAAGTACAAGCATGTTGTACTTCTGTGCTGTATTGCTGTATTGTGTCGGTACAAAACCACCAATGAGCTGGCATCTGAGTAGTACAGCATCTTAATACTCTACTCACCATCACCGGGCCTTTGTAAGCATACATGATGGTGAGCCATGAAGTCGTTCTTCTACTTTCACAGCACGTTATAAAAGGCCTGATTACCACGTCCTCATCACTAGGATCCGCCTGAAATACACACAAGACCAAAAGATCAGTGTCTTTTACTACAACAATCAATATCTTTATTCTCATTGTACATGTACAACTAAATTAGATGCCTTCCTTTTCGGTGCATAAAATAAATACAATTAAGAAAAAATGGTAACAAACTCAGAAAAAATTTACATAAATAGAAAAATAAATGAATAAATAAATGATAGATAAATAAATAAAATAAGCTCAGAATGTAAAAGGATAAGAATACAAATGTAAAAACACACAGGTTAAACAATGACCCCTTTACCCCTTTAATGACCTCTGGAAAACCCAGAGGTCTGTATTGCAGACCTCTGGGTTTTCCAGAGGTCTGCAACACAGACCTCTGCCTCACCTCCCAGCCTGACTCTGACTCTGTGTGCCTGAGTGGGTCCACAACCTGCCAGCAGGTCAATATGGCCACATCCACAAACAGCAGCAGGCCAACCACCCTGACTGGATAGCTGGCCTTGGAGGTCTGTGTACACAACAGGATCAGGGGGTCGATGGGTTAAACTTGGGCGCTCTCCCGGCACTGATCCATTCATTTCAACATTACGATAAAACTACCTGGATACAAATGTGAATGATGAATGAAAATCAACGCTACCGTGTCCATTTCCATAGTCATGTACACCTTCCAGATTTTGGCAAACAAAGCTGCCAAGGTGAAGCTGTGTCCTATGGACAGAAACCATGTCCTTACCTGACAAGAAAACAAAAGACGTTATGGAATATTTGTTCTTTTCTCCTGGATCACTCATTTAAAAAGACGCCAAGCCTATACTTACAGAGCAGAGGATCTGCAAATCGTGGTCTGAGACCAGGGATCTATCGAGGCCAAACATGAAGACGGAGGTGAAGGACAGTAACGTCCCCAGGAAGACAAGGGTGTGCGGGAACAGCCCAGAGGTCTTCACTAACCTTTCGTGTTGAGAGAAGTAGAGGTACTTGATTGTAAAAAAGTCTTCTCAAACTTGAACAAAACCAACTGTGCCGTCAGGAGGGAGAACTGAATATCCTTAAGGACGCTCTAACTACAGATGAAGAATCCAAACGGACCTGCGGTTGCTGTTTTGGACGTTGAGGCAGAAGAACGTAAGGGATGTGACAATGGCTACGCCTGTGGTGGCGGACAGAATGCTGTAGAGAAGCAGGCTGACTCTCTTCCTGAGGAGACGGACTGTGGCGCGGTCTCTGGGCGGACCGGCTCCTGCGGCAGACAAAAGCGTTTACGATCTGGCTGACAAGACGGTGCCAGGCAACACAGTTACACAGCTGTCCAGCTAGTTCATCTGAACAAGACCACACAAGTGGAGGACTGCCATATGAACCAAAGTTGCTCCTCTAGAACCCTATTAAGGAAGGTCAAGCTTCCTGCAAACGTTGGTTGAACAGTTTCATACCTTGAAACCTCATTCTGTGGGTCAGCTGTAGGACTTCGGTACTGGCGTTATACTGGCCCACCTCAACCTCTTGGTCCCCTGGAAAGCACGCCACAGTCTGACGTCTCATGACAAATCAAGGGTTTCGCAACATCACTTCTACTATTTAAACACCTTTACCTTGAAACTGGCTTAATTTGAGACCTCCCATTCGCTGTCCGTTTCTGAAAAAAACAGGACCCTGTTGGTGGAAAAAGGTTCTTAATGTGCATGATATATCCAGTTCCTACTCTCCTACTCTCAGTAAGAATCGAAGTGTCTATATAAGTATAATGTATTTACTGCATGTTGTAAATGTTGTCAGGCTTACTGTGACTCCTTCAAATTGAAGTTGCTTCATAGAATGCAAGACCATTTGCTCCAACTCTGTGTTGCTGACTGTGAAGTTTCGGTGGATGTTCTGTCTCTCTCTGTGCTTTATAGACTCCATCACCTGGGTTAATGCCAGCGCAATCGCCCAAACTCCGTCGTAGGCAAATCCATGAAATTTGCTGCCCACCAACCTTTGCTGCCGTAGCTGCTGTTTGTATTCCACCTCATACTCCAGTGGGGTCTGCTCAAAGAAGAAGCTACAAGTTGACTCCCATCACACCAAACCAGAGGCAAGGCTGTGTATGGACAGCGTACAAGGGACGTCTGAGACCACTGACCCATCCAGAAATGCCTTTTATTGGTCGGTCGCCCAAATGTTTGAGGTCCACACTGATGTAGCCTTCCATAGCTATCAGCAGACTCTTTGAGGAACATCTAGAGATGTTGGAGTCTTCCCACCACCCCTGTCTGTACCCACTTGGTAGAATCCACTGGTACTTCCTGCCAAACATGTTGAGGTTGTGAACCTGCAGGTGAAATAATGTTTGTTTTGAACACTGATGCTGCATTCAGATATAAGGGTGAGATTAACTACTGTATTAACTCATATGGTGCTACTCTACGAAAACTTGAAAATCTGAACTTACGCAGCAAAATACTTTGGAGGCCAGCTTTTCATCAAAAAGACCAATAATTATCCGTACATCGTTGTCCTGTGGAACCAACGATGATTATTTGAAATTGGAAACATGAGAATCTAAACCTCAATGCCATATGCATCGTTCTGCACACATCACCAGTGAAACAATGGAACCAGAATCAAAAAGAACAAACACACTGGTCACCTTCAGCTTTTGTAATTGGATGCAGGGACTGTTAGAGAGTCTTTCAGTGATTGCCACATCAATTGTAGCTTCCCTCAGTTGAGTAGTCAAATGTTTCTATTTGAAAACAGAAGCAGCAAAGAATCACTTCATTATCGTGTTAGATTCCACTCAGTCACAGTCACTATTCTATTCTATTCAAACATTCATCGACTTAGACGCTATGGACACCCTGTCGTATTTGGTGTTATTCAAAGGAACGAAACCGATCAAATCAGGCGCTGTGTCAGCGCTCACCTCGAAGATGCGCTGTCCGTCACTGAGGATGCCCACCCTGCTCCACTTGTACCGAGAGAGTAGCCGCGCCACAGACCTGCTCACGGTGGCGTCTGAGGGGATGATGCAGAACAAGTTGGGGTAGCTCTCCCTGTCAGCTAAAACAGCTGCCCCGGCAGCAAACGACAGCTGAGAAATGCCACAGGGCCGACGCAGGAAACAGGGAAATAGAGAGACAGCAACGACAGTTCTGTCAAATAAGAGTCGTACTGGACTGAAGAGGAAGTGTTCTCCGGAGAGATTCGAAAGAAGGAGCAGAGATCATCGTGTTGGTGATTGAGAGGGATACCTGCACAAGATTCCAATTCTGCACAGCTTGTGTAATCGTGGAGGTCGCAGACGGACACACGCCTCCAAAAACCATTGAGTACTTGGTCCCATTCCACATGGCATCAAAGAAAGCTTTAAGTCCTTTGGCACTGTCACACTAACAAGAGACAGCACAGACTTCAGGTTAACTAAAAGTCTGACACGATGCTGCGTAACAAGCGTCAACTAACTCTCGATCACCGCAAACAGAAATCATTACCTCAGAATCGATGACGTCAAATTGAACGTCGTAGTTTCTGAGAGGCGAAGGCTGCATGCTGAGGTCCCGCAGGGCTAACTGGACGGCCGGCAGGACCGTAGCGTTGAGGTTGTCCAGCCCCGGCCGGCCAGTGTGAGGTGTGATCCACAACACCGGAAGGGGGTGGCGGACCAGAGCTCCGGAGGGCACCAGCAGCAGCCATACAAGAGGCAGAGCTACACATCCACCCATTCCTTCTGTTTCTGAGGCGATTCTCCTTCCTGCTTAGACACTCTGACCCGCAAGACAATCTGCTCCTTTAACCCACTAGTAATCCTCAGCTGCTGTCCAGTCAAATGGTGCTACCTCAAGAAAACCCCACGAAGGGTTAACAGGATCAAGCTCTGACCAACAACAGATCACCTACATCTGTCATAGTGGTAATCCCCCCCCCCCTGCTTCTTTACACGCTGCCACTTGGCTGTAAAGATGTTACCTTGGCCTTAACAAGTGACCTGACTTGATAATTATCACTTCAACAGACAGTTTCGTTTTGCATTTGTCTAACCTCTCGAACTGAAAATGATGTTAGCAACTTGCAAACATTGTGTCTGTACATTCAAACATATGGTTAACCCCTAAAACCTCATTCTATAATGACAATTGACCTTTTACTTAATCTGGACTACAACAGATCAGAATGGCACCGTTTCTATAAGGATACTCAACGGTAACATGTTCATGCAATCCATGAAACTCTATTGACTCTTTCATGATTATTGAAAACATATGTACCTAACTTACATTTGACTTATTTTATAGAATGGGAACTTGATAACAGTTCATGTTCTGTCCAAGCAGGATTATTCTAATGAAATAAAAACTAGATGAGAATTACCCAAAAAAGGGATATGTATATATACCTATATATATATATGAATATATAGGTACATATATATATATATACCTATATGGATATATACACGTATATATACACGTATATACAGTATATATGTGTATATACAATATATATATACACTGTATATATACATATATATAATATACATACCTAAATATAACAATAATATACCGCTAGATATATATACCTATACTACATATATATATCGCCTATATATATATGGCATATATATATACCATTATAATACTGATATACCTCGTTATTAAATGATTTATAATTTAACACCCCGTTTAATTATTAATTTTTTTTAAATTTTAAATACAACCCTAAAATATATTATATTCCTATATATATACCCAATAATATCATATATCCCTAGTATATATCTATACCTTATATATAGATACGAGTAGGGTATATATAAACCAATTGTAGTATATATACTCGTATATACTGACTACCGGGCTCCATATATATTTAATATAGCCTATATAGGGTATACCCAAGTATATAACCCTCTTATTACAACTATTATATATACTATATATTATAGGAGTAATAGTATAATATTTCTACCGTCATATATATATACTTCAATATATAGCGTATATATATTTAATATAGCCTAGACCTAGTATTACTATATACACATAATGTTGTATGAATAAGAAACGGTACTGAATGAATGCACTTGCATTTGTATTCCAGCAGAGGGCATCAAACAGCATGTATGGTTCTTACAGGATTAGGACCATGATAGGTTTTGTTTTTTATTTTAGGTTTGATAGAATTCTGTCAGGCGGATCAGGATTAACAAATTCAGTGTGCACTGGTGTACAAATGACAATAAACGTGGACTTTACCTTAATACAAAGACTCCTGAGAAGCAAAAGATATCCGAAAAGAATTTTAGGCAAACAGTGAATGTGGAGATGTCAAGCACACTCAGTAATCAAAAATCTATACAGAAAAGTATACAGAAATAAAGAGTAAGGGACAAAATTTATTTTCCTATTTGCAGTAAAGACAAACCAAAAGTCACCATGAATTCACTTAAAATGAAATGATTGGATTCTTTTCTCCTTGGCTTTCAAACTGTATCAAGTTTTCGAAGACATAAAAGTAAACTTCTCATTACAGACACCAGGAGAGTACAGCATGTGACTGGTGAGTAGTGTCTTCCTCCACTCAGCCAGCAGAGGAGGGACGGGGACATCGCTGCCATCAGCTCAAGTCTGGCCTTTACTTGGCTCTCTTGGTCGTCCAGCCAGTCGAACAGGTCCACCTTTACCCCGTCCTCCTCCTCCTCCTCTCTTCCTCCTCTGCCCATGTCTCAGTCCCCCAGCCACCCCCCCCTCCTCCCCGGCAGCCTGTGCCCACAGAGCCTCATAGTTCCCTGGGGCCTGGTACCCAGGAAGGCTGGCATCCAAGGGGTCCATGGAGAGGAGTACCCAGATTGCAGGCAGGTTTCGACTGACAGTGAGACTGTCCAGGCCTGCCCCTGGCTCCAGGGGCTCCCAGACCTCTAACACAGTGCTGTACATCAAGTTAGTGTGCTGGTAGAGTCCTGTAATGCGTCGCTTCAGAATTTCCACACACGTTATCGTCTTGGAAACACCTCTACCTATCCCTGTAAAGACTATTTGACGGCAGGGAAGTTTCTCCAGCAAAGGTGCGCTGCTCACTCCCTCCTCCTGGGCCCCTAAAGAACCGCCTCCTTCACCAGTCTTAAGTTGTGTCGTTTCATTGCGGGCTGTCTTGGGCTTTGGTCCCATACGGCTGAAGGCATAGCGCATGATGTTCCGGATCTTGCTGCCGTCTTTGACCCGCACCTCCGGCGTGTCAGCGGGGAGGCCAGGGAAAGGGCAGAGACAGGGCTGCTCCACCGTCCTGGCATGGCTGTAGTTCTCCATGTCAATTATAAATCTCTGTTTTCAATGGTAGACAGAATGAAGAAAGAGAAAAGTATAAGTTATACGCGGAGCTCTAGCTTGATAACGTAAAGTTATAATCACTGGCATATTTTGAAAACTGCACGCATCTGAAAAATGAACCCAAATATTAAATACAAATGTAATTTGTATAATTGCTGGTATGCTGGTATTTGTTAAAGTTAGCTAGGTAGCTATGAATCAGCTAAAAGTTGGCTAAAACAACTAGCATCCCAACGCAGTTTGTTAATCCTTCCAATAAATAGGTAGCGAGGATAGCTGTTATAATCATGAAATTAAACAGAAAAACTTCAGTCTCACCAGACGTTAAGATGAATAGGCATACATTGATATGATCGATTGTAAGTGTATTCGTTTTCATCTGATATTATGCCTGATCAGTCACTGTTCTCCACATGTTTGAGGCTTCCGGCCCCACAGCCATACCAGTATTTTCTGCGCATGGGCAAATGTATCCCTGTCATAAAGCTATCACCTGATCTGAAGCATTTTCGTTTTCGATCTTGAAGTTGAAGAAATGAAAGTCAAGCGTCATCTGTTCTCAGAAACAACGCCCGTCTTTCGTTTCTATATAAATATATATACATATATATATATATATATATATATCTTGACATCCTACTTCTATATATATAAATAGAATTAGTTATGTATACATAACATATATAGATATAGATATATAGATATCATATATAAATATATACCAATATTAGAGAGAAAAATATTTTCATCCAATAGTAAAGGCTGTTATGGTATTAGACTTTTGTTTAATATTGGTTAAGCTACATGCAACTTGTGTATGATGAATGTATTTTATGAAACTGTGATATTTGTCTTTATTTGTTGTCTGTCTGTCTGTCTGTCTGTCTGTCTGTCTGTCTAAGACAACGATAAATGAATAAATGATATGTTACTATTTTTCTACGTCATTATCTAATCACTTATCCCAAATGTCACATTTATCCACAATTAGGTTATATACAGGTCATAACGTTTGATGTGTAGATTGCATTATGTAACTCCTTGTGTTGGTATGCATCACAGAAATAGAAATGTGCCTGTGTTATTCAGTATCCATGACACGGGTAAACACTTTTTTTCATAAAACAAACCAGTGGGAGGGGTTGATGAGAATCTTGAGTGATGTAAGAAAACTGAAACTTAAGGAGTGTACAACTATAAGTTCCTGTGTATGACATTTTGGAAACTATTGCAGCGCAGAAAGACAGAGATCCCATCATGGGTGTCAAAGGACTCGCCAGTTTTGTGAATGAGAATGGAGACATTTTACAAGATGTTTTCTTCAAGAACAGCAAACTGGTAATCGATGGTAATAATCTGTTCTACTCTCTTTATTTTGCTGAACAACTGGACCAGAGTCACGGTGGAGATTATGATTCTTTTGAGAAGCTCATCTGTATGTTTATCAAGGCTCTGAGAGACAACGGGATTAAACCCTACGTTGTAGTGGATGGTGGGTCTGACTACACAGACAAGAAGTTCGAGACTATCAAACAACGAGCTAAAGAAAAGATTCAAAAAGCTCACGACGTGTCATTGGGACACAGAGGGGAAGTCTTGCCACCCATCACTAAAAATGTGTTCACGCAGGTCCTCCAAAAATTGAAAGTACCTTTTGCAAAGAGCATAGCTGAAGCGGACAGAGAAATAGCCTCTCTGGCAAGGACGTGGAACTGCCCTGTGCTCTCCAATGACAGCGACTTTTATATATTCAACATCCCAGCAGGGTTTTTACCCATCTCACATTTTAAGTGGAGACAAAGTGGCTTTAACAGGGGTATTTCTGCCAAACACTTCACTCAAAAGAGATTCTGCTCTTGTTTCAACATCCACCGGTCTCTGCTACCACTTTTTGCCTCCATCGCAGGTAACGATTATGTCAATCTCGCCAGCCGGGGTTTGTCTATAAAATGGGCTGAATACTCGAAGCTGGTTGGGAGATTTGCCTATCTTGATGGCATGCTCCACTGGTTAGGTAGCCTCAACAAGAATAGTGCCTTGAGAACCGTGCTCAAGTTAATAGATGATGGTGACAAGGTGAAATTGAAGCAAACAGAACAAGCCCTCACGTTGAGCATGGAAGAGTACAAACTATCTGAGAGCTCACTGATGAAGTTCTTCAAGGATGGGACCCCACCTTCCAGGATTCCTGAGCCTGTGCAGGTGTTGCCAGCCTGGGCCCTCCTAGCCTTGATGCAGGGAAAACTCCCATCGGACGTCCTTGACGTTATACTCTTCAGAAGGGTAATTCAGAGTTTTCAGGTGGAGAACACAAGCTTACCCAGCGGGAAAATCTCTTCGAGGCCCATACGGCAGATATTGTACGGGCTGCTGCTGGGTGGGACATCATCTACTTCGATGGAGACAGGAGGGAGCATGGTTGAGGAGTATGACAGACAAGGCCTGATTCTGACTAGTTACATGATCAAGCCAGTCCTCAGCGTGACTGCCCAAAGTCTGCGGTTTGACACTCTGGATAAGGTATGCAGAAACGGTGGGACCTTACATATCAATATTTGTCTAAAACATTTACAAAAATGAGATAGATTAATGATTGATGAAACAAACTTGAGCGTAAGCAAGTCCATTTGAAATAGACTACAAGTTTGTAAGTATTTTGTAAGCAAAAGGCTTCATTCTATCTCTCCTCTCCATCCTGCAGGCCTGCCTCTCAGATCGTCGGAAGGTGATCTTAGAGACCCTGGGAGTGACTCAGTCTCTGAGTGGCGTCCCGACACACCTGTGTCTGCCTGTAAGCGCCACCTGCTACTGGGTGAAACACGCAGATCCTCCCCTTGACCTGCCTCTCCTCCAGGCCCTGGTCCTGGGCATAGTCTATGGAGACCTCTGCAGACAAAAGGCGAAGAGAGGTGGGAACACTGAAACACCCACATACACAGAAACACACACACACTGAAAGGTTGTAATCAGGGATTGCTGGGATCAGGGTTGTAATCAGGGGATGCAAACGAAACACTTTTGGCTTATTTGCATCACGTTTCACGTTTGAGCTTTGATAGCCCTTTGATAGCCCTGATTGTGGAACTGTAGGCGTTAACTCCTTCCTGTGTCATGTAGGAGGAATCTCAAGGAGAGAGATGATGGTGCTTCAGAGGTTTGAAAGAGTCATCCAGAGATGTAAAATGAGGCTGGCCCTGGATGTGGCCCATGCCTACAGCCAATGGCAGACCTGCTTTAAAGACAGTCTCAGTTTGAACCAGCTGCTATGCTTTCCCTTAGTGGAGACCGAATGTGCCAGGTAAACTCGAACCTTATCTATAACTGATGGGAACTTTGCCTTCAAATTGGATGTTGATCATGTGATTAAGCAAATTATGACTGACGGTTCTTCTCATTCTTTGCTTTGAATAGATGTATTTGCTAAGAACTTTTCATAAACTGTCTCTATATCCTGTAGCACATTAACTTGCAAAAATGTATAACCAAACTGTGAATGTTGGGTTTATGTCTGTAGAGAGGTGGATTTGTTCTTCAACAAACGCAATGTTTGTACAGTACCATTTGTCCTTAGCATTAGCATTAACATTGTCTTTGTTATCGACCAGGCTGTACAAAGGCCCTCTTGTGCACAGCCTTGTCTTTGAACTGAGAAATGGAGCGAGCCCAGAGTTGATCTTGGATGGAAGCCCCATAGCTGAGCAGCTGTACAAGGACCTCCTGGACGCTGTGCTCCTCTCCCGGGACATCAGATTCATCTCCAGGACAACCGAAGTTGCCGCTCGAGGCGACAGGACAATGCCACTGCAACCGATGGATAACCTCACGGACAATCTGCAGAGGCTGGCGGTGCAGTTGGAGCAGGAGGAAGAGGAGGATACCTGGACAGAGATGACGAAGGACATGGCTGCAGAAGACCAAGGCTGGGTTGTCTCACTGAAAACCCGACACAAGACCAAGCTCAGGGCCCAGAAAAATCGAAACTCAGAATGGTCAAAGCCCCGGGATAAGAAAGACTGGATCTGAAAATACCTATATATTGTTGCTCTTTAAAATATAGGAATGAATTGCTTTAGGAATGCAAATAAATGTATTGATAGGAATGATTTTTTTATTGGAAGGAACTAAAGGACTTTCCAAGTGTTTTTGTAAATCTACTCAATTGTAAATGTTTGTGTTCTTTTGATCATTGCATGTTATTTGAACTGTCATTAATGTGTTTTTACAATTACTGTTATTTAAATTGCACAAAAAACTGCTGTTTTTTTTAGCCAAATCTTAAGAATGTCCTCTATACTAACAGCCCTGTGAGCATATAACCACTCAATGAGTACTTTTTGAGAACAAGAATAAATCTGAAATCAAGAACACATTGCGAAATAGAGGAATATTAGAAAGTCAGACATTTAAAAGATTTATAAAACTTTTTAATAGATCATCATTTTCATACCGTCATCACAGAGCACTGGTTTCTGCTGTGCAACACTCACAAATCATAAATAAACAAGAAAACTGGAAAAATAAAGAAAACTGCATGAGACCGTTGTAGCTAAATTCTACTTTCCACACACACACACACACCAAGAGGACGTATTTTAAAAAAGAGCAAAAGATGTATCGGAAAAAGAGTATTTATTTATATAGCTAGCGATTTGTTTGCTCCGGGTATTATGTGTTCAGGTGATGCGTTGTTCTACTGGCCGGGGGGAATTAGTTCTGTTGCTTTGCCGATGGAAAACATTCACCAAGCCAAATCAATAGTTGGACAATTTACAACAAGAGAAAATGAATAACTTAACGATTCCAGAAAGGTACCTTTAAAAAAAAGAGATCAAATTCAGGGGTTGTCATGTTCATTTTGAAGCTAAATGTGTTCATATTTGCAGACTTTGGTGATCAGACAGCGACGAAAACTGACAGGCCACCTCCCCAAAAAGCCAACTGACAACTCCTAAAAGACGTCTGAGAATATAGTACACTTGGGATCATTGATTAGGGCCTTCAATACATACTCCCAAATCAGATAAGAGCTACAATGAGCAAGACTCACCAACAGCATATATATGAGTGCATATAAATGTCACCAAGACAAATAGATTTGCACTTACATTACAGTGTGGACTGTACAGGTCTTTACAAACTTTCTCCATACCCACTGAGCAATGTACATTCCCAAATATGGAAAAAGCAAGTACGATGCAGGTATTAAAGACAGACAGTAGACGGTGGGCGTACTGAACATAGACAGGGTTCTTGGCGTTGAGAACACAGAGCGTTCCACACACACACACTAACAGACAGAAGACCTCAGCTGGCTCAAACTAAAGGTTTGACATATTGGATGTTCAGTCTACATCACTAGGTTTTACAGTGCCTTCAAAACAGTGTTCAAATATCAGTGACAGAGCTAAATCCACAACATATAATCCATGTTGCTGAATCTAGAGTAACATTTTTATTCAGTCATTCATTGATACCGGACATCATGGAAAAACGTGGCTGTATTTATTTGGGAGACTCAGCGTTGGGACAAAGGAAAGTGCACTCTGCACCCTGGTCTGCGTTAGCGTTCGAACATTTGAACCAGCCGGACACTGGACAGGAGGTGGGGACACAGGAAAGAACAGCTTAGATCACAGAAGCCAGTGGACAATAGATGTTCACAATGGGGGGGGGGGACGGGACTTGGGATTTGAATGTTAGGAAATAAGAACTGAGTGTGCCTCCAGGGAACACTTGGGAAATATAGAAAACAAATAAGAACTATCAACATCATTTAAAACCAAGTCTGTTAAATCTCCAATAGAAATCCGGTATATTTTACAACAAATAACACAATTTATAGTGGTCAACTCTGACTCAAGTCTACACCGAACCAAAAACACGTAAAAAAAAAAAAAAAAGAAAGAAAAGAGGATTGCACACATTTCAAGCTTCAATCAGAGTGACACACGTATCCATGATAGAGATCGTTAAGAGCATGAAAAGAGGGAATGTAGAAAGTCATTTCCCTGACTCTGTTAAGCTGTGGTCGCCCACCAACTGCTGAAGGCAAGGTGATACGAGGACAAGAAGCAACGAGTGGGAAACCACTTAACACCATGACACCCACAAGGCATGTGCAGAGGCTCCACGTAGAGGACCCCATCCTCCTGTAGTCTTGGTACCTAGACACGAGCAGCCCATCTCCCAGAGGTCCTGGTTGTTCCCTCGGATGCTAAACGTCCCAGACATGAGAAAGTGCTGCATGGACAGTTTACAGTGTGGGATAAATAAAGGTCGGACACCCGGTCTGGAGGATGGTAGAGTCTGAAAGCAACCGTCCCAAAGATCCTTCTGGAATGAGGATTGGGAGGGGGAATTTCTCCCTTTCATTTTAAACCGTGACAAAACTGCCAGTCTCTGTCCAGGGCGCCACCAGCCTCTGCCCCCCCCAACCCCCTCCCTCCAGGTCAGTTGCACCTCCCCTCCACTGCGGAGCGTGCGTCATACTTCATGGAAGGAGTCTGAGGCCTGGGCTGGCCGCTCGCCCCCACGCCATCGCTCCATGAACTTGATGGCCTCGGAAACCACGCACACGGAAGAGGTCAGCGCCACCAGGAACAGCAGGTCTGAGGAACAACGTCACCGACATAGTTAGTGCTTCAACGACTGCAGCTCTCGCTGACGGCAAGTATGTCATCCGATAGAGATAGCCCGCCAACGGCTGAGGTCAGGGTGCAGTTCACCCAGCAGGCCACACGGGGGCGGTACTCACCCAACACGCTGAGGCTCTCGGTCTGAAAGACGCTCTGGAGCGGGGGGAAGTAAATGACCAGTAGCTGGCCCATGATGGAGCCCAGCACAGCGTAGCAGAACATCCGGTTACTGCACAGCCCCAGCTCATGCACCATCCGAGTCTGCCAGGGATTAATGACCAGGTTAGCAGATGTGTTTCAGGGTTAGCGACTGTCTGGCACACAGGGGGCCAGGATAGCACAGTGTCTGGGCTGGTCGGGGTTCAGCTTCTTTGAGATAAAACAACTATATTATTCCAAACAAAGCACAGGACCCACCTGGGAACGCGAGCTGAGAGCGTTAAACATGTCGAAGAACACGAAGCAGGTGAACGTCATGGTGGTGTCGCGCGGTGTGATCTCGTTGTCCCTGAGCTAGGAGGAGGACGCAGCAGAGAACCAATCACACGGACGTGTGTTAGGTTAGGTCTGGCGTGAGTGGAATAGCACTTTGAGATAACACGACACGGGCAAGGTTGTCTGGGTTCGAAGTAGCATAGCAACAGATCAGGACCGTATCTATAGCTCCTGGCGTCAAGGTTACCTCTCTCCAGAAGACGAACAGAGTCCCACACACGATGATGAGAGCAGACACCAGCACCTTGACCAGCAGACTGCGTGTAATGATGCTGTCCCGTACGTTCCTCGGAGGCTTCCGGATCACGTCTCTGTCCACAGGCTCCACGCCCAAACTGGGAAGGAACAAAAAGAGGCCCAAAAGTGAGCAAGTTGACCAGTCCTCATTCCCAGTGCAGATTCCATTCAATTACATCCAACACCAAGATGCTGTTCAACCTGCAGCCCCCCCCCCCCCCCCCCCTCGCCACCCAGGTCCCAGAATCCCCCCCCGGCTACCTCTGAGCTGGAGGTCCGTCCATGATGATGTTGATCCACAGGATCTGCATGGCGTTCAGAGGGTTGGGGAAGTTCATCAGCGTTGCCAGGGAGATGAGCGTGAGAGCAGCGATACTCCTGAGAGAGCACAGAGGGACAGACACAAGAGCTGTAGAGAGACCGGAGGATCTGGTGTTCTCTCCACAGGAAGACCAGCTTCTCTGAACGCACTTGATACAACTAAAACATCAAAGCCGCTCATTCGAATGTTGTCCGATTTGCCAAAAGGGAAAACCGAGTTATACTAACGACGTTAGAAGCTGCTCAGATATCATCCACATTTGAAAAGGACTGGTTGTGTTACAGAAATGTTGGAAAAAGGATGTGTCTAACAAAGTTTTTAAAGAATAGGCTTAAAAGGTCCACCTTTGAATCTGTCCTCATTCTACGTACACATGTTTGAGACAAAAACAAAGCTGCTTTCGATGAGAACTCACGTGCTCAGCTGGAAACGGACAAAGTTCTTGATGTTGTTGTAAATCCCTTTTCCTTCCTCGATGGCAGACCTGTGGACCACAGAGATGCCGTCACATGACTGAGCGGAGACACTCCAGATGGCAGGATACGTGTGCAGTGAGGCAGGAGGAGGAGGAGCCTGTTACGCACATGATGGTCTGGAAGTCGTCGTCCACCAGGATCATGTCGGCCGCCTCCTTGCAGACGTCTGTGCCAGTCTGGCCCATGGCCACGCCGATGTCAGCCGCCTTCAACGCCACCGCGTCATTCACGCCGTCACCGGTCATGGCGACCACCGCTCCGATGTTCTGAAGAGACTGGAGGCAGGGAGCAGGAGAGGAGGCGAAGAGATGTTTGAATAATGCTGTAAGGCCTACTAAAACCTCCTGTAACAAAGTGAACTCTCCACAGTGGAACATCTCTAGCTACTCAACAGATCATGTCAGACTATTTCTGTCGGCAATATGAACTTCCCCTGGGTCTCACCCACATGCCGTGAGTCTGAGGCCCCCAGATGTGGGCCCCTTTGGTCAGGCCCCTAGAGATAGGCCCCTCAGGTTCCCCTTACCTTGACTATCTTCAGCTTGTGTCTGGGGCTGGCTCTGAAGAACACCACTATCTGTGAGCAGAGAACACAGAGCACCATGCTGACTGAGCACGGCCACTATGGACATGATACACCACCAGCATATTCACAACTGCTGCTTTAATGACTCAGGAAAGGGTGGGCCATAACCCCAGCACAGACAGAACAATTAGTGTGCAATAATCTGTGTGTGTGTGTGTGTGTGTGTGTGTGTGTGGGGACACTTACCCTTGGGACGATCTGAGAGAGCTGCTGGAGGTCCATCTGGTCCACTTCCTCTCCAGACAGGGACTGAGAGCCCTTAGTGTACAGGCCTAGACGACTGGCTGAGGATGGACACGGACACGCGCACACTTTAATGATCGGCCAACACACACATTTTCAAACACATTTTTCCATTTATTTATATATCAAAGACCGTTTGCGCAGAACAGGGTCGTAAACACAGACTGTCAGAGACACAGACAGAGACAGAGAGAGAGACAGAGACAGAGAGAGAGACAACGCAACGAGAGACAACGCAAACACACACACCTATGGCGACAGCCGTCTCCTGGGAGTCCCCGGTGACCATCTTGACGGCCACGCCTGAGCTGATGAGCGTGCCCACCGCCTCCTTGACCCCTGACCTGGGCGGGTCGATGATGCCCACCAGCCCCAGGAACACCAGGTTGCCCAGCTCCGCCCCCGAGGCAAACGCCAGAACTGTGCAAGATGACACACCACACAGTCAGCTGACTTTAAGAGCCCTTGCACACATTCCCAGGAACAGGTTAACCAAGCAGGACTTGGGTGTGTTCCATCAGCGTCGCTAACTAAAGCCGCACTTACACAAAAAAAGCCTCACTTAGGGTTAGCCTCAACCTAGACTTAAGCCTCAAACCGTTCCATTAACAAGCAAAGCTAATTCAAGCTAGTCTTAAATTAGCTTTACTTGTGAAAAATTAGCTGAACGCGCACGCCGAGAACAGAAGCAGCCCAGGTCAGGTGATCGTCAAAGAGGAGTTATGTCGCAAAAATCCAAGCATAAATTGTACGTCGGTGTTATTTTCAGCAGCGTTAAATGATTTGGGGGGGCATAATTGACATCATTGATAAAACGTCCAAGACGCACTGCTCAGTTTAGGCCTTAGTTTATATGAATGAATCAATGGCTTTTGAAAACAGTCAGTGACATTATTTGTCAACTAGTTTATTTAAATTAATACATTCTTTGGAGATTAAGTAAACCTGTTAATTAATGAATACGAGTCATATTGAGTGGAAAAGGTCTGCACTAAGGTTTTCTAATAAGGACGGAAACAAAAATGGTTTGAGGGATGAAATCTACTCGACGGAAGTGTCTTCTGACATTCTGTTTCCTGACAAGGAGCAGGCTAGTTCAGAAGACTAAGTTGCCTCGGTTACTCACCTTGAACTACAATAAGCCACCTTAATGGAATGGAACTCTCGCTAAAGTAAGCGAGACTTGTTGAAATAAGCCTGGCTTTTCCTTAATCTATGCTGATGGAACACCCCCCTGAATACACAGTGCCTTCCAAGTATCAGAGCTTGAAGGATCAGATGCGTGTAAACATACTTATTGTAGGGTAATACAGAAGATAACAGCGAGAGCAAACACTCCAGGCTACACGCCCCAACCAACCCTGTGGTCTGACAATGGGGAAGTGTTTTAGACAAGGGAGCCCTGGTGGTTTACCTCGGAGCCCTGCTGTGCCCATGTAGCTGGTCTGCTGCTGGTAGAGCTCCCTCTGCTGGTTGGTCAGAGGCAGCGTGGCACCTCTGCTGTTGTAGCTGCTGCAGTGGCGGATGACCTGCTCGTAGGCTCCCTTCAGGTAGTACACGCCTGGCTTGTCCTGAGGGAACACACAGACGACGCCCTGCCACATGAAGTGCACTCCTAGCTCATCCTAAGGGAACGTGGCGGCCTAGCGTACGACCCCGCGACCCTAACGACTCCGGCGCACTTCAAGGTAAACAACCCAGGCCACTTGATCTAGGATGATTTAGCGTAGATCTAGTCTAACCTAGTGGGCTCTATTGTGACCAATTGGGTTCTAGTCTGATCGCATGATTACAGAGCTCAAGGTCCTCAGAGAGGTAGAACAAGGGCAGATTACACTCTCTGCTGCGCGGCAACGACAAAACCGCAACAACCTACGAAAAGGAGCCAAACAACCTCTCCAAGTCTAAGATAAGACGTGTACGTAAGATAAGAAGGGTGACGAGCCGGCACAGTTTCACAACAAGCGAGGTAACACACACTGTCCCTTCTCTGTGTGCCATGGATTTTCTCAGCCAAGGTGTCGTGTTGCGTGTCCTGAGGCACTGCGTGGGGGGCCTGCAGCTGATAGGTGTCAGGTGAATGCTGACCTGCTGCGTGCGGTGAACACAGCGCACAGCCATCCATTTCTGCTCGGAGCTGAACGGGTGCTCTTCCACGCGGACGTACTCCTGCTGTAGACCCTCCAGACCCATCTGGAAGGGAGGGAATACACACACACACACACACACGAGACACACACATGCACACGCTTAATCAATCCCTAAAAAGACTTAAATCTATGGCAAACAGCTGGAAAAGGAAAATACAGAATCAAACACACATGCACACGTCTCTGTCAGCGCTAAGTCTCCTTTCAGGACCAAGGTGGCACCTATGAAATACGAATGGAGACCTGTGTCAGGGCCCAGATTGTGTAACAATGTTGCAATGAATTCCACAAAGGTTGGAAAATCTGTTCTCTGGAATTGGAGAAACTTTGTTACCCAAGGCTATGTGCACATCGAACGAAAGATCTCCCGCCCTATTATTGCTAGAAAGGCTCCTGACTCCTGGTGTGAAGAGATTTAGAGTCTGTTGTCATAGTGCCAGCTCCACTGCCACTCCCTAGATAGCACACAGGAGATCCGGCTTGTTTCCAGGGTGAACTAGGTTTGGGGCTGCAGGTGTTGTTGGTGCTTTCACCACAGACACCAGCCAGTCCTCCAGGTGAGGCAAACACAGGGTCTCATCTTGTGAACAACACATCCTTCCAAAATGCGGTGGGAAAATATCCCCCTTTGATGTATTTGGGGAAAACTGAAGACTAGGAGAGAAGTCTTGTTCATGGACCTGTTCCAGTATCAAATATTTGTACGTTTTTTTACATTTGTAAATCGTACCTTCATGCCGAGAGCGATGAGCGCTCCCTCGGTGGGGCGTCCCATGAGGGTGTTGTTTCTGATGATGGAGTCGTTACATATGCAGCCAGCCTAGCAGAGACACGGGAAAACACACGTACAGTTTAGTGACAGAGCGCTAGAGCATGTGAGCATGCTCTCTGCATCGCTGCATCGCTGCATCGCTGCAGGCTGACGACGGCACACGACACCTTCGGGTCAAGCTCACTCACCTCCACCACTTTGCTGAGGGAAGGGTTGGAGAAGCCATGCACCACCTCCCCGTCCAGCACCACCTCTCCTGCTCCGTTGTATCCCACCCCCGTCACCTGGGACAGGACAAGACGGAGGACGTCAAAATCACAAGAGAACCAGCCAGGTTGAGAACCTTGCAGTAAGAAACAGACTCATGCTAAGCATAGCGACACGTGCTAATCAGGTCCAAACTGAGCTGCTTCCCACCTCAGCGTGGAGTCCGTCCGAAGTGAACAGGTGAGTGACCGTCATCTCGTTTTTGGTCAGGGTCCCGGTCTTGTCCGAGCAAATGACGTTGCAGCAGCCTAAAGGGTTTGGCGAGGACAAGGAGGGCAAAGACACACGGTTAGAACACGGCGGTAATCCTGCATCCAAATGGACAACGTTTATATTCAAAACCAAAACGTAGGACGAAGAAAACTAAATAGGATAGGGTGACAAACTAATGCTATAAAAAGGTATTGGATGGACTCACACACTCTCTCAGACACACTCAAACAGTCTCACCTAGCGTCTCCACGATAGGCAGCTTCTTGACGATGGCTCGCTTCTTCACCATCCTCATCACCCCCAGCGCCAGTGTGACCGTCACCACGATGGGCAGGCCCTCTGGGATGGCAGCCACCGCCAGGCTGGGGGTTGAGGACATAGCGCTTATGACATCACACAGTTTAAACAGGGTGAGACCGCGAGTTGTGATAACAGCCGTGTCAGGAGTTGTGATAACAGCCATGTGATCTCTTTAGAAACCCCGTGATTTGGCCCAGTCACGTGACCACACAAGATCAAACTGGCCCACAACCGGACAACAGTCTAGAAACACACTGTGGTGCACAAGCACACAACAGAACAGGAACACAAATCAGAATGAGGCTTACCTGACGCCGATGGTGAACATGTCTAAGATGCGTTTCCCCTGGAGCCAGCCAACCAGCATGATCACCCCTAAAACACAGCAGAATGTTAGCCATGCTAACCTGAAACACAGCAGCATGTTAGCCATGCTAACCTTATAAACAGCATGGATAGGTGATGAAGACAAGGCAGACATTACCTATTATCCCAAACGAATAGAGAGAGAGCTGTTTTCCTAGTAGATCCATGCTTTTCTGTAAAGGTGTTTTGGGAGCCTATTTGATAGTAGAACAAAAAAAAGGTAGAATTGAATCCTCAAATTTAATAACGCCATATTGACAGAACTTTTCTTTTAAAACAAGTGTTCCATTACCTCCTCTGCTTGCATCATCTTAAACACTTCACCAAACTCTGAATTTTCTCCCGTTCCTATGACGATGCCCTACGCGACAGGGGAATAAAAACCCATTAGGACAACGTGTATATTCACTGCAGAGGGATAAACTGCCTCAGAAGAGGATCCTCGTGTTCAGAGTCAAATCAGTCCGCAGCGAACATTACCTTGGCCTTACCGCACCGCACCAGGGTACCCATGAAGGCCAGGTTACTGCGGGAGGTGATGTCACCGCTGTGGGCAGACGGCTGGTGGGAGGTGGACTTGGAGCAGGGCGTGGTCTCTCCCGTCAGGCTGGACTCGTCCACTGATAGGTCAGTGGCCTGGAACACAGAGGGCTTGGATGACTCTGGGGATGGGAAACGTGTGTATGTGTGTGTGTGTGTGTTTGTGTGTGTGTACGTGCGTGCGTGCGTGAGTACCTCAAAGAGCCGAAGGTCAGCCGGGACTCTCTCTCCAACAGTCAAGCAGACCGTGTCTCCAGGTACCAGCTCTCGAGCCAGCAGGTGCTCCAGGTGCCCTTCTCGCACACTGAGGGGAGGGGGGAGGGATGCAAGTTGAACTAATGGCCTAGCTAGCACACATCTGTGTATGTGTATACATAAGAGAGAAAGACAGTGATAGTGATCGACTGTATGGGTGAGAGAGAATGTGTATGGGTGTGAGAGAGAGAGAATAGGTGATGACTGTGTATGGATGGGAAAGAGACTGTATGGGTGGTAGAGTAAGACTGTGTATGGGTAAGAGAGAGACTATGTATGGATGGGAAAGAGAGACTGTGTATGGGTGAGAGAGAAAGACTGTATGGGTGAGAGAGAAAGACTGTATTGGTAAGAGAGAGAGACTGTGTATTGGTGATAGAGAGAGTGTGTATGGTTGAAAGAGAGGACAGGTTCTGACCAGTGGCATTCTGGAGGCACCAGCTTGCCCAGCTCAGCCAGGGACTTCTCAGAGCGGTACTCCTTCAAAAGGCAGAGAAACACAGTGAAACCATGGCGACCCACACCAACGTATTCAAATGCAGACGGGCACGCAGGCCGCACACGCGTGCGGAGGATCGCATGCAAACACACTTAGTCAGTCGCAGCCACTGAAGAACACTAGAGTGTGTGTTCATTTTTCATGTCCTCATCAATGATGGAAAACTTGTGCATTTTCGATGATGTCTACACGGCATGGAGGAGCCAGTCTGGCTGTGCTTCTCCTTCGCTACCCTCACACAGCTCCCAACGCATCATCGCTACACCGGACACGTCTAGGATGGGACCACAGATCCACTCACCTGGACGAAGGCCACTGTCACGACAATGATGATGGCCTGTCAACATAAAGGGAGGAATGGAGCGAGTTATAAGAGCCCGGAGACAGGCCTCTCTGCACTGACATCAAAGGGCGACGGGGAGGTCGTTGCCGCGGTGAGCGAACGGGACGTCCTCTTACCACTGTGATGCTGATGGCGTCATCAAACTGGTGCATGAGAACGCTGATGACAGCAGAGGCCAGCAGGAGCATGATGAGAGGGTCCTTGAACTGAGGAGAGAGGCACACACACACAGTTAGACTGAGGAGAGAGAGGGGCGCACAAACACACACACACAGACTGAGGAGAGAGAGGCACACACACACAGTTAGATTGAGGAGAGAGAGGCACACACAGACTGAGGAGAGAGAGGCACACACAGACTGAGGAGAGAGAGGCACCCACACAGTTAGACTGAGGAGAGAGTTGCATGCAGCATTTCTCTCAATAAACAGTACACACATACACAGAGCAGTAAAGCAAATAATACTCATATACCCAGCAGTAGGCGGGAGCTTGGAGTAAGTAAAGGCAAGGAAACCATTTTTCTAATTTACAAAACCACATTCATGAATCTTCTTGCAGGCAACAGCCAGAGCAGCATCTGAGCTGACAGGGTAGTCATTGACACTGTGGGGAATGACAGTGCCTAGATTAGTGGGATAACCTCTGATTAGCCAGATAACAGCGCTGTCGAGCTGTTTGACAAGGCAAGAGGGCAACACTGCTAGCAGACAGGCTGCACAGCGCTCAGAAACGTGGGGCATTTTTCCTGACAGAAAAATGTGGGTTTTGTTAGAACGTTCCATATCAGCTCGGGGTCGTCACTGGCAACTATCCAACTGTCTGTTTCAACCCAGCAGCTTTTATCACCTCAACGCCATGACGGACGGCCTTGAAGTAAGATGACAGGAGAATCCTATCAAACACCGGTGCCCTTCCAGCCACCTGTTTCCTGCCAGGCCTGCTGGAGACATATCTCCAGCATCAACAGAGAGGACAGCCATTATTCTGCTGTTTCATATGCCTGCCAGCTTGACACACTAGAGTGTGAGGCCAGGCTGAACTGCTGGTATCTGGGTGATAGTGCAGGGAGTGACACAGCGCAGAGGCAGAATGCCTTCCCCCTCCACCAGCTACACACGCACGCACACACACAAACGTTGGAGATAGGGTAGCTTAGAAGATAGGGTGGCTTTATCTGAAAAGCTTCTTTAGAGCGACCCCCTGACCCTGACTCAGCATTCTGGCCCTTTGCATCCTGTTAGAGACCAGGCTGCGTTGCGCGTAACCTTGGCCTTGACCGACTGCGACCGTACACACGCGAGCCGCAGTAGCCCCTCCGTCAACAGTCCTGCGCACACCCACTTTGGGCTGAGTATACCAAAGTTACTGGAGACACCACAGGCTAGGCACTCCTCGCAATGACATTAGCTACCCAGCAGACCTTTTCCAATATGTTGCCACGGCAACAGGAGACCGCGACTTGCAGTCACGTCCTTGGGTGTTTGACTCGGGATGCTTTTTCTTTTTTTCCCCCTTTGAGGCTGAAGTTGTGAGGGGCGTCAAGGGGGCCACACAAAGGCAATATAAGAATAGTGACAAAGAGAGAGATAGAAACAAAGCGCTCCCATCTCTCTCTTTTATTGTGAGGGAGGGAAAAGGGCCTCTCACTGTGGCAGGGCTATATTTATCAACTCTGCTTCCAGCCACAAAGCACTGAGCTCCAAACAGCCTAGATCTCCCTCTCTTTCTCCCTTCTTCTCTCTCTCCCTCTTTCTCCCCCTCCTTCTTTCTCTCTCCCCCCTCTCGTTCTCCCTCCCTCTATCCCTCACCCTGTCTGGAGGACAGTGAGAGCTTTTGTCCTTGTCATAGAAAACCAGAAGGGGGGGAAGTCGGTCGAGGAGGAACTGAACTGTGATATTTCACATGTACAAAACACTGCTGTGTGTGAGTGGGTGTGTGCGAGTGTGTGTGCGAGTGTGTGCTTCCTCTGAAACCTGAGGGCTCCATTGGAGATATCAGCATTGGCACAGAACTGTCTGGAAAGTCCATGTCAGCCCTGGTACCACTCCACCAGGAATACCAGAACAGCTGCTTGATTGGATTGGTCAAATTCAATATTCGTCCCCAAACAAATTCTAAATATATTTTGAAAACAATATCAGTAAGGGCATAGTACTCAAACAAATATAAAAAATATAGAATCTTTTCTTAACTTGGCTACTGAAATACCCAATTAAAGTAAAGAACTTATGAACATGGATAGCATAGTTTCTTACCTGGCAGATATACTTCCTCCATAGGGGCTCCTCTTCGCTGATGTCAAACTCGTTCCAGCCATGGTAGGCACGGCGACGGGTCACCTCACTCTTAGACAGGCCGTACTGCAGGTCAGCCTAACATGAGGACAGGAAGCTGGGTTTAAAGTGCATTATCCACACCAAACAAAGTGACTCTGATTGATCTCTGTGCCCTACAACATCTGTCTGTATTTGACCTTGGATACAGTCCAGCTCTAAGTGGCTCAGGTGTCTCTCATGCTGAGATCATTAATATGCTCTAAAGCTGTTGTTGAACAAACACAAAGTGAAGATGTGTCATCAGTGTGGGTAGACCATGTTAGTATAAGCCACTGTTCAAACCATTCAGTTACAAGAAGCTGTGTTTATCAGTTCGCACGTTTTATGACTGTTTGTATATTCAGATATAATTCCCAATAAGACTTTTCGATCTAGGTGTTGCAACTCTACCAGTGTGAGTGACATGATAAACCAGACCTGCAAGGCGCACGCAACTTCGTTCACTGGTAGTTCGCTGGCTTTCTTCGAGGTTAATACAGGAACCATGGTCTCATCTTCACTGTATGGTTCTCTCTGGGAAAGCTGCAAGACAAACAAAACCGGAAAATAATCCACTTCAGGGATATTAATATCATGACGTCAAACGAAACGAATCCCTTGAGAAAAAAAGGCACCCAGAGCATACCACACACACGACTAACACAGACTGGGCTCAATAAAATGTTATGGTTCTACTTATCTTGACTTTGCTAATATTCAACCATGAGTCCAGATGTCCCCCTGACCTTAACTGGACTGTGTGTGTGTGTCACTAGATCTACACTCAACCACATCATGCCATACTCTAAACATGGCAACCCAGAGAAACAAACCTGGCAACCTGTAGGGAGAGAACCTTTTAGAAAGGAGAACAATCTAATTATGTCGTGCAATCAAAACCAGCATGACAGCACAGTGAGGACAGCTTACTCTACACTGTAGAGGCTACTATTAGTACACTGAGACAACATGTTGCATGACCAAATGTCATCAGAAGTGGAATAACTTGAATACATCCTCCCTGAATGGATATCACCAGTTGTCAGGCCTATATCCTAAAGGGAAATATCACGAATAAAGCAGTCACTCAAACACTCTAGCCAAGATAAATTGCCTGAACTCACCCTCATACCAGACTGAATCTGCATTGCTAACAAGTAGGATCTGTGAAAACTCCTTCAAACCATGGAAGGGTACCAGACCATAGCCTGAGGATCACACAACTCTTCACGCATTCCACTTTTACCTACATTAGCTACGTGGCAATCATGATAATGTGCTGCACTGCCCACGGAGCGGCAGGCCCTGCTCCTAACCATGGGCAGGCCAGCAGGCAGGGCAGACAGCCTACCTGCTCTCCCCACTGCAGTCCTGACCCTACCGCTCACACCGTGGAAGATCTGTCTGAGAAGAGACTTGCTTGGCCAGTATCCCCCGACTCCTGTTAGAGGATCCGGTCCAACGTCTCCCTCTCTGGCTCGCTCCTACGGTGTCTCTCCGTTCAGATGAGACAAAGCGCCTTGCGTAAGAGACGGCAGCGAGAGTCCGAGAGGATCCCCTCTGATTAGGAGTGACAAGAGCTTAAACCCCGATCACACTCCTCCTGGAGTGCTCCTCTCTCTCTCTCCATGTTCCCAACTCAACAGGCTGCCCTAACAAACAAACCACGGCTTTCCCTGGGATTGATGCTCGCAGAAGGAGGAGAGGGAGATTAGATTAGAAATAGGCTCACTCTCTCCTTTCCTTCACAACTCTCTCTCTCTCTCTATGTCTCTCTCTCTCTCTATGCCTCTCTCTCTCTATGCCTCTCTCTCTCTCTCTCTCTGCACCTCTTTCACTGTTCTCCCTTCGCACAGAACAGGCAAAGGGTTAATCATTGTCTTGGAAACTCTAATTATATCCAGGTCAAACTCTATGAATGAGGTTAAGGACTTGTCGGAGGAACAAGGCTGCTGCCCTGGGGGAAGAGACGTGTTTCCCCTCTGAGCGGCACAGAATCACCAGCCAGAACGCCACCTCCTCAAAATGTGCACTGCCACAGAAAAGAGATTAGAAAAAAATAGGGAAGGTGTGCTTTTCCTCCCACCTCGTACACCTGTTCTCTACGCCCACGTTTGATGGCAGTGCACATTAAGCAGGTCTTGCGTGGCGATAAGAGGTTTGTGGTTTAAGATCCCACAGCAGATAGATGGAGTCAGGGGAGAGAGCAGGGCGATGTTATAGCCTATGTAGGTAGCAAGGACCCGCTGAACTAAGCAACGGCCCATGATGCAGAAATAAGGAACTGGTTAGTATTCCATGGAGGCTATTTCAGCTGACACCAAAAAAAACCCAGTCTAAATGTAGCTTTGGTAATGACTAATGAGAACTACTGTTTCCCACAAGCCTGAACATTCCAAGCCAAGAAACCTTTAGTATGGTCTTAACCATAATCCTGCCTGCATGTGCCACCTAAGGAGGAAGGAAGAGTTGAAGACGTCGGTCTTGAACCTTGATCCCTGACTGATAAAAGAACATGGATTTCCTGATGGGCGGGATTCCGCCAGCTGCGCTCCTCACATACAACGAACAGGATCTTCTCGCCCTCAGTAAAAGACGGACGATGAGAGAGAGAGAGCAAGAGAGGGAGAGAGAGAGAGAGAGCAAGAGAGAGAGAGCAAGCGAGAGAGCAAGCGAGAGAGAGCGAGAGAGACCGAGAGAGCGAGAGAGAGCGAGAGAGAGCGAGAGAGAGCGAGAACACCATGGAGGAGTGGAGAGGATCCAACAGCCACCACAACATCTCCTTCCAACAGATTTCCCGGCTGCTTCAGTTCAGTACTTACAACCATAAAATACTTCCAGATTTTCAGTGTCTGGTCACAGAGACATGTCAGTACGCACAAGAGGAAAAGAATGTGAGGTAATAGAGACAAGCAAAGGAAAAGGGAGTCAGAGAGAAGGAAGATGGAGGGTGATATTTATTCTTTGCAGGGGGACAGACATTGCCTAGAGGAATTAACTGGTTATGCCAGTCATTCGTAATATCACTTACAGATGCACCTTGTTAAGTATGTTACAAAAGCTGCCACACAAATCTTTAAAATGTTATTTTACAGGATTGTTGAGGAAGTTAATCGGGTCGAATGTCTGAAGTATGTCTATAAAAATAACCATGCAAGCTGTCTCAGAAGAGGTTTGTTGTTGAGGTTAGCAACAACAACCATGATGGGGCAGACTTAGTTAAGGGCAAGGTTGGTTATAGTAACGCTCATTAGATTAACTGTCCCACACTTCATATTATACTTGCGAAGATGATTAAGCTCTTTGTACCGGATTTCATTATTTTGCTCATTCTCTTCCTACTTGAGTTTAGCAAAGAATAAGGCTGCATGGTGGGCTAGCAGTATTCAGGCTAAGTGAGTTCTGTCTGTGCTGATACAGTCATCAACAGCATCTGTGTTTGTTCTTCATGCCTGAAAATGTGGTGTTCATCACATCTGCTGCAACAGGTTTGCCAATGAAAACAATTCTCGAAGATGGTTGACCAAAATAGCAACCCTGTACATCGTTTCACCCATCTCACGAGGACTTCACGCAGAATTTGAAACGTATAACCGAAGCCTGTTGCCTTGCTGCTTTCTCAAGAGAGCGAACGAAAGTAGAGAAAGAGAGTTACTGTTGAACAAGGATTGGTAAAAGGAGTATGTGTAGAGGCAGTGTGAGACAGGCTAGGAGAGGCAGATTTGGTTTGCCACATTTGGAAATTGTGCCCGCCAACTCCTTAGCAGGTACACATGAAGAGCAAACACACATTCACACAGCGCCTGTCCCACACTAGTCTAAGTACACGTGCATACACAGCAAACACACAACTGTCCAGTCAAGTATTGAGACCAAGCCAACAGAGCATTTCAATGCACGAACACGGAACATCAAAACGCCCGATACTTTCTAATGAGCGCTACTACGTCCCCGAAAGTATGTGTCCGATGAGTCTTTTAATCAACTGAAAAAGAGATAAGCAAACACCATGTCCGATCATTTTCCAAAAATGACATGACAGCTGTCTCCAAAAAAACCAAACGGACAAAATGAAAACATTTCACAGCAGATGAATATTCTTGGCAATGCTGAGCGCATGTTGTCATTCGGTACTAGGCCCACTGCAGAGCCTAGGTAAGGTGCTGCCTGACTATTGCAGTCACCATTTGTATTCATGCCTTGTCCTAATGCTTGACGCCAATTTCTTCATTATGTTACCCAGCAGTCTAGACCCGTATTTAGCCCTGAAGCACAGGGAGAACATCAGACACACACACACATACACACACACACACACACACACACTTTACATGTCCAGCTGAATTACAGCAGAAAAACATTGCCTGTCTGGACAAGAAAGAAGGAGAATGAACAGCTTTAGACACATTCAATTGTCAAACTAAACCCCAAAACAGGCCTCCCTTTGAACGATGTGTAGATACACTTTGTTGTTCTCGTTGTGTAATTACCCTGAAAAATCACAATTCACTGCCAATTTTTCCTTTCTCAAGGAAGATGATAGGCAGGTTAACCGTTCCACAATTATACTGGCGTATTCTTAGTGTCTTCAAACAGGCTTGAATCAAAGTATCAAACTCGATCAGCTTTTTCTTTAGGGCATCAGAGCCAATGGATTATTCAAACATCTTCCCGCAAAAAAAGTGGATACCAAATCCACTTTAGAACAAACTTGCCAACCATGTAGGCTAGTTTACGATAATCTGTTCACAATTCTCCGTAACAAAACAAAGGGTTATAGACACGTTGTGAAGCTAGCTAGCTACTTTACAGTAGGAAGTGTCGCTAGCTAGTCAGCTTCAGCTTCTAATAAGCGACTCCTCACGCTGAGTACAGTGGAACAATTTCGAAATTCGCTAGGCTAGATAGCTGGCTATACAACAGACATGTGTGGTTTAACACATAAAGGAGTGACTTGTACGGTGGGAACAATGACAGGATACGGACCAAGGTGTATAAACAAAATACAACAAGCTTGCCAATCGTTCTTTGATAGCTATCTCGCAAATAAGGTTGTTTTGCAGTACGCGAAATAGCTAGCATAGCTAGCAATCAGGCTATAGTGGTAGCCTCGATGGCACTATTAGAACAGTGATAACGCGTTGCTGGTCTTGCGTTGCCCACTCACCCACAACTAGACGTGATATAATGTCCTTGAACATCAAACCTTCTGTTCGCAAAATATTGTTGTGAGCACATTTACCTTCCGATGCACTTTACGTCTATGAACACGACTATGCCATCTCTGATGACAAATACGAGAACGGAGTCTAGTAATCCGGAAACTTACCAGCAGCTCCCGTTTCTTCAGCATCTTCCGTGTAATCTCTGTCATTTGACGTTTGCCTTGGTGATCGCTGATGAGGTCAACACGTACTGGACGGGACCAGATGAGGCGGGGCCCACATGTTAATTGTTTTCCAAAACAACAAGGTAATCAAATTAAATGATACCAAGTAAAAACAAACAATGGAGTGTTAAAAAAACTGAAGTCAAACTAAATACTCAATGTGCACTCTGTTTGACTTAAAAAATAACATATTAATACATTTACATGAACGAATATCACTTACAAAAATAACACTAACTAGATTTATATGCGGAAATGGTATCAAGTCGATGTCACTATGAAGTTAGTATAGTTTTGAATATGTGCGTTTAATAGTGGTCAAAATAATTTGGGAAACATAATTTTAAAAACGATTTCATACTGTTAAATCATCACTCTAAGAATAGACCAACATGATTTGTATGTTTTCTCATCCATTAGCCCATGTTTACCGTTAACAAAGCAGTAGTTCCTGGGATGTAAGCAGGTAGGGTAGTAAATTCACATTTACCTGCGTGGGTCTGCAATCGTGCCCGATGAGAGAGTTGTCATGTAGTCTGCAGGCTACGAGACGAGAGCTTTCCTGACTGAAAGGCCACCACTGAGAGTTTTCATTAAAGAATTAATTAGCCAACTCTTCATGCGTACCAAGAAAATGTATGATTCCAGAACAGTCAGGTAGCCCATAATATCAAATCGCATACGTTAATCATGTGACTCTACGGACAACGGCATTGGACAGTAACGGGACTCCACTCCCATTTCCAGTTCACCATGAGCCTACAACCTGCAGTCAGAATGCCACCAACACGCTCCACAGTTTTAACCCGTGTGCTGCCTTTGGGTCATTGTGATTCTTCTTTTGTACCACAACAGGGGTACAGGTTAGCACAGGATAGCATCCTAGAAATTTCTGCAGTAGGCTTTCTGTCATGAAATACCGCAGTTTTTTGGGGGTAAATACTGGGAAATTGAACAGTGAGCAAAATTATTTGTAATTTAGTAGCATGTCATCTGCTTTTAGACACTGTACCACCAAGAGTATTATTGTCAAACAACAGCTTTTTAAATAATTTAAAGCATTTTTTGTCTTACATTCTTCAACAGAAGTGCTGTATGTTACATAGCCAACGAACGACACCACAAATAAATTGTGATAATCTTCATCGATATTGTTTCCTAAATGTACAATTGAGACCAGCAATCCAAGATGTAATTAGATGTAAAATGATAAATTATTTAACAAATGTGTTAGCAAAGCCAGTTCCCACAAGTAGCGTATGTTACGGTGTAGTACATTTATACTAAAAAAGAATCAAGTCCATTGGGATTTTTTTCAGAAAAGTTTGAACACATTTGAAACTTTTCATAATTTATCAGATGTAATGTCAATTAAGTATTTTTCTGTTAAGAGTAAAGTGAATTGCTGTGAGATTACACTCATATTGACGACTACAAATAACCTTTAACCCGGATACATAGTATCAGCTGTTAGCTGATAGAAAAAATATATCGTAGAAGAAGTAGGAAAAACAACAACCTCACTGGCTACTTATCAAGTAAATGCAAAAGAAGACTCCGCAACATATTTTCAGTAGAAGAACAACACAAATTAAATAGTTTGTAAGCCTTTTTAACTAATGTCTGGAGCAGATGCTTAAGCGATGCGTCTGTAGTTGTTTATAGCTATGCAGTGAGCTAGCTGGCTAGCGAAGCACAGACTAGCTAGCTAGCTAACACGAGAAGGAAGACATATCGAAGTCAACAAACATTTGAACACCATCCGTTCGTCTGGTTGTCTGGTAAAGATTTCCCATTTAACATTATCAGAACGTTATGACCACTCTCGGGAATCTGTGTTTTTCCTCAACATAACAGTATGTCGTAATGGTCCTTATGTTACTTGTACAGTGACAGGAGTTAGGCTACTATAATTGCGACCACATGAATCACATGATGCATGCCATTAGAACTACAGATTATTTAGCTGCGACCTAATTACTTGTACCATATAATTATTTGTTCTTTAACGATCTGCCTGGACAATATAATGACAAATAAATACAATATTAAAATACTAATTTTATAACCTATTCATTTTCGTTTTTACCGTCACTCATCTGGAATGTCAGCCATTCCTAAATGTTCTTTGTTTGTATAAAAAAGAGGAGGGCTTCAAAACATTAAAAGAATCTGTGATTTCTTTCAAACAACAGTTCTTGCCTATAGTGATGAATGTTTTACTGTTTAGGTAGACAAAAAACCTCTGGTGAAGCAAGCAGAAGCTATGGGGAATCAACTAGCAGGCATTGCCCCCTCACAGATTTTGTCGGTGGACAGTTATTTCTCCGATATCCACGACCACGAGTATGATAAGAGCCTTGGCAGCACCCGTTTCTTCAAGGTGGCTCGGGCCAAACACAGGGAAGGTCTGGTGGTGGTGAAGGTGTTTGCTATTCAGGACCCATCCCTGCCTCTTATCAGCTATAAACAGGAGTTGGAAGAGCTGAAAATCAGACTTCACACCTGTCAAAATTGCCTGCCCTTCCAGAAGGCATCTCTCACAGAGAAGGCGGCCATTTTATTCCGCCAGTATGTTCGGGACAACCTGTACGACCGCATCAGCACACGGCCCTTCCTCAATGGCGTGGAGAAGCGCTGGTTGGCCTTCCAGATCCTCACAGCAGTGGACCAGGCTCATAAATCTGGCGTCCGTCACGGGGACATTAAGACAGAAAATGTGATGGTGACCAGCTGGAACTGGGTTCTGCTCACTGACTTTGCAAGCTTCAAGCCCACATATTTGCCGGAGGACAACCCAGCTGACTTCAACTACTTTTTTGACACGTCCAGGAGAAGGACGTGCTACATCGCTCCTGAAAGGTTTGTTGATGGGAGCATGTTTGCTACAGAGAGCGACCAGAACACCCCTCTTGTGGACCTTACCAGCAGCCACCAGAGGACTCGAGGGGAACTCAAACAGGCCATGGATATCTTTTCTGCAGGTACTTGTCAAACATGCTGGCGTGGGCCAGAGTTGGGGTGTCACGCTTGAGTCAATCACTATGCTAACCTTGAGGGTAATTAATCCTGAGGGTAATTGTCCTCATGAATGATCCATGCTGTGTCAGTAGATGCTTGAATTATTCAAACTGCTCTGAAACAGTCGTCCTATCTAACAGTGCTGTGATTTGAATGAACATTATGTTTCAAGTCCCTTGTCTTGATGCTTGTTGTTCTTAGGTTGTGTGATTGCAGAACTCTTCACAGAGGGAGTCCCATTATTTGACCTCTCCCAACTATTAGCATATCGCAAAGGACACTTTCAAACAGAGCATGTTCTCATGAAGATCGAGGACCAAAGCATCCGTGATCTGGTAATAGGCTCATTTGTTTGCCTCTTGAAGTCAAATTGAAAACCGTTCGGTGTCATTTTTAAAGCAACACTTGACTTTTCGTCTGACAGGTGGCCCAGATGGTGCAGCGCAAGCCAGAGCTGCGTCTGACAGCAGAGGAGTATCTGAAGCAGCAAAGAGGCAAAGCTTTCCCAGACATTTTCTACACCTTCCTGCAGCCCTACATGGCCCAGTTTGCCAAGGAGACCTTCCAGTCTGCAGACGAACGGGTTCTGGTCATCCGGAAGGACCTAGACAACATCCTCCACAACCTGCGTGGTGGAGGAGCCCCTTCCTCCCCAGAGAAGCCAGAGAAAGCGTCCCAGGAGTGGGGCAGCGTGGAGGTGAGCTCCAGGGAGGAGCAAGGCTTGGTGGTGCTGGTGTCTGTGATCACTTCCTGCCTGCAGACGCTGCGGTCCTGCGACTCCAAACTGGCGGCGTTGGAACTGGTGCTGCACCTGGCGCCGCGCCTGAGCGTGGAGATCCTCCTGGACCGCATCACGCCCTACCTGCTGCACTTCTGCAACGACGGCGTGCCGCGGGTGCGGGCCCAGGCGGTGCGCACCCTGGCCAAGGTGCTGGCGCTGGTCAAGGAGGTGCCCCGGAATGACGTCAACATCTACCCGGAGTACATCCTGCCCGGCATCGCCCACCTGGCACAGGATGATGCCACCATCGTCAGATTGGCATATGCAGGTGCTTAGGGAGGGAATGGAAACGTGTAACATATTGACCCGTATTAGTACGTTGCTATGTAGACAGGAAGAGGACTGGAAACCATTACTCAGCATGTTGCTTTTTAAAGGAGTCGTTAACCTAATTGGCAAGTTCTTTAACTTTTTTCCCCCCCTCTTTCTTCCTCTCCCTTTTTTCACTATCCATAATCCCCATTCTCCAGAGAACATAGCTCACCTAGCAGAGACAGCGTTGCGGTTTCTGGAGCTGGTCCAAGAGAACAACCTGAACACGGAGCACGACCTGGGCGGGGAGGACGGAGAGGAAGCCCTTCACCCCAACGAGAACTATGACTCAGGTAGGGTGACGGTGAGGTTATGGCCATTAGCACTCTCTCATAATCGACAGCAGGCATGCAGGCTGTTAACAGTTCCTGTGACAAGATTCACAGCTGTCAGGATTTTTATGAACCATTAATTCCTGGAACGATCCAGCAAGTCTGTTGTTCGTTTATGTAGCAGATGTTCGTTTCCAGGATGGTCATAAAATAGTTTAAATTAAAGATATTTACAATCGCAGACGCCCTATTGGTAGAGTTGTGGTTTAACTTCAGTGTAGTTGCCTTTTTGGAGGGTCATTCATGTTCTTGAGTTTCCCCTGACCTCACCCACCTGCAGAGCTGCAGGCCCTGCATGAGCTGGTGCAGCAGAAGGTGGTGACCCTGCTGAGCGACTCGGAGAACATCGTCAAGCAGTCCCTCATGGAGAACGGCATCACGCGGCTCTGCGTGTTCTTCGGCCGGCAGAAGGCCAACGACGTGCTGCTCTCGCACATGATCACCTTCCTCAACGACAAGAACGACTGGCACCTGCGGGGCGCGTTCTTCGACAGCATCGTCGGTCAGGCTCCCTGCTGTGTTTGGGGGGGGGGAGGGGGGAGGGGTGTGGGGGGGGAGACTTAGCACCTGGAGCTGCCTACAGCTGTATTTCAGCACTCCACAAATGCGAGGCAGATGTGTGTGACCCCCCCCCCTCCTCTCCCCCACCACCCTGCTTCTTCTTGTGTCCAGGCGTGGCGGCCTACGTAGGCTGGCAGAGCTCGTCCATCCTGAAGCCCCTCCTCCAGCAGGGGCTGAGCGACGCTGAGGAGTTTGTGATCTACAAGGCCCTGAACGCCCTCACCTGCATGTGCCAGCTGGGCCTGCTGCAGAAGCCGCACATCTACGAGTTTGTCAGCGACATCGGTGAGAGTCCCCTCCCTCCCATCAAACCGCACAGCGTTTATGTAACTGGCGTTGATCGTTTCAATGATCTGCACTGCCTTTGCGCTCCTCTCGTCCACTGAACATTAATTTTAACTGCACCCCTTTGCCCCCCCAGCTCCCTTCCTTTGCCATCCCAACTTGTGGATCCGCTATGGGGCAGTGGGCTTCATCACCGTGGTGGCCCAGCACCTCAACATCGCTGATGTGTACTGCAAGCTGATGCCCCACCTCAACCCCTTCGTCACGCAGCCCATCATCCAGGTGCTGAACTGACCCTTCAGTCCACCCTGCACACACCGTTAGAACGTCCTGTTTGACCAGTAGCTGTCTGTCTCCTCAGATTGATAAGGAGATAGTCCTGCTGAGCGTGCTTAAGGAGCCAGTGAGTCGCTCCATCTTCGACTACTCTCTGCGCTCCAAAGATATCTCCAGCCTCTTCCGCCACCTGCTGCTGAGGCAGAAGAAGCGCAGCGGCTCCATCCCAGAATGCCCCATCCCTGACGACCCCGCCATCGCTCAGCTGCTCAAGAAGCTACTCTCTCAGGTAAGGGGCTCCCTTCGAAATCCAGTATTAAAAGGGGCAAAATACGAGGTGTATTAATGATTTGTTTAGAGGGAACTGTAATGGACGGTTTGGATGAAGCATACTTTTCAAAATGAGCACTGACGAAGTCCTCAAATGACAAAAGCCGATTAGCTGAAAACGAGCCGTTTGTGCTGACGTCACGGTTCCTCATGTCCCACCCTGTCCGGCCTCCTTGCAGGGGATGACGGAGGCAGAGGAGGACAAGCTGCTGGCTCTCAAAGACTTCATGCTCAAGTCGAACAAGGCTAAGGCCAACATGTCTGACCAAGGCCACCTGGGGGAGGTGGCCCAGAGCGGCGTGATCGACCTGGGGACTCTGGGCATCACCGGACGCCAGGTGGACTTGGTCAAGCCCAAACAGGAAGCCGAGGACAAACGAGGTAGGTCGCACAACGTATCTACAACGTATCTACAACGTATCAACAACCTCAACGCATCTTCAGCCTACTTTATTGACAATAGAGTCATAAAATACGATTTTTCTAAATGATTAGATTAGATAAACTTAGTATCCCAAAGGTTATATTATTGGTCGTTATCTTTGTTTACAGACGATATCCCCTCAGCCTCTGGTATTACTGTGGTTCTGAATGATGAGCATGTTTGATGTGGAAGTAACAGCAATATAACGTCTGGTCCTTTCACCCTGGTGCCTGATGTTGAGTTTGTGTTGCAGCTGGTTTGTTACAGTCGCATGGGAGTGTCATTCGGGAGTGTTGGACAGCCGGTGACTCTTTTAACTGCCCCTCTAAGTAGTCTGGCCGTAGATGCTCATGCTCTGGCCGTAGGATAGAGGATCTAGAGGCTTTCTGAAGGCTGACTTTGCATTGTGTTTAGTTAAATATATATATATATTTATATGTGTATATATATGGATATAGATTTGCTTGGAGTTTCATGTGGATTCAGACACAAATTTACAAAGGGCCTTAAAATCTGGCACCGCAAAACTATTAAAGGATGTCTTTAGAATAAACAATTTATGTTCTGGAAGTTTCAACAGGCAAACAGTTGGCTAGTTCCCAAACCTCCCATATCAGGTTGTTTTTTGGGGGGGGGGGAAGGGTTGTTAGAAACATGTTTCCTGTTAAGCTCCTTTTAGATTTTCCTCTTGACTTAGACTTAGAGTATTAGACCAAAGAGCTAGTACTAAACCCCTAAACTGTTGGTGATGGAAGACCCATCCAGTCACACTTTCCTTTGATCCTTTCTCTCTCTTCTCTCAGCGCGGAAACACACCAAACAGGACTCCAACATGAACGAGGAGTGGAAGAGCATGTTCGGCTCTCAGGAGCCCGCCTCACCGCAGTCCGCCACGGTAACCACAGCCCATTGGTGCCCTTAAGGATGCCTGTCATCAAAACCCCTTAGAATGTGTTTCCTGTGTTAGAGACTTGAGGTCTGATGTCGATTAGTCTACATTCCTCTTTTGACCCGTGGACGAAACTGGGGGGAAAAATGAGCAGCTGTGTGTAGCTTTTCTTCTGTCCTGGCACGTTGAACAAGTCATTGAGCTTGGCTGTGAAGGCCGAAACTAATATGTGTTCCCATATGGTTCTTGGAGCCAGCTGTATTTCTATTTGTACAATAGCCCTGCTCTTGAAGAGCCCTTCATCATTCATATCAAAGTCCCATTTAGTATGCCTATTCGTCGGTTCCTTTGAACAGTTTTCACACGCTTCAAGCTAAATAGGTACTTTATTATATGCATTCCAATATGAAAACATTGTCCATAATTATTGGCAGAACTTCCGCGCTTTCTTCCAGCTCAATTTAGACTGTTGTCTGCTTCCCAAAACAAACTAAGGAGGTAGACGATTACCTTTAGGCAACTGTGGGCAATTGCCTAAAATTGTCTTTGAAAAACACGTCATGTTTCTAGAGGCAAATGCTTTCTTTTTTTATTTTCTTTTTGAAATTTCAATCAACGTACCTATTGTAGCTTTTTAATGGAGTCATACCCTCTCACCGCCAGGTGTCTGAGGGGACAGTGGCCCAGAGCAGGAAGAGTCTGGCACCCCCCAGTATTGCAGTGGCGCAGTCCGTGGCCGGCAGCTCCACCTACCAGCGCAGGTTGAACACCTGCAAGGCGGAGCTGCAGCAGCTGGTGCAGCAGAAGCGCGAGCAGTGTAGCGCGGAGCGCATGGCCAAGAAGATGATGGAGAGTGCCGAGTGGGAGAGCAGACCTCCGCCACCGGGTAAAATAGTCCCTCGCATCAAAACACGTTATCCAGACTACATCACATGTCAGGTTATACCTTAATCGCAATTTCACAGTGTACTGCAATGGTTCAGGGAATAATTCAGGGCGGTTTTTGCAAGTTGGATTTATTTTCAAAACCTAGTTCAGAACGAGGTAAGGTTGAAACATCCAAAAAATTCTAGAATAAATCTAGAATGTTCCTCGTTCAGGCTGGCATCCTAAAGGGCTCCTCGTGGCTCACCTCCACGAGCACAAGGCCGCCGTGAACCGCATCCGGGTGTCAGACGAGCACTGCATCTTCGCCACCGCTTCCAACGACGGCACGGTCAAGGTGTGGGACAGCCAGAAGATGGAAGGCAAGACCACCACCACACGGTACGACACGCTCCAATCAGACACAAGGAACTTGTAGTCCTCGGCGCCTTTGAAACGTGGCGTAAATCAGAACTCCGGGTCATTAAAGCCAGTGTTACGTGTTAGTCTCAGGTCAAGGGTCGCAGATGCTCTGGTTTTTCCCCCCCTCAGGTCTGTTTTGACATATTCCCGGCTCGGGGGGAACGTTAAGACACTTACCTTCTGTCAGGGCTCTCACTATCTGGCTGTCGCCTCCGACAACGGCTCCATCCAGCTGCTAACCATCGAAGCTAACAAGCCCCCCAAATCCCCAAAGGTTCAACCCTTTCAGTCAAGGTAACGATGAAACCATTTCATTCTGGATGGGTGAGGTTACATGGTCATTGAGATTGCCTGTTGTGCCACGATTCATCTATGTCTTATGTCACACACACGGTTAGCCTTCTCACACACATACTCACTCTCTCGCTGTGTTTTCCGTTCTACACACACACACACACACACACACACACATTGCCCGACAGGGTCCTGGATCAGAAGGAGGATGGCTCCGTCGTTGACGTCCACCATTTTAACTCTGGCGCTCAGTCAGTGCTCGCTTACGCCACTGTGAACGGCTCTCTGGTTGGCTGGGACCTCCGCTCCAACACCAGTGCTTGGACCTTGCATCATGATCTACGTCTGGGCCTCATCACCTCCTTCACCGTGGACATGCATCAGTGCTGGCTCTGTCTGGGTGGGTGTGTGTATATCTGTATATATATATCAAGATTACACCACTGTGGATGGGTGGATGATAGAGCTTATATTTGGAAAATATCTCATTCTTGTCTTTTTCTTTTTACTCTGTCATGTCTACATCCAGGCACAAGCAATGGCACAATGGCCTGCTGGGATATGCGGTTCCAGCTGCCCATCTCAAACCACTCCCATCCAGCCCGAGCACGAATCAGAAGGCTGCTCATGCACCCTGTCTACCAGTCATCTGTCATCGCAGGTAAAGATCTTCCTTTTTTTGTTACGTGACTGTATAAGTACAACATGAGTCATTGTTTGGGTCTAGATCATTTTGTTTAAGTCTCCTACTTTTTGACCTTTTTTCTTTTTCTTTTTTTTTTTTACCAGCGGTGCAAGGCAACAATGAGGTGTCTATGTGGGACATGGAGACCGGGGACAGGAAGTTTACTTTGTGGGCTAGTTCTGCCCCCCCACTCTCTGAGATGCAGGTGCGTGCATGCGTGCGTCTGACTGTGTGTATGTAAAAAGAGACAGTGAGCAAGATACGGTAGTGATTTGTTAAGGGAGTGTCTCGATGGCCTCATTCCATTAGCTGAATCATCCTCGTTTCAACCTTATCCAATCTCCACCAGTGTCTCACTCCCCTTTTCTCTATCTCCCCCTCTGTAGCCCTCTCCACATAGTGTCCATGGTATCTACTGCAGCCCTGCAGATGGAAACCCCCTCCTCCTCACTGCTGGGTCCGACATGAGGATCAGGTGGGTGGATAGTAAGGGAATGCTTAGTGTGTTCCTTCAGGTCAGCCTTTTCCAATCGTTTTCAGAGGTCTTGAGCAGGATTGAGAGGTTGCACTTCATACTGGTGTGTTCCTCCTGATTGGTTTAATACTCTGTGTGACCTCGTTCGTCTAGGTTCTGGGATCTCGCATATCCAGAGAGGTCCTACATCGTAGCGGGAGGAGCTAATGACTCGCTGCACTGCCCCTCAGTCCTCTACAACCGCAAGATCATCGAAGGAACCGAAGTAGTTCAGGTACCGGGGACACTGTGTGTGTGTGGAGCATGAACATACGAGGATCTGTAGCGTGGCTAACATGTGGGAACGGTGTAGCGCGTGCAAAAGCAGGCGCTGTGACTGACAGTCATGTGCATCCAATCAGGAGATCCACAGCAAGCAGAAGACCGGGGCCACGGAGGACGCTCCTCGCCGCGGGCCCGGGTCCCTCCCCGTGGGCCATCATGACATCATCACGGACATCGCCACTTTCCAGACCACCCAGGGCTTCATTGTCACGTCCTCAAGGGATGGTATAGTCAAGGTCTGGAAGTGAAGCCCTGCTGGGCAGCAAGCTCTCTCCAACCTTAGGATCATCAAAACATGCTCGACGAACTTCCATCATTTCTATACCACCCCACCAACGGATTGTTAGCGTTTGTATATAATATACATTTCAAATGTTACTAATTAATATAAAACAACCCCTATTGCGATTTGGAATGAACAAGTGATTACAATGTCATCGGCGTTTGTTCTTGTGGATACTGTCATGAATATCATGTCATGCCAAGACATAAAATGTTTCATTTCAAGCACATCTGCCCAAAATGTGCACTGTTAAAATTAAACGTTTTAGTGTTATTACGTGCTTATTGTGTGTGATTTTTGTTGTCCCTGAGAGGGCTGGGTAAGTAGAATTAACACAGCAAATTACATAGCAGTGTATTAAAACTATAGTGGGAAAGTTTGTTTGAACATAAAATCCGTATGTGGAGTTTAGCATGAGCATGAATGTCACAAACGCCAAAGACCATTTCTGTTTATTTGCTTTAGCTTTTTTTACAAACCTCTTTCAAACCCTTTGAATTATACACGAAGTGTGTTTAGCAACATGCCAAAGGTAGACTTATCAATAACGTTAACATTCTAGCCAAGGGAAATTCCAAGTTTTATTTTTTACCATAGCACCATTAGTAACAGTTAAGACATGTTTTTTTTTTTAAACAAGGATCACAATGACACGGACGTTCGCGTTCACATTCAACACAACACAGAAATTCCCTGCCTTTCATGGTTTACGTATCTTACCGACAGTCATCTTTCATCTTCACATACTGCTATGTTGACGCTGGGCAGGGCAGACTTATCCTGCAGGCTGGAAACATCTGCAGGCTCTGCTTGCATTTCTTGTGGACTCGGCACAAACACACCGTATGCAAACACAGTTTGGTCGTTGCCGTTAACCAAAGCTTCTAGTGTGATTGGGTTTAAAGATGACTGCACGGATACGTGGAGACTGGGTATATCAAGAACACCTGGTTTGTTGTAGGTTACAACTGATCTTTTCGGTTAACAGGAAAATATTGGGGATTGTTAGCGTTGCGGCCAAATTGAACAGCGTAAACATTTGCTGTAGTGTTGTAAATATGTTTACTTTCATACAACAACCTCGTGGGCTCGATTGCTTAAGGCAACATATTTCGGAGTAAATATTCCTATAGAAAGCAGTTGCTTAGCCGACACTCGAAGGGGTAGTATTTATCAGACAGGCACTTGTCAAAATGTATATCCTTAACCAAATGTATAAAAAATATAAGATTTTAGAAAGGGTCTAAGCAAACATATCCAGAGATTTAAAAGATTTTGGACAAACCCGAGGATGGTTTTAGTCTCGTGGGATGTCCTGACTCAGGGCTGGACGAGCCCATTGGACCGCGTCCTGCTAGCGCTTCCTCCGTAGGCACAAGCCCTCACACTCCTCCTGGGTGTCAAAGCGGTTGCCGTTGCCACCACAGCCGCTGAACCAGAAGCGAGAGCACTCGCTCTGCTGGGTGTCAAAGTACCATTTAACTGTATAGTTTCCACAGGTGCCGACATCCTGGCTGAGGAAACATGAGTCTGTTGGAAGTCATTGGCAGAAGAGAGGGAGCAGAAGGGATGGATATTCAGTGTTATGTCCATATATTATGCAAATTATAATCACGATTGAACTGCCCTGTTAAATACATTTTAAAAGAAAGAGTTTACCCTTACTCTTGTCCAGCACATCGGAGTGTTCTTTCGGTAGCATGGATGTGGGATCTGAAACAAAACAAGTTTTACTGAGCTTAAAACAAAATGCATGTAAAACAGAATGTAGTCAAATAGGTAAACAACACCTCACATGTATGAAAACATAAATATTTGACATAGATGATGAACGTACAGTTTATGTTATTTAGGATCAGATACATCTGTGTATAGACATGTCAAAGTGTTTTATGTATCAAGTGCTCAGTATAACACAAGGTCGTTCTGATTGTGGCTAAGCTTGTGTTCTCAGCCCTGACAAGAACCATGCATTCCCTTTTAACACCTACTATACGGTGTTGATATTTTACTGAAGGACACATAACTTACTGTGGGAGTTGCAGGCCTGGAAACATTCTCTTTCCGTACTAAAGCGGTTGGCATTGCCGTTGCAACCGCCATACCAGAACGGTGAGCATGCATGGATGGCTTTATTAAAGTACCAATGCTGGACGTAGTCCTTGCAATGGGAGCCCCTGTCCACATCCAACAGACACTGTACTGAAAGCAGAACAGGTGGGTTTACCAAGGGCACTACAAGAAGACCTACAGCAGCAGTCCTACTGGCAGCCATGCAACAGGCAAAGCAAGCGCCTACTCATGCATTGAAAAGTGGCAGAATAAAGACATGCTTCCAGCCATGCGGTACCTGATAACTCTGCTGTAACACAGAGGACTAGGAGTACCTCCCCATCACGGCTATTCCAATTCAGATCAAGTTCACTTTAATGGACAAAAATGGTGTTCTGAATTTCAAGCTGAGGGAATCCCACCGTTGAGCTTGGGTCTTTGGGACTGCTCTCCTCCATCACCCCTGGATAGGCTCTCGAAGATTTCCACCTGAGTTGTTTCTGGTTTAGACAGGTAGTCATACTGACCCACGACCTCCTCTTCCTCCTCCAGCTCCTCCTCTAGCTCCTCCTCCACCTCTGGTTCACTGAGGAACAGACAGTAAAAAATTCAAAGGTGCTGCTGTCAGAGGGGTTTACTGTCCAACCAGTTAAACAGTCTATAAGTCACATGTATTTGAGTGTAATGGGAGTTTTTTACCTGTATACAAATATAGTTTGCCCCTGGCCCTGCCCCTGGCCCTCAAGCTGTGCACACTTCTGTCTCAGAGACGGAGGAGGATACGTGTTCATGCCATCTACAAATGACAAGAAAGGGACAAACCAGAAGCTAAAACACGTATCAAAGTTCCAAAGATTTCTTAACCGGACGTCACACCTATGAAAAGCTATACAAGTCCAAAAATATTCCTTAAGTTGCATGTGTGTGTGCGTCAAGTAGGTAAGGGTCATGCTTTCCGTACTGTTGAGCATGGCCAGGAAGGCTCTGAAGAAGCGCTGGGCGTAGTCCTGGTCATCCTCCCTGAGCTGGCCCATGTGAAGCAGGTGTTGCTCCAGAGGGGTGCTGGCCAGCTGCTCCACCTCCGTGCGGTTGTAATAGTTGCCGACTGTGACCACAAACAGTGCCACGCCCTGACACTTGGCCTGCTGGGAAACGTAGTGCAGCTTGGCCCGATCCCGGTCGAGCGTCTCGTCGCCAACAATGGCCAGCACCATCTTCTTGGTCCGGGGACGAGGGGCCTTGAGCAGCACGTCTCTGAGGGTAAATTCCAGGGTCTGGCCCAGGGCCAGGGACCCTCCCTGCTGTCGAAGGCTTTGCAGAACATGTTGCTTCATGGCTCTGTGGTCCTTGTACTTCAAGAAGCCAAACTCCAGCTTGGCGGCCTGTGCAGCACCCTGCTGGACAAGGGCCACCCTGGCCTGCCGATCGCCCTGGCCGGGCTGGGGGCTCACCGCCAGCTGCTCCACCACCCTGCCCAACAGCTGCTGCATGCCAGAGAACTGGTCCGCCTGGACCTCCCTGGAGCTGTCCACCAGCAGGGCCAAGTCCACATCCACCTGCTGGATCTGAGGGGTCTCTTTGATGTAAGAGCAGGTGCTCTGTACGGCACTGCAAGGGTCTGGGGGAAAAGAGGAACACGCTCTACGTCATACTGCAGAAGCATGTTGGTAAGATGAGCTGAGGTAAGACTAGCCAATGGACGTCAGGTGAGAGAAATGGTAGAGGACATCCTACCATAGCAGATGACACATTCCATGATATTCTTCAGCCCCACCTCCAGGTTCTGGTTGTTCCTCAGCACCACCAGGGTTGAGCGCTGAGTCTCATCTGCCTGTTTACCCAACACAACAACGTAGGCACTTACAGACACCAATCCTCTTTAAGGTGAGCTGCTACTGGGTCACATCGGCTTCAGTACCTCAACTCAGCATCTCCATTTCTTACCTTGAAAGCCTGGAGAACGTTTGGTGAATTCCTAAGCGCGACGACCCCCGGGACGATGTTCAAGGCAATATACTCCATCGTTGCAGAAACGATAGCAGCAGCATCTTGGGAAGGTCCGTTGGAGAAGAAGATGGCTACCTTCCTCATCCTCATCCCCTTCCGGGTGCGTTTGAAGACGTTGTGTGCCACGAAGCGCATGGCGGCGCCCAGGTTGCGTTTCTCAGTCGTTCGGACCAGCGGGATGCCCTGCACCACCTCCAGCAGCTGGCTCTTGCGCCGGTAGTCCTGGAAACGGATCAGGTACTGCGTGTAGGCATTGTAGGCGACCACGGCAACACGAGCACCAGTGGGACAGTTGCTCTCAGCGATGTTGATGTTGTTCAAGAGAGAGACGAGAGCAGCACGCATTCTCTCAAAGGCGGGTTGGTCAACGTCGTCAGACATGTCTAGAGCGAACACCAGCTCTGTGGGGTAGGCTGGGCACTCCGAACGACCTGATGAGAAGGGAGGAGAAGAGAGAGGGAAGGAGGAAGAAAAAGTTCAGAAGGAGGAGAGGTCGGACGTTTTTACACCATCATTGGTTGTTAGATGTGTATGGGATGTATGGTAGAGTGATAAAAGTGACTCATACCTTGGGAGCATGCTGTTCAGAGAAGAGACCAAATAAAAAATGATTTAGAGACAGACAAGACTCAGTGACTAAGTCAGTGACAAATATCTCTGCTTCTTCCTCTAATACATCCCTACAGCTACTTACCACAGTTGTCACGAATGTAGGTAATCAGCTGGCAATCCTGGGGGAACAAAACTCAACTAAATCTCTCAAAAGTAAATATGCAAAGAGACATTTATCTATGATATGGTCCTATTTCTATTGAATGCACAGGAACATACTTACAGACATGGTTCTCACACCAGGAGACCCTCTGCGACCCTATGAAGAAAACAGAGGTAACACCTAATGTCGTAACAAGAAAAATACAATATGTATATTTTATATTTTTATGGACCCCTGCTCTTGCAGCAGGTGACCAGCAGCGCATTAACATACTAACCCTGTGTCCTGCAAGTCCTGGGTCTCCAGGCTGTCCTGGGTCTCCTGCTGCACCAGCGTTGCCCTGGAGACCAGACAGTCAGACATTGGCTAAACATAGTTCATGTTTGACAGGCTCTGTGGGACAAACTGCTCCTTTTTAGTATGGATATTAAACACGGATGTATGTGTATGCAGGTGTGTATGTACAATTAACATGTGTCTCTAAGACATTTGCGCTGTAATGATTACATTGTGTTAAAGAAGTATTATATATGCTTTTTACAAATAGACCATGTGAAAAATGCAGCAATGGATCGATGATTAAAAGTGTCTAACAGTATTTAGGTGGACTTGAGGCAGACTCAAGGAACTGTCAATATTTACTAGCCACTGCATTTACAAGACACCTTTGGTGTCTTTTGGCTATCCAAATAAGCAGTTTGTATGTCTGTGTGTGTGACACCCACCCCTCTGCCATGGTTGCCTTTGGGGCCTGGTCCTCCTGGTGGGCCAGTAACACCACCCTCACCCTGAAGTCACAAAGAAGAAACAGAAGACATGATATATTCACTCCTGATTTTCATTCCGAACCACTGTGAGAGACCGAAGAATTGACTGACCTGCAGGCCTGGGTAGCCAGGGAAACCAGGTTCCCCCTAGGAAGTAAACATAGTCCACTCTTAGTGATCATCCTCAATCAAGGGCTGTTTTTTATCATAGTCTCTGTAAATGAATAGGATCCAGACCAGCACAGGTGTCCAGGTGAGAAACGGTATCTTACCTTCAGTCCCTTGGGGCCCGATGGACCATAACCATCTCTACCATCCAGACCCTGGTGGAAAGACGAGGCCACGTCACCCACACATGTAAACACATTTAGACAAACACAAACGTAACACACCCACCCCCCTACACACACACACAAACACAAACAAACACACTGACCGGCATCCCTAGGGGGCCCAGAGGTCCTGTGTCACCCTTCACACCAGGGTCTCCTGGCTCACCCTGCATGGATGGAAATCAAACTTTTAATGCTAACGGTATTGCATTGCGATTGTGGCTTTCATACAAACACATCAAATGGCAGCTAAATGGCATGGGACTACTGACAGGAGGAGGACCGCTGACAGGATGATTACAGAGAGAAGAAGAACAACTGACAGAATGAGGGCTCACTGACAGGAGGACTACAGGGAGAAGAAGAGCTACTGACAGGAGGACTACAGGGAGAAGAAGAGCTACTTATAGGAGGACTACTGACAGAAGGAGGACTATAGAGTGAAGAAGAACTATTGGGTGAAGTCCCCAACCTTTCTTCCAATTCCACCTGGACGTCCAACTGATCCTTTCCCACCCGCTCGGCCAGGTGTACCCTGGAATACAGGATGGGTTAGGATTAGAGTTCACACCAACCCGTCGGATAGTGTTTGTCTCATCGAGCAGTACTTAGGAGATGGTAGGTTGTGAACAGAACCCACCTGTGATCCAGGTAATCCTATGGTACCTTTGGGCCCAGTCTCGCCTTGTATTCCTCCTACACCCTGAACAGACAGACACGGGAGAAATATTTAACTACTAATATCTTGACAGTTTCTTGGCAATCATCGTAATTTACCTGTATTAATCTTTAATGTACCGTGCAAACACACATTCCAACAAGATTGAGGTGGGGTCGCATGCATGAGGAATCAAACGTGTCTCTTTGTGAAGCCGCATCCTGCCTGAGGTCCCTACCTGTGACCCGGAGGGACCCTGGTTTCCAGGGAGACCAGCTGCACCTGGTGCTCCATTTGCTCCCTGGGAAACAATAAACACATCAACAAAATGCGCATGCGCGATCCAAATGGAACTGATTCTGCACCTGCACTCAACCGCAACTCTGCAAATCTCAGCCTCACACACACAGACACACACACTCATTTGGAGAGCCCTGTATATTTCTGTAAGTGTACCTTGACTCCAGGAGGACCTCTCCTGCCCTGTGGGCCCTATAGGAGAAATCAACACAGTGCTGTTAACAATGCAGGCAATTCTACCCACTTATGCACGTTGCTGTCTGGGACAGAGAGTAGCTGGGTATGCAACATAAGTTAAATCCAAAGATCTCACAGGGTTTCCATCGATTCCATCCTCTCCTGGAACCCCGTCCTCTCCTGCATCTCCCTGCATGGCAGAACAATAAGAAATGTGTTTTATGTGTGTTTAGGTGTGTGTGTGTATGCATAATGACTGCCAAGTAAAAGTTTACAGATTCCTCTCCAAGTCATTATCATTGATCATTATGGATTCTTTACTGGCAAGCCGGCGTTCCCAGACTGGCCTGGGGGGCCCCGCTCTCTGTTGCTGCTTCCAGGCTCTCCCTAAAACCACACAGAAATAGAATATAAAACAATAAAGCACTTTCCCCCTGTGACCATTCTGCTTCTAGAGAAGTGAAGAACAGCAGGTCTGGGTGAGCATCCAGTGCCAGTAAAAACAGTCGCCGACGTCCTTGTGGAGGTCGCACACATTTGACATGTTACAGTTGTAAGCATGAATTCGTAGTATCCCTTCTTCAACTCTGCAACTTGAGGAGGAGGAACACATAGTTCCATATTTTCTACAGAAATAAACATTTAGCTTTTGATAAGACATGACATTTGCAGAAGGAATGCGTTCCCCGAAACGCACCACAGGCTGTCAGGAACCTCAGTCTTATCAGTGGGAGGACTGAGACTGAGGCAAAAAGAGTGAGACTAAAAACCACTTTAAGACAGTTTGTCAGCATTGTTCGTTTTTTATCTGAAGGATGCGTCAGTATTTGGTGGGTTCTCTACTTACAGGGTCTCCTCTTAGCCCACGCTGGCCTTTGATCCCTGGCTCTCCCGTAATGCCCCTGGAGCCCTGCAAAGCAGACAGGAAGGACCCGTTGGACATTGAGACGAGTGCAGATAAAGGGTTGCGTAACATGTACATAAGGTACAGTTTCGTCAATTTAATAGGAATGTTTTCAGAAAAGGCACATTCGAGATTGAATAGGAGAGTTGCGCGTAAATGAAATGAAGAGGAATAGTGTGGTACAAAATGAAGAGTGTAAAGTGATAGAGCGGTTTAACTGGATAGGAAATGACAATTACCGGGTTGCCAGTGTCTCCTCTCTCCCCAGGGCCTCCAGCCAATCCTGTCATACCCTGCAAACAGGCACCAGAACAGGCTCAGGAAACCAAAAAAAAAAACATCCAGAATCGGTGGTAATCATTTTGATCTCTCTCAATCAAACTGCAAATGCTTGTATGCTTGTAACCTGTGTCCTCATGAACTACATGCTGAACAGAGAAAGGTTACCTGTTCTCCATTAATGCCGTCCAGACCATGCTCTCCATCGTCTCCCTATCAGATTCAGCAGAACAATCCAAAAGTAACACAGAATCAAATGAACTACACCGACGTGTCTCGAAAGCAAAAACAACACAAATGCTGCTGGTCAGAAGACAAGCTCACTCACCCTGTTGCCTCTGTGACCCCGGTAGCCCTGCCAATGAGAGAGCCATGTATGAGATGCCTGCTGACAACTGGTCAACAACTTTACCGTGACTTGAGCAGAGCAATATGTGTGTAACTTACCTTTGCGCCTCGGGTACCAGGACAACCCTGCAGACCTTGAGGTCCAGTTAGACCTGGTGATCCTCTCTCCCCCTGGAGACAAGCACACAAGGAGAAAATCCTAGGGTCAATGACCATCAGTCTATGGTGTTGTGGTGGTGTTGGCGGTCAGTAAGACATTCTTGTTGTTTTTTTTGCACACTTTTTCAAAACCATCTTCAGCAATAGTCCAATCAAGGAGTGCTGTTAGCTTTCTTTAAATAAACACTTACAACCCCTCCCTCGTCCCCAGGGAAGCCGGGGTGGCCCTTCAGCCCTGGACGACCCTGATGAGAGATGAAGACCAGAATAACATGAGCTCATCAGGTTGTGACAAACATGCCAGGCATCATCAACTGCAGTCCTTTTGATCAGATCCAGACTTCCTTTCCTGTAACCACTAAGGAATTCTTAATGGCCGACCAGTTTAAGTCTTCATTTCAACATCCGTGAGTTGTATACATTAGGTGAAGTAAGATTGTGCCACATTTCCTTACACCTAATGCAGATTTAAATACATTTTCAATTAACCTCAGAATTTGACTTAACTTCTGTTATTATATATATTTACTCTTTCTACTCACCTTTTCCCCAGGTGAACCCGGGAAGCCTCTGACCCCCTCGTGACCGGAGCACTTACACGGCACATTGCAGCACTCTCTCTCAGCTATTGTGTCCTGGGAAAAGATACACATATGGATCACGTATCAATGCTGTTCTTGTCTGTTCTATTTGTCTCCATATCTGATCTCCGGCATCCTAGGAGCCTACATCTTTGGTTGACCATTTTCTTGCCGGACAAGTCAAGACAAGAACCAGGTTCCTGAAAAACGTCAAGGCTCATTTCTCTTGACACCCTGACGTTCGACATTCCTCAAGTTTCATTTGTGAACAAAGCATAACACCTAGAGAATGCAGTCAGACCAATCGCAACTAAACTAAGTGTGCTCCAGGCCTAGGAGCTCTGCCTCAGCTAGAGACAGCTAGGAAGACCCTAGACAGCATGAGTTACTTACTATTTGTTGGAACATGGTGCTTCCAACACTCTGCATACCAATATTGAGGGGCTGCTTGTAGGCAAACCCTCTCCCAAACTCCACCATCTGGAGGTGTTGGGGATTCTGGACCCCCTCTAAGGCCACAGTCAGCAGAGCGTGGATACCTGCCCCAGAGGAGGGGTGGAGGACAAGTCTCTTTACCTAGCCACAAGGCCTGCATAAAGAATACTGACAATACGGGATATTAACTGAGTAGAAAATATATGCTTCCTTACCAGAACGACGGAACTGTTCTGATTCTCTCTCCATGTCCTCAACGTTTTCATCAAGCCCATCAGAAAAGACGACAAGTACCTGATGGGCAGGTTGAGAAGGAGAATATGATTGATATCTGGCAGGGTTAGGCCAAACTAAATTGAAGTACGTATTGAACATGAAGAACAATCTCACGCATGCAAACTCATCAGAGGTGTAAACAGTGACAACTATGCAAGTCTGGAAGAATCCAAAAACAGTAATAGTATCCCACCTTCACGCCAGCTTGAGACTGTTTCTGGAACTTGTCCTTGAAAGAGGTCAGCAGAGCGCCGTTAAAGCGAGTGGTCTGAGGCATCTGCAGAGCCTTGATCTTCTTGATCACATCCTCATTGTACGGCTCAAAGGAGAAGTCATCCAGGAGTCGTCCGTCGTCAGCCACCACCCGGTATCCGATGTTGACCCCGACCTTGTCTGGAGTGACGCAGCACAGGCCCTTCAGGTTGGACATATAGAGGATGATCTCCTGGAGGTATCTCTGCAGCTTGAACTGGCCTTCCATGAGTAGCATCGACCCGCTCCTGCGAGTAATATCGAAGCCAACGGCGATGTCTATGGTGCAGCCTGGAGGAGGACAATATTGCAATCCATTTCAGCTTCCTTTCTCTCAAACTTGATTAGTTATGGGTCGAGAATGTGCATAAGTAATAGTAGAGAAAGAGAGAGAAATCAAAGGATATATTTCCTTATTGGAATTTGGCCTGACCTTTTGTCTCCTGGGATTGTTCGTCACATATTGTGTCCACCACCTTGGACTTGATCTTGGCCAAAGAAGAAAAGTCCTGCACAGTAAAAACCCTGTCTGGAGATCCTGCAATCTGCTGCAGCTCAAGAGTATTAACCCTCCCAATTCCAATGACAAACAACTCTATATTTAAATCCCTAAGGAACTTAGCTGCTGCAACTACATCATCTCTGGAGTCTCCGTCCGTGATCACCACCAGGTTCTGGGAGACCCCTGACTGGATTCGACTTCCTGTTGCTGCTTCAAAGAAACTTTTTGTGAAATTAAGGGCCTTTCCGATCAGAGTTCCTTCAGCAAGTTGTTCAATAGCTTCAATGCGGTCTCTTATTTCTTCAATGGTAAATAACTCGTTGAGGTAAAACTCCTTTTTAGAATTAGAGCTGAACTGGGCAACTCCTGCTCTAATGTAGTCTTTGCTGATATTGAAACTAGAGATAAGATCTCTTGTGAAGTTTTTCACAATTGAGAATTCTTTTTTCAGGATGCTGTCAGAGCCATCTATTAAAACGACCAAGTCAGCCTGAGTCTTCTTACACACTGGGAAAACAGAAAGAGAGATGTTAAATATCAGACAGGCAGACAGACACAATCTTTGGGAAGGATCTCTCAAATCTCAATTAAGAAAAACAAACACAAAAAATGATTGTCAGCTTGTACATTACCTGGTTTAGTAGTGTTGCAGAGGACCTGAGAGATATTGGTGTACAGTGACTCAAGAGCCTTAAAGTCATTCACATAAAAGATCTTGGATTGGTCTTTGCCAGTCATGATCTCCAGCTCTGCCATGCTGGCTCCTTCGACTCCGATGCCAAACACCTCAACCCCATTGTCCCTCAGAGCCTTCGATGGCGCTTCCAGATTATTCCGGTCCTGAGCTTCACCATCTGTGATCACCATCAAAATCTGCGTCTCGCCTTTCCTGCCGCCATGCGCGGCATCAAAGTACTGCAGGGAATAATCCAGAGCCTTGGCTGTGTAGGTGTTTCCGCTCGGGGTCTTCAAATTCCAAATCTGATTGTGGATGTCTCTTTTTGAATAGTACGAATTGAGACTGAACGCAATCTCGGGATCGGTGGAGTACATGATGATACCAAATCGGGTCTGTTTCTCCCCGACAGTGGTTTGGTTGACCATGGACACCATGAAGGTCTGCATGCTGCGGAACTTGTCTGGGGTGATGCTGGTTGAGCGGTCCACTAAGAAGATAATGTCTGCAATTTCTGTTTTCTTACACTCTGGATTGTAGGAGAAGAGAAGAGATGAGACCCTTAATACACCAAATGACAGTTTCTTTGTTGTTGATGTATTCCTCTAATCTCCACGTGGTGGTGAACATTCTCACATCACTCACCTTTTTCTGGATCACAGAAGGACATCGCCAGTTGTCTCTCCAGGGCTCTAAGCCCATCAAAGTCTGCCACAGAGAGGACCCTCTCTTGTGCTCCACTGATTTCTAAAAGCTGCTCAGTGTTGGCATTATCAACTCCAATGGCAAAGATCGACACCCCCTTATCCCTGAGAGCCTTAGCAGGTTCCAACACCTCATCCTGGGCTTCACCATCGGTCACAACCAATAGAAACCTTTTTTTATCTGGACGACCCCCATTTGAGGGGTCAAAGTACTGTGAGATTTCAGAAATGGATTTTCCCGTGAGCGTGCCTCCCCCCATCTGCGTCATAGAGTCTATGGCCTTCTCTATACTTGGTTTGTCATACAGTTGGTTCAGAGGGAACTCCAACTTTGAATCGCTGCTGAACTGCATCACACCGACGTGCAGTTTGTTTAGACCGATGGAAGACCGCCTCACCAAGGACTTCATGAATTCTTTCATTTTCAGGAAGTCGTCTGGGATGATGCTGGTTGAACTGTCTATCAGGAAGATTAGGTCAGCTGCTGCCTCCTTACATGCTATGGAGAAAGAACAGAAGTGTGAATAATGCCTAATACAGCCAATCTTGCAATCAACCATGAGGATAATTTTGCAATTAATCCTAAAATCTATCAAATTGAATGTCCTTCCAGTTTGATGATACAAAGAGTGCAATTTACAGACAGGGTCACGTACTGTCATTTGTGCAGATGTCTGTGATAATCTCGTCCTTGATTGACTTCAGAGCATCAAAGTTGTTGACAAAGAACTTCTTCTCAGGTGAACCTGCAATCTCCAGCAGCTCAGTATCATTAGCTTCTTTCACCCCAATGGCGTAGATTTGAATATTCTCGTTCCTCAGTAACTGTGCTGGTTCCTTCACCTTGTCTGCAGACTTCCCATCTGTGATAACAATAAGGTACTCTGGGACTTTGGCTCCCCGTGTGACTTCGGCTTGTTTGAAGAACTTGTTCATAAAACTCAATGCCAGACCGGTATTAGTTCCTCCTCCCCTTTGAATAATACGCTCAGCTGCATCCTCTAATGTTTTGCCATCTTTGTAGGTTGTCAAATCAAATTCCAGTTCTGGAGCGTCTGAATACTTGACCACGCCTACTCGGACATGCTGTGGGCCAATGCGCAATGTGTTTACAAACTCAATGATGAATTTTTTCATGTCCCGGAAATCTTGTGGTGTAATGCTTCCGGAATGGTCAATCAGGAAGAAGATGTCAGCCTCCTCTGTCTCCTTACAGCCTGAATAAAGAACAAATGTGTGTCACTTTGCTGGATTTTATTTTTTGTTGGTCTAAGGCAAAAGGATATTAACAATAAACATTCAGCAATAATAAACTGCAATTGAAATGAATTGAAACAGTTTTGAGGTATAAAAGCCTATGCAAATCCCTAACCGTGATTTCACCTGATATATTCTCTAATAATACTTGCTTTAATGTTCTCAAATAAGTCAAACTCTGCTAACCTGTTTTGATGCTGTATTTCCTGGCACTGACAGAGACGGTCGAGCGGAGAAGGTTGTAGCAGAGGCTCTTTCTCAGGGTCTTCTCCAGGCTCCCCAGCTTGGAGAAGCTGTCTACATTGAACATGTGAGATTTAGGAGGATGGGAAGCTATCGTCTTCAGCTCTTTGACGTTAGCATTTTTAACTCCCACAGCATAGACCGTGACACCAGCTCTGCGGAGGGCAGTAGCTGCAGGGCTCACTTCGTCCTGGGATTCACCATCGGTTATGACCACAGCTACCTGCTGGATACCAAGGCCTTGTCTGCTTCCTTTATCCTTCACAAAAACCTTCTCTTGGACAAACTTCAGAGCAGCACCCGTGAGGGTACCACCTCCACGCTGGGGGAGGATCTTGATGAACTCCAGAATTTCATCCTTATTGTCAAAAGAGTTGAGGTGGACGTGGGCAGTAGCCTTGTCACTGTAGAGGACAATGCCCACCCTCACTTGTTTCAAACCCACATCCAAGCCTTTTACAATCTTATGCAGGAAGTTACGAATCCTACTGAAGTCTTCCGGTGAAATGCTACCAGACTCATCAACGATGAAAACGATGTCGGCAAATTTGGCTGCCGAGCAATCTATAACAAACAAACAATCAGTAAGTGTCTCAGTCTCAAACAAGCTTTCATCTCTTTCTATATACATTTCAATACCAAGCAACATTCGTTTATTTAATAGTAAACCAATTAACTTTAAAAATAGTTCAAAACTATTTAAAAACCCAATATGCACATCGTAACTTGCTGTTAAAGTAAACCCACACATTTCCACTTGGTGTCACCCCTTCACATGCTTACAAATGCTGAAAAGTGGAGTGTTTGGCGGATGAACAAGACAATTACCAAACACAACCCCTCAACCCACAACTAAAGTGCACATCATAAATATCTTTAAAGGTTTTTTATCACTGGTGGACAAATTCTCTGTTTTTACCATCAAATAATAACAAAAATGTGAAGGAATCAAGATCGGGATTGGGGAGTAGCAAGGTGTGACCACAAGGTCAGAACAAAAAATAGATCATAAAAAAGGTTATAGCATAGCTTAAACCTTAAAATAGGTTTTACAATAGTTAAGTTATGCTTTAGACCCTTACCTGCACTTATTAGGATCTCCTCCTCCGTCTCTAAGAGATTCCTCAGAGTAGATACAATATTGGTTTCCTGGGATGCATACACATGTTTTGTTAAAGACCTCAACAAGGGGACTGTTTTTGAATCTGTAGAAACTGCCACTATAGACACCCCTTCAGCTCTGACCAGACGTGACACTCCAATCACTGGGTCATTTGAAAGCCCCCCTGTTAAGACAACAAGAAACTGACGATAGCCTTGGTTGGCGCGACCCCCGGCAGCTTCGTTAAAGAACTGTGTTCTGGCAAAATCCAACGCGCTTCCCAGATTACGAGGCCCGTTCGGCCGAATCCGGAATCGACGCAGTGCATTTAATGTCTGCTCCTTGGTTTGATGGGCATTCAGAAGGAATTCCACTTTGGTTGTTTGACCAAACTGTGCCAGACCAATGCGATGCTGTTCTGCGTTCACTTCCATGTTCCCCAGTTTCATCAGTAGATTTCTGACCTGCTGAAAGTCTTTCTGTATCATGCTGCTATCAACAAGAAAGAAAATGTCTGCAAACTTTGGGACCAGCGCTGATAAAAGAAAGGAATAAGAAGGAAGAAGATAAGTCATTACATGGTGTCATCTGTTTTTAACAATGCTTGTCAAATCTGTTAACAGTATTATGAGCAGTGGCGATATTGCTATGGCTGCGTTTATGTACATATGAACACAAACAGAGGTGCTTTCCCTCACCCTCCCTCTGGCTTTCCATGGAGATGCACACAGTCTTCAGAATCTCTTCTGACCTCTTTTGAAGCTGCTGGTAGCTTCCAGTCATGTGGAGGAACCACTCGTGCGGCTTGTTAGCAATGGCCTTCAGCCTGTCTGTGTTGACTGCCCCTACCCCAATGGTGAACACGATGACTCCCTCTCTCCTGAGAACCCGAGCAGGTTCCGCCACATCATCGGACGAATTTCCGTCGGTTATCACCACAGCAATCTGTGGCACCCCTTGCTGGGAGCGGCTCCCTGCGTCCTGGGTGAAGTAATTGGTCTGGAGGAAGGTGAGAGCTTTGCCGATGGCTTTGCCAGAAGACGTCCCTTCAGGCCGGTAGGCGAGATTGTCTACCTTCTCCAGCAGGGATCTCTTATCTGTGAGATCGCCCAGCAGGAACTCCTGATGAGGTTCGTCTGAGGTGTATAGCGCCAGCCCTACACGAACCTGTTGATCACCAACCTCCAGACCTTCTACAAAGGTGTGAAGAGTCCCACGGATTTCCTGGAAGCTGGTGTCACCTACGCTGACGGAACCATCCACCAGGAAGACAATGTCGGCTTCGGTGGCTTTGCGACACTCTGAAAACAGGAACACAGGTTTGTAACCTCATATTTGATGTTGTTGTCATTAAGACGATAAGCTGATCTACAATAGCCATGTATATTATAGTACAAGAAAGTCCCTCGCATTAGGGGATCAGTGAAGCCACAGAGCTTGGGTAGCGATCTGCAGTGATCATGGTGGTGCGTGGTGTGTAATCCTTTACCCTGGGCCATCTGGGTCAGCTGTCGTTTGGCCTCCTCAACAGTGGTACACAGCACCTGCACAATACTTTGGGAGATTCCCTGCAACGCCGCAAAGTCAGACACGCTATACACATGCTGGTCATGGGGCTCGGTGGCAATCTCCTTCAGCTGCTCCTCGTCTGCCTCCTTGATTCCGATAGCGTACAACGTGATCCCCCGCCTCTTCAGAGCGAGGGCATGGTGCTCCACATTGTCCTGCGATTTGCCATCAGTGATAACCACGGCTATCTGAGGCACATGCTGGTCAATCCGACTCCCTGCTTGGTCTACAAAGTGTTTCTGGAGCATGAAGTCCAAACCCAGACCGGTTTTTGTTCCTCCGCCCCTGTATGGCAGTTTGCTGATGTACTGGAGAACATCCTGTTGGGTCTGGTAGGAGTTGAGGAGGAACTCTGTGTGCGCCGTAGTGCTGTACTGGACCAGGCCAATGCGAACGTGATCAGGCCCCACCTCAAAGCTGTTGACCAGTGTGGAGAGGAACTGGCGGATCTGCTCAAAGTTCTCCGTTCCTATGCTCCATGAGCCATCCACCAGGAAGACAATGTCGGCCACTGCCTCATGTGTGCAGACTTGAAGGAAAAGCAAGAGCATCAGCAAAGACAGAACACATTTCATTTGAGGGATTTTTGATTCCCTAATCACACAGTTTGAAAGAAATACAGTGGTTCGGAATCCTCTGATTCAAAGCAAGTATTGTAAGATGCTATTTGATTATAGGATTGAGTCTACCCAAGAGTACAACAGACAAATCGCAAATCCATTCTCACCTCTCTTTTGCGCACCACTGACCAGAATACATCCAGCTGTGATGAGGAGGGCCAGCAGACCCCTTGTCCTCTCCATGACGGGCCCTTCTCTAGTCAACTGTTCCCTGGAAAATCCAGAAGACAGTTGTTACATGCCTCAAAGTCAAGGCTGACAATGTCATTTAACATATCAAAAGGACATATGTCAAAGGGCACTAGTAAACCTTGTTTGCATTGCAAATAAAAATAACTAGCCAAAGTTGTTTACCTGAAATGCTTTAAAATATGCCATATGGAAACATGTGTCTTTAATGCCAGAGAAGCTAGTAATGGTTTCCATATTGACTCCCCCTCCTCTCAGTTACATGTGGTGTACAATCTAAAGGGCGAACTATGGTGGGAGAAAATGCACTCATCAAGAATGTCTTTGGTGTGAGAGAATCACAGCTTGACCACAATTTTTAAGTGTTGGATTCACAGTGTGTTGAGTTACACAAATCAAACTGATTAAAAAACAGATATCCCATGCTTTGGATTTATATATTTATCTGTCTCTGTGCATGACATCATTTAATAACAATGTGCATAGGGTGATGAAGTATAATCTCCCATCTGGTTTCTATCTGTAGATTCTCACTAAATCTATAACTGCAAACAAACATCACCAATCATTTGGCTTCTCCTGCGTCAATTAGAAGATATTGTCACTCCTCTTACTGTACATCACAGGTCAATTTCATTCCAAGATGGCCACTGCAGTATGAAAAGTAAATGTATTTTTGTCTAGCATGGATTTGGTAGAGTTTAAGATCCTTTAAAACACCATCTCAGGCCTACATTAGGTTAAAGGGACGTGTTACCACTTAAAATTTGAAAGAAAATGTGGTTTTGATAGGGGCATTATCTTTGTTCTGCTTTTAGAAAATTCAACTTTTACTATATTGTCTGCTCAGACCTCAGAAAAATATAATGACTTCAGAGAAAAATGAGTAAATATAGGTTGAACAAGTGTCAGAATTCTGATAAAAACAGCCTTTAGGGTGATGGTGAGTTAATTTCCTCACAGTGACAGTCTCTGTATACCAAAGTTATACCGAGCTGTGTTTCTTATAAATTCTGAGGTCGCCCAGTGTTTACATGTCTTGTCAGTAGTTAAATCCCAAAGTGGGAATGTTGTACTGACACCAGCATTTGACGAAGCAAACTTGTTTCGAAAGCCCACAAAGGATGTCGGGGGACTATGTTGTAAATGTTTTTTTAAATCATTAGTTCTGATGAAATGTTACCAGAGGTTATTATGTGATGTTCTTATCGTGGTTTCAGTATCAAACGGATTTGGATTCCTCTAGTCCTTTCTACAACCTATTTCACACATGGTTACAAACATCCACAGAACTGTTCCAGGTGTACACCAAAGTAAAAAGCCTGGAGATATCAGATAAATGGTGCATCCCCAAGTTCTTACCCAGCCTTGGTTGGCTATTTCTAAGCAAGTACACCTTATATGGCAACAACAAGCACACTGAAATACTCCCAGTACAGGCAGAGCACCATATCACTAATAAACCAGCAAATACCCAGAGTTGTGTGTTGCATATCATATTCTGTGAGAGGCCCCAGAATTTATCTGAATGCTGTTCAGGAAATGAGGGGGTCGTTCTAATTTGAAGCACCTGGACATAATCAAGCATGCCATTTCAAACAAAGGAGTCAGTTGAGTGACACTGACTCAAATACTTTACATCCTTTTTATGTGTGTGAGGGTACGGGTGAAGTTAACCGCATCTGCATGTAGACCTCCAAACTCTGTTTATTTCACCAGTGCTCAGAAAACTCCAAGACTACTTGGTTCCCTCCTACAGATGTGTGTTCTACTCAGAAGAGGCCCCATTGTTTGGACTCTCCCACCATACAGTCCAATCACAAAGCTTAATCGCTAACTGCCTTTGAACATGTTCATCTAGGGGTTACTTTCAAACAAGAGAATGTACTTCTGACCCTGATGATTGGTTGTTAGGTGAACAAACATAATTTTCTCTATGAACTATTTTGTTTCACGCAAAGTGATTTACATTTAGATGTCCATTTAGGTCACATGAAATTGAACAGTTAGTTGCACCCAGTCCCTGGATGGTTAGACACTCCTGCTGATTGGTTCCAGCTATCAGGAGGAAATTCCTCATTAGTAAACTCCATGATGAGGGGTCCTGGACCACAAAACAGGGAAGCATATCTAATTGAAAAAAAGCATTGAGAAGAATCACGAAACCAAAGTTACACGATTATTTTGTTTTCTAGCAAGCTTATTATTGGTAGATCCCTGTAAACCTCCTTTGCATAGACATCATATATTATTTGGCACAAATCATTAAGGGTCACCAAACACGAAAATGATATTGCAGTTGTGCACATTTGTGTCTCAATTAAAATGATTTAGAGTTCGCACTTTGCATAAAGTGCAGGTGGCGAAGCTGTTTATATTTTTGCAAAACAAGAAATTGTTCTGTGTATATTCAGCTGTCAACAGCTCCAAATTTTCTGAAACGTCCTTAAGATGAAACCAAGATGGAGAACACCCAACCTCCAACCATATAAACAGGAAACCATAAACATCGACTGGATTAATGGATCTAAAACTCTGCTTGGTTTTTAGACAAGAACCTTCAGGCGAATGCTGTTGTGTGAGGGGCCGAGTGTGCCTGTGTGCATGCATATGTGCAAGTGTATCCCTGTAAGCATGCAATATATGTCCACGTGAATGTGTGTGTGGTCCTCTCTGTGTATACTGACATGAGTCACCCCCTTTCAACTCCAACGTTTACATGGCTGTATACCATGCACTGTTTCAATTCTGACTCAAATCAAACCTGTGCTGAAATGTCTTCTAGACCTGACAATTAATAATCTAATAGTCAACCAGACCTGCATCTGGGGGGGGGGGGTCAGTGTAAATTACATTCTGTAGGGAAGGTCTTATCAAGCCACAATCTTCAGACAGATTTCTGGGAACGGGGGCCCCTCAGAGTCATGTTCACGAGGCCTATAACTTTCACCCATGCCAAAGTGTCTTCTAAACTGACTTTTAAACTATACAGAAGGAGGGGGCCACCAGACTCTCAAATAACGTCAAGTGATGTCATCTAGACTGCGTCACCAGGTCTATGAGCTCAGAATAATACCCCCCAGTCAAGTATGTGCACCTCTCCATACTCATCCATGTACACTGTGTACATTGTGTGCACAACTATTAGGCAAGTGAGTAATTTGACTCTGTCATTTTAATGCACGTTTTCCCATTTCAAGCTGTATAGACTTGAATGCTTATTGGATTTAAGCATATCAGGTGATGTGTATTTGTGTAATTAGGGAGGGTGTGGCCGAAGAAGATCAATATCTTGTATCGAGGTGTGCGTAATTATTAGGCAGCATCTTGTTGTTAGGCAAAATGGACCAAGAAAGAGATTTAACTAACTCTTGAAAGTCAAAATGGTAAAACGTCTTTCAGAGGGATGCAGTACTTCTGAAATTGCTAAGATATTGGGGCGTGATCACAGAACCAACTTACGTTTTGCAAATTGCAAGTAGTCAACAGGGTCGCAAGAAACATGTTGAGAGAAAAAAAGACGCGAATGAACCGCAGAGGATTTGAAAAGTATCAAGCATGAAGATACCAGGAACCCATGATCCTCCAGTGCGGTCACATTCCAGAACTGCAACCTGCCTGGAGTGATCAGAAGTACAAGGTGTTCAGTGCTCAGAGAGATGGCCAAGGTAAGGAAGGCTGAAACCACCACTGAACAAGACACATAAGTTGAAACATCAAGACTTGGCAAAGAACTATTCGAAAACAGATTCATGGACTGATAAGATGAACTCTAAGCGACTCTTTACGGACAAAGATAGATGGGCCCCTGGCTGGATCAGTAACAACCTCCACATTGACTCAGACATCAGCAAGGCGGAGGTAGGGTACTGGTATGGGCTAGTGCTATAAAAGATGAGCTAGTTGGACCTTTTTGAGTTGAACATGGACTCAAACTCAACCCCCAAACCTACAGCCAGTTTTTAAGACACTTTCCTCAAGCAGTGGTACAGGGAAAAGTCTGCATCTTTCAAGAAGACCATGATTTTTATACAAGACAATACTTCGTCGCATGCATCAAAGCAATCCACTGCGTGGCTAGCCAGTAAAGGTCTTAAAGATGACAAAATAATGACATGGCCCCGTTCCTTAACTGACCTCAACCCTATTGAGAACTTGTGGAGCCATCTTAAACTGGAGATTTACAGTGAAGTCAAACAGTTCACATCTCTAAAGTGTCTGGGATGCTGTGGTTGCTGCTGCACAAAATGTTGATCGTCAACAGATCAAGAAACTGACAGACCCCATGAATGGAAGGCGTATTACTGTTATTGAAAAGAAGTGGCTATATTATTTGTAAATTTGTTTTTCATTGTGTTGTATACTAATTCTGCACACGAATAATTGTGCACACAGATATTCTCGTAAAACAGCCCAAACCTCACTTTTACTTTCTTAAATATTCAGGTTTGAGGTTTATTGACATTTTGGATTGACCAAGAGCTCTGGAGTTGTTAAATGAATCCTCAATAATACAACTTGCCAAATAATTGTGCACACAGTGTATGCAATTATGAAACTAAGGTTGTATCGTTAAAGCTAGAATAAGTACAAAAGTTCAACACACAAATGCAGAGAGGAGAGAGCGACCAATATAGAGTGATGCTCAGATCGTTCATTTTCTGATCCTGTACTAGAATAAACTTTAAAGATCTAAAGATTGTTTTAAACAAACACGGGAAAAGAAAATCGCGGGAGGAATCAATATTAAAAGTGATGCTTAGGATGTTCATTAACCTATTCAAGAGTTAGAGGTTCGGAATCCAATCTATGTTCATCTTTAAGCGCCATTGTCAGCGTTGAGCGACATTAGGGTTAGGGTTTGGACAATACAGTTCTGTACAACTACAAAACAATAAACAGTATTATTTGGACGACTATTGAAACTGTCAGGGTGACATAATTGAGTCGCTTTGGATAATAGTCTGCTGGTCTGCTATACAGCAAAATGAAAACGTAGACAAGAAATAGCTTAGCTCACTTTAAAATATATACGCTCAGGAAACAGTCACGCACAAAGTGTTATAGACATAGCCTGGACGTTTGTTAGACTTCGTACAAATATTTACCTAAGTTGATAATATATGAAACAACATGAATTACAGACAAACAAAACTAGACGATTAAAAAGCACAGACATAAACGCAAAATCTGTCAGAGCAAATCAATGCAAAATACTTCAGCGCGTAAATTGCGTCCACTTACTGTATGGGGCTGGTGCGTTCTCTCCTGCGCGCTAGCAAAAATGGACCCAGATATAAGGTTCTGCCTCCCCTCACACCCTGGCCCATCCCAGAAACTTGACTGATGTCGGGGGTTTCTTAAGAAATGGAGGTTTTCTTGTTTCCAAGGAACTTCATAAGAAACCTCAATCCAGCTCAGTCCAGAAAGAAATTAAATGCATGTTTAAGACTGGATTACCAGTCTTCAGAGGTTTTTAAAAAAATTCAAGGGAAAAGAAATTGGCTCACAACTAGCAAGGACCTCTAATTCAATCTAGTATTAGAGTTAACGGTACAATCTTCAGTCAATCAGAGATTCTCTGGAAGAACACAATTTTCCCGGCAGTCTCAAATGGGCGTACAAAGTAGAATGCTTTTTTCTACAAACACATTGCTTCAACGTTCATTCTATTCCACACATGGAACAACTTTGCAAGACGAGAACACTGTAATGTACATTCCATAAAATGTGAAGATTTTCTTTGAAGTCGTACCCTTTACAGGATTAAGGGAAGCCTGCAGTAATGTTTACTTGGCACAAGGGGGCCTTCATTACCAATGAACGAAAAAGGTGTCTATAATAGTGTCAGTCATGCAGTAAATGGTCTTTCGCCATCATTCTCGAATTTCCTTATAACTTTGTATAGACGAGACAACTATAATCTCAGTATGCCTATAACAGTCACTTTATAATTCCTCCACGTTTTCCCCTCAACTAATTTTCCTTTTAATGAGTGGCACGACTATCTGCCAAGTGTAAACATCATTTAAAAAACAACCTAATCCTTTTTCAACCCACAATTCACTAAGTTTCTTCCTGAATTGGTCACTATTAAATCTGATTACGTTAACACCTGTAGAGAGCCGAACTATGGTTCACCGGATCGAATCCCGTGTTGGAATATGTGATTTTACTCCGTTACGTGTTCACGCATCGAGAGTGGTAAGATGGATCAGCAGGATTGAGTATAGTTAAATTCAATTTAGTTTATTCCCTAACAGTACAATTCTAATACAGATATCCGGGTCGCCCCAAGGTCCCTAACAGCACACAGCTACGTGCGTCTTATGCTCGGCACAGCAAAGAACGACACCTTTCCTTGGGAGACCCACAGTAATATAGATAGCATTATGAATTTAATTAGGACGGAGGCTCGTCCGCCTTTGGTGGTGTCCGCCCATGGTTCGAGGGCCGTCTTATCTCCTCATGTGGTAGAGAGGACCCTCTTTGTTGCCTCTTTCTCCCAGGTGTTGTTTTATCTGACTCTGCACACAAAGACAGTGTTCCCTACTCCCCACATCCCAAGATAAGACAGTAGAATTCATCATACTGTTGACTATGTGTGGATTGTTGACTCCCTCTTGATTCCCATAGTGAGTTGCCTTTCTTGCATGATAGAAAAGTACTGTCTGTCTGCCTTACAAATCTTATAGGTCAGTACAAGCAAATCATTGTATCCTTCATTGTTAACATAAGTACAATTATATGGGTTAGCATAAATGAATCATTATATTCTTCATTTGGTAAAATCCTATATTTTTATCATAAGTGAATCATTATATTCTTCATTAGTAAATCATATATTTTAGCATAAGTGAATCATTATATCCTTCACCCGTCTTTTTAGAGGGACCATAGTTAGTGGGGGGTTTTCCGCACCACATTTCGAATACGTGTTTTCACCTCTCCAGAGGAACTGTACATACAAGAGGGTCAGGCGTGAAATTACGGTAAATGGGCATGTATCCACCAGCTGTTTCACTTTGTTGAGACACAAATGGAATGAGCATCATGAATCGGGGCAAATTAAAATGTAGGTCCATAAAGTGCTAAAAACCTACACGTTTAACTGGGCAGGAAACGGAAAACTTCAAAAGAAAACAAATAGAATTGAACAACTAATGAATTAAAGGTCGATTGCCCCCAGTATGTTTCATTTAAACGGTTTGTGCCCTATCAGCATATGTAAGCTAACAAGGTCCTCTGAGTGTGTGTTGTTTTTACTATCATCAGCACCTCGATGCCTGCTTTCCTGCCTGTTCACTGCCATTTTTAATTTGACATGCAAATATAGCGTTCAGTTGAGAACCCATTAAAAATAATTGTATTTAATTAATTATAAATATATTAAATCCCAATGGCAATCACAAACACAATAAAAGACTAGAAGTTTAAATCGTTTTTGCACTGTCTATCCAGGACACCCCTGTTTTATTTGTAGGCTGGCATTTGTTAGAACAGCCCGGGTCCACATTGAGGTCCTCAGTCAACGTGGTACACGCGAAAGTTGTTGTGAAGTTATTTAGCTAGCGTCTGCGGCAAATTCTGGTTGCGTATTTACGCAGTTATGTGTACTGAATAGCGTAATTGTTTTGGTAATTGTAGATGTCCTCAGTTTTATTATGATGCCTGGGGAGAATCATTCAAAATGGGTGAAAATCGCAGCGGACGCCACTTTTGGAGAATGTCAAAATTGCGCTGTTCTACATGAGGTAAGTTGTGTCTAACTATTGGTAAGATTCCATCACCAATACATTGTGTAAACTATGAACTATTGAAAACTTGTGTGAGTAAACGGACATTCCCTGTAACCCTTACAACAGAGTCTGACTGAATATGTGACGGCTCTCGTGAAATTGAAACAAAAGATCATCGACTCTGAGTAAGTGTTGGATGTTTACCTTACATTAGCTTTTGTTAGCAAGCTATCGTAGCTAGTTCCTCAGTCATCTTCGTGACCCAGTATTGCCATGTTTTATACCTCAGAGCCTCATAGCTGAATCAAGTCGTCGCATGTCTTAGTACAAGACGTCTGAGACGATCGTACCTGTAAGTGACAGGTAACCAACTCGCCTGTTCTTTGCAATGTCATCAGCAAGTTACATGAACAACTAGAGGAGCTGCGGATGAAAATGGCTCCGCTGGAGAAAAGGAACCTCGAGTACGAAGTGATGCGGACAGAACTGGAAGAGACGCGGGTATGAAATCTCAGGCGAAACATTCCGAAGTTAAAGCTACTTGAGTGACCTTGCATCAGGATAGTTGCCCATCCATCTACTCATAACGTCCCTATGAACCCATCCTATAGGTCAGCCTGAAGGATCACAGGGAGATGGTGGAAGACATGGACAGGCTGAAAGAGGAGAAGAACAAGTCTTTGGCTTTGTAAGACACAACCTCCTGCTGCTGTCACAAACAGCCTCATCGCTGTCCAGAATCAGATGTCCATGTTGACCTGTTTGTTTCTCATTCACAGAAAGAACACCCTTGAGAACCAGCTGAAGGCAGCAGAGGGTGCGTTCAGAATAACCGGCTACAATTGGGATCATCCTTGCACCCTTCTTGTTTTTCCTTGTGCTGTTAAATCCTCATGGCTAACACTCGCTGCTTATTTCTTCACTAGAAAAAGCGGAGAAAGTAAACATTGAAAACGCACACCTAAAGATCGAAAAGGCAGCGTTGGAAAACGAAGCTCTGAAAGCAGAGGTGAGTTGTTGGGATGCTCTTTCCACGTATTGAGTCTTTATTGTGTAGTCACTCTTGAAATAACTTGATGATATATTGAGCTTGTTGTGGCCACGCTCGATTGCATCATACACGTTTCTCCTCAGGCGTCCTTGAGGGCGTGTCAGAAGGCGGCTGATCAAGTGGACGAGCTGAGAGAGAAGAACAGCAGACTGTCTAATATGTACGACTTGATTATTCATTAGGGACACCGCGTCCTTTTGAAACGTACGTCACAACTCACTCAGCCGCTGCAACTTTGCTCATCACTTTCTAAATCTAATTTACAGAAATGTCAGTGTCGAAAATCAACTACAAGTATTACAAGGTTGGTGCGGTTTCTTACGTCAAATCATTTTACAGTCTCCTGTAATGTATTCCTAGTAAAAAAAAAAAAAGTGTTCTACCTTCAGTAATGTGTAAAAATTGTGCCTGTTGCTTGCTCACTTTCAGAGTCAAATCTGAAGAAGGATCGTTTGATATCGGAGTTGCAAGAACAGAAGAGTCAATTAGAGAGAAGTCTTCTTGACAGTCGGGTATGGGCATTAAAATACCAAATTGTGTTTTGTTGTTACTTTACGTTGCTATAGCGATCCCCTGATTTTGGGCTGCATAGGATTTGTTTCTGTTTTTGTTTTGCAGTTAAGAGTCGAGAAATTGGAGAAGCAAAATAATAAGGGTAAGTACGAATCATACAGTTGTTTTGTTTTTCTCCAAAACCCTTCTAAGTCACCGGGTTGTCATCAAAATGATGTATTTTCCTCTTGTCTAGAAGTTAGAAGCACTTCAACTCAAGCAATTGCACCCGAAAACCCAGGAGTTGATAAGGGTAGGTGTTTTTGCATCAGCTGTCCCTCTTATGTATTTATGGGTATAAAGCAAAAACCATCAAACTACACATTTCGTTTTGCAGAAAGATTCCAGAGGCTCCTGGCAGATCTCTGGTCATGTGTGGAACCATTATCTTCACAAACGGCAAAGACAGAATGTCTTTCTGGTAGGTTTCATTTACCTGGTGTGACATTAAACAGGCAAATAGATGGGCTATTTGATATCACTGACTCTTATGTCTTTCAGGATTGATAGAAAACAGTGCCAGACAAATATCAACCCTTGCTGTGAAAGATGAATGCCTACCTCATCTTACCAAATCTCAGAAATTGCAAACTGCACCAAGTGTCCCTGGTGTCCAGCCTTCCCTCACCACATCTCAGAACACCTCCACGTCAACCCTGAAACCTTTCAAAGCCAAAGGGCTTTCACAAGATTCAACCATTTCAAAGGTGAAATCTAACAGGGGTGAAAAAAAACGTTCAAAAAAGCACTTAAAAGACATCCCAGCTGCTGTCAACTGTAAAGTTAAAGCTGGAAAGCAAGCGTTTGAGCCTAAGCTGCTGTCCAGCGAGGACAAAGAGTGTAGCAGTGAGGTGAAAGCCATTTTGGACTGGTTCAAACCGTTGCCTCCAGCGGTTTCACCAATGCCAGGCTCCTCAGCTCCATGGGTAAGTTAAAAAACATTAGTCTCATATCTTTCTTTCTTACTTTTAATTAGGGTGGAAAGGGGTCTGAAAATGCTTTAAAAGAGAATATGTCAATGCACTGTTACAATTTCCTGTCAATTAGGTCCATTTACAGTCACTGTCATGTTCACAGGAGTGTGGAGATGGTCCAGTGGATTCAGGAGATGGACAGGACACTTTAAAAGACTCGACCTCCACAGTCACCGTAGCTGAAACAAGTGCTCTTCATCTGCCCTCTGAGTCATCTCTAAAGCAGCTTCTCCCATGTGAGACTTCAGGATGGACTGACCATGCTTCTGTGGGGAACACAGCTGGCAGTTTGAGTCATGGTGGGATTAATGATGTGCTTAGGAGTGAGAGCAAGTCTCCTGAACAGGATGACATGGACACAGCTGGTGGAACCAGCCAGATGCCCTCAGAAGAGACTTTGCCGTCAAACTGGGCAGAACACAACGCGGTCTTTGAAACCTCTGCCAGGCAAACTCAAGGATCTGAGACATCTACAGAACCAAAGAATAGACCTGAGGATGTGATCATGATGGACACTGACCCCATCTCTCATGATGCCAAATTATCCAGTGTGATTGATATGCATGAAGAAGGTGATAATCCTTTAGTAAGTTCTGCCCTTCACACATCAAAGTCTCTGGAGTCAGAGACTAGCCCTCAGTCTTTGAGTTCTTGTAAGGAGAAGGTCACCAAGTTGGAGAATGACAACAAAGAACCATGTGAGACAAGCAGTACGAAGTCTGAAGATGGAAAATCATCCACCGATGATCTAGATCTCCCCATGCATATGCAGGATGTGTCCGTTACTGAAGGACAGAATCACTGTGAAGTCCTGCAGAGCCAGGATGAAACTACCAAAGGAGTTCGACTCGCTGAGACGGATGTTGAAGATTCCGACACGTCCGTTGCTTTATCTGTGGTTCGTCCAGCTGTCGTCCCAGATGAGGGGCCTTTCTCTGGGAAATCCTTGAGTGACGACGCTTCGCCATCAAGCTCCAACAATCCTGATGCTCTCAGTGACGTCTTGACAACTGGTACAATGGAAGGCCTTACGTTAGAATTTCCGTCCGGTACAGAGATCTCCTCAACGGAGCAGAAATGCCCGGGGCTACAAGAGGACCTCCATTCACCTTCTGAAGTTACTACAGAATGTGTGATGAGTTTGCAGAGGAATGTGCAAGATGAGGCTGCTCCAACACTTAAACTACTTGACCCCATGTCTACTGAACCAGGGTTGCCAAAAACAAAACAAAATGTAGATGAACAAAGATGTATTTCATCCTCTTTAATAACAGAACCATTGAAATCACCCCAAAAAGAAGAGAAGATGAATACTGACAAAGTTGTGACGGAGGAAGATGTGATCACTAGTGTCGTATCATTACCATCTTCTGAGTCCCAGCAAAGTGATCATGAACTAAAAAAACCCAAACTGTGCTCTGAGGAGAGTTCCAGTTCTAACGTAGAGTGTGAAAGTGGCCCCAGCTCTAAGGCTGAAAAAGATTTATTAAAATGCATTGCCCAAGAGAAACCAGAAAAGTTACTTGGTTCATGTGAAGTTCCCCTTGAAAGACTAAATCCCATTGTTAATCCTGAAGCTAGCTCGGCAATTGTGCCCAAGCACATCCATGTTCAGACCTTACCCACGGCCCCACGACATCGCTCAAAGAGCATTGTTCGAGTCAGATCCGAAATGGGCCCACCCCTTCGCCCTCTGGTGCTTCCTCTGTCAGCCACCCCCCCAAAACCAGTGAAAACTGTTAATCCAATGCAGGCTATAGGGAAGCTATCCTTCCCTTCTCCAATGGAAGGATTAGTTTCTCCTCAGGAAGAGACCCCTGCACAGTCTCCCTTGTCACAGCAGTGCTCACCATCCCTTAACACTCCTCCACCTGCCAGCGGAGTGCCCTCATCACCCCTGCAGTTTGGTTCAGCTACCCCAAAGCATGCCGTTCCTGTTCCAGGAAGACTCCCCTCATCGGCACTGAACTCCACCCCGTCCTCCTCCATTCCCGCCCAGGAAAACTCCATGAGGATACTGGACACCATGTACCCAGAACTTTCTGCCCGCGCTCGGACGCTCAGTATTCTGCGTGGGAACGTCAACCTGGGTATATCCGCATCCGAGAGCGGAACCACCACTTCCGTAAGTTCTGTCAACCAGATATCTGGCTTCAAGTCCATCAACTCGTCCTCCACCGCCTTCACGAAAACTGAGCTTAGAGGGAAGAGAACTGGTGTCAACATGCTGCTACCGAAAAGTGCCAAAAGGCTCCGGCTGGACACGTGCTCACCCAGCCCTTCAGCCCCAACCGGTCCTGAAGAAGCTGTCCCTGAGAAGGACCGCTCACCCGGAGACCTTCCACACCTCTCCTCCACCCCTCAGTCTAAACACACGGTCGAACCTAATAGACCCATGTCTGTTTCTGAGGTGTTCGTGAAGATTGAAGCTGAATGTTTTGACCTCTTGCCTGTGATCAAGAGTCACCTGTTTGTGGGAAACCGGACAAAAAAACCTATCCTGAGGGACGTGGAGAAGGAGGTTCTCTGGGAATTCTCCCAACACAGTCAGGTTTGTCACATTAGGCACCATGGGAAGTTCCTATTGATCCGCTGTAGGACCTTATCAACCAATACTTCACTAAAGAATCTATTTATCAAACCATCACTAGAAATATGTTTGTAACTCTAACCCTATGTGTTCAGGAAGAGTCAGTTTAGATCATAAATAACCAAATGTTTTTTACCAATCTTATGTGCTAATTTGATCATTTGGTCATTAGCAGTTGGCGGTTGAACTGATGTCGGCCATTCTGTTGAAACTGAAAACGGAGAGAGAGGTTTTGAGCGAGGGGCACCTGCAGGCCCTGTGCAGGGTCTACACTGGGCTGTGTCGACAGCGCAGGGACTGGGAGAGAGCCCACATCCTGGCCTACAGCATCCTCAGAGAAAGTAATCAGGACAACCTTCATATTGGCTGCTGACGCCTTCTAAATGTTGCTAAATGGGGGTTGTTCAAGAGCACCCTGTCTGTCGTGTGTATTTACAGCCATTCTTTTTGTGTTCACAGATTTCCCCAGTGCGGCGAAGCTCATTCTGTTCATGTTGAGCACATGGCACAATGTGTTCTCACACAGCAATGTTGTTTGTCAAGCCATTCACACTATAACCAGGCTTAAGGCCCCGGAAGAACTGCATCCCTGTCTGACAGCTTACTTTGACTGGGAGAAGGTATAATCAACGACTATCTCCATGAAATCTAATTGAATATTTAATTGATCTCATACTTGATTTAACAGGTTCAGGCGGACTGCTAGTAGTCAGTGAAAGAGGAAGGAAAGTACAATGTCAGCCTGTGTGATTTCCTTCCCCTGCCAGTCCAGTATCACTACAGTGTTTGTGTCTCCAGAACCCCCCTGGTGACATCGACGAGATGCTGGCGTGCTCGCTGGCTGCCCTCCGTGCGGGGACAGGCATGGCCTTCCAGAAGCATCCCCATCAGGGAGACGACCTCAGCACGGCAGCATGGGACCAAGTCTTCACCCTGGACCTGCTGTGCACACACAAGGGCTGGCAGTGGACTTACGACAACATACTGAGGTAACAGAGAGTTAGCTGGGCAGCGCCATTCAACACATATTTCGCAAACGCCCCATTCACTAGTTTCAATGACGTAGATGTACTCCGTTTAAGAACTTCCATTTCTAAAATGCCCTAGATTAGTCCTGTGAATAAAGCATAATGTTTTTGTTGATGTTTTGATCCCAGTAAAGAGTTGTGGCCCCTGATGAACGCCTGGGTAATGCAGCCCAGGACACAGCAAACACCTGTCCGGGATGTTGCCGTGGCAGCGGTCCTGAGGCTCATCGGTAAGTGTTGGTTTCCCAGTAGAACCCCTGTCATGCAGCCACCAGCTCTAACTTAACGTTTTCAGTCTGTAACGAATGCTGAAAGGTGTGATGGGTAACCACAGTCAAAGTCAAACCTGGGGATTGGTGTGTGATCAGGTCGTCTTGGGCAGCTGGGAGTGAAGGAGAACTGCAGCTCCACTGTGAAGACCATCGCCAACGTCATCAACACATTTGGCAGGCATGGGAAATCAGAAGGTAAGATTCAAAAGTGCTTATTGGCAATAGGTGACACTCCTTAATTATAAATGAATTCCATGCTCCATAAATGTAAGGACAGGAAAGAAATTGAAGAACAACGGTAATACTGTATCATCAAGGGTTGGGTATTCATTGTACTTGTACGTTTTTTGGATCCCTTGAGAGTAATTGAGGTATCCGACAAGAAAAGTAATGAGATCAATTTGGGATTCGTTTGATTTTGAAACACATACATGGGTTTGGATTCCCTGTCTCATCTTACCTGTTGCCCTCGACTCCCAGGAGTTCCGTGGGAGGTCCAATTGGCAGCCATCTACACCATCTATGACTTGTCACCTAGCAACCCCAAGGAGGCTCTGGAGGCTCTGGCAGGTTGGCGTGGCGACACCAACCAGCATGTCCCGCCAGCCGTCACCAGTTGCATCACCCAGATGGCTTCCATGTGTCGACAAGTCAAGACCTGAGAAACCTATATCGCACCGAGCTCTTCTGTAGACACTCCTGTCTGTAGCACACACAACTCCTAAGTGACCGTTTGTTCCGCAGAACCATTGACATTTTGTTTTGTACATGCAGACCCAGGGCGATCTTGTTCGGCCAATCCTATCCACTCATTTTAGGGTTGGTTATTTTTCTTCGAATGTTTAGATTGAGATTATGTTTTGTATATTTTTTTACATGTAAATGTTCAGAGCATCAAGTCTACTTTTGTAAATGTTTTGTACATGTGTTAAATACAGAGTCTGTGTACTTTTATGAATTAAAATATAAACATTAAACATTATGATTCTATATCATTGTGTGCTTGCTCCAAGACTTATATAGTCTTAACTCAAATGCAGATCTATTTATGAGTTAATTACAACTTCATTAACTACAATGAAAGTAGAAACGACAATAACTTTGAGCCTCCAATAAATGTGTATTTTTTTCTTGGTGCCGACATTTATTGTTAGGCTCAATGGGGGTACCCGATCACAGAATATCTTCTATTCATGTTAAACTTCAAATCACTTGGTCTCATTCTCTCCTCGGTACAGCTGTTGTTCTAATGGGGGTGTGTTCAAGGCATCGCCACAGACATGCGTATAACTGGATCTATGGATAGGTACGCCATATTGGACTACCGGAGAGAAGTTGGACAGACGCCGAATAAGCAGTCAGTGAGAATGACACGAGGCACTTTCGGAGAGATTAAATAATAGCTTTATTACGATTTGGCAAGTGCAAGTCCTTTGTTTGGACCCTTGTGTTCAAATAGTCCTGGGTCGGATTCCCTGACAAGGTGGTTTCACCTCACAAGTTTAATGGATCCTAGGACTGGCTGGATTCAGCCCGAGCAGAAAGGACCTGCCAATTCCTTGTGGATGCAGGTTTGGGAAACCTCTCAGGCAAACTCAAGCACAAACACGCATCGGAATTTTAATCAGCACAGTGCAAACACGGCGGCTAAGAGTTGTGGGTTTTACAAAAATGTGTCAGGAGTTTGTTTTGACAAATGCACCGATGGAGATAATGCGCCTACGGGAGAGGAGAGGCGTCTTAGACGGAAGGCTTCTCTTTCGCTTTCCTCCTCCTCACAAGACTCTGAAGCCGATAATTCGCCCGTAGACTCTTTGCGAATTGACAACTTGAACATCGAGAATGAGGAAGGTAAATATCAGCTTATTGGTGAGCAAACGTACAATGTCCACAATCACAGGAATCACCAGCTTCTCTTTCAAAGTACCCCGCAACCACGTCGCAGGCAACATTCAGTCCACACCCCCTCGGCAATTAACAATCAACACCACGCACACTCATTTCGGAGGAAAAATAGTAACCCTACAACTACTACTGAACTCTGTAATTTGTTCTCCAACACAAATAATGGTAACTACCCGAGCTCCTGGACCCTGTGGAAGACCCGGAGGTACAGCCCAGGTGTGAATGGGTAAGGTTAACCGGGTTGTTGAACATAAACACAAAGCAAAATACTCCTGGCTGCTTGTCAAGTTTCTCAACATGATCCACCAGTACCGGTTGAATTTCCTTCTTTTTTTTTTGCAGTCTGCATGAAGAAATCGTTGACTTCTTCAATTTCATGTCCCCGCGGCCAGAGGAGGAGGCGATGAGGAGAGAGGTGGTGGCCAGGATAGAAACGGTCATCAAGAACCTTTGGCCTACAGCTCGGGTCTGTGCCTGTAACATGGGGTTGCCCGCAAGAAAGACTTTCAAATCTCTCACTTTTTACACGAATCTCCAACCTCTGTCATAATTCAACATAGATGTAAACTGAAACCACTTGGAAGTAGGGATCGTGTTTTGACCATGGGTCTTTGTTCAATATCCATGCTCATTTGCAGGTGGAGATCTTTGGCAGCTTCAGTACAGGGCTGTATCTACCGACAAGGTAACCAGGAAGAGGCCCGCGGTTATCTTTTTTTTAGCGTGGACATGGTTTGTCCCATTGATAACCACAGGCTTTTTCGTGCTACAGCGACATTGACCTGGTGGTGTTTGGCGAATGGGACAACCCCCCTCTGCACCTCCACCAGCTCGAGCAAGCTCTCAGGAAACACAACGTGGCCGAGCCCTACTCCATCAAAGTCCTGGACAAAGCCACGGTCAGTCACGGGCACCAATCTTAATAGCCCCCCTCTCCTCACGTCCTTTCCCCTGTTTAACTACTCTTTTAAATCCTCAAATTTGAAATCATCCTTCCTCATAGGTGCCGATCATCAAACTGACAGACCAGATAACTGAGGTCAAAGTAGATATCAGCTTTAATGTTGAGACTGGGGTTAGAGCTGCCCGGCTTATCAAAGACTACTTGAAGGTAAGCCCCCCCCCCCATAACGATCATGGCCATCAATCATGGCTTCTTCCTGTTTCCTCATCTTGTCTCTCTTGCAGAGCTACACAGCCCTGCCCTACCTGATCTTCGTGCTGAAGCAGTTCTTGCTCCAGAGGGACCTGAACGAGGTGTTCACAGGAGGCATCAGCTCCTACAGCCTCATCCTCATGGCCATCAGCTTCCTGCAGGTAGATTTCGATACTATCGAAGGCTCCTTCAGAAAGAGGTGGACCGCATATTTGCTTTCTGTTGGAAATTAGAACCTTGAAAATTATTGCAAGCTGCAAACACAAGCTGGTGTAGGCCTCCTAAACACAAGCTGCTGGTGTAGGCCTCCTAAACACAAGCTGCTGGTGTGGGCCTCCTAAACACAAGCTGCTGGTGTAGGCCTCCTAAACACAAGCTGCTGGTGTAGGCCTCCTACCTCCACATGTCTGTATTGCAGCTTCATCCCAGAATCGACACCAGGCGTGCCAACCTCAACCTGGGCATCCTGCTGATTGAGTTCCTGGAGCTCTACGGCAGGGACTTCAACTACTTAAGAACAGGCATTCGGGTGAAGAATGGGGGTGCCTACCTGGCCAAGGAGGATATGGTGAAGAACATGACCAATGGGAACAGACCCTCCATGCTGTGTATAGAAGACCCCCTCCAGCCAGGTGAGGTGACACCTGTCCTCCATGGAGAAAGAGGCTTGATCACACCATGTTGCATCCATTGTCAAGTCCCCCTGTTTGCCAGTGTTTTGCCTAAACCAACCCGTTGAGCTATGACCTCCACTGCTGATTTTCTGTTTAATGAGAAGAACAGAGGGCTCTGTCGTGTCTCTTCAGACACACTCACATAAACCAATAGCTTTGCCTTGAAAGGACTGGTTTCTGTCTGGCAGCGATGTTTTGAAAGAGTGAACACACTCCCAATCATTTGGACATGCCTGTATACATTTTTAAATGGTTTCTTTACACGCTGCCAGATACAATCTTATCGACTGAATCCTACTAGACAGGACAGGCAATGAGGCAGGACAGGCAATGAGGCAGGCTAAGATGTGGGAGGAAGCTAGAGAAGGGGAAGTGAAGGAGAACCAGGACAGGAGCATAGAGGAGCTAAGTTAGCTGCTGTAAAAGGAGCCAGAGGTAGGAGGATCAGGATGAACCAGACCAGAAGAGCAAGACCTGCTGCCACTGTAGATCTCTGAGGCAATTTTGATCCGCTGTGTATTAACAACCCATATATCATTTATGGAAACCCTCCCAGCAGTGCAACGTTTGCAAGCGCCCAAAACGACTTTAGTGCATGGCCTCCCCTGCCACAACACAAAACACTGATGTCCGTCTATAAAGTATTGTTCAGTTCATATTCCTCTCTACGGTGTCGTAGTGTGTTTTTACTTGATTTTGGGGGGATTTTTAGTCATTGGGTTTTTGTTTTCAATGGTGTCTTAACTCTGTTTCCTGTCAGGAAATGATGTGGGCAGGAGTTCCTATGGGGTCCTCCAGGTGAAGCAGGTCTTTGACTATGCCTACATGGTGCTGAGTCATGCCGTGTCTCCGCTCGCCCGTTCCTACCCCAACAAAGAGACTGACAGGTGGGTTGCAGCCTTGCTGGACTTGCTGAAGCTGCAGTAGTGTTGTTCAGGGAAGCTGGCAGGAGGTGGATGGAGACTCAACTTCAGAATGCTGTTTAGACGCATTTATTTTCTGGGTCTTGGGTTTCTGACCATCTCAAGGAATGTGGTTTTCACAGCCTTAATTGTAGCTTTCTCTCAGCCAGTATATATGACGTGTGATGACATGGCGACATCTTTTGACCTAGCATGATGGGCCGCATCATCAAAGTGAGCCAGGAAGTGCTGCGCTACAGAGAATGGATCAGCAGGAAGTGGGGGACCAAGCACAATGGCAAGCTGGAGAACAGTGGTACAAAAAAACGGATTCTCGGTTTATCAAACTAGTTCCTTTGGTGACACTCAGTTGAGGGTCATTGCTGTCTTTGTATCTATTGGTTATGTTTGTGTACACCATTTTATCGTGTGTGTGTGTGTGTCCATCCATGTATGTATTTGGTGCTCTCAGGCCCAGTGCAGATGGACCTTAACAGACTGGTCCTGTCTATGGAGGAGCAGAGGGACTGCCCCTCCCCGCTCAGCAGCGAGTCTCCCTCTCCCTCCCCTGTGTCCCTCCCCAGCCCCTGTTCCTCATCAGCATGCTCCCTCTCCTCCCTATCAGGAAGTGACATCGTAAGTCCCAGCCCCTGTCGGGAAGTGACATCTGTTCCTCATCTGGATGCTCCAGCTGTCCACAGCTATACAACTCATTGGAGAGATCAAACATGATTATATTGGAGGAGTCTAGATAGGCCAGCTGGCACACACCTGTCAGTGTGTTACATTAAAGACAAAGTCAACAAACTAAGGAAGCCAAGATCCATTTTTCCAAGATTTAAGTCACCTGCCAAAAGTCAAAGAGCTTTAGTGCTCTGGAGTATAAAAATCTGGCAACTAGCTTGACCCCCTTTCATCTTTAGCTTAAAGGCTTGACTTCATGGTGTTTTGTTCCCATCAGGAGTCTGACTCCACTTCCAGCGGTGCCCCTCCTCTCCAGGCACACCCCCTGGGTCTGGCCTATCCGCCACCTAGCCTGCATTTCCCTGACGCCAGGACCCATCATCCAGCTGCTGTCATGCCTGTCAGACCCCAGGTCAGTTTCTCTCAGCTTGATGGTTTCCTGCGTCATCGCTCCTGCCATCGCTCCTGAAGCACAAACCATAACCCAACTTCCTCGAACCTTGGATCTTCTTCCCAGGTTCGCATGACCCTCCCAGGAAATGAGCCTGTCCACCCTCCGCCCGACAGACAGGTTTATCCAGAGGGTTCAGGGTACATGAACAACGGCCAGCTTTTCCCCCAACCTGGGCCCTCTCCTGCGCTGGACACGGCCAGTCCGCATCCACACAGGAAAGCAGTTGGTCTCCACGGACAGCAGTACCACAGGACCAGCCAGCATAGTCCTGCTATTGGGCCACCCCACTTCAACTATAGTCATAACTACAACCATGGCTGCACCCCCCACAACCAGCAGCGCAGCGGCCCCCCCCATCGGAGGAGGGTTAGTGTGCCAGGGAGCCTCTGCTGGTAAGGAAAGCCCAGCCCAGCCCAGCCTGGTTCAGGCAGGACTTCAGTGAGCCATGCCACTGGGTCGTCACAGGCGGATACGTGACTTAGAAGTGCCGTACCAGAAAGGAGCTGTGCGTGTTCTAGATTCTTCTGTCGGAGTGGATCGCAACCCTTTTTGTTCGTTAACGAGAAGCAGCTTTATGGGAATTATGAAATGGAGGTTGTATTTTGGCGTTAAAGCACAACTTCTTATGCCGCTACGAGTGATAACTCTGCCGAAGGCAGTTAGGACTCGTTTGAATGTACAGGGTGATCATGTGGTGTCGGAGTTTCATTATCACCATCTTGGTTTGACATCAGCATGGTGGGTACGGGCAAGGCAATGATGCACTGGCAGTGAAGGCAGTTTAATTTCCAGATTATATCGTGTGTCTTGTATAATCTCTTTAATGCACCTGATTTTATTTAATTTATTTTAATGTTTTGAATTTTATTATTTGAGGGGTTTTTTATTTGCTTGTCTATCTTGATTTGTGCAATAAGGATATAAATGGATATGTGGTATTATCCTCGTGGATGACCACAACATGCCGGTTTGCCAGTTGCGCTGCCTGGCCCATGTTTTAAGGCTCCAAGAATGCATTGCGTTAACCTAAAGAGTTTGCTCCTTCTACATCCAGGCATATCACAAGGGAAGGGAGGGTTAGTCTTATGTATGTTCTTCATCACTTAGCTTTCAACAAACTGCATGTCATTTAACATGTCATTTCTGTGCCATTTACATTCGGATGTGTGTAGTGAAAGGAACAAGGTAACCTTTTCTTTTTTTTTTTCTTTTTTTACTGAAATGTTTACATATCCCCAGGACGTGAGTATTATTCATATGCTCTATTCCTTTTATTGTTTTCCTTTCGCTCACAGAACGTGTCCTGCCTATGCTAAATGACCAATACTTTTTTTAAATTTCCTTTATTCGGTCTTTAAATTGTTTTCGTACAGAACCGTCACCTGTAGGCCACACGTTTGTGCAAACATACCAAGTAACTTTTTCTTCTTTGCATTCATGCCTTGTCACTTCACACATCTTTCGAGGGGTTGGGTCACACGCACACTGGGGATCGTTTCATTCTTGGTGAACACCAGGGCATGTTTTAACAGCCTTTTTAAAATTTGCTGCAAGACCTTGAGAATGTGTTGAACTGCAGGTAAAGTGATTTGTTGATTCTGCTGTGCTCAAGCCTAAGGGGTCAAGTCCTCTAGAGCCTCTTAGCCAATCAGATCTGCTCTGCCCCCCTCTCATAGATTGGTAAGGTTTCCCCACGTCTGGCCAGTGCAGTAGAACTTCAACCCGAGACTCAGCCAGCTACGCTGAGTGAGTGGACGGCCTGTTTGGAAGAAGCAGGCGTTGGCACACAGTGTCTCTTTAACTGTTTACTGTCTAGTGTTTGTGTATTGTGTCCACGAGGGTGTCTGTGGACTTCTGACAAGCCAGACCAGCTCGTCGCTGCCTGCTCTTAGGTTGGAATGTGGAATAAGTGACTAATGGATGTGTGTTTGTTTTCTCTTCCTAAGCAACGTTTTTATGTATAGTTTTCTATTTGGATTATTTTTTTAATAAACCATTTTAAAACATCAGACATTTAAACGTGACTGTCTTCCTTAATTAGCCATCATTTTAATAGCTGTATGTTGGGACCCTGAAATGGACACCAATCCTCTTACAACTTCTCTTCACTGTGCATAGCTGAAAACCAAATGCATTAAGGGGTTAACATGGATTGACCGCACTGATATTTTACCACATGGTGTTAATTGAATTGTCCAGTCTATTTAAATATCAAAACCAAAAGAATATAGAGAATAAACAAATGACATACTTTTGGGGGTTGTGTTTATTGATTCAGTTCATACTTAAGGGCTCCCCGTTGCAAACACTAGAACATGCGTTTAGATTTCTTACCCTGACACTACTAGGGCAGTAAGACTTTTACAGTTTGGACAGCTTTCTCACCAACCTCTGTACAACTGCAGATCTGGCCAGGTCGCTATACAGTGCCACCTGCTGGAGATGTCTGTCCACAACATTATAGTCAAGCTCATCTAACTGCCCAGTAACCAGCTGACCCACCCCCATCTCATCGTAGTCCCCGCCCACAGTGAGAGCCAGGAGTCGGATACTTTGTCCCAGGGCGGGGGCCGCTGCGTTGGCTATGGTGGCACTGCTGGCTCCGGCAGACCGGCCATCTGTGAATAGCACCACCTTCCTAGCTACCCCTGGCCGCCCATCCTGCTGCAGGGTGGAGGAGAGGAACGCTAGGGCTGCAGGGAGATTGGTGGATCCATCCATGAAGCGCGTAGCTGCCAGCCCCGCGTGGACGTCCCCTATACGGGTTGTGAAGGGGACTTCCTGCCGTTGGCGCCGGCTGTCGCTGTACTGGAGGACCGATATGCGGAGTTTCCCCTCGGCGTTGTTGGAGAACATCCTGGCCGCCGCCGCCTCCACAAACTCTCGGGTCTTCTGGAAGTTGGCCCGGCCCACGCTGGAAGATCCGTCCAGCATGAAGACGATGTCAGTGTCGTCCTGGAACTCCGCTTCCGAGAACATGAGGAGCAGAGAGCATTGAGTTAACTGGAGATAAGACTTACACCTCATCGTGCAGGGCGTCCGTGCGTGTACACTGTGTGAACGTGTGGTCAGAAAAATCCAGATAATTAAGTTCTAAGAGAAACCTACCTGGACATTGGTAATCTGGACATTTCGTATCTGTAAAACAACAGTCAGGAGACCACTGTTTATTCCAACATATGTACATGATTATACAATAGAATTGTAATCCCTCTGTGACACTGCTTGTAAAAACAAATAGATTTGGATCAAGTTGTGTATCTGGACCGTAGCTAGACTCTATTACCATGACAGATGTGATCTTTGACGCTGCTGAGAAATTGCTCCTCCAGTAGCTCGGCATGGTCAGTGATCTTCAGGTAGACTCCTGGATTGGGTGTGGCCAAACAAGTGATCTCCTCCAACATAGTGGTGTACGCCGCCCTTCTGAAGATGTCCCCAATGCCAACACCCACCACCTGGAAAGAAAGCATAGACAAATACACAGCTCAAACTACCATTAACGCCTATGCCATAAACGGCTGCCGTTACGCAACAAGCATGCATCGAACAGGATTTGGTACCGTGAACCAGTGACCCAGGTCAGACAGAGAGAATGCACCTTGATGTTTGGGATGGAGCAGAGAGAGGATAGAGGCTTGGTGTCCCTGGTGTCGGACCGTCCGTCTGTAAGGACCACCACTGCTCCTCTGGAGATCTGGGAGCTGGCCAACGCCTGGCGGGCAAAATCCAGGGCCTCGCCTGTGTATGTGCCTCCAGCGATCCAGCGCATGTTCTTCACTGCGCTAGACACACAGCAGGAACGGTTAGCACCCTTTTCAGTGCACTCCAAACAGAACAATCTGCCATTCAGACAACTCACAATGAGCTCATGTTAGGTTTTATCTAAGGGTGCTACATCAGTGCATTCGTAGTAAAACCCCTCCTTATTTTGCACTGCGAGGGGGAAGGGGAGATGACATTGTGTCCTGTAGACATTGTCTCCACAGACCTCTTCAGGTGAGTGATGGATGTTATCGTAGGGTCGCCCATAGACACCAGCTCGTGAGTTCCCTCATGACTGTACTGCACGACACCGACGCGAGAGGTTGGCTCATTCTAAACACACACACGTTTTGTGGGGAAGTAAGGCAACACTGCGTTAGTCATCTGGGCTCAAACCAGACAGTCTGTCATTCCTCACCTTCTCGCTGCTGAAGGTGCCCATCTTGTTGATAACTCGGATGATGAACTCCTTCTCCAGCGTGAAGTTCTGCAGCCCCACACTCTCAGAGCTGTCCAGCACAAACAAGAGCTTCACCGGCCCACACTCACATGCTGGGTCCAGCAAAGTAGGAGAAACATATGGAGGTTAAGCAGAGGGCAAGGAACAGTACATACAATATTGTGGTGTTCTAGAACTTACCACAGCATGCTGTCAGAAAAAGAAAAAAAGGGAGTAAAAATGAATTCGTCTGAAACGGAACCCTTTTTCTCTTGTTCAAAGCCCAGACACATTGATGAATTACTCACAGCAGAGTTTCTGAATCACTTCCAGAATTTCACACTCCTGTTGACCAAGAAAAACATTAGTTTATGGCTGTGAATCAGCACGGAGTAGAACAGTTCTGTATGTAGGACATAGGACAGCTGAATAAACTATACTTACATCTAAACCTGCATGACCCACAGGCCCTGGAACACCCTGGCAGAAAGAGGGAGGGAGTCAGTCATGTGTGTGTGTGTGTGTGTGTGTGTGTGTGTGTGTGTGTGTGTGGATGTGTAGGAGCTTACATTTTCTCCTTCAAAACCAGGATATCCTTTTGGCCCCCTGAGTCCTCCTGGCCCCGGCTGCCCATTCTAGGAGGCAGACAATGACACAACAGACTTTAGTTTTCAGAGAACTTGTGGAACTAGTGACGTACTTAAGATCTCAGAGGCCAATTCAATTCCAAAGAAATTCATTGGAAGTTACAGCCACATTCTGCGCAGGCACCACCCAACGAAAACACTGCTGAGGCAGCTGGGGTAACTTGGTGCTAATTCAACTAACTCCAGATGATGTCTCTAACCGTACAAACCAGAGTGTTCATCTCACTGAAAACATATAGAGCAATCCTTCTATATTGTTTTGGGTGGCATAATGTGGAGCTGCTTACGTCATTACCCGGGTCACCTGGTTGGCCGGTATCTCCCTTTGTGCCAGGGAGTCCTTTGATACCCTATCAGAAGGACGGACAGAAAGAGAGAGATGCATGGCCCATAGAAGCATTAAACCCTTGGATAACAAAGACAGAAAGATGGACAGACAGACTTACCTTTACGCCTGTTTGTCCCCTCAAACCAGGCTGGCCCTAAGGACATAGGTGATATGGTTAGACAGAAGGCCAACTGTTTCTCATAAAGGATCTAGATCCAGTTCTGTACTCTAATGTTGCCATGGAAGCAGGATTCCTGTGCTGCCAACAGATATGGAACTGCATTCCTGTCAGCCATATAGACCCTGTGGCCCTACATTGCTATAGATACAGACCTGTACTCCTGCGTTGCCATAGATACAGACCTGTACTCCTGCGTTGCCTGGCTGGCCAACAGCTGGAGCTCCATCCTCTCCCTGATGATAGAATCAAGATGGACCAACTTTACTCACAGCAACCTCTCTCTCTCTGTCGCTGCCACTCTCTCCCTCACACACACACACACACACACACACACACACACACACAAACCAACTCTCCTCATCATCCCTTTAATCCTTGTGTCTCACCCTCTCTCCCATAGGCCCCGTCACCCCTGTCAGTCCTGGAGGCCCTCTTGGGCCCTTCACACCCTGAGGAAAAAGCTCACAGGTCAGCCTTATCTGAAGACAACCACAACATTGTAATACTTGTAGAAGTGTTCTCTCTCCTAGTGTGTGTGGTGATAGCATGGTCAGCCTTCTTACCGCAGGACCTGGGATCCCTGCCTCTCCCTTGTAGCCTTTCAGTCCATCGACACCACTCGCACCCTTGCGGGAGGAAAAGAAACCTCATACAGGGGTGACACAACTCAAACAAAGCATTGTGTAAAACCCATCGGTAAATCAGATTCCAACTTTCCGAAATAGCTAGAAAAGATTATTTTGGAACTTCAAAATATAGAGCACATGTAAGTCTCTGGGAGAGAGAGGAAATGGTTGGAATGGAGAGCAGAGGCCCAACCCACTTGTGAGCCTGTCGCTCCTGATTGGCCCTCGTGACCCTGAGCTCCTGGTGGTCCTGGCTCTGCCTACAACCACAGCAGATTGACGTTTTCAACGACAAAAAACTCTTGACGGGTCTCCTTTCTTTTTGCCATTTTGGCAGGAAGTGAATATGCTTTCCTAGTTAGAATTGTTCCAGGCTGGCAGACCTTTTCTCCTGGAGCACCTCGTACTCCGGTCAGCCCACTGGGTCCCCTCTCTCCTTTCTCCCCCTGAGAGAATCACAGATGAGCAGCGTAAGGACAGGATGCAGCCAACCAAAATCGATGCTGCACAACCTGATACTGTATCTCTCATGTGTGGAAGACTTTGCTCATTTCCTTTTACAAAAGCTCACCGTCAAACCCATGAGAGTGGTTATCATAAGTATATAGAATGTGTAGTTCACTTCCTTACCTGTCCACCAGGGGTGCCAGGTGGGCCATAGTCTCCCTGGGAACAGAGACAGCAGGAAAGTCCAAAGTTAGGTCAACACAATCCTCCTCCACACCTCTGGTGGTCTGTGTGTGCAGTGTAAGGTCCCACTCAGATCCTAACATGTTTCCAGACGTTCTCCCTCCACTCACATCCTCCCCTCGGTCCCCTCTACTTCCTGGAGCTCCTCTTGGTCCTGTCTCTCCCTGTACACGGTAGACGGACTTGTGAGGAAAAGACGTGCACAGATATTCCTCTTCTAGTGTAAATATTATGAGTAGCAGCTGTCTGCACGGAGACACGCGAGTCAAGCGGTCCTCAACCTAAAGCAACTAGAGTGGTGATTGAGTCTGTGTCTAATACCTTCACCCCAGAGGGGCCCTCGACCCCCGGGCTCCCGGGGCCCGCTGCTGAGCCCGGTTCACCCTGAGGATGGAGAGGGAGACAGGTAAACACTTGTCAGAGTAACATTAGCAAACATACACACACACACACACACACTCACACACTCACACAAAAAAGACAACAAATCCTACTTCGCTGAGTGATCTCGTTACCTTTGGCCCTTGTAATCCATGAGATCCAGCGTCTCCTTTCTGTCCAGCAAGACCTGCGGCTCCCTGGTGGAGTCAGGCCCTATTAGAACTCAGGACTGCACAGAGGAAGCAAACAAACAAACCCAAACCCCAAAGCAACAAATGGACTCATTCAAAGCACTTGGAACAAATCTCACCTCTGCCCCCTCATCTCCTTTACAGCCTGGTAGGCCCACAGTTCCTGGGTCTCCCTGCAGAGAGCGAGGGACAGGAAGCAAAAAGGAGAGAGACAGACAGACGGACAAAACCATACAATGATTCAAAAATGTCAAAATATTCACTTGAGATTTTTTCATGGATTTCAAAGAAAGAAAAAAAAGGATGCAAACCCGAAAGCCGTCCTTTCCATCCACTCCAGTTACACCCCTCTCTCCCTGGAACACATTAATAAGCGTCAGAACAACTACAGAACTTTGCAAAAACGAAACAAAAAACTAAATGAATGATTGCTGCCAGAACAGGTGATTGGACGGGCAGGTATGACTTTACGTAATGATGAGTGACTACATGAATGAAGGGTCATGAATCACTTGTGCAAACACACCTTTTGTCCAGATTGTCCTCTTGAACCCTTTGTAGTAAGAAGACACTAACATTAACATGCAGTCCATCAAACTTGGTTTGAAATGTATTTTGCGTCCACAAGACCTACAAGCCACACCTCCCTCAAACACTCACTCTGTCACCAGGTCGACCTTGGTCACCCTGAGAAGAGAAACAAAATGACAATCAAAAGCAAAGCGTATACATTAACAGTACATATAAGGCCCTGGATGGCTGCAGTAGACTGCATTGTTTATATGAGGCATAGCAGAACACATGATGCTTCCCAGGACTGGCGTAGTTCAGGGATGAACGTTTCTTGGCTCCTGACGTTACTCTGACCTTTTCACCTTGGTGTCCAGGGGGGCCGATGTCCCCAGTTGTTCCCTGGCAGAGCAAAGACGTCATCGTAAAAAACCTACATTTTGCATTCTTTTATACTCTGAAAGACAGACACGTTGCTTTCGATTTTGATGAGGGACCTGTTTAAGTTCAACATACTCTCAACAGTAACACAGCCTGGAGCTAAAGATCAAATCCAGAGGAGCATAGATGCTACCTTCTCTCCTGAACTTCCAGGCTTCCCACTAATCCCATGGCGTCCTGGATTTCCCTGCAAATACATCACATTCATTCATTCTCATTCAGCAAACTGCCCTCAAAGATATATCCATTTGACTGAATAAGTCTTCCAATGTGACAGAGGATGTCTGTATAGAATAGCCTAAAACTATGATAGCTTCTGTTAAAAACTGCTGGCAGAGCCAGTCACAGACAGGAAAAACAACTATCCTGCTTTCATGCGAGGGTGAAGGAGAGGATCTTACCGCTTCACCAGCATCCCCCCGGGGACCTCGGGGGCCTTCAGATGCCTGTCAAACGCAAACCAGAGCAAAAACACCTCAGCTGTGCTGACACCAGAACCCAGCATCATGTAAATATACAGGAGCTGGGAGGCCCAATGCAATGACTGTGATCTTACCTTGCATTCGAACGCACAGCACTAAAACACAAAGCAGAAAGGTAAATAAATGGTCATAAACATATTAAATGGACATTGGAATAGAGTATTAAGCTAATGGAAGATGTTAAATGCAATAACACTATTTCAATTTGAAGTATAGTGTTGATTCTAACTGGGATCTCTATATCAGTTGTCGTGGCCGAGTGGTTAAGGCGATGGACTAGAAATCCATTGGGATCTTCCCGCGCAGGTTCGAATCCTGCCGACAACGATTCACTTTATGGTTGGGGAGTTGGGCTTGTAACCTTTAAGTTACTGGTTTAATTATCGGTGGGGTTTGTGAATAAGTATTTCGATACCATGAGTTTGGTGCCCTTGAGCAAGGCACTGAACCCCCAAAAGCTCCCCGGGCGCTGGAGCAATAGCTGCCCAATGCTCTGGGTGTGTGTTCACTTTGTGTGCGTGCAGTTGCCAACTACTCACTACTGTGTGTGCACTTGGATGGGTTAAATGCAGAGGTAAATTTCGAGTATGGGTAACCATACTTGACAATAAGTCATTTCACTTTTACTCACTGTGGACTTATATATTATATGTATTATATATATTAGATCAAATGCAAGACTGGACTCACCAAATCCTCGGACTGCTTATACTGCCCATGGAAACAGAAGTAGACAGTTAGTTTGACTTCAGAGTTTTTACATCTCCAACAGCGTTTCAGGGTATTGTGCTTCAGGTTTGCCAGCAGCTGGTGTCCTGTACTGCCTCACCATGGAAGCTAGGATGAAGCTGATGGTGTCTCTGACCACCTGGGGATCGTCACTAGTAGCAGAGAAGTTCTGGGAAGGCTGCATTTCTGTGGCAATAGAGCCAAGTCTGTTATCCTGCAGAGAGCATGAACGAGAGGAGCTTTAACCGGGGGCAGAGCGAACGCAACTGGTCAAACCCATCATCGAACCAGGAGTCTTTGCTGGAGGAGTCATGATCAAATGAGACAGAACAAAGTAGCACATTGTAACGTTTCAGCATCAAAACTTTTGAGTGGACCAAGAAGCGTTGGCCAGCTATGACCCGGTGTTGCTGTTGGCGTCAGGTCTTCAGTGTTACCAGATGATGAGGTGTGATGGGCACGGCGAAGATGTGGACATCCATGGCCCTGGCCTCGGCCACGGCGTGGGCCACCCCGCCACACGGCTCCTTCCAGCCGTCCAGGGGATGCCCGTCCGTCACCACCACCATGAACCTGTTCCCACGGGCAGGAGAGCTGCCGTTTGGAGACATGGTCACAGTGCATAGTTCTGATCAATATTCTCATTCCCATTACTTCTATCAGCACTACAAAATGAGAAGGCAACATATTTCCAGATGACAGACAGACAGAGAGACAGGCCGACCTACTGACAGACAGACAGACAGACAGACAGACAGACAGACAGACAGACAGACAGACAGACAGACAGACAGACAGACAGGGCTGACAGGTGAGTCACCCTCTCATCAGCTGTCCAGTTGCCACAGCGATGGCACAATCCGTGTGGGTTCCTTTGCCGATGTAGCGGATGTCCCGTATAGCTGTCTTGATCCGAGCTTTGGCAAAGCTCTCGCTGGTACTGGTCAGTTCACTCATCACCTTCACCTCATCACTGTAGTGTAGAACTCCCACTCTCCACTCCAGGTTACGATCACAGCGGTAATACCTGTGTGTGTGTGTGTGCATGTGTTATAGTGTTTTATGTAATGTGAGGCAATGACAATTAGATGGTATATGGATTTTCACATATTTACGAGGCATATTACATATAATTTCACAGCCAACTGGATGTAGCAATATTTTAATACAAGACATCAATCTGTCTACTGTATCCCAGCCAAACAGATACATCCGAAACTGTTCTATTCAACTTGGCTCTATCATGTTAAAATACACACACACACTCACCTCATCTACCAAGCTGCCTGTCTGAGCTTGTTACTTACCAAACATTAGCAGGGGATTCAACCCAAAGGCATACCTTCACTTACTCTACATCTTTAAAACCCTTAGCTACGTTTCCGTAGATACCGTCCCTGTAGTTTGTGTGACACAAACCTGCTGTTGAGCTGATCCACAAGGTTTATTGCGAACTGTTTGATCTGCTCCACCAGGGATCCATAGGGCGTGCTCCTCAGGGCCACGCTCTCCGAGGTGTCCAGCACGATGGACACCTCAGCTGGACAGTCTGAGCACAGCAGGGTAGGGGAGGGGACCGCCACCCAGGGAGAGATGCCAACGCCACATGGTGGGATACAGAGAACGAGGAACGTGTTGGTCCAACGCACTGGAAGCACCAAGATGATGAAGTGAAAGAGATGGTCATGCTTAGATGAGCACTTTACCCCGGTGGCCAGCCTGACCCTTCCCTCCAGGAGGGCAGATGGCACTGGCTGGAGAGACCAGCAGAGAGACCAGCAGAGCAGGAAGCACCAGAGAGTGGATCAGGGGCATGTCAGCTGGTGCCTTTGCAGGTGAACAATGTCAGTTGGTAAACATTGCAGGCAAGGTGAATAATACAAGCCAGACCATCACACTGTTATGCTTTATATCTCAGTAAGTGAATGTAAGCACGGCCTCAATCTCTGCACATGAAATAACCCATCATGTCACGCAGATCTTCTCGACTACTAAAGCGTGCTGAAGCTCAGATTCTACAGGCATGTATATGAAGCTCCTAAAGGTTTAGCCGTAGTGTGAATTGGCTGAAACAATGTGAAACAGCTCTTACCTTTATTAAAATTTCTTCTAAGTGAATAACTGTCCTCACAGCCCAAATATTCTCCAGTCGTCTTTACCCTTCAAGTTTCCTGCGATGGCAGGTAGAGTGGAATTCACCTGCAACATGCCCCTCCCACACCAGAGCTCTGCTCTCTGGAACGTTTCCAGAGCTGACCTGAGGGTAACATGCAATGACTGCTTTGCTTTTGATCCATCATTTATAAGCCAATCAAACCTGATCAATCTCACTTTACCCTCAAGCGTGTACCCACATTTGCGAGGAGTATTTCTGGGTAGGACTCAATGGCGAGCACACTTTTTGATGCCCCGTTTCATGTTGAAGCTTGTGAAAACGGAACCATTCATGTGATAATAATGACATCTCAAATAAGGCATGTTCATTTGATTTCTCGGAAGATTAAAAGCTTTTGGTCCAGCAGTTCTCCATGGATGGAGACAGGGGCGGTCACCGGAGCCAAACATGCAGCTACATGAGTTCTGTTTGACGAGTCCTGTTTCAGGAGCTGTTGAGCTGTTCAGCATCAACAAGCAGGCGGTTTCATCCACCAGCACTGCCAGTGCGTATCTACTGCACTCTACTGCACTCTACTGCATTCTACTGCACTCAGACATCCTTTGCTTTCAGAGAAAGATGGAATTGTCAACCATGTAGAGCTTCTTGTCCCAGCGAATAACGATGATCAATGTTTTTTTCCACAGCAATTGTTTTGAACACATTTTTCAAACTCCAAAACATTATGTTGTGCGTTGATATTTAGTCATGCGAGACTATGTCATGTTGTTACCCTCCAGACATGCTGTTTTACGGAGTCTACTCTCTCTTGCCTCAGGCTAGTGGCCCCAAAATGAAGTTACTTCTTGCTCCACTGGGTGGCACTGTTGTATCTGGGTTAGAGTATGAGAGCTAAGGCTAGAATTGAGCTGAAAACCCATCTGCAGGTCAAACTAAATCTTTGACGCCTCAAAGCCACCATGTGAGGCAGTAGGTCAACTGGGCCTTGTCCTTGTACCACCCCTTCATCATGTTGTTAATCCATCAGGCTCCCACGCTTGTTCTTGTCCATGTTCTGAGAGCAGACCCTCCTCCCCCTGGCGTTGGCTCCATATATCAATTATGTGTGACTGCCTAGTAGAAAACGACAGGTGGCAGCAAAGGCTCGTACGCGACGCGATCGGAGGCTCCTGATTTCTGACCAGGGCTTCTCTCTCTTGTGGGGCGTGCTTGGCGGCTGCAGTTGTCTATTCTAGTGAGGGAGGGAGTGTGATTCCACGGCGGTCCACTCTCGCGAGGTGAGGTCGGTAGCTTACTAGCCATTTAATAACTGCAATCTCGCCTGCCTGGTTATTTCTCAATGTATGTTTTCTACGAACGTAGTACTACTACCAGAGGGACCAGGGAACGACGGAGATGCTGCGAGACAAATCTGGATACATTTTACCGACACCGCAAGGGGAGGGAAATATGTAACCGCGCGTTCGGAGCGGCACCTGACTCTACAAGCGCCGGAGTAGCATATCATCGCATTTTATTCCGTTACAGTTTTGCATTTTGATGAATCGACATTAAAAGTGTTTCCCTTTGGATATCAGCGACTCCACTCTCCACGAAAATGAGCGAGGAGGTATCAGATGTTCCCAAAGAACTGCTTGGTAAGAAATATGTCAAACGGTCTCCATTATAGGCTAATACCCTGAGATACATGTCCCCAAGTTAATTGGTTCTCACTGTCAAAATTGTGGGCACATTGTCAGCCCAATGATGAAGCTGCATGTTTCTCAACAAAGCGGAGTCCGCTGGATTCCCTGCGTCCCATTGTTGCTTATAGCGCAGACTATTTCACCGATTAGTCAGAATGACAGTAAATGACATATAATGGCATATATATAGTTCAGATAGCTGTGCATACAGAAGATTCTCACATTATTTTGATCTTTTAGCTAGTTGTTAGGTTACTAGCTTAATTGTAGCCTAACTACATTTCTCCACTTCTTTGTGTAGGCCTGGTAGAGTTTTAGTCCACCAGTTTGCGATCATAGTACAGTGTCAAACATGCAATTCTGCCAGGCAGACATGTTATAGTGCCGTGTCAAACATGCACTTCCGATAGCCAGACTGTCACACAGTCCTCCTGCCCTACACTCCAAGGAAATGCCAGACCAGTACTACTACCAGTGTAGTCAGAAAGACTCATCATCCTGGCAAACAATACATACAACTCAAAGGTTCAGCAATTATTCTACTTCTGAAAAAAAGCAAATAAAAACGTGCTTGTAAGTACTCTTCCTGGGACGTATTTTGACAGTTTACTTCAGAAGTTGTCAGTCGGAACTCTAGTTTAGTGGACACATCTCACTTCAAACATATGGAAGTTTAGACCCATCTTTGAATAACGTCGTACATGCTCACTCAGGATCGTATTTAATCACACTATTCTGCAGCTATGTCCCTAGAGAGCCAGCAACGTGCAGACAGCAGGGGTAGTAAGTGGAGTCTGGCCACCGTTTTCTTTGAATGGGGCGAGGGTCCCGTTTCTAATCCGAGTGTCCTCGACAATGAGCAATTAGCGTGTCCCAACGTGGACCAGAGAGAGAGCCTGCATTGTTTGACTGCCAAGCAGAGAAACCCATTGTTCTCTCCTCCAGCCCAGAGGTTCCTGCTATAGCTGTCACCTGGAGTGTGTGTGTGAGAGAGAGGAAGAGAGGGAGAGAGAAAGAGGGAGGGAGAGGGAGAGAGAGAGAGGGAGGGAGGGAGGGAGGGAGAGAGGAGGAGAGGGGGAGGTGAAGAGATGGAGGGGGGAAGGAGGAGACAGAAACGGACAGAAGGAGAGAACATATTAGAGAGTAGAAAAGTTAACTGGTGTGAAGAGCTCCCTTTATGTGTCGTAGACAGCTCGTCTCTGTGTGGTCAGGACACAGTCATTGTTCAGGGTGTTTTCACAGCGCCGACAACAACAGCAACAACATCGACAACAACAGAGAGACACCTTTAGTCCCATAGAGGCCTCTCCCCCAGCCTTTTTCTACCGTCTCCACACAGGATGACTGTGCCAAACTCCTCCAGACTTCGGAATCAGGATAGCAGTGTGGAACCGTCTCTGCCCCCGTCAACCATGATCCTCCTCTGGGGACACTGCCAGGGGAGGGTAGTGGGGGTTGGGAGGGGGGCGGCGTGGAGAATCAATTACTACAGCGGAACCTGCAGCAAATATGACTGGTGACAAGGTTTCACATCTCAGCCAATTCGAGTCTGGAGTTCAAAGGAGATGATATTCATAAGGGGGGGTGGGGGGGGGGGGGGGGCTTAAGATGACTGGCTGGGACGTGTCTGAATTGGGGAATGAATCCACTGTTAAGATTCCTTTTTATCAGCAAATATGTTAAATAATTTTCTCCATTGTAGCATCGCAAATGTATCTTTCCTTGTCTAATTGAAAAACTGCTAGCCAGATGTTCTATGTCATCTCCTTCTGTTCCAGTTGAATTCACCGATAAGCACTTTTTCTTTTGCTTCAGCTCTATTTCTTCTTTCGTTTTGACTTTCATTTCTAATGCATTGCTTAGTTGACCAAACTAAAAACGGAATAAATTCCAACCATGTAAGGGGACTTTAACCATCAGTGGAAGTTTATCCTTACCGGCTGGCTGGCTGGCTGGCTGGCTCACTGACTGATTGACTGACTGTCTGACTTGCTGACCTGTCCTCTCTACTGTCCCTCCCCAGACAGTGTCAAGGATGCCGTGGGCCGAAAGATCAAGCTGTCTGTCAAGAGGAGAGTCAAACTGGAGAGCAAAGGGGACAAGATGGAAAACAGAGTCCTGGTGAGTCCCCCTGTCACCTCCTGTCCTGTCCTGTCCTGTCCTAAATCCACTGTCCAGACAGTCAATGGAACATGCAACATGCTGTGCAGTGATTGGGCGAGTGGTGGAGGCCCAGAACAGATCGTCTAAGAACCTCAGCCGTACGCTGTCTTCCCACAGCTGCAGTTTGGCTACATGAAACGTTTCGTCCGAGAACAGCAAATCTAAAGTCTTCTGAATAATTCAGACTCAGCGGGTCATGAAAAATGCATGTTGTCATTTTCGGTGTTTAATGGATGAAATGACGACGAGCCCTTATGAGGCAAACGAGCTGTCTGTCCCTCCGCGTCAGAGCCCAATCGATACTCTGATGGAAACGGACTCTCCGTGTGAGACCAGGGCAGCCTATCAGGAATGACATTACTGAGGAGACGGCGGCGAACCGTTCAGCTCTCCCTACCAGCTGAAATCGGAGTCCGTGACCTGCTGCGAGAGTTTCATCTTGGACAAACACTCAGCAGGAAGGGGGTTTTCTCGTCTTGGTTTGGGTCCTATCGGCCTGACATCTCTGGTGCGTTTCCCACCGGCCGCGTTGCTTGGAGTTGCGGTGGACTCTGCACAAACAACAGTGAGTGGTGGGTGGCTGTTGCGTAGTTGGAAGCGAGCGCTGGAATGTCTGCCAGCGGTTCTCTGGTATTCCGGCGGGGCGTGGACCACGACAAGGACATGCTGACTTCTCATGTTCAGCTTGACTGCACCGAACAAATAAACGAAAGACTGTAAATGAAAGTATTTGTTGTTCCACAACATGGGTGGGGGCGGGGGGTGGGGTGGGGTGAGAGGGGGGGGGCACGGAGGGAAAACAAACTAGCCCCAAACCCAGCATTTACCCCCATTTCTGTCACTCCTGGACCCAGACCCCACGCAAACACACACACACACACGCACTCCACCATTGTGAAATACCCGTTTCTGACTGACAGAAAACCCTGTGCTGTGATGATGGTCTGAGAAGGTTGGCTGTTGGTGCTACAGTGTTCCCTTCACTGAGGAAATGGAGCTTGCCAACTAAACTGTGACTGGGGCGGGGTGGGGGGGGTAGAGCGGGGGTGGATAGGGTGGGGGCACAGGCGAACTTCCTCTTCGTCCCTGTTTCAATAGGGGGCGGGGGGTACGTATGTCGGAGAGGCCCATTAATTGTTAACTTGTTCATGGTGGGTGGGTGTTTACTCTCAGAGGAGTGGCAACGGGCTATAAATCGCAGTTCCTTATCTGGGGAAACTGTGCAAATTTCTCTAGTGCTCTTAAGCAATTATGCTTCATACGTATCAAAGCAAATATATGCAGATGCAGGCTGGCAGTAAAACATTTTTATCTGAAATGTGGTTCCTCTAACTCGGGTTCACGTTAGTGACAGGATGGCGTGTGGAGGTGACATCCAACGGACCCCTGGAACCAAGTCCTGAACCAGCCCTCCTCCCCTGGCTGATGCTGTTAGGGAGCTTGGCTTCACGCTAAGGGTGGAGGTGTGTTTGCGGTGGGCTTCCCCACTAGAATTTCTCACCCCAGTGTGAGTGTTACAGCTGGCTGCCTCTGCTTGTCTAGACCACAAGGTACAGATCACAGTCTGTCCTTAATGCTCTCCGCCAGGCTAGACTTCTACCCCAGGTCCTAGTGCCCCGGTGATGCCGAGATTACCAGAAGTTGCTAACCATACAAATGTGTTTGTATAGCCAGTATACACTTCCTCCAACTAGACTACAGCTGGTTCAGCTGAGCTAACATCGCATGTATCTAACAGTGTGTACTGTACACAGTTTGGTTCAGTGGTCACATTAGAGTGATGAACCTGCCATGTTCAGCGTAGAGCTGGCAAAGAAGCACATCTGCAGAGCATGAGAACAGGCTTCAAATACAGCTTTGTTTGTTCAATTCCCATTGAAGCCAGCGGTGTGTGTGTGTGTGTATGCGCACATGCACGTGTGTGTGTCTCCTCCAGAGGCAACAGGCTCCTATTGATCCTTGGAAGACCCTCTGGGAATGAACCCTCCTCCTTCTCCCTCCTCTTAACTTGAAAAGCTGTCCTGGTCTTTGAATACTGGATTTACTCGGTCGGCGTGGCTAAACATACACACACACACACACACACACACACACACACACACATGCTTGTGACGGCCAGAGCACCTTGCAGGTCAGCCGGTGTGTAGAGCCAGACGCTGGCTCCTAGCGGTCGGTGTGCTCTAGTTCTGTTTCACCACATGAAGAATTCATACGCAGCTGTATTTCTGTGGGTTCAGCTCGGTGTGGTTGGAGCTCTGCAGTGGGGTGTTTCACTGGGCGTTTGTAAAGTCCAAAGCTCCGCCTTTCCCTCAATCCTCTGCCTTTTCTGCTGGGCTCTGCTGATTTGTCATTTGAAACTGGATGTGGATAACCGAATATCCGCAGGAGGTCACAGTTTCTACTGGGAGTATCGACAAACACACTGACTTGTGTTTTACTCTGAACTTCTGCCTGAGGTGTCAGTGAAACTTGCCAGTGTTGTGATTGGAGGTCTGCGCTTGTGGCAGAGTTGGTGGTGTGGTTGCTGGTGTGTGGGTGGTGGTGTTTTTTTATAGTGTGGCGTGTGGGCGGCAGCGGTGCAGTTGATATTGTGGTGTGTGTGTGCGTGTGTGTGTAGGGGTGGTGTGTGTGTGTGTGTGTGTGTGTGTGTGTGTGTGTGTGTGTGTGTGGTTGCTGGTGTGGCTCTTTTGTCCTGTCTGAGAGCAGCAGCTGTACAGTGGGCCAGAAATCCCTACTCCGCCAGCACTGCCCTGCCAGCACTGCCCTGTCAGCACAGCCCTGGGTGAATCACTGCAGAGCTCACCCTGCCCTTAGCTAGCCTGGAGAGAGAGGGACAGGAAGCTCAGCCTACCTACCACTACCTCCACCGCATGTTGGTGCAGCATGTCTCACAACAGATAAGGCGTGGATCTGATTTGCCACTCTACTGAATACTTCTGCCCATGACTCTACTGTGATGTAGATACTGTGGGATTTTACACAGCGGTGGAGCTTTTGACCACAGATCAGGAGGTTTCAGGCATTTAAATATCCCTGTGTTTGTTACTCTGGATAAAAGTCTGCTGAAGGAATACATAATCATAATATACTATGAATCATAATAATAAGAATCATAATCATTATTATGATGACTGTTTTTATTATTATTATTATTATTATTGATATTTTTATTATTATTATTATTGATCCCACTTGTTGTTGCAGCTTTCTCTGGTGGTACTGTTCCAGACTGTGTTTGCTACCAGGGGAGCATGTGTTGAAGCTGAAAGCCTGGAGGTTGGAAGGAACCTTAGAGGAGTTGCTGTGTCTTACATCATGTGTGATTACCGTAAGACAAGAGGGGAGGGGGAACGCATAGTGGGGTCGTATGGGGGCAGAGTGGAGGCAGAGTGGAGGCAGAGTGGAGGCAGAGTGGGAGCAGAGTGGGAGCAGTGTGGAGGCAGAGTGGGAGCAGAGTGGAGGCAGAGTGGGAGCAGTGTGGGAGCAGAGTGGAGGCAGAGTGGAGGCAGAGTGGAGGCAGAGTGGGAGCAGAGTGGAGGCAGAGTGGAGGCAGAGTGGAGGCAGAGTGGGGGCAGAGTGGGAGCAGAGTGGGAGCAGAGTGGGAGCAGAGTGGAGGCAGAGTGGAGGCAGAGTGGAGGCAGAGTGGAGGCAGAGTGGAGGCAGAGTGGAGGCAGAGTGGGAGCAGAGTGGAGGCAGAGTGGAGGCAGAGTGGAGTCAGAGTGCTGGAGAATGGAGGTGTGTGCGGGAAGAGTGGGGGCTTGTGGGGGCAGAGTGCTGGGGTGTGGAGGTGTGTGCGGGAAGAGTGGGGGCTTGTGGGGACAGAGTGCTGGGGTGTGGAGGTGTGTGCGGGAAGAGTGGGGGCGTATGGGGGCAGAGTGTTGGGGTGTGGAGGCATGTGCGGGCAAAGTGGGGGCGTGTGGGGGCAGGGGTTCTCCAAAGTGTCTGTGCCGCAGAGACTGCATGTGCAAAAAAACCAAACAGTGTTTGGCACCCAGATGAGGGCCAAATGGAACGAGTAGGAAAGCTGTGTTCCCCAGACAGACTTGGACCCAGACTGTCAGCCTTGAAACAACAGAGATTCACATGAAACGCATCACCAAGAAGACGGAACAATAACCACATGGCAGATTCTACCTCACCGCAAAGGACGCTATATTCTCTTCTGACACTCGACAACGTAGTCGAATCAAGAAACCAAGTCCAAATCCTTAGCGGTTGGCCCCTGCGGATCGGAGAAGGGACTCTCCACGGTGACAGTAGACAATGTGACCTCAGCACCGTGTCCAGGCTGTGATGTCACCAGCACGAGGTTGTCCTCCGCCTCCACACGAGTCACTGGCATGGGGGGGAGGGGGGGGGGAGCTAGTTTGTTCCTGTGCAGGACCCAGGAGCTTCTGTAGAGGCTGAGACGAGTGTCCAAACCAGGCAGCTTCAGAACATGCTGAAGACGAAATATTCCACGTTTTCCTCTGTGTGTCTAACCTCTATCTTCTCTGCGTGTGTGTGTGGTGTGTGTGCGCACTTGTAAGAGAGAGAGAAAGACCCCTGGGCTGTGTCTAAAAGAGGACTGTTCCGATGTGGGTGAACAACCTCCTTTGAGTGTCACGTCAACCTAATTATGATGTCGGATCAGTTCGCTCAACACAAGACAGGAGATGAGCGTAGCAGATAGATGAGAATGGTATTACTACGGCGGTTCCCGATTCAGACGTCTTTTTAGCCTCTCTTCAGGATCACAGTATAAAAGATTCATGCTAGCTGCTGTGCCAGGAACAATGTTTGTGGAGGGAGGGACGATGGAGTCTTCGTTTGCGGCGTCGGCTGTGAACAAGGAAGGATAACCAGCCCCTATTTGTTGAGGAGCCTTATGAAGGAATTGAATTTGAACACAGAGACACACATACACAAACACATGTTTTTTTTGTGGTCCATGAACAAGTCCATGAACAACTGGTGTGTAGAGGGTGTCTGGTCATGAAGGGGGCTTGTCTCTCTGGATCTCATCAGTCCACAGAAGGAGAGTGAGTCATCTTCTACCTCTCTCATCCCCCTGTCTACACTCCCCCCTTCTCCCCTTTACTTTCTCTCTTTCTCTTCTCCCGATATTCCTCTACCTCGAAAAACAGTACTGCGGGAGATCTTATCTGGTTCCTTGTCGAGGGAGGAGGGTGAGGATGTGAGTCAGTAGCAGACTGTCCAGCACACTGTCTGGTAGATCTCCCTCCTGAGAGCCAAGCTGAGGAGCAAGCTGCTTTGGTTTTTCAACCTGTCAGAAATGTTTGGAAATATCTATTTTCTGAAAACAGCCCTGAGAGCTTGATGGTTTCCCCAATGTTTTTCAGTTCTGTGAAATGAAATTTACACATTCTTTCTCTCTCTCTCCCGCTCTCTCTCCCTCTATCTCCCCTTATCGCTCTCCCTCTCTAACTGTCGTTCACTTTCGCTCCCTCTCTGTCTCTCTGTCTCTCTGTCTCTCTCTCTCTCTCTCTGTCCCTCCACAGGCTCTGGCATCACATCGAGCCTACCTCCTGACTGCTCGCATCCCTACCAAGGTAAGGACTGGCCTGTGCTTCCACACTGTGTGTACGCGTGTGATTCTGCATGCTTACGGAGGGCAGAGTTTCCTGCCAGAGGCCTGCTCTGCTGGACCTGTCAGCTTGTTGCTGGCGTAAGTAATGGTGGGCTGCAGAGAGGGCTGTCTGGAGAACAGAGGAGAGGGTCTGTCTCTCTTTCTCCCACTCCCTCTGGTGCGCTGTCTCTGCTGGCCTCCCATGTGTAGACAGTTCAGAAGTCTAGTGTTTCAGTGTATCTATCGCTTGATCTGTTTACTTCACTCCCTTTCTTTCTCTGGCCTTTCTATCTCGTATCTCTGAGCCACACCGCAACGTTTGTGTGGTTCTCCAAATAGTGCGTTTTACACTCGCGTTCTCTCTCTCTCGCTCTCTCTCTCTCTCGCTCTCTCTCCCTCTCTCTCTCTCTCTCTCTCTCTCTCTCTCTCTCTCTCTCTCGCACACACTCGTAAGAGTCTCTCATACACACACGCTCGCATCTATATCCAGTCTTTCACACCCTAGGCTATCCATGCTTCACTAAAGAGTGGGGAGGTAGACCATTGTAGGAGACAGATGGATAATGAACGAATCACTGAGCTGTACAATTAGTCCCACGCTCTGCTCCTCTCAGCGGCCCATTGCTATTGGCTGGCCCTCACTACCTCAGCATCGCTTATTGCTCGTTGACAAAAGAATTCACTTCCTGTTTCCTGTCCAATCAAACCATTATGTAAAGAAGCTCCTCTTTGTTTGTATTTGTGACCAAGATGTTTAAGATACGGACGCACAGATTAAGATGTAGTCACCTGGATAGTGTCACTTGTATTAGATGGTATAAAAAGACAAATAAAGTGTGCGAGAGGGAAATGGTGAGACCCAGACAGAAAGAGAGACAGACAGAGAGATCAGGAAAGAGACCTGAATGCAGAGAGAGTCAGGTTAGGTTACCAGTCAGTCAGCCAGACTGCAGCTCTGCCATTGCCAACCCTCAGGAGCTCTGCCCACCTGGAATAGTCTGGCCACGCTCCCTGGCCTGGCCTCAAGCTGTGTGTGTGTGTGTGTGTGTGTGTGTGTGTGTGTGTGTGTGTGCGCGTGCGTGTGTGCGGGAGTACGTTTCTCCGGGCACACGTGCATTAGCAAGAATGTGCGTTTTGCATGTTTTTGTCTGCGCCTCTGTAGGCTTCTCCCAAATATGCTCTGCATTTCCATGCAGGCGTTTCTGCACTTTCAGAAAAGCCACACACCTTTTTTCCAGCCCCTTTTTAAGGAAACGGCGAAAGAAGAAAGAGTGACCGGCACCGGTCAGCGGTTTGTTCAGAAACTCCTTCATTCAAGAGGAAATGAAAGGATGTGGATGGAGCTTCTACCTTTTTGATCGAAGCTCAAACTCTGCTGCCGGAAACCCAGCCCTCGCATGACTCAGCACAACCTTGTTTCTGTACACATGTGCGAAAAATATCCCCACCCGTTCATTTCAGAACAAAGCTATTTTTATATGGCGTTCTGCAGACGTACCGTCACTATTCCAGACAGTCATTATCCTTGCCACCGTCAGACAGTGTTGCTCAGTCAGTTAGCCTTCAGGGTACAGCCAGCAATCAGACCTGCGCTATCTCCCATCACGTGGTCATTCGTTGGTTCAGTCCTTCAACTACTGTATCTTTCTCTTGCAGATTGAGCAGAGCTTCAATTACCTGGAGATTCAGGGAATCTCCTGTAACAAGCCCACACAGGTAACAGAAGATCACCATAGATTCCTGAGTGTTTTACACCTGCTGCGGTGTCTCTGTTCCAGCATGCACTCATTTGATGATACATCAAACGAAGACAAATTCGGAAACGATTGTTAGTTTTATCTGACAAGTCAAGGTTGTCAGAACCCTCAAGGATGTTAACAGGAGAACCACAACATTTCGCCTATAGCCATTCATACATTTTATTTTGTAAATATATTATATATATACACACAGTGTGTGTGTGTGTGTATGCACATATACGCATATATACGTACGTAGGTACATACATACGTACAGACATACGTACAGACATACATACATACATACATACATACATACATACATGATCTCTTTGGGGAATAGTATGACATAGAAGTCGAAAGGATGTGGGAGGACTTTTAGATGTTCAAGTGCGTCTGTCTGGGATAATCAGGGTTTCCATGGTGCAGGGAACTGACTGACAGTTCTCTCCTAGCTGGTGGTGGAGCATGATCGGGGGGTCCTGTCCCTCAAGATGGTGTCCATGGAGGAGGTCAATGAGGTGGTGGCCCACATAGGCAGCTGTCTGCAGAGGATATGTCCTGACCTATCCCCAGTGTGAGTCTTGCTCTCCCTCTGTCCCTCTCTCTTGCTTTTCTCTCTCTCACCATCCCTCTATATGTATAATCTCTAGTCTCTCTTTCTCTCCTGTCACTTCTCCCCTACTGTGAATGAATCCACTGTATCTTGTTCAGAAAGCCAAACACTTCCAGTGAAGATCCTGTCAGACTACTTTAAACTCTTTATCACAGCACTTCATAGTGTGATATGGGGCAGGGCTTATCAGAGGCTGACATGCAGACCTCTTGTCAGGCTGGAAATCCGCTACGCTAACCTGTACCCTAGACCATACCCTAGCCTGGACCCTATAGATTTACCTTAGTATGTACCCTAGCCTGTACCCTAGATCATACCCTAGACCATACCCTGGAGACCATACCTTAGCCTGGACCCTATAGGTGTACCCTTGGCTGGACCCCTAGCAGGGAACCCTAGCCTGTTCTCAGCCCCAGTCTGTTCTCAGCCCCAGCCTGTTCTCAGCCCCAGCCTGTTCTCAGCCCCAGTCTGTTCTCAGCCCCAGCCTGTTCTCAGCCCCAGCCTGTCAGCAGGCGAGGCTGTCAGCAGGCCCTATCAGCAGGCCTGAAGGTCAGTCAGAAGTGCTTCAGCCACGGGAACCTCTCTGCCTTACCGCAACACAAAGACTGTCTGTCTGCTAGACACGGCTCTGACACTATAGTGTTTGTGGGAGCCGCCAGAGAATGTATGTTTTTATTAGTTTGTTGGCATGTTTGTGTGTGTCTGTGTGTGTGTGTGTGTGTGTGTGTGTTGCTGAAACTCATTGAACCACTTCTTCATGTGTAACTGTTAAAACAATGTGCTGTATGAACAACTAAGAGTTTACACTTCTAAGATAGGGAAGTATGAAGCAAATGCAGAAATTAATATTGGCCTTAAGGTTAACAATAGGCAAACAAAAGTTATTGTTCACCGAGCAGAGAACAGAGAGTGACTGTGTGTGTGTGTGTTCTCCTGAACCTGCACAGTAAGGTGATGAAGAAGCTGACCATGGAACCCTCAGAGAGGATCTCCAGCCTGCAAGCCCTCTGGGAGACCCAGAAACTGGCCGACCCTGGACCCTGCGGTACGGAGGCTGCTGCCCTGCCGGACTCTCCGGGGCTGGAGGGGGGGGGGGGGGGGGGGGTGGGGGTGAATAATGTGTCTGTGTGTGAGCGCTTGTTTGTTTGCGTCTGTGTGTCTGTTTGTTTTTGACTGGAATACAGTAGTCTGTGTGTTTTTCTCTGTTACATTTAATGGATATGCATGTGTATGTTTTGTGTATGTGACTTCAACACTACGACTCTTCTTTCTCCTGCGTGTGTATCTGTGTTTGTGCGCGTCCAGGTGGCTTCTCCCAGATGTACAGGTGTGTGTGTGACTGGTTGGGACTGCCTTACAAGGAGGAAGTGCAGTGGGTCAGTATCTGTCTCCATGAATCTACGAAGATGCTAACAGAAGCAGTCTTGTATAACCATAGCAGTGTTGGACACTGACAGGACGTCGTGTGTGCTCTCCTAGGATGTGGACACCATTTATCTGACTCAGGACACGCGGGAGCTAAACCTTCAGGACTTTAGTCATCTGGAAAATAGGTGAGTCACGAAGCCTAGTTTGCTACAGGAACTGGCTCTGTGTGGCTCCAGGCACTTCTCACACGCCCCATTGTTTGAGGCACAGGCTGAGTGGACTCATGAATGATGAATCATACAGTTCTGGGGTCTGTTTTTAGAGCACAGATAGGCTCTGGAGGAGTCCATCCAGTGAACATTATACAAAGACATAGATATTTACAATGGGGAAAAAAGAAGTGAGATATGTGCTATTTTAAGATCATCGCTCGACTGTCACTTAATTGACACGTCATGTTTTGTCCCCCCACCCGGCAGGGACTTGGTGGCCATTATCGCAGTGCTGGAATATAACCAGTGGTTCACAAAGCTGTCCACCAAGGATTCTAAATTGGTGAGTTTATTCGAGTGTGGATACGCCCTCTCCTGTCTCCCATCCCTGCGGAGGAACCTGATGTTTCTGTGTGATAAGACACGCAAATCCTCAAAGACAATAGTAGCCATTACACACGCTGTCAGAGCCATCCCACCCCCATGCTTCTCATCCTAAATCTGCACCCTCCCACTCCCTCAGCCCCCCCAATCTCCTTCCCAGCCTCCCCACCCTCCTCCCACTCGCCCACCCCTCCTGTCTAGTCATTTATCACACACCTCCGTTCTCCCGTCCCTCCAGGCGCTGCTCCAGCCGCTTCGCATGCTCCCTCTGCATGATCATTTCTGACTGTTAGGGTATTTTGTAGGGAAGATGTTTACACAGTAATGGTATCTTATTATCCATGTAGACTAAGCTCGTCATATGAATAATACATGATATGTATGCTTTTCTCAGTTTCAGTGCAGTAAATTAATTTGGCCAAAGGCCTATTTGTGTGTGTAACTGAGCATTTTTGTATGTAAATGTCCTGTATTCATTGACAAAGGATGGTTGAGCCCTCATGGTCTGTTTAGAGGCCAGGTTGCCATGGTAACCTGCACTGGGATGGGAACACAAAAGGTGGTGGTTTTGAGTGGAATTTGATGCCTTTTCCTGTCTGGCAATGGGACAGCACAAACATTACAATAAAGGATAGCCTGAATGTTTTACTTTCAATTATATGTAGGAGAGTAGCCAGCTTATTCAACTGTTAAGGGTGTCACAGATGTTAATGTACATCATTAAATTGATATTGCTATCTGTGCACGTGACCTTGCTAGTGGTTAGTATCATGCTAGCTAATATCACAACAGTCTTATTAATAGTAATTATAATATTATTAGGAATAATAACCATAATATTATAGTAGCACTATGTAGAATGCTATTGTAGCTAGTTGCACTATTATGATAGCTAGTAGCAGTAGGTATAAGGCTTGCTAGTAGCAGAGGGTATTATGTTAGCCAGTAGCACAGGTATTATGATGGTTAATTAGCACTAGGTGAAATGCTAGCCAGTTAGCAATAGGTATTATGTTATCCATTAGCACTAGGTATAATGCAAGCACATTTGCAATAGGTATTATGATAGCCATTTAGCACTAGGTATAATGCTAGCCAGTAGCACTAGGTATTATACTATCCAATAGTGGGGCTAGGGGATAGAAGTTCCTCTGTATCCTGTAGTATACACTTCTATCTGGGACATTCCATTAGACACACCCATTTTATCCCCCAGAATCCCATGACCCAGAATCCCACCCTCCCTTCTCTCTCCCTCCCCCTCCCATGCCCACCCGCCGCCCTCTGCCCTCTCTCCATACCCTCCCTTTCTGTCTTTCTCTCTATCTTTATTTCTTTCTCTCTCTCTCTCTCCCCTTGTCTTTGTCTCTCCCTCCCTATCTTTCTCTGTCATTCTCTCACTCTCTCTTTCCAAGAACAACAGCTCTCTCTGTGCCATCTCCCCTCTCGCTCGTCCTCCTGAAAGAGACGTCTCACGCACAATCCCTCCTCTGTTTCTAAACAATCAGCTTGTTGCTGCTCCAAATGTGCCTCGTACATGCGGAATGCCAATTAGCAGCACCAACACGATATGCAGAGTGACATTATTTTGATCTGTGTTTGTCTGATGAATGTCAACAGATAACTCCAGCTTTATAACGTCGTGCTGCAGCCCGTATGTGCGTGCGTTTGTGAAGTGACATGATAGAGAGGCACAGGGAAATGGGTCAAAAGCATTGGAAGGCATGGCCCCGACTACGTTATGTAGTTTAAATGTAGTTAAATGTTCGATTCTGTATCACAGCCTTATTCTGTTCAATTAAAAAATGTTATGGATAATTTATTCTGCGGGTCACAAGGTAGTTAACCCAAACGCTAGTTTAGACCATATTTGCTGCTTGCTCTATTATCTGTGCTGGTTGTTGCGAAGTTAATCCATGTCTGAGCTCCTCAATAGAGCAACTGTACTGACTTTCAGTAAGGGTGTCATGCAGAAAGTCTCTTAGAGACTAAGTCCTTGACCTTGTGATACCCTAACGTACGTGTGTGTGTGTGTGTGTGTGTGTCCAGTCGGCGGACGTGTGTGACCAGATCCTGAAGGTGGTAGCACGATCTGGTCGTCTGGAGGAGTTGGTTCTGGACAACGCAGGACTGAAAACGTGAGCCCCCGCTCTACAGCCAATCACAGAGCACGTTTACCTAGCCAGCAAAGAACCCAACGGAAGAATGCATAAAAACGGTTACATGAAGGGTACAATGATGTGCTGCGTAACCATATAGCAATGTCTGTAGTACATGCGTAGGAACTGCATTCCATTCACACTGTATTATGGTTGAGCGGTGCAAGTTGTTACACAAGTGAAACTTGCTGTGGGGGAGGTTGGGCTGAGTGCACATTAACAGTGATTGATCTGGTTTTGGTAACACAGCCTTTTACTGCTCCTTTACAACTTCCACTTACCCCTTACACCCCCCCCCCCCATTCGCTTTCGTACACTTCTATAATAACCTAAATTGCTAACACTGAATTCCATTAAACTACATAGGAATCGTAATAAACAAACGTCTTTACTATAGGTATCGCCATGAAGTTGATTGACAGTTAATGTCACTTTAATGTCAAATGTTGCCGACTATTTTATAGTATACAGTACTGGCCTAGATTTACTATACTAAACCCATTGCTTTATTGCATTGTCATTTACTGGTTTCCTGTCCTGCTGTCTTCTCTGAAGGGATTTTGCTCAGAAGCTGGCTGGGGCTCTGGGCCACAACCCCATCTCAGGTCTGCACACCCTCAGCCTGGCCAACAACCCGCTGGAGGACAGAGGTACCCAGCTTCCCAAACACATGGGGCCACAGGGGACAGTCACCAAGAGCAGACACGGAGACAGCTGTTCAGCTCTGTCCACCGCTTTCTGTTTGGAAAACACTGGAAGCTGCTCCGTCAGCAAACAGCAGCGTGTTCTTGTTCTGTAGCCGTCAAGATGTGTCTTGGAGGAATTCGTAACGTGTCACTAGATGGTGTTTTTGAAACAAGCGTGAAACAGCCTGCAGTTCCCTCTATTCTTTCTGTCTGGAGTTGAGAGAATGTTGTTGTAACCAACAACGTGAGTGTGCAGCAGGATGTTGGCTGGTTGAATATTTCATCAATCTTTAAAGACTAAAACTGATTTCAAGTCATCATGAATTGAAGATACACCAAAGATGATGTTAAAAAATGACTGTGTCAGATTCCTCATTCTCCTGGTGTTTTAATAATGGTTCAACAACAAATTGCAGTAAGATGCAGATAGAGATAAACTGTTATCGTGGCTGATGTTTGAAATGAGGGTGTTCATGGAAATGTTGGTTTTCCTCTGCAGGTATCTCCTCCTTAGGAGCACAGTTTGCCAAACTCCGCAAGGGGCTCAAGCATTTGAACTTCTCCAAAACGTCGTTGTCACCCAAAGGTAGATACATAGATACATGGCTACATGTCTTGTGTGGCCACATGCATTTGAAAGTTAGGTTCTTGTGCTTCATCACTAGCAATGACATGCGTGTTTCATTGAATTATTTCTGCTAGCAGTTGAAGGTCCCAAGACCTCCAGGCTAACACAATGCTCTTTTTCTTTTCTGGCATGGAAAAAAGCTTGACTAAACTGAATGGTTCATAATGGATTGGTGTCTATAAATCAGCCAGTCTTACCAGGGTTCTGGTCCGTTGGAACGCACCTTAACAGCTCAGTATTTATCTGTGTATTGATCGGCGTCCCCCAGGAGAGCTGAGCCAGGTCTTCTCTCAAACCATACTGATGGATGGGAGTTTGGTCCTGGGAACATAGTCTTCCTTAGTCCCTTTGCTCCTCCATTCCCTCTTAAACCCCTTTCCCTCTGTCCTCCCATCCCTCTCCCCTTCCCTCCTCTCTCCCTCCCTCCTCCCCACATCCTTCCCTTTGTGATATGACTGGACTTGTGTAATCCATCCAGACCCTGTGACGCACACACAGTCAAATGCACGCTCAGAAGCACACACACGCAGGCTTACTCACAGGCATACGCACGCACACACAATTTCCTCCGTCTCAAAGTAGTTATTTTTGTCTGCCAGCTGACAGCTCCTACTGCCCTACTGCCTGTATCACGTCTGACTGAATCCCGGCCCTCCAGCATGAGTCAGAGCTCTAAAGGTCAAAGTTCAGATGAGCTTGGTCACATGACAGGGGTCCAGCTGAAGGCCAACCCAAAGTGTAAACCTCATTACTTATCTCCGAGCACAGGGAAGAGGCCTGACAGACCACAAGAGTTAAGTAGTCTAACCTGTTAGTGTTCATAGAGGAGATATGCCCTTGAATTCTTTGGCAGCACATACTTGCGCGTCTCCTACAAGTGTCTCTCCATCCCAGAGTGTGCTGTATCATTAGGCATACATATTATTCCTACTAATTAGCCATACTAAAATACTTCAAGTCTTCAAACAAATGCCACCACTAGCAGGAGGTCTTCTTGATGCGATTAATAAGCATGGCCAGTCTTATCTCCTCCCTCCACTATCCATTATTCACATCTGCAAATCAGGCAATTTGTCGCCCTGGCATCCTGCAGTCTGAAAAGTGAGTGGGTCACTCACTTTTAATTGGATATGGTGATTGTGCCCTTTTAACTGTGTAGTGCTGAATTTTCAGCAGATTGGATAATTTCCCTCCCATTAGTAATGTTTAACTGTGCTGAACAAGGATTGAGGAAAGAAGTCTAAACAGCAGCGACAGCAGGAGTCCTCTGTGAGAGAAAAGCATCAACAGTTTCCACGATGGAGACGCAGTTCTGGAGTGTCTCCAGGAATGCGATCACAGTGCTGTCTGGTTCGTGTGTCGTGTTGCTGTCATGTCGGAGCGATGAGGCTCACGGTGCTGTTGTTGCAGGGGTGAACAGCCTCGCCCAGTCGCTGAGTGCCAACCCTCACATCCCCAGCAGCCTCAACCACCTAGACCTCTCAGGAAACGCCCTCCGCAGCGACGACATGCAGGTACGCACCGCACGCACACACACGCACACGCACACACACACACTAGCTGTAACCCTCTCTAAACCAGGTGTGCATCAAGGGAGGTGTGAGATGTTGTCATGACATGAGTCTATGTTGATAATGATCTACATGACCAGAGGCACTGCTGGATGTCCTCAACTGTATCTGCTGCAAAAAAGGCCACACAGCTTGGTTTGCATATCAGTGATCTAAAACAGGGATGTGCAACACACACACACACACACACACAGTGCAATTCTGGCTGATACTACTATCAGCACCGCCCTATTGATTGGCCGGGTGTCACACTGCAGTATTGATGTCATGTGGCTTTGTGTGGAGGCTCTGTTTGCTGGCTCATATCAGTCTGGTTGAGGGCTCACCTCTCCTACTACTGACAGCTAACCCGGCTGCCTGCAAACCGGACTGTTAGCAGCTCTGATTGGCTCGGTGTTTGATGGGTCACACACGTTCACCTCAACATTCTGTCAGCCTTCGAAACAACATCACTCAGGGTCTCCCTGGCAACCGCTGTTCGATTCTGGCCTCGTGCGTGGTAGATCATCACCTTGGGGGGTCGCCACTGACAACCGCTACGATGGCCACCAGCGTGATATGTGGTTGGCTAGGACACAAATCATGATGGGTTGGCAGTGACTATCATAGTCTGTTACCATATAACATACGCTGTCCGAGTGCAAGTGACATTCTGCCGCATTTTGGAGAGATTTATTTAAGATTGGGTTCAACGTCAACAACATTTGCTTTATACTGTGCTGAAAACTTTGTGGCTTTCCAATTTCCCAAGAATTTCTACAATTTCCTGGCGCAACCCAACAGCCTGGTGACGCTTGACCTGTCCAACACTGACTGCTCATTGGACCAGGTGAGTGAAGGACCGCCCTCTCACGCAGTCTCCAGAATGGAGACCCTCAAAAAAACATTTGACTAATTGCTGCTAGGTTTGATCAGTTCTGTTCACTAAGTGTAGAGCAACTATGTTGAAATGTTTCATTTTTCAAATACTTTCATGCTCTGTGAACACCATCATTGTACCTTTATGGATCCAGTTCACTTTACAAATACAGTATGTGATGCTCTAACATGGCCTCAGTCAAACGCGCCTTATTGATTGTCTGATAAGCAGCAGCTTGTAAGGCAGCTACAGACAGTATTGATCTGGTTGTAGCTCACTGCTGGCTGTTGCACTGCTTCACACAGATGTCCTAGACATGGTTGTCCAACCATCACCATTCATTACTTTATTACAACTCGCACACGTCTGAACGTTACAAATCCATAATAGCCTTTCAGGTCTAAATGTCCAGATGCTTATTGAGTGTATTTGTTTTGTAAAATAATCTTCTGGTGATTCATTGACACATCATGGTGACTAATGTATTTTTTAGCAATGCTGTGTGTGGATGCTAGCAACCAACCCCTCCTTTGCATTCCAGTTGGGCGTGTATGCTAACAGTTAGCAGCTAATCTGTCCCCTGAGCTCCAGTTTTTTGTGTCTATGCTAACAGTTAGCAGCTAATCTGTCCCCTGTGCTCCAATTTTGTGTGTATGCTAACAGTTAGCAGCTAATCTGTCCCCTGCGCTCCAGTTTTCGTGTGTATGCTAACAGTTAGCAGCTAATCTGTCCTCTGCATTCCAGTTTGTGTGTATGCTAACAGCTAGCAGCTAACTTCTCCTTTACGTCGCAGGTTTGTTCAGCGCTGCTCCGAGGGTCCACCGAGCACCTCTCCATCCTCAATGTGTCAAAGAGTGTCTTCCCCCACAGGTGAAACACTCATTACACTTATGAGAAATAGACGTATACACACAGATCAGATTCTTCATCTGTTTAGTGAAACACCATCAGGTTGATCAGGAAGCTTCTGTCACTTATCAAGTTACTAGGTAAATAGAGAAATGTCACCATGGTAAAACAATTGTCTACACTAAATCTACGTGCCAAAGGTATTGTCCTACTACAACCACTGCTATCTGCATACGACAGAGAGAGTCCAGATTATGTAGACAGCGTTAGGTTTGCCCTCTGCTGTTTCCTTCGTGTCTGTACAGCTGAAGCTGGTACTTGACCAGAACACTCAGCTTGGACACTGGCATTCCCCCGTGGGAGGGGATAGCAGATGGACAGTGGCCCTCCTCATACCCTCCCACCCCCCTATTCCATCCTGCTCCTACCCTTTCCCCAACCCTCCTGGTCCAGGAATGGGACAGGGCAGTGGGTACAGGCTACTTCTTACCCTATGTATGCAGGATGTCTGTTTCGCCCTGTCTGGTTCTTTATCTTCAGAGAATGTTTTTGAAGGGCTCACAAGGCAGGACGTGTCTCTCACCTCTCTGCCTTCTCTCCTCCCTGTTGTGGCTGTTGTGTTGTGCTGGCGGCGGGGCTGGGGTGGGGGTCCAGGAAGGGCAAAGATGTGCCTCCCTCCTTCAAGCACTTCTTCAGCAGTGCCATGGCTCTCAGCTGCATCAGCCTGTCAGGAACCAAGCTGCCCCCAGAAGCCTTGAAGTGAGGCTCTCTCCCTCTGCCTTTCATTCTATTTCTAGCGCTCTCTCTCTCTCTCTCTCTCTCTCTCTCTCTCTCTCTCTCTCTCTCTCTTTCTCTCTCTTGCCTGTCCTCCTCCAGAATTTATGGTTGTTCAGAATGTAATACCGATTTCAATCTTTCTCCTCTGTTCCCTCCATGGTTGTCATTAGTATGTTTCCATGATTTAAATTAGTAATCCTAATTCATTCTGACATCCCTGTAAATGAGAACATTTTCTGGTGTTGAGGTTTTTATACTGGTGTTATGTGTGTCTGTGCAGGGCTCTACTGCTAGGTCTAGCTAGTAACCCCAACTTGAAGGAAGTGTCTTTGGACGTCAGCTGCTGCGAGGTAAGAGTTCTGATCTTCCCAACGCAGGGACGTTCTCGGGGAACGAAACCTTGTCTGTTTCTGCGTCTCTTTTCTTCATGGCAAATCACTGGTGCTTCATCACGTGGATTCAGAGAAAGAAGCTACCTGACTAGTTGTGTGTTTGTGGATTAGCTGACTGAGCTCTACCAGAGCAGCTCTGTGAGAGTGCGGTTTGAGAGAGTTGCTTCCTGCTCACGCTCCGGAGCCCCAGAGCCACGTCTCTCCATGGTACCACGGAGCTAATTAACCCCTTACCGTCTGTCAGAGAGAATATTCATCTGAATCCTGGATTAACATATGTAAACATCACAGCCATTTTTTTCCCCACCGCAGGTTTGGTTTGTAGTCATGTAGATAAAGTCAACTGCACAAGAACCCCCTCCGATTCCAGTCTCCTTTTCCAGATTAAAAAAATCCGATACGATTGCTTCAATGATTCCTTTTGGATGAGAAAACATGGCATTTGAGCATGACACTAGATGAGGGAAGTTGAACTACCTTTGCTAAAGAAGTTTCGTATCTTTCATCGTGGGAAGTTCTACTTTAACATGCTTTGTCAGTTGATTCCCAGAGTGCTGACTGAACACGTTTCCTTGCAATTACCAAAATTAGTTCCCTCCAAAACGATGCGACATGCCACCATCAAACAGAAACGTAATGGATCGCTTGGCATCAGAACCAAAATAGACGGACGAAGGAGATTGGATTTTTTTTTTTTCAGCGCTGATTTTGGCGAGCAACCCTGGCCTCCCACCCCCATTTGAACACAGATTCAATAAAAAGCTTAAGATAGCCTTTGATATTAAATTGACTCTGAACTTATCTGAGCGTTGAGTCATCCATTTGTCTGTGTGTGTGTGTGTGTGTGTGTGTGTGTGTGTGTGTGTGCGCACACTGAAAGGGATCATTAAGAACTGCTTCTCTGCTTGATTGCACATTGCATTGGCTTGGCTCACATGTGCTGTTGTCTTCCCTCTTTACGCTGCTTTAAGCTTGGCCACTGTGTAAGTACTGTCCTCCCCAGCCACCTCCACCTGTCAGTCACCCTCATTCTCACTGACCACCTGTGTCTGTGCTTTAGACCCTCACCCCTAGGCACGCTGCGACAGACACACTCAGCGATTAGTCTTCCTGTTTCTGCAAACTGCTCTCCATGACAGATATTCCCTGTAGTTGGTCTTTCAGTGTCTTCTAGTTACCCTCTATAGAAGTGATCTTCCTTCTGCCACATCTGCCGTAGACATGCTCCCCCTCTCTTGCTCTCTCTCTCTCCATCTCCTTTAATTATCATCATCATCATCATCGCTTCTAATGAATTCATGAATATACATGTTTCTGATCTCTCTCTGTCATCTGTTAATGTAGACATGCACCTCTCAGTCTCTTCCCATATCTCTCAGTTGATATGGGTCTCATCTACCTGTCTGTCTGTTCCTCAGCTGCGGTCTGGAGGCTCTCAGATCATGGAAGGCTGCATCGCTGAGATCCCCAACATCTCCAGCCTGGACATCTCAGACAACGGTGAGGCCAGTATCAGCTCCGTCAGACTGTCAGCGCAGGAGACCCTCTCCTGTCCAGCTTGGTGACTGTGATGTGTGTTGCTGCAGGTCTGGACTCAGACCTGTCCACTCTGTTGATATGGCTGGCCAAGAACCGCTCCATACGCCACCTGGCCTTGGGCAAGAACTTCAACAACATCAAATCCAAGTAGGACTGGGGAGGGATGGGTTGAAACGCACACATGCAAACGCACGCCGTATATGACGCCGTATGTTGCATTTGTTGTTCAAAATGCCAGAGATGTTCCTAGCTTGCTGCTTTTGGTTTCTCTCAGGAACCTGGCTCCTGTATTGGACAATCTGGTTCACATGATACAAGAGGAGGAGTCGGTGAGTGACTGTTTCTGGAGGGAAGAGGGGGGGCTGTTATCTGACAGTGCAGGTGCAGACACCCTGAGATAACCCCTACCACCCTGGAGGGGTTGGAGGGGGGGGGGGGGGGGGTTAGGAGTGTGGGAGGCTGGAGAGTGAGGGATGATGTCTAGGCCGGGAGGGACGGTCCCGATGGGGCAGGGAAGGATGCTGGCTGCTTGGCTGAGATGGATGGATGAGGTAGGTTGGGGGTGTGGTTCTCTCTGTATCCCTGCTGTGTGGATCAGACAGCCCACTCTGACACCACACAGGGCTGCAGAGATAAGCATATGCTTCCTTTGACAGCAGATCTTCCGGGTGTGTGTGTGTGTGTGTCGCATGTATTAACAGTCTGAGAGGATGCTGGGTATCTAAGCTGTGACTATGGGATCTGACAGCTTAATTGATATCAGTGTAGAACAGCAGCTTTCAACTGGTCTGAAGCTGGAAGGAAACACGTGTAGAAAGTCAGCCTTATTTGTATTGGATAGCATCGTTTGTATTGTACAGTTGTTCTAATCTCACTTCTGCCAGGTCTGTCTTGTTTGGCATTGGATGGTTGGGTAAGGAGGAGGTAGAGGGCTTCTCACTATTGTAAAGTAGTAGGAAGCCAGTTTAGTTTAGTCTCCACTGCAACATATTTTGGCCAAAATGTAGTGGATAAAATAGAACTGGAACCCAGTTAACACGTTCCTCCTCCACACCCCTCCAGCCCTTGACTTCCTTGTCCCTGGCCGATTCGAAGCTGAAGACAGACCTGACCATCGTGCTCAACGCCCTGGGCAGCAACAGCAGTCTGACCAAGCTGGACATTAGCGGCAACGCTATGGGAGACATGGGGGCCAAGATGCTGGCCAAGGCCCTGCAGATCAACACCAAGCTCAGGTGAGAGGTCAGAGGTCAGGGAGATGCTGGCTGAGGATAACTCGGAACACGCAGGCACGACCATTCGGAAGTTGAAAGGATTTATCGGCGATGTACCGTGGAGATGCGAGTGTGAACTGCTTTCTGAAGGTGGTCTGACTGGGCAGTTTGTGTGTTCTACAGGACGGTCATCTGGGACAAGAACAACAGCAGCCCTCAGGGTCTGCAGGATGTGGCTGCAGCCTTGGAGAAGTAAGGGTCACCATCACATCGTCTGTTACTAGTCGACACATTCACATAGCTGTGATCTGGAACATGACTATCATCAGAGTCTGTTTGACCACTCTGAACAGTCTTTTTAATTCACACTGAAATAAAAAATGGATATTAAATGGTCATTTATTCATAAACCAAATGATCTATTAAAACCCCAAACCAAGACATTCCAACTTGAATTGGCTATAAGATGGATTTTTCCAATTTTATGCATGGACCATGAATAGTGATTATATCTATTTGAATAAACACACCATATGAACCAATGAATAAATGATGTTAACTCCACTTCCTACTACGCACACAGAGATTGCACAATTCCTTTGGGCCATAATTCATATGTAACTGATACTCGCTGGTTCCAATCAAGTTCGGATGCCTTCATCCATTGCTTGGTGTCTCCCCGCAGGAACTATACTCTGCGTTTCATGCCCATCCCCATCATGGATGCCTCCCAGGCCTTGAAGACCAGCCCAGAGAAGACAGAAGATGCACTGCTTAAGGTCAGCCTTCCTCAGACTCCAGAGAGCACATCAACCCTCAATAATACTGCTATTACGTTTCCAAGTCCCTCCCTGTTGTCACATCACTGTGGTACCTCCACCCACCTCCAATGCCTGTTTCTTCCCGTTTCCAGATAGAGCACTGCCTGTACAGGAACCACGAGACCAGGAAGTACCAGCAAGAACAGGCCTATCGGCTGCAGCAGGGCATCGTCACGACGACCACCCAGCAGGTCTGCCTCTCAGCGCCGTCTTTTTCACGTTAAATGAGCGTTTTCGGTCCTTGAGTAATGACGGTGGTGACTGCACGAGGGCAGACTGACATGTGTCTGTGGTTTGAAGGTTTAAGCGTGGAGAGGGGGGGGGGGTCCCCTCCCATATGAGAGGCTTCAAAAGAGCGTCTGATGAAAAGTGAAGGAGGCTTTTGTTTCTAGTTAAGATGCTTTGAAGTCCCACTCCCTCCTTCATCTCATCTGCCACGCCTCATCTTGAGAAGAGTGGGATGTTAGAAGGCGAGTGGTTCGTTGCAGGAAAAAGCCCTTGATTTATCCTTTATGCTTTCTTCTCTTCTTCCTCCTCCTCCTCCTCCTCCTCCTCCCGCTTCCCCTGCAGATGATTGACAGGATCTGTGTGAAGGTCCAGGACCACCTGAACTCGCTAAGGAACTCGGAGACGGACGCCATCTTGGAGGACGTCAAGGTGGCAGAGAACCTCATGAAGGATGCCAGGAACTCCAAGACGGTGGGCGGAGCCAAGGGAAAACCACCCTGCGTTGTTAATGTTACACTGATATTACAATAGACACAATACTCCATAGAAGTTGTTCTTCACTGCACACAAACTGTTAACTACAAATAGTTTCAATCCGTCTTGCAAGACATCGGCCTTCGGTTTCTACTGTTTTAGCTGTCTGTTCTGTACTTGCATGACCATGGCTCGTGACCTTTGACCCCGCCCCCCTGCATGTGCACAGCTGCTGCCCAACCTCTACCACCTGGGCGTGGCCTCCAGGGAGGAGGTCAACGGAGCGTCCGTCGGACCAATCCAGGAGAAGCTGGAGTCCATGGCAGGAGAGGTGGCCAGGGTAATGGACGAACAGCTCCAGGTAGGGTTAGCAAGTAGGTCAAAGGTTAAATCGCAGTTGTAGGTAAGCTCCGAGGTGGTCACTGAGAGCAGCTGTTGTGCTGGAAGGGTCAGTGTCAGGTGTTTCCTCACCACAACATGTTTCCCAGCAAACCCAGCCTCCATGTCACGGTGTTTATATCCCTGGGATGTCGTTTATATTCCTGGGATGTCGTTTATATTCCTGGGACGTACAGACTGCTGAGTTTACACTGGGATAAATGTTCTCTGACGGGCTGTCGGCCAGCACCATGTAAACCTCGCTGGAAATCTGTCCGTTTCATCCTCCCTCGAGTTGTGTGATGAATTGCGTTGTTAAGATTACAGAACAGGACTTTTTCCCGATCAAGTGAGAATGCGTCATGAAGTCGCTGGCTTTGTAGCTGCTGTAGTCGGAGGAAAGCTTCTATTTCTTTGGTCCAGTGTGTTCTCCACTATCTCTCCTGTTGGTCCTATCTATCTGATGCTGGTACACACACAATCTCTCACACACACACGTTCACACGTAAACTCGCACGCATGTAACTACGCACATAGACTAGATACATCCCCGTAAAGGAAGGTTGATTTCCGTACATTACTGTAACCTTGGGGGGCATTTTGTTATTCAGTTGAGTAGCTGTATCCTTAATACTGAAGCAGACAGACAGACAGACAGACAGACAGACAGCCAGACAGACAGCCAGACAGACAGACAGGCAGGCTGGAGCAGACAGCAAGCATACCATCACTGGAAAAGCAATCCGCCAGCCATACCAGAGCATGTATGTAGAGAGAAGAAGAGACATCATCACCTCCTCATCTCCCGTGTCCATGCCCTCACGTTCACACATGCTGCGTTCGATCGATGGTCACCTCCCCCACCACCACCACCCTTCCCCCCCAGACCCTGCTGGAGTCCATGGTGGACGCGGCCGAGGGCCTCTGCCCCCACGTGATGAGGAGGAGCGACCTGAGGCAGGACCTGATCACAGCCAGCACCGCCAAGATGGTGGTCCCTCGCAGCTTCGTCAGGGACACCCTGCTGGAGCAGTCCGGCGTTGACATCATCAACAAGATCAGGTGACGGGGGCAGCCACACTAGGCGTTCGGGGGAGGTGGGGCGGGGCGGGGCTGAGCGGAGGGGGGCGGGGCGGGGTGGGGTGTTTGTAAAGGAATGCAGATGTATGCTTGGTCCTGCCTAGAATCTATTGGTATAGCATTTAGTCGTACAAACTTAGTGTTGTAGTGTACGTGTTTGTGGAGGGGGGCATGTGTAGCGTGTGTGTGTGTGTGTCTGTGTGGATAGGATTTGTACATGCTTATGCATTTCTGAGTGTATTGCATGTTGTCCTCTCTCCCAGCGAGGTGAAGCTGAGTCTAGCTTCCTTCTTGTCAGACCGCATCGTGGATGAGATCCTGGAAGCACTGTCTGGCTCCCAGCACAAACTGGTATGTTCACACACACACATGCACACACTCTCTCACACACACACCTAATTAAATAAACATGCATACACTTCCAACCTGTTTTTGTATATTTGTTTGTGTGTACGTATGTTAGGCGGATCACTTGGTATTGCGAGGCCGGCCGCTGGTCAAGCAGGGCTCTGTGGACCTGGAGGTGCCCGAGGAGAGAGTTCCCAAACGGGGCTCCACAGAGCTGCTGGAGGCAGAGAGGCTGGATGACCTGGAGACCTGCATGGTAATGTCTGGAGCTGGGAGCCAGGGGGGGAGTCTGTGTGGGGGAGCAAGGGGATTCAACAAGAGGAGGAGGAGGAGGGGAGGAGATGAGATGGGGCATTTGGGAGAGGGGGTAGGGGAGGAGATGGAGGAGGGGAGGATGATGGAGGAGGAGATGGGGCATTTGGGAGAGGGGGTAGGGGAGGATGGAGGAGGGGAGGATGAAGGAGGGGAGGAGATGGAGGAGGAGGAGGGCAGGAGATTGGACATTTGGGAGAGGGGGTAGGGGTGGATGAAGGAGGGGAGGAGAAGGAGGAGGAGGATGTGTAATATGAGAAGCAGCATGTGTGTCTTCCTTCCTAGCCTGGTTATATCAGCTATCTGCTTAGTTTAAGATAACAGACACAGGACCTGACCACCAGACACCTATTAGGACCCAGGTAGCTCTGATGAATGAGATATAAGGCAGCTGCACATGGAGCCAGACAGGGTCTGTGTGTGTGTGCGTGTGTGTGTGTGCGTGTGTGTGTGTGTGTGTGTGTGCGTGCGTGCGTGCGTGCGTGTGTGTGTGTGTGTGTGTCATAACACACTTCTACCCTCATGTCTGTGCGATGTTGGAGACCTATTCCGTTTGATATCAACAGCAGTGTTTTTGCTATTTCTGTCTGCCTGTCTCAAACAGGCATCTTATACCCAACCCTTCTCCTCATGTTAAATTCTTGAAATCTTTCTCTATCTCTCTGTTGTCATCCTCTCCCCCCTGTCAGTGAATACCCCCATGCTAAAGAGTTAACGCTCCAGTCCTCGCTCCGAATCAAGCGCCTCTCAATGACTCTTGTCCTGCCTCTTCTCTTTACTCTTCTCTTATTTCCTTCTGACCTCCTTCCCTCTTTCTCTTTCAACCTTTGCTTCATGGAGACTCTATGCTGCAGTGTAAGTATTTCTAGTCTGTCGCTGTCTTCCTTTCCTTTCTTTCTTTTCTCTCTTCTTTCTCCCTCTCTCCTCCTTTCTCTCCCTCTGCCTCTGCCTCCCTGTCTGTCCGTGCTTTGCAGCTGTCACTGTAGCATTAGGAGCGGCTCTACTCATCGTCCCTCCCTCTCTCCTCTGCTGAGAGACTAGAACCCTCCTGTGCCGGCCTGTCAGGTGCTTGGGAGTCCTGTCTTCAAACCCAGATTAAAACCCCATGTCCATCAGTGGATATGGGCGAGTTGGGCTGAGTCTCTGGGCAGGCTTAATCTGTGTCTGGGGAGCCAACTCTTTCATAGATTAAATCTGGGCTGTCTTTTAAAGAGCTCACAGCTGGAGGGTTCATCCGCTTGACGTCCTGAAGCAGAGTTTAGCTGCTCTTGCTTCCTGCTCTGCCTGCATGGGCAGATCCAGGGTCAGCGTTAGGGTTCTCGCGAAGCAATGATTAACTCTATTTATAGAACGGCTCTGTTGATTTGAGCGGAGCGAAGGCTTTCCATCTTCCCGGCTGCGTTGAACCCCTTAGCCGCTCCTCTCGCTTTCTGAAGGGACGAAGGACCCTGAGGTCTGCTAGCTGTCTATGTCCCATAATGCACTTCTTCGCGTAGCCTCCATCCACACTGCTCTTTGGGTACACCGCACGCTTGTGTTTCTGTGCCTCCGCACCCCACCCGGTCACCCACCTGGTCATGCGTCTCACTCACCTGGTCATGTAACACCCTCACCCTTATTCAGCTTTCAGCAGGGGTCTCCGACACAGTGGGGGTCCGATCATGCGACTTCATTCCGATCGCACATGAAAGAATGACGGAACAGACTGCGACTCATCAGGCTGTTTCGAGAACGACCTCTTTATTCCAGCCTTTTGTTGATGTGTGGTTATCGTTGTGTGTTCCTTACAGATGACACCCAAGTCAAAGAGGAAAAGCATTCACAGCCGAATGCTCCGACCGGTGTCTCGTGCCTTTGGTAAGTCTGCCAAGTACCAAACGTTTCGTCTTTTTCAGGTGAATGTGGATGTGGAATCCCTCAAAATGAAATCTGTCTGTGCTGCGTTTGAGCCTTGTAGCAGTAGTTCAACTCCAGTCCAAGGCCTGTAGATGCATCTCTGACCCAAACACAGTACTGTGTACGCACAAGCCCCTGTCCATATGGGCCTTCACTGACAAACAGCCCTTCCTTCCAATAGAGATGGAGTTTGACCTGGACAAGGCCCTGGAGGATGTTCCCGTGCACGTGGAGGATCCGCCCACCGCCGTGGCCCCGCCCAGGCAGGAGAAGAGACGGTCGGGGGCGTCGGCCTCCGTGACGGAGCTGCCCTCTGAGGAGAGCAAGAAGCTGCAGCACTTTACCAAGCTGAGACCCCGCAGGAACAAGAACAAGACCACACAGTCCAGCAAGAGCCCTGTAAGAACGCTAGCTATACAACAGTACTTGGAGGATGTGGATCCTTCCCCCAGTGTTGAACCTGCCAGCAGTGGGCTAAATTTTACCCCCCCCCCCTCTCTCCCTCACAGCAAATCACCAGCACTCCATCGCAGGACGGTGAGCAGAACGGCCTCATGGGAAGGGTCGACGAGGGCGTGGAGGAGTTCTTCTCCAAGAAGGTCACCAAGATGGACTCCAAGTGAGGCTGACGCTGCTTGCTGCTCCCACCTCTTTGTGTTCTCTGCCGCAAATGGTTACTGACCTCTCTCTCTCTGTCTCTCTGTCTCCCGCTCCACCCACCCCATCTCCCAGGCGCTCCCTGAAGAACCAGGACTCTCAGGACGGAGAGAAGAAAAAGAAAGGTGGCTTCCTCAACCTCATCAAGTCCCGCTCCTCCAAGTCTGACAAGAACCAGGCCTCGGCCCCACCCCCAGCCCCTGCCCCTGCCCCAGCCCCAGCCCCTGTGGCTACAGTTCCAGAAGAGCCCTCCTCCCCTCGGGGGGCGCTAAAGAGCCCGACACCTGACCTGCCAAAGCCTAAGGAGAGTCGGGGGGACGCCAAGGTGGAGGGTAAACAGGACAGCAGGGCGGAGGGCAGAGGTGGGGGCAGGGCGGAGGACGGTAAGGGAGAGGGGAAGGGGGAGGGCAGTAGCCAGCCCACGGACTACAGCAGCAGCTCAGACCGCTCTGAGGAGCTGCGGACACCGGACTCCATGGATGAGCCCTGGGAGGGGGGCGAGGGGCGGGGCAGTCCCCAGGGAGGCCGGCGCTACGGGGTGCAGGTGATGGGCAGTGGCCTCCTGGCGGAGATGAAGGCCAAGCAGGAGAGGAGAGCTGCAGGGTCACACAAGGTAGGAACATCTCTCTCTCTCTCCTACACCGACATAGGCTAGCACTTGAAGTGCACTTATACAAACCAACACATACACGCACTACCGCCAAACTACCTCTGTAGACTCATACAGCCATCTGAGACAAACCCAAAGCTTTGAATTCTCTGCATGTGTATATGTTGTGTGTGTGTGTGTGTGTGTATGTGTGTGTTCAGGCCTTGAGGGTAGACCAGATGGACCATACTCGGATTTCATTTCCCATTGGCTATCTGGGAGAATCATTGCTATCACACACACACACACACACACACACACACACACACACACACACACACACACACACACACACACTCACAGGCACACAAACCTTCCAAGTGGTCACATATGTTCCAGTACCAGAAGTCAGGAATGGATTTATGCACTAAAGCTTCTTCACTATTCTGTTAGCCTGCTGAACTTGTCTTTCTGTGACTCAGCCCTGCTACTCTGTGCTCTATAGGACTGGCTCTCCACGCTGTAGTCCTTTTCTGGCTTAACAGAACTGTCCACTTTCACTCGTGAACAGTGTGTGTGAGCATGGGTGTGTGTGTGTGTGTGTGTGTGTGTGTGTGTGTGTACGGGTGCGCGCCTGTGTGTGAATAAGAGGTTTATAGTGTTTGGACGAGCTCTCCCTGACCTTGTATCGCCAAGCAGAGCTGTGCGCGCCATCTGTTTAAAAAGGCTGTTTGCCCTAGAGTGTGAGTGTTTGTGGGGTGGGGGTGGGGTTAGGGTGGTGGGGGTGGGGGTGGTGGGGAGCCAAGCCCATTTTCTCTCATCGCCACCTACTGTTCATATATACGACACATCTTTGAATAACCTAGTACTCGTTTTTTGAGCGTGTGTTTGACTGTGCTGCCTGTTTCAGGGTCAGGACCAGCCAGCCAGCCCAGACAGCAGTGGAACAGGTTAGGAGCCTCCTGACTTCTCCATGCTCCATCCCACACACAGCTGTCACATGTGATCTCCATGTGACAGTGAGCAAGCCTAATGCACTCAGTGAAGCATTCACTTGTGTTATCGTACACTGGCAGTGTGTAATCTGTTACCTCCCCTGTGTGTGTGTGTGTGTGTGTTCAGCTAAGCCCCCCGCTCCAGAGAGCAGGTCTCCCAGTGGCTCCATCAGGACAGAGGCCAGAGTGTCCCCTGAGAGGCCTCCCACGCGTGGGCCTGATACCCGTCCGGAGGCAGCCCCCAGAGTCCGGAGCCCCTCCTCTGGGATAGGCCATGCCAACCCCAAACCCCCGCCCCCCCAGGGGGCCAAGCCCAGCCTGGGTGCCCGGCCCTCCATCCCCCAGAAACCCCGCACCAGCAGCAGCAGGAGCATAGGTAAGCCCTCCAGCCCCCACACTGCTGCTCTCCATAGAGCCGGTGTTCCTCCAGCACTGAGAGTGATACCCTCTCTGTGTTCCTCAGACGAGTCCCCCGGCCTCAAGAAGGCGCCGTCGGAGAAGGAAGGTCCATGCAGCTCAGCCAGTAAGACCAGCCCAGCCAAGGAAGGTAGCACACCGTCCCAATACTCATACTATCAAGCTGCAGTAGTTCAGTAGCTCAATAAACATTTAAGGGCAGATATCCAGTCATTCACACTGTCTTTGGTCGAATCCCATTTTGTCATTGTACGCAGCTGCTTTTGGTCTGAACCTGTCTGTCCACGTGAGACGTGTTTGTGTCTGTGTTGTATCGATGTAGTGTGTTTGCCACGCACCCCCCTGCTATGTTCCCTCCATCGGAAATCCGCTCCTTTCGGATTCCTTCAGATCAGTGTCTCCCCCTCCTGCTGGTGCTAGTTTCCACACCCCTGCTGGCGCGAGGGTTACAGGGCAATCACCGTGATCTCCGAAAGAAAATACTTACACACGATTGCTCGTAGATTAGATGTTAAACTCACAGGAGTCTATAGAGTTTCAGGCTGCCTGGAGAGATGAAGGGTACATCTGTGCTAGCAAATAACAGCTGACAGGTGAGCATGCTAACTGATCGACAGGTTCTAAAGCTCAGACTCTGCCCCTCTCCCAGTAGACCAGGTGGGAGACACTAGCGTATTTGATTCCGACCAGGAAGCGGAGCCACGTGTGGCCAGGGTCCGACACTCCCCGCAATCGTCCTGCAGCACTGCCTCCGCAGAGGAAGTGGCCGAGCATGAGAGCAGGAAGTCCCTCCCCCGGCCTGGTTAGATCCCCGTCTCCTTCACCCTCATCCACTGCTCTCTTCAACCAAGTTGCTTCTAGATACTGATCTGGGATCAGTGCATCTTCTCTCAAATTCAGACCATAAGGGACAAAAACCTTAAACTGACCCTAAATCAATATCCAGGGACAACTTCCTCCTTCTAAGTGTTGCTCCCTCTCCTCCCCCCCCCCTGCTCATCCTTCACTCCTCTCATTTGCTGACTCCGCTCATCCTTCTGTCATCCCAGTAGCAGGTCACAGCAGTCAGGCCCATTAGTGCACTTCTTAACAAAAGTCTGAGGATTTTCTTTGACTGTCTTCTAAGTTCTCCATAATGACGCCTGCTGTTGGTAATCCTTTCCAACCAGCACCTAAGACATCTATACATTCAAAGAGCTGAAATGCTGAGCTGAATAACACGTAGCATCCGTCTTGTTATCGTCCCTTTACGCATTTGAATGTTGACAGATGTCTTGCTGCTTGTTTGAAAGTCAGCTGTATTTTTCTATGCAAGACCTTTCCTTATTATTTCATTGCTCTTTTTAAATTTTTTGTGTGTTTCATTTATAAACTCAGCATTCAAATATTTTTCAACTTAATATTAGGTGTATATTACTAGTGTATGTATATACAGGGAAATTATAGTGGAAGTTCTTTGTTCTTAATCGGTAGCCTGCAGCGCCCCCTGCTGTTCCTGATATGTACAGTGTGTCTTCTTGTCCCAGGGAGGTCAGCCAGTGTATCTGACCCAGCCCTGCGGTCCAGCCCCAACCGCAGCACCTCCAATGACCACAAGTCCACAGAACACTCCCCCAATCCTGACAAGAAGGACCGGGGTCCGGGGAGGAAGACCTCCGACTCAGGGGAAGAAGCGGACAAAGACTTTATTTTCATATGAGACAACTTACTGTACGAGGATTGACAAGTCGTCTGCACCTTATAGAAATATAAGTTCTTTGAAAGGCCAATACCGTTTAAGTGAATTAGAGGATGTAGGGTTCGTTCAGAGAGTTGTATTTCTATGCATGGTACTAGAGTAGCTTTCTGACTGTCGTCTCAACCTGCTATCAGGAAAACCTAAGCCTAACCTAAGCCTCTTTCAGCCTCTGTAGCCTCACCCCCAGCCTCTGTAGCCTCAGCCCCCAGACTCTGTTGACCTGGGCCAATTAGAGAAGAAAATGACCGGAAAGCATGTATTTGTATTTGTGATCGAGGTGCTTTTGATTGGCATCTCAACTGGCACTTATGGTACCAATCCACTGGTGTCATGGCAGCGGGTGAGACCGAAATCGAGCGGCATCCTTCGTCATTTGACAGTATTTGCAAATACAAACCAACCATACCCGCTGTACTGCACTATGCTTTAACTGTAACGCTGTGTTCGCTCTGAGACCTGTAAAGGCCCCATGACCTTTTAATGCTTCCAAGAGGTCTGTAGTACACTTGAAATAACCCTAGTAATAACCTGACTGCAGGACTGTTCTGACCGTTGCGCCCGTGCCATGCGACCGCGGAACAGCGTCGGTGCGAAGGGGAAGGAGCTCCTCTGTTTGGCTCAGACACCCGCCTGCGCGGCCGGAGGGAGGGGAGACCCGACACGAAGTACCGATTCTGTTCCCGGTGTCTTCGATTCAAACGAACCGGAGACTCCGAGGGGGGTAGGTAGCCTAGCCAGCTCACCACAGGAGCAGCCAGGCGTGTCCGCATGCACCTTCCTGCTGCTGGACCTTTTCCAAGATGGTGTCTGTTTTGGTTGGCAGGTTGTTGTTGTTTTTTTGCCCCCTTCACTTCCTTCAGGCAAGAGGTCTCGATGATGTCATATACTTAAAACGCGCGTTTCCGACGTTACACAACTGCTTTCATCTTAACTGCTCTTCTGTTTTACTTTCTACTCTGCGTATCTTAACTTGGTTCAGGGTGTCAAAGCAGCTGGCTGTGTTCTGTTTGTCCTAGAAAACAATGAACTTGTGTTGAATCTTTGAGATTAAAAGGGGAACAGCAGGAGGTCCTGTGAAAACAATGATTGTGTGTGGGCTACTTGTGTGTCCAATATGCATGGTGTGACCAAGGTGTACTGTATGTATATATGTGCTTTCATACATATGTATGTGTGTTTCTGTCATCTGCACGTCTAATATATACACTATGTTTAGAATAAACATACTGATATATATGCACACGCGTGTGTATGTACACAAAATCCTATTTTGATTATGGTACTAAGCACACTACAAAATGTATGTATAATTTATTGGGTTAAAAACTGTGGCTGATGTTGTTTGTATGCCTTTTATTTTAAATGTATATTGTGTTTAATACTACAGAAAGTGATTGTCATTTGTTTGGTCAATAATCTTAATACACAATCAGCTATTGTTTTAATGACAACGATCAAGCAAATCTGAGGTCTTTAATGTCATTTTTGAAAGAAAAACTGTCAATGCATCCCTGTTGCTCTTCCTCTCAATTATTTTGTTAGGTTGTATTGTCCATTTTTATGCATAAACACAATAATGTTTTACTAAAGCATTCTACTGTATGTGGACATTTCCTTATGTGAATATTTATACCAATTAAAATAATTTTACAGGCTGCAGATATGATCATTAAAATTACGAAATTGGAGGTTTCTTTCAAATTCAAAAAATAACCCTCTAGGTGTCGTGCTTGAACTTTTCACGGCTCTGGCACAGAAAAGTAACAAATAAGATCTAACATATATTTGCCACAATGTTATTTTGTCCTTTTATTTGATTTATTTTTTGCTTTAGTGTCACTAGACCTACACAGTGACGGATGACATTGTACGCTTTCAGTTTTATTCGTAAACGTCATAAGGAGGTGTGGTTTGAGAATTGATTGCGTTTAGGTGCCCCTATTTTGTTTAAGTTGAAAGCCACACAGCAGTTGACTTCACATCGTGCGTCGTATAGACATCGCCATGGAGTGCGCATTTGATCACTTGGATGCAGCAGGTTTCCTTGAAATTTGGCAACACTTTGATGCCGACGGTGAGAAGGGAGGGGAATGCATTTAATAATAGATTAAACATTTTATATCCTGGATTTCATACGTAAAAATTGTTGCCTAAATTTGGGACATGTCACAATGTCGTTGTTTGAAATGTGTCCTTCTATGTAACTTTCCAGATAATGGTTACATTGAGGGTAAAGAGCTGGATGACTTTTTCCGTCACATGATGAAGAAGTTGGGTCCAGAGGTAAGTAAGCTGATGTTCAATCTCGCAACATAATTATTGGAAGAAAATCATGACCAATGTTAGAATACAGATGTACACAAAGACGTTTGCGCGCCTCGGTTTCCCGAGGAGCATCTAAACTCCCTTCATTTAACTTATAGGTTACCGGTTCAGTGAATTAGCTGCATATTGATTTAATTGTCAACGCATCTGAGTCAAGCACCATATCTAATTATTAGAGTATTCAACTTAATCATTTGGGAGTATTAAAAAAGAACAGTATGAATGATACTACTTGTCAGGATGTTCATTTTGGATATAAGTGATATATAGACTGTTATATTTTTCTGTATCATTAACCCGTTCTCAAAAGCAACATTTGCTTGCCCTTTTTAAGCGAGTTAACTGGTCGTGCTTTCCAGATGGGTTCGGGAAAACATGTTCACGGGGTCGGTCAGAGAAGCGCTCACAACGTACTGTATTTAAGCTTGTGCAGGTCAACTGTGCGCAAAGATATTTGAAGACAGTTTGTTTTATTTCAATATTAGCCTAAGCTCATTATACAGTAAAATTCAATCAAATCAACACCAATAATAACTCATTCCAATGTTAATGAAATACATTCATACATGTCCACTGCCAGGTAATATAGTCAAGCTCCATAATTGGAAGTGAAACCATTGTGGGGGAGAAGGAAAAAAAAATCATTATTCATTTAACCAACAGTTGCTAAGCAGCACCTGGCTGACCAGAGATTCTGGCTCCTGTATGTCTGCAAGTGGGTGTTTTTAGTGTACCGTCCCCTTCTGCTGGTCTTGTGTTAATGGCATAGATCATACACTCTGACATGCTAAGATACAGTTTACACTCGACACACTACCTCTGTAATCAAAGTTACAGTCTACTGTCTACTGATGAGCTAGAGTCTACACTGATAAGATACATTCTACACGTTGATAAGCTACAGTGTGTAGCATATGTTATGCTGTATAAGTTATTGCAGTCTAGTAATAGTAGGCTGAATGCTCCGTCATATCAGCTCTTCATTTGCTTGAGAAATGATTCCCTTAAGTGGTTCTAAGGGAAGGACCTTTGACCAACTGAAACGCCATTTTACACTGGCCTGCGGTTGACACATTGTACTAACATACAATATTAAGGTCCAGTTGACAAACGCATCCATATCTGATCTTGCCCTGCTGTCGTCTGGCTGATTTTTATGGTCAGGGTAACTGGCCGATCGATGTCACCGGTTCCGCGTCCAGGTTGTTGACCCGTGCTCTGTCTCCTTCCAGGAGAAAGTGACGGAGGACAGGGTCAAGAGACTGAAGCAGCGCTTCATGTCAGCGTATGACGTCACTGCCGACGGACGCCTGCAGATCCAGGAGGTACGGTACAAGTCTCGCTATGGACGGATTCCTCCTCTGCATCTTTTCTCCTCTTTGTCTCCATCCCTCTTTCTTTCACCTTCCTTCCCTCCGTCTCCTCTCTCAGTGGTTCTCCACATAGAGGTGGAACTCCCCTCACCCCCCCCCCCCAGGGACTTGCTGGAGCTCTGCTCCCTGTGGTTGAAAGTGAAGAGGTTGTGGTGGACTGTGGTTCGGAGGAATAAGAAGGTTGAGAGGGACTGCACTTAGAGATGGGCTCATGAATAAGCAGGGGGCCAATAACAAGCCTTCCTTCTGAGATGAATCTATTCATTTCCTTAAGAAATGAAAGCAACCCTTAATAGATGGCTGAAGACTTCTGCTTTCCATTTTTTTTTTACTAGGAGCTAAAATCAATAGCTGTCCAAGTTCTAAATCATTGTTGTAGAGGTTAAGTAGATTTGATTAGCCTTCTGTATCTGGCAGGCAGAGATTTCATGGAGCCTTTTGTGATTAATATACAGCAAAGGTTGTCTGCCAGACACAACCAATGAAATGTGTAGCTAGTGGGATGATTACATGTGGTGCCACATGCAGAAGGAGTCTCTTAGAGCAACATTAGAGCTGGTCTGTAGTTCTGTCATAGAACAGGAAATTGCCTAAAGGCGCACATTATACAGTATATTAACTTACATATATAAAGCAACCACAACAGACTCAAAGACCACTATCAGTATTATAGAAGCACTGCGGTACTAATGTGAGTGTTACTGTCCTGGACATACTGTAGCAGGATCACTGCCACAGTCCACTTTAGACTACAGAACCATCCTTGTAGTCATCCTTTCACTCTACACTGGACTGACATGCAGCCCCTTGGGCAGATGGCAGAAAAAGAGAAGAGTAAATAGTATCTTCAGGATTCCTGACCGTCGGCACCGTTTCTAACCACCTGAGCTGTAAACTTGGTGCATTGCGCTAGCTCCGTGCTGCCGTCCGTTGCATTTTTTGACTGGACGCGAGGGTCAAGGATCGAGTCCAACTCATTCCTCTAATGGAGACCCAAGTTGATTAGTAGCAGAGCAGGTCCTTCTGGCCCACGTCCAGGCAGGCTGTCCCTGCGCGGGGGAAAGCCTCACACACACCCCCCCCCCCTCCCTCCTCAGCTACAGCGCTGCTGCCGGGCTGGAGGGAAGGGTGAGGTGGGAGAGGGTGGCCCAAGATGCCAGACGCCTGAAGTGCAAGATGGCGGCCGGCCAAAGTGCGCGGAGGAACGAGCGATCGATAGCGTCCCCGTTCCTCCTTGGTAGCTCATGGCCTCTCACCTGTGTTACAGCTGGCCAACATGATTCTACCGGAGGATGAGAACTTCCTGCTGGTGTTCCGCCGGGAGGCGACCCTGGATAACAGCGTCCACTTCATGCAGGTAGAGGGTATATTCCTTCCAGGTGTCGTACATCTAAGTCTACGTCTGTCTACGTTTGTCATCCTGCAGTGTGTTCCCAGAGAAGAAACGGGTTACTCAGGTTGAACACTGTAGACCTAGTCTAAGCACCTGACCCTAGAAGGATAATCAATCCATGTAGTAGTGTTACTAGTACTGGAAACACAGTTGAGATGTGGAATGCTGTCTATGAAGTAATACGATGCTACGTGATTTCTGACAAGGAAATAAACGACAGCGTAGGACGAGCTACTGTAGGCTGCAGTAATCCACACCGATTGGTAACATACCGCTGTTGAGCCTTCATAAGCCTCCTATGTCTCTTTGAGAAGCTATATGCAGAACTGAACCCTATCAGGATCCCCTCCATAGGCTCTTACAATGTATACTTTATGTGTCATTAACAAGTGAATGAGAGATTAAACATGGATCACTGCTGTATTCATGATCTGGAGCTGAGACCTGTCAACTCTCCACAGATCATCAAAGAGCCCAACCACTCCAACAGAAAATGTTAGTTCCTGTAACGTCGGTTTAACCTGATGTGCCACTATATCTGCACTGTAGATATCTAATGCAGGGACATATGAAAAGGAAATGTGTGAATGTAACATCTGGTCTCCTGTCTGTAGATCTGGAGAAAGTATGACGCAGACTGCAGTGGTTACATATCAGCGGTGGAGCTGAAGGTAATTTTGATCCTTTAACTTACCGTGAACAGACTCAAATGAAAGTCCGGCAGGCTCCTGGAAAGAAGTCAGTTCAATTAACAACACAATTCAACAATCATCTCAGGGTCTAAGGACAGGGGATGTTCTGGGATGGTTGTCCATTTGCTGAAATCATTTGGACATTGTTTATTATTTATCTTGCTTTGCTGTTTATATACAGTATGTATTCTATGTTTTGCACATCCCTGCCACACTAAAGTCTGTGCTTGTGTATCTTGCATGCCAAATGAAACTGATTCTGATCTTCTGCTTCTGAACTGTCATCTACACCAGCGTGTCAAACGCTAGTCCTAGTTTCTTAGTCTCTTACACTGGTGTGTATGTCCTTTTCAAACAGGATTTCCTAAATGATCTGTTTCTACAACAACAGACGACTGTATCCTCCAGCAAACTGGAGGAGTACACAGATGCTATGGTAAGAGTTGACGTCGCTATGTTTGCCTGAAGGAATAATAGGTATGTACCGTACATACGTGACACGCACTTGCAAGCAGCTATACTACCCAATCTCTCTCCTTGAAACAAAGTGATTTATTCCACTGCAGGGTGCAGCCTTTGAGATCAGACAGCAGTCAAATTAGCTTAATGTAGCCATCTACTGCGTCCAGCGTTGACTCGGCCCGTAAAACTGTTTCTGGCCCATCTTCATCTTGGCGCGCCGTCAAGCATTTGAGCTGATGCTACGAAAGCGACAAAACACTATGATTATAAAAACACGAACGTTCTGTATGAAGCGTGATTTATATTTAATCCATCGAAATATAGGAAACTGCTAATGTACACTCTTCATGCTGTGGAGCGTGTCCAAGATTTTCCAGCTGCCAATGCACTGTTTCAGAGACTCTGCCATTTCAGAATTTGTAACTCAGACAAACGTTAAATTGCCCTCTAGACTCTCGTAACCCTATTTACAAGGGCTAGGCTCTGACTCCAGACAGATAGGAAGGTCACAGCGCTTTACAGAGACCAATACAGACACCAGCTGGGGTTTCTGTCCCCTAAATGAATTATTTCACCTCAGACAAGGGAGACACTCTCTGACTTTCAATCACCAGAGCTTCAGGAGAATCTGTTACTATCTGGTCCCTCTCGGTCTGTTTACTCCCTTGCCAGCACTGAATCTGGAAAGCCTTCGTTGTGTCATGTCATATGTCATGTCTTGTCTCGTATGTCATGTCAGTATTCAGTATTCAGTCATGTTCTCAAGTCCTTCAGACTAACAGAAATGGTTCTTCATACACCAATCCCTCTCTTGAACAGATGAAGATCTTTGACAAAAATAAAGATGGACGCCTGGATTTGAATGATTTGGCCAGGTATTGTGCCCTTCCGTCATTTTGCCAGACTGTGTTTGGTGTTCTTGTGTCAACCGCTACATGTTTGGGGACATCTGAGGGAACGGGACAGTTTTGATTTGTCTCTATGGAAATGTAAAGAGTTCGCTATTTTCCTTCTCTTGTTTCAACATCAGAAGGATTTTCTGTTCTAATAAGATTTGATTTCCCCCTAATAGAATTCTGGCTCTGGAAGAGAACTTCCTGCTTCAGTTTAAACTGGACGTGAGTCCCTGCCTTCTTCATCTCTTGCAGTCCACATCTTGATTTTCATAGGAAACCCGATTAATCTGCTACTCTGTTTCTACAGGCCTGCAGCAAAGAGGAGAGGAAGAGAGACTTTGAACAGATCTTTGACCACTATGATGTTGTAAGTGAGCCTGTCTGGGAGGAAGCAAGATATAGATGCACCACTTCCTTTCAGATTCAAATGAAATGCATGTCCAACCAGGAAATATAATGTTGTAAATATGCCAATGACTGTTTTACTGTAGCTATGCAACACGCTCATCCAATAAAGTCACCCTGGCTCTTCTCTAATGAATAGGATAACATTAATTAAACTCATTAGACCAATCAAAAGCTAGACAGTGGAATTCTAATGCTTATATTTCTATATGCGTACACATTCTATATATTGTACATATGCATTTTACATATTGTTTTCTTTCTCTGAAAAATTCTACTTGTGTAACCTGCACCTCAGAATACAATTCTGATCACATTAGAAATGTGTTTTTCTTATGTATTGTTATTAAAATCTCTCTTAGTTTGAAGAATGTTATTTTCATCATGGTGATGTAGAGACAGCTCATGCCCCTTCCCTGTTTGACAGAGCAAGACTGGAGCGTTGGAGGGGGCTGAGGTGGATGGCTTTGTTAAAGACATGATGGAACTAGTCAAGGTGAGCAGGTGTCTTTACTGAAATCACGACCGCTGATGTAAGTTCAAGGTACCTTTATGGAAACATTTAAACAACTGAAAGAGACACGCCAGGTAAGCACAGCTTTACAGGCTTAAGTACATTTTGTTCTCTCCCTCCACCCTCCTCCTCTCTCCCCCCACCATCCTCTTCTCTCCCCCCACCATCCTCTTCTCTCCCTCCACCCTCCTCCTCTCTCCCACCACTGTCCTCCTCTCTCCTTCCACCCTCTTCTTCTCTCCCCCACCCCTTCCTCTCTCCCCCCACCCTCCTCCTCTCTCCTCCCACCATCCTCCTCTCTCCCCCACCCCCTTCCTCTCTTCCCTACCCTCCTCCTCTCTCCCCAGCCCAGCATCACAGGGCCTGAGCTGGACAAGCTGCGAGCCGTGTTACTTGGCCACTGTGACGTCAACAAGGATGGAAAGATCCAGAGGAGCGAGCTGGCTCTGTGTCTGGGGGTGAAGGCTCAGCCTTAGGCTGCCCAGAGGGGAGGGTATTTGCTTTACATCCACTAACACCACAGAGGAACCTACAGTACAATACCTATGGTCTGGTCTGTCACTCAGATGGCTATTTCTGAATGGGCAGAAACACTTTTGACTGTCTCGGCTGACATGTAAACTGTTACTGTTGAGACACAGCTGGTGGGTTGATAAGGGCTGTGGGCAAGTATGTTGAGTCATAGAAATTGTTCTTGCATGTAGATTAGGGAAAAGCTGTGTGGGTATGTGTTGTTGAATTTAGTGTGGTGAAGTACCGTGACGCTGATTTTAATATGTGGTGGCTTTCTGTTATATATGATTTATTTGTTTTGGTCATTTTTGTTTGGGATCAGTTAAAGTGTCAAACGGTTTATGGATTTGTGTCTGCTCCTATTTGCATGTACATTCCGACGTTTGGTTTTGATATGATGTTAAAAATTCAAATAAAGAAACGGTGTCAAGTTAAATGCAAAGTAGTTCGTTGTTTCTGTCAAATGTCAAGAAAGACATCCATTTTCTACTTACGTATTCTTTTCCACCGACAGATATCACAGTGTAATGATGCGGCAGACTAACAGAAGGTCTAGCGTTTCAAACGCTTACGCCACAGCTCGAACACTTAGCAAGAGGAAAAAGGGAACCCAATTGTGTGTGGGTGCATTTCTGCAAAGCTGCAATGAGCCATATACCTCTTAGGCAAACAGGACACTACACAGGCACCCAATGGACTCGAATGATGCTAGCCTTAAGTGGTTACAGGCTTTCATCCCTGGCTGTTTGCTCTCAGTGTTCGATGAGATGTGTGTCGTGGTCGACTGTGTTTGGTTTGTCATTTGGGAGTGGCGGGGGGAAGGTAAAAATGGGTGTCGTGGGCTGAGTGAAACAGATGCCCAATGACAAACAATTTAGCCTACTGCTCAAAAGGGTTGTATGCTATGTTCTGAGCTGGGCTAACTTGAACATTGGTGCCAAATGTGTCTGTTTGGGGGTACGCATTTAGCCTGTTAGTGTCAGGATTGCATTTTATACTTGTCTGAAGTCAGGTTAAATCTTTTTTTTTCAGCTTTTGACATTTCTTGTATATTCATTTGAAAACATTTTGGATCAATTGCGTATTACAATAAAGGTCCATGTCTGATGACTGTAAGGAGTCTGAGCGCATGCCCAGGTGGGATACTAATGGAACAGGAAGATGTATTAACCGAACACGTTGCAGCACAGTATGGTGTCTCTTGGAGAGCGTGGGTTTCCATGGGAACCACTCCACCCCATTCATCACAAGAGGCAGAGATGGCTTCCTCCCTGGATCATAAGAAATCACCTGACCTGTGGGCCACACAGTGGTCCACTCAGCTAATACACTGTAACACTGTACATACACACACACTCACAAATATTTATATACTCCTTTTTAAATAGGTGCTTCTTGATGATGTAATTTGTGTTCAGATTAATATATCAATTTTACGTGTGTACACTTATAGACACAAACATATATATGACATTATTAAGAAGTATACATAAATACATACGTGTGTGTACATATGTAAGATTTATATATTAATATGAACACAAGTTACATCGCTAAGAAGAACCAATTAACACAGGAGTGCAACAAAAGTGTTTCTTAAGACACACTACACCATGGTAAGCTTTACAATACGATAGGTTTACTAAGTATCTGACATATATGGCATTACTACATCTATGAACGTTTTTCAATGGGCTGATGCAACAAAATCGTTATACGTGTATGACCATATACTGATCCGGAAGGTTATTTGCAAAGGAAGCGACCCATTATCAGATATGCAGTCAACAAACTCGAGTACAACATTTTCGTGATAATAGCACCAGCTGCTGGAGCTGTGACCATGAACACACGTTTATTAGTCTGTTGACAGTTACCTGTCAGGTGTTTCACCTCCCACGCAGTGGTTGGCAACAAACACCTCGATTAACTGATATGATACCGATGGAAATTTGACTGGTTTGGCAATTACGTGCACACGCGCACACACAAGGTCTCTCTCCACCTCCTCAAAGTCACCCATCTTAGTATCTCCGGGTAAGACAAGGGAGACCTCTCCCGGTAAGGAATCATTACAGAAGATATTTGAATTGTGTCTCAGGTGTGCTAGGCTTCTGCCGCTGTTTTTTCCACCGCTCAGGGATTTTGCTCTTGTAGCCACTAGATGGTGCAAGACTACCGAAATAATAGCTGCCGTACTTCAAACTATCAGGGTTGCCAGGTTTAAATATAAACTAACAATTTATGTGGCTTTCAAAATCTTGGGGTAAGGCTAAGATGAATAACGTATTAATAGTAGATAAAAATGGTCACTCTACATATCCTATGATCATATATCCAAAATAAATGTAGTTATTGATGGTAAACAACGCTGGTTCTAAATGATCAGATTAGGCTACAATGTGTAGGAAGCCCATGACGATGTCCTATAATTTGTGTAATGTAAATATGTTTGGCAGAGGCATCAGAGGACCGAGAGCAACAAGCTAATGTGGCGGTCTCAAGCGTCTTAAAAGGGGGATAATATCAAGAAATCTGGCAACCAAATCCTTTACCCCCAGACTCGGCTTCAAGCGCTTTGTATTGTGTTTGTGAGTCAGCTAGACTAGTCTCCATCGGAATTTACGCTGCTTGGTCTGTTCTCTTATAGAACACACTAAATAACCGTACTGGATTTTATTAGTGACATTTTATATCCTGCTTTGATTATCACAATGATATCGGCGAGGGAACCATGGACCGTTTCTCAGAGTGGAATATAGAGAGGGCTTTAATTTCGTCGCCTTCGGTTCTCTCACCCCTGTTCTGAGAGCTTTGAACCCAGCCACAGGCTCGTGCTGGGTTGTTGTGCTTCAGGTAAAGGTATAAGCGTTGCTACCTTACCAAATATCGGACGCATTTAAGGATAAATATCGCCCCGCCGAAACCAAAATAAATCCATAAAGGACAGATTTTTCTCATTAGCCAAGTTCTTGGAAGGTTTAGCTTTTTTCGTCAGGTGTGACCAGTTAAAGTGACCAGTAACTGACCATCAGTTGGTCCTGAAAATGGAGGCTGTTATCGAGAAGGAATGCAGTGCGCTGGGGGGACTTTTCCAAAGTGTTATCGGAGACATGAAAGTAAGTACTAAATATCTTTTTACATTTGATGCTGATGTATTTAATGCTTTCATCAGAGCCGGGGCGCATATTTTGCGAGCGGAGTTAACTATACATAGGAAAACGGTAGTTAATATGCTGGTGGGTTAAATCCCAAGGAATAGGTTGTGGGTGGCTGTCTAACGTCCACGCAGGCAATGAGTGACCTGTCTCGCCCCACTTCACTGAAGATTATTTGGCTCCAACCAGGACGAGGTCATCAAAGGAAGACTAAGGACATAATCTTCGAGTCACGAGTAGTTCACCACTAGTTAGCTCATTATCTGTTAGCAGAGATTCGACCACAAGTAGGACATTTTACACCGTTTATTGGATATTTGTTGGTCAGGAATAAGAAATAGCCGTTATAGTGGCCTAATAATCGGATTTCCCCAGCTGTTATGGTGTAAAAGCACGGTTGGAATGCTTGGTGACCCTGAGGTTACAAGGCTTTGACATGGCCAGGCCAGGCCAAACTGTCAGCTGGATACCGCCATCTAAGCCGCCAATTAAGTTCGGACACATGCTTTTTCTTTTTTTCTTTTAAATCTGCAGTTACAAACAAAAGCTGAAGCCTAGGCGTTATCCCTTATGTCCAATGAAAAGTTGCTTTACGTTATTCTGCTGACCATTCCTTTCAAGGGACTAATAGACAGGCACACAGCCCACTTTTATCGATGTACCTCTAGACCCGTCGGCTAGCTCAAGCACACTTGGGTCTGTTTCATGGGAGATGGGAGCAGGGTGTCAGAAGGCCCAACCAGACAGTCTGCTGGGCAGATGTGTCTGGGATGCAGGCTGTCTGTTCAGGGTGTAGGGTTGCCCTGGGTGACCCTCCCCAGGGCACTGATGCTAACAACACCAGGCCTGTGCCTAGCTTCCCTTTAATCTCTGTGTTATTGAGATGGAAGTATTGCCTAACGAGGAACCTTTTTTCCTTTTGTATCGGTCCAAACTGATTAATAGTGCTCTCAAAAACAAATGCTGGCTAATGAATGCAGTGATGTGTGGTCTGGTTTCCTTAGTGATGGTCTGTGTGTTTTCTGTGCTGTGCCTACAGACCAGTTATCCTATCTGGGAAGACTTCATCAGCAAGGCTGGGAAACTGCAGTCTCAACTCAGGTGAGTCCGGTGTGTGTGTGTGTGTGTGTGTGTGGGTGTATTGGTCAGTCGTCACTTTTTATGATGGGAATCGGGTTGAATCCTTTTGAACGGCTTGTAAACCATGTGCCCCCAGTGTGTATACCTGCTACTGGTTTCCCTGTCTTACTTAATGGAGAGCTCTTCGTTTTACTGAGGAGTTTATTTGATTCAAAGGTTGGGGCATACCTGTGGATGTAGCTCCAGATAGGAGGTATAGCTGAGTCTTTGGAGCAGGAAGGATGAGCGGGGCCATGTGTGTCAGGGTGAGCCAGATACAGCATCTGCAGGGCAGGTGTGTAGCAGGAGTGAGGTGCTGCTGGTCTGGTCAGGGTGGCTAAGGCACTCGCAGTACAGTTTGACTGACTCTACCCTGTACTCTGTAATGACATCCAGTGGGTAAGTGCTCTGTAATTTAGCAGGGTTTGCTTCGTTCAAAGCAGCTAGGAAGTTCCACAATTACAGTTTGTAGTCATCACTGTATTTTGGGGCCAAAATCTGGGCTTTTTGGTGTCCTTCCTTGTGGGTTAGACTTTTTTTTTTCATTTTGTAGAAAACAAGGTTTAGCCAAGGCAATCACAGTGTGGCCACAGCCCTTACATGCCGCACCCTCTGTTTGTAGCCAAATGTCTTACCTTTGAGGCCCAGGTCATCTACCAAGAGAACCCAGGGTACAGGCAGGCACCATGGTGTCACCAAGCACTGACATGAGTCTTGTGCTGAGCTTCCCTTGTCGTTCTCTGTGAGAGGACTCTCCAGTTGAGTGTAGCGAGATGAAGCACAGATGCCTTTCAAGAAGGCCGTGGGGAACCTCTGTGACATTCAGAGGTTCCTGCAGATGCTACTGGAGGGTAGCAATGTGGCTCAGTCAGACCCCGGCTGTGGATGAATGTGTCGGCTCGTAACGCGGACACAATGGTGTTTCCTCTTCACTGACTGGGGATCTTTGTCTCTAGGTGTTTATAGAACATGCATGACAATGAACAATGTTCTCTTGAACCCAGGGAAGCAAACAGTTCCTCAAGCTTCCGCGGTGTCCGTCCCTACCCAGCCTTCAAATAGACGCGTGGGTTTGTGTGCGTAACACACCCTCATCCTGCTGCCACGCTATTTCCCTCTAAATGACACCACCACAATGATAAAGGAATGCATTGGACATTCCGTCTAGAATGTTAGTTGACTTCAGTAGAGCTCCTTCAGTTCATCTTGGACGAGCTCTGTGGAGAATCACACGCATGCTTGCATGTCTCTGTGAACCCCCATGAATACACACAGGACAGACCACACCACACCGCACCACATCTCCCATCTCAGGAGGGTAACCCCCTAGTACGCTGGCCAGCGGAGCTTCGTTCTTCCTCTCCCACACCTGTTTCCATCAGAGCAACCTGCTTTGACTGTTTCCATAGCGATCCCTCCAGTGTTGTCTAGGTGCTTCTGTGTTGATGTTTCACCGAGACAGTTTCGGTTTCGGGGTTTTCTTTTTTTTTTTTACACTCTACCAACAACAACCCGCACACAGGACATGCCTCTATAGCCACTACCAAAGCACTCGTGTTTGTCTTCAACCTGAAGCTGCAATAGGTAACATTATAACGTCAGTCCCAATGGGAGAAACAGCACCCCCAATTATTGTCTGAACTTCTGAGCTTTCCTCCAGCTACGTTTGATTGACAGTGATTTCGCACAATAAAGCGAAAGAGGAAAGCCTGCCTTGCCAAAAGCTATTGGCTGAAAAAAGATTGCTGGAAAAATTTGGAAAAAAATCTGACATTGACATTCCACTGGCACTGAGCTGTATGTTACCAAACAAGATTCAGACATCCTAATTAGCTTCAACAAGATATTTATGGGGGACAAACCCTTTTTCTACAGAAAACAATCACACCTTTTAAGGAATAATACTCCAAGCAGCAGGTTCATGTAACATTGACATGTATAGTGTAAGTCAAATCCCAATATCTGTATATCTGTCTGGTGAACACCACCTGCCTGCCACCAACCTGCCCTGCATCTGGTCATGTCTGGTCCATATCTCGTCCATATCTGTTCCATATCTGATGAGAGACACGCGCCAGCAGGCCTGCCTTGGCCCACGTCTCAGCTATGCAATCTGTATCATGTGATGTGCTCCGGTGCTCAAGGTCCAGGCACCTTTGATGAGCGCTGGAGATTTGTGGCGTCCCGCTCGTCTGGTCGGTCACACATTCCTGCCATGTCAACGCCGCTGGGGAGGATAGGCCCTCTGCGATGAAGAGCTCTAATCTTTATCTGCTATTTCTACCATTAGCCACAATTAAGGAGTTAATTGCGACCCCGTGCTGTCAGAAGGCACAGTGGAATCTAGATCTAGTGTATGGACGTCAGTAAACAAACACTTTAATGATCACCCCAGCAGATGTGCCAAATAAATCCATTTATTCTCTCTCTTTCTCTCTTTCTCTCTTTCTCTCTCTCTTTCTCTCTCTCTCTCTCTCTCTCTCTCACGCACACCCACACACTCACCCATGCACAAAAACCAATATGAACTAATAAGCAATAATAAGTCCTTGAATCAGGTCCAAGTAAGTTAGCCAAAGTCCTGCGCTCAGCGCACGTGTGTCTAAACCGTGGTTTACGACCAGACCAAACCCTGACCTGGGCGCCTGTGTTTTATGTGTTCTCCAGGGCAACCGTGGTGGCAGCTGCAGCCTTTCTTGATGCCTTCCAGAAAGTGGCTGACCTGGCAACCAGCTCACGAGGTAAGTACACTACCTGACCTGGCCGCTACCACACGAGGCAAACACATGTTCACCATCTGCAGCCGCTGAATGAAAGCGCTGGAACATCTCACTTTGTTAAACCCAACTGCTAAACTACAGAGAATGCTCTTGAAGCAGGACGATTGGGTCTGTTTGTTTTATAACGAGTCATTTTGGAACATCTTTGGAACAGTCCCCTTTTCGGAAAGGCCAACAAATAAATTCATGACGTTTCATTCTGGAATTCCCCTTTGAGATACAAACCAGTTCCTGCCTGTAAGCTGCTGGGGTTCATCTGAGGCCTCTGGCCCTCTGAGGATGCCAGGGCTGCGTCAGAGAACCCAGAGCCCATTCAGATGGGTGTAGCTGCTTGGTCAGGGAACCCAGGGCCCATTCAGACGGGTGTAGCTGCTGGGTCAGGGAACCCAGGGCCCATCAGGACGGGTGGAGCTGCTGGGTCAGGGAACCCAAGGCCCATCCGGAGGGGTGTAGCTGCTGGGTTGCTTGGTCCAGCTGCTGTGGGGTTTGAGCAGCCAGAACTCCACGTCCTTCATGCAGCTGTGGGGGTTGCCAGGTTGGCAAGTAAAAGGAAGGGTGCTGGGGGTGGGGTTGTCAGTGGGTCAGTGGGTTGTTAATCCCCTTTAGCTGTAAATCCATCAGACTGCTGCTGTGGAAGATACCCCCCACCACCCCACCCAATCCCAACACATCTGGCGTTTGTGTGTGCGCGTGTGTGTTGGTCTTTGTGTGTGCCAGTGTCTGTCTTTAATAGAGGCATTCCTACATGTGCAAGGTGCCTTTCTGTTGGTGCCTTATGTGAGGAGCCTGTGTGTGAGGAACAAACAGGTTGTGTTTGCGGTGCTGACTGCAGTGGAGTCACTGCGAGTGTGTGTGTGTGTGTGTGTGTGTGTGAGAGAGAGAGAGAGAAAGAGAGAGAGAGAGAAAGAGAGAGAGAGAGAAAGAGAGAGAGAGAGCGCCATCTCAATCCCTGAGCCTGACACCTTCTGCCTCGTACTGCTATTAATAGGAGCCGGCGCGACACACACATTCATCACACACTGCGGGGCACAGGCAGGCTGGGGAAATGTAGAGGGACTAAGACTCAGTCTCTCTTTCTCTCAGCATCCCTCACTATTGGCCCCTCTCTCTTTGTCTCTTGCCTCTCTCTTTCTATCTCTCTCTATATCAGTCTTGTCAAGCTGAAACTGCGAAGCTACAACAGCATTCAGCTGAGTCAGTGACTCAACCCTGCAGGTAGCTAGTCATGCTGGCAGTAGGTGGAGCACACACACACACGCACTTGGCCCAGGCATTGTGGGAGGCTACCAGCTGTGCCACGCTATGTCATCACCTCACGGCTATGACGCTTCCCCGTGTTATCAAAATCAGAGCAGGAACAGGAACAAGATGGCAATCCCAGGTGACACTGGACCTCGCTGTGAACCTGCACTGGAGCCCAGGGACTCTCTGTCTCCAGAGGGTTCCCTCTGTGAGCACAGTACACTGACTGTACAGTACAGGAACATGGAACATGTTCTGGAACATGAGCCTAATGGTATTCATATGTGATATCCCCTTCCCCAAGACACACACAGCCACACCCAGCCTCCCCCTCAGCCTCCCCCTCAGCCTCCCCCTCAGCCTCCCCCTCAGCCTCCCCCCCATCTCCCAGCCAGTGCTGGGGTGGTTGCCCCTAATTGTCCATGCCGTGCTAGTGGGGCCTGCTGACTGTGCTGAGAGGAGCCTGGGGGGCTGTGGAAGAGAGGCTCAGACTTGAATTTACTGCCTCATATGCAGCCCCCCCTCCCTCTAGTGTTTAATGATGCTGCAGTGGCCCCTGGCGCAATAACTGTATTGTGGTCTCTCTAACACTCTCTCCCTCTAACACTCTCGAAAAGTCTCTCTCTCTAACCCTCTCTCTCTAACATTCTCTCCCTCTGACACACTCTCTCTCTAACACTCACTCTCTAACACTTTCTCTCTCTTTAACATGCTCCTCTAACACTCTCTGCCTCTAACTCACTGTCTGTCTCCATATATCTCGGTCTCTCTCCCTCGCTTTCCATCGCTCCCTGTCTGTCTGCCCTCCCCCCTATCCCTCCTCTGCTTCCATCCCCTTTTCTCCATCTCCTCTCTAATAGCTACCTTCCTGCTGGATTTCAGATTGTTCTCTTTCTACCGCGATTAAAAACACATAATCTGATCTGAACCCGTTCGTCTAGAAAGAGCCGGAGCTGTGATTGCTTGGTGTAATGATGGCCATGTGGTTCAGTATCACTGCCTGCTCTAATGATGATCTGAGCCCAGTCAGTCTCCCAGCTCTGTACGGGGCTCCTGTGGCTGTCTGGTGATCCATCAGAGCTGTCTGGACTGTTGGCTCAGAACTCCATCCATCATTCCTGCCCTGATCTCCACCATGCTTCCTAACAGCCCGGCTGCACAGCGACATAATGAGCTGTAGAAAAGCCCATGTTCAGGTGATCTGCTTTCAGGAGAGGATCGGTTTTCCTCCTCCTCTTTGTCCCGGCCTGAGTGAGATCACATGGAACGTCAGCCTGGATGGGTTTGAAGTAGGATGTGAGACGTGCGGCTGCTGTGTGACGGACAGGGAAGGGGAAGGTATGGGACAGGGCTCTGTGTTGTTCAGCCTTTGTCTCTGGGGACGTCTGACAGAGACTTTGTGCTGGAGAGATGGAGTATCCAGGCTGTGGGTTAGGTCTTCAGGTGGCCCTGTCTGTGGGGTGGAGGGGTGGGGTGGTGTGGGGGTTGAGAGGGAAAACTGGGTTTTGTTCATTGTACAGTTTACATCTCCATTGCCACCTGACGGTAGCTGGCTTGTAATGCTGTAAGGTAGTCGGCTATCTCCTCAACAGTCCCTATCTGTGAGGTGTCGGCCGGCTGTCGTTGTCTCCATAGCAACACCATGAAAAAATGTGCTTTTGGGGCATTTGATAGCCTATAAGGTGATCTGCACCTACCCTTCTGGATAGTTCTGGATCTCCTCCACTGAGAGGAGCTCCCTTCTCAGGGGAGCTGTCCTCTAGGGGAACTGTGCTCAAGGGCCAGGAGAGCTGTGCCCTCCAGGGAGACTGTGTGCCCCAGGGGAGCTGTGCTCCAGGGCAGCTGTGCTTCATGGAGGCTGTGATCCTGGGGAGCTGAGCTCCAAGCCCAGGGGAGCTGTGTTCCTTCCTGCTCCCTGCAACAACAAACTCCATCGCAGGGGCCACTGTTTAAACCAACACCATGGCAACTAGACAACCCTATCCCCCCTGTCGTCCAGAGGAGGAGCGATGAACCTGCTCACACCATCACACAGCAATGTCACCCACCACAGCCTCTCCGGAGCCTCTGATAGGACAAACCAACAGGTCTGAATGACCTGATAGTGACTCACTGTACTCGTGGGAGTTGTCATGTTCTTGATCTGTGGAGCACAAAATCAAGAAACACGCACAAACGGCTTGGCAGACCATGGTGGACTCACCCCGGAGAGGACAACTGACACACACCATAGTGGTTTTGTGTGTGTGAAGTCGTCTGTTTGCTGCCCACATAGTTGGTTACCCTCAGTGTCTTTGATGATGTCCACAGAGATGGTGTACATACAGTCGGTCTGTTTCCACAACAAAAAATGGGAAGTTCTTGGGAAGTCACAGACATTGTGCACTAATGTTGGCTGTTGCTTTCATGTGTGTCCTTTTGAAGCGTTCAACTTTACAGCATTGTTATATTCCTTCCAATCTAGCACAGGTTACCAATGTATAACAATAATGAATGCAGTTCACGCAGAATTCTTGTTTCATCAGTTCGTACAGTCAGACTTGCACTGCTGACAAGCCATCAAAAATCCCAAACCTGTTTAGTTACGTGCGCCTATGTGGCAGTATATTACAAGTGAATGTTTACACAGATGTGTCTGTCAGTTTTACAAGACAAGTATGTCTGCATGTCTGTGTGAAGAGACTGGATATGAATGATCTGCTTTCAGGGGCTTGTGTTCAGGTTAGATATTGGTCAGATAAACACAGCTCCGTGTTCTGCCCAGGGGAGCGGGAACGAGCGGCCAGGCCTTTTGAAAGAAGCAGTAAAGACGTCACAGCCATCAGCCCTGATAAAGACCGATAGCAGACGGTGTCAGCAAAGTGATGCGTGTCTAATAAAATAAGACTAATCTTTCATTATCAACTGTTCTCTGCATGGCCCCCATTCAGAAGCAGGGATCTACTTTCATGGTTCACGGTTGGTAAATGAAAGGAATGCCAATTAAAGATTGCAAATACAAAAGTGGTTTTATACAGCGATTGTGTCAAATCCGTCACAAGCTCTTGGCAGTCCAGTTTAGCAGGCAGGTAGGTAAGCAGCGATGAGGACTTGGATTAAATTAGAAGGTTTCAAGAGTCGTGGGTTTCTGGTTTTTTTCTTCTTCTCAGTTTGGGCGAAGGGGCAGGCACAAAGGGTTGTTGTTGAAGTCGTAGGAGGACATTTGAGACGGGTTTAGTTAAAAAAAGAAGAAAAAAAGAATACACATTCTTAGTAGATTTTCTTTTCTAACTTGACTTCTCCTAACTTTCTCCCTCCCTTTTTTGTCTTTCTCTTCCTCTCTTGGTTCTTGTTTTGGTCCCAAGGTTCTCCTAGATCCTGATTGGCCAACCTTTAGACTTCTGATGTGTTTTTGTCTGCGTGAGCTTCTGGTCACATGGCATCAACAACACAGCAGGTTCAAAAGTACCAACCGTCTTGCAGGCCTTATTCCTCCTGCCAAGTCTATCAGAGTGAAAGCAGATAAGAAACTTGAATGCTGCAGTCCGCTTTCACTTCATGCAACTTTCTGGAACTCTGTTGTAGACCATGTTTGAATCAAGGCTTCCAAGCCATTTGCATATTGGCTTTTCTGCCTGGGCTCATGCAAATGCATTGTTCTTTATGTTTTCTTTCCTTCTTCTTCAAATCCACTCACTCATCAGGAAGGGACGGGCCTTAAAAGCCGTCGCTCTCTCTTAATCCCTGAGACATTCCTGCCCAGTGCTCCAGCTCTGCTCCTGCCCCTCCCACAGGCAGAAGGTTTTCAGCCTGTTTACCTTGAATCAGCGTGACTTCATTTACCTCGAGCTGGATCGGTATTCAATTTGCTTCTGCGCAAATCTGATTTAATGATTACCAAAGGTTTGGAAATAGAGGCAGCCTTGCCTGCGATCATCAGCCCAGTTAAGGTAAACAGGCTGAAAACAGACTCGTTTTTTCTGGATCTCTCTCTACCTCTCGCCTCGCTTTCTCGCTGACCTCTCTCTCTCTCCCTCTCTCTCTATCTCTCTCTCCCCATCTCGGTCGCGTGAGACTGAAAGACAGTTCAGTTTTCCCTGAGATACTGTCGCCTCTCAGTTCATATTTTCCCCAGAATGTATAATAGCTCCCTGTGCTATGGAAGGCTCAATGGGCCTGTGTGTGTGTGTCAGTGTGCTTGTGCACGTTGTGCGTCTACGCACACAGACATGTCTGCATGTGTGTCCGAGTGTGAATGTCTGTAGAACGACTCTGACATCATTATGTCCCTTTTTGTGAATCCAGAGCTGCGCTGTCGCAGAGTACAGTAGCCAACAGTTACAATGAGGCCTCTGTGAGGCAGCCTGGTGTAGGCTTCTCAGATCGCCTGGACAGGCTGCTTCACTGAGTCCATCCATGGAGGTCTGGGCCCCACAGCCAGGGATGAAGTCATAGGGAAACAGAGCTACAGACCCTCCAGAGAGCCAGGCCTCCCTCCTCCCTAGGAGCAGGTTACAGATCAGGGTGATCCGGGCGACCGGCTCCTTGTGGAGGGAGAGCCAGGCAGGCAGGCAGGCAGCCGCTTCTAGGGCATCATCTCCCAGCCAGATGTGCTGCAGTACTGGACCAGCTGGGTGCAGAACCAGACCACCACAGCCTCTCCTCAGTCATAGAGAGACTTAGAGATTTCACAAGGTCCTTTACATCCCTGTGGTAGATCCGAGAGACCGACTGTCTCTCTTTCAGATACCACCCCTCCTAATGATGTTTGTTTGTGACTTTTTATAAATAGTAAGCACTTGTGCTGACAAGTGTCCAGGGCCAGAGCCAAACCCTTGTGTCATTATCACAATATCTCTGTCACTGCCACAGATGAGTCCAGACACGTCCAGCCAACAACACACCCACACGCACACCCACACGCGTGTCTAGGGAAACCTGTTTCTGTCGCTCTCTGAGAAATGACAGGCCATCAGTGCCTTGTGGTTTGATGCTTGTAAAAACAGGATGAAATATGTTCCCTATGTAATACATCATGTGTACTGGGTGGGTGAACATAGTAGAGTTAGGCTACTGGAAAACTTATTCTCTGCAGCCTTTTAGATATGGGCACTTAAACAGACACAGCTGGTCAACTTGTTTTGGGGGGGGGGTGTTTGATTAGGCTACATTTTAAAGATAGAAGCACAGAGGCGTTGGTGCTGGTTAGGGGTTCATACCTCGGACACCATTGCAGAGGCATCCTTGACGTCTACTAGAGCAGCTTATTTCTGCTCATAGGAGGAGGGGGGGAGTATATGTAGATACAGTACTGTACTGTACTGTACCTACATCTCAGATAACATGCTTACAGTCAACAGGCCCAGAGTGCTTGAGAGGCCTTGGCAGGAGCTGACTAACTCTCACTATTTCCCATCAGCTGCAGGCATGCAGACCCCCACCTCAGCAGAATAGCTCCAAGCAGAGCTAAGCCCCCAGACCCAGACCCTGGCATGTTCCTCCAGCGTGCCACAGAAAGTCCAATCTGTGGCCAGGTCCCTTGCATATGGCCAGGGATTGTTTACGGATGGTAATGAGCATTTCTGCTGACCCCCCCCGAGTTCATTTCCCAGTCAGCCACGACGTGACAGTAGTATGTAAACATGTTTGTTCTCAGTTGATCTGTTTGAACAAATAATGGTCTGTGACCAACAGTCATGTTGAAGGGGTACTTAGGAATGTTTCTCAGCCAATTTCTCTTTTTAGCTGTGGTCCTCCTCTTAAAGATACACTACGTTATTTAAGGCATGTCGTGTGTGATAATTACATGCAGATATTTATGCTTTGTATTAAGTTCACCCAGAAGAAAAATCTATCCTTCACTCGGCTTATGTCATCTCCCACAGCATCTATCTTCATAATAAACACAACTCTACAACTATAATTTCTTCAACATATATTAGATGTTGGCTAGTATAGTAGTGTCCAAGACCCCACTCTCTCTCATGTATCCTGCTGTACTTTAATGGGATTCTTCCCCTCAGCTCTACATCATCAGGATCATCAGTGCTGGCGGTGGTAACAGACAGGCTGTTGACCTGCACAAGGACCGTGTGTCTGGGACTCTGGACTTACTTGTGCAGGCAAACAGGGAGGTGCTCTGTTGGAACTGGGAAGCCCTGAAACCTTGTAGTGTGGCTGCAGTGCTTGTGGTTTGTCTGGTTGGTTTTCAACAAGCCAGTCAGTCATGGAGAGAGAGAACTGGAGGGCCCTGGTGTTGAATGATGAATCTTTTAAGCTGTCTTCCTAGAAGCAGCGCTGCTAAGAAAACAACCGTCAATGCTAACCCTTTTTCCAATGGACCGTTTGGGACACTTGTGACAATTGTAGCCCTGAGAAAACGTTAGCAAAGGAAAGTGAATCATTGACCTATAAATATAAGCAAACTATTGCTCTATCGGTTCTCCTCCATTTAATAGATTGAGTTGCCATTGTATTTGTACAATGTATGTATTTGTATTGTATAGTTGTATTTTTGGAATCTTAATACGATACTATTCGAAAATACTTTGGGGATTTGCGGGCAGTAGTCTTAGCAGCACCACAGTGGAGGTCTGCTTGTGGTGCTTCACACTGAGGCTTCTCACGGAGGAGTGCTCTACAGCCTCGTGCCTCGCGTCAGACTCAATCAGACCTCTGTTCATCATGGGAAACTCCAGGCCAGTGGGAAGAGCAATTAAGTGTCTAATAGACCAGACGCACTCAAAGAAAGCTCCTGCACACATTTATGACGAGGCCCCAGTGTGTTTGTGCAAGATTTAGGAACTGGTGGCTTTGTTAAGACACTCTCAACAGGCAGGTTGCAAGTCTGTGTAATCTAGATGAGCTTTGAGTCAGGAAGGAATATGTTAAAAGATGCAGTTTCAACTGCTGCTCTGTTTTGGACGTCTGTCAGTTGTATTTCTGTTCGTATGGAAGATTTACTTCTATTCTGGAGCTCTGGTGGCATGTCTGGAAAGTACCAGGGAAAATACGTTCCTGTGTGTTTGGCTATAAGAGGTAGATTAACTGGCTCCAACACACCAAGATAGTCTTTTTGTAGTTTGGTTTTTATTCAAACATTGAACTAGACTTGTGACCTTTGGATTGTGCTCAGTGGAGCAACAGTGCCAATGTTTGATAAGGGATGCAAACTCATTCAAACACAGCTAACCTCCCAGCCAAATGTAGTCTAGTCTTTGACATACTAGCATCTTCACTAGATAATCCTGTTTTATTACAGAACAATTCAGGACTGGAGTTTGTTTCCCTGTTGTTAGATAGGTCACATTGCAATAGATTTTTAGTTATTTACCGAACAGCAGATGAGATAGTGGTAGTATACCTTTAGTAGCCAAGGTTTTAGTTGGATTACTGTGAGTTTCTTTGTGTCTGTGTGTTGGCCTTCTGTTGCTGGGTTACAGTTGGGTTTAAAAATGTGCTAATTAAAGTAGTGCTCATAATGTTGTTTTAGGGTTCATTTGTTCTGAAATGAACCATGTTTCTTATTGAGTCCTGGTTACCTTTTGCGTCAACACTTTGACCTCTATTTCTCTCTGATTTCCAACAAGTCATGTTTTCCATGTTGTGTCCCCGAGAGCGACACGCTGTTCACACAGCAGGCCAATGGCAGACTGCCTGATGGACATTTTGTAACTAGGAGAACTTTTTGTGCAAGAAATACGCTCAAGGACAGAGCATGAAGGAGGGAGGGGCTGGGGGCCAGGGGCCGGGGGCCAAGAGAAGCTTGTCACCGAAAGGTTGTGTTTGGGAACAGATTTCTGTCCCCAACCTGTGTACACACACACACACACACACACACACACACACACACACACACACATGCTGAGATGTCACCTGCCAGTGCCCTTACCTGTGTTCACCATCTGCCTAGGAACAGGGAAGGAAACACAGTGGCTGTGCATCAGTTTTAAATGTTGGCTGTACAAAAAGGCTCATAGCACCCACTTTGCTAATATAACTGCAGTAAATCCTTGACACGCAGAATACAAAAGGCTCTGAAAGTGCTCATATTTTCCCAGCTAATCTTTTGCCAAGTACCCAACTCCAGAGTTGTGTTTGAATCATTACAGTCCATTTTTCTATTGAGCAGTAAAGTATCTAAAACACCGTTTGATACATCAAGCAGTCTGAGGCGTGTTATCAGAGAGAATCCTTCATTGTTTCTCCTGCCAGGCCCAGACAGCTAGGTTCTGTGGGTTTCTTTCTGTGACTCATTTCCCATTGAAATGCTGACTGGCCACAAAGCCACTGTGAGTCGAGCGCTGTCAAGAACACAGCCTTCAGCAGGCTGGTATCTCGTCAAATGTTTTCTCTGGGCTTGGTCTGATAGCAGAGCAGACTCCCCAACGCCAGGATGTGTCTGTCATTAGCAGAATGGGGACATGTTGGTCTGACATGCTGGTTTGACACGCCTGTCAATACTGGTTTGTCTTCTTACTCAAATGATCATCATCAGCGTGCTGACAGTTTTCTTTGAAGCTGTTCCTGGCCCCTGATAGGAGGGACACTGCAGCCTGCTGTAAGGCGCTCTAACTGATCCCGCACAATGCAAGTGTGCACTTGTAAGTTTCCCTTTGTAGACGTTCAAAGGCAACGCGCGGTTTCTTGTGTTGTGTTGGAGCAGGTGATGTAGTACACTTCAGGTTAGAGGCAGAGATGTTGTCCCTCTCACAGATATCAAACGGTCCAGTTTAGTTGATGTTGTTGTTTGTTGGAATGAGTCGCCAACGCTTTTACTTGATTGGACGTTGCAACCAATAGATCCCAAGCTTGCAGACTATTTTAGATAGTTGTTGCGTGGAGATATATGATGTCTTTGTCTTCTGATGTTACCCTACACTTGTTTCCCACGTTTTACAATAAGCAGTACTCTCATCTTTCATCGGTATCGGGCAATCTCAGAATACAACCTTTTACCTCACCGCCCGTCTAGCTGGATGCAGAGAATAGATTATCGATCATGGATGCGGTCTGAGTGATATCGATGATTAGATTACAGTAACACTAAGCCTCTGCTTTTCTTCCTTTGTATCTGCGATCGCCATCAGAGCATTCTCAAATGGGTTTCCTTATTGTGTGGCAATTGCCCGTGGCGCCCAGAGTAGGGTGTTGATAATGCGCCCAGCCTGGCCTTGAGAAAAAGTCTCTGTGCCCATCTGTTGCCAAACGACAAGGCTATCTTCAGTGCTGTTGCCTGACAACATCCTGTGGGCTTGGGCCAGAGCCCATGGCCATGCTGGGCTTATCTAGACCTGGTTCCTCCTGTTCTCCTGGGGATTGTCTCAGATCAGCCCCGTGGCTGTTCCCACATGCTCTTGGCCGTATCTGAGTGGATTCATCTACAATACTATGTTTCTGCCATTCAAACTCCACTCCAGGATATTTAACCCGTAACGCTCAGCGGCCCGCGGACAGGCGATGTCTGCTGATTTGGGCCGCAATCGCTAGTCCACATTCTGAAATAACACCACGAAGGTTCGGCGATTCAGGAAGAGTTTGAAGCATCCAACACCAAGATGACCTCTTCTCCAGATGTCCTCACATTCAGAGCATGTCTCCTCTCCTGAGGCGGTCGACCAGAAGCCTGCCTAATAATCCTGTCTCTGAATCTATGTCAATGGAAGCAAGATTAGAGAAAGTGGGCCAGCCGAGCCCAGAAAAGAAGTGCACCGGAGAGATTCAGTGGGGGGATGGAGGAGAGAGAGGGGGGAGAGAGAGGGGGGAGTGAGGGGGGACAGAGAGGGTGGAGCGAGGGGGAAGGACGGGGGAGAGAGGTGTGAGTGGGTTCCATGGGTGGTCGTTAAGGATGAGAGAAGACTAAGGTTTGCCCTCTGCAGGACCCCTAACACTGGATGAACACAGCCTCAAGAATCCTATCATCCTGTCCGTCTCTACACTTCTCTTAACTTCCGCCACCTATATACTTTTATCGTTCCTTGGGTATTTTATCTACCACCTTATCTCTGGTGACACGCACTCCCACGTCAGCCAAGACTTTAGTGTTGTGATACTGACGTCTGGAATTTGTGTAATGTGTAGACGCGTGTAGGTATTGCAGCAAGCCAAAGTAGGCTAGAGGCTACTGTGCTCTCAGGTTAGTGTTTGTCCAGTCAAGCCTTTCAGCGTCCGCTCATGTAAACCCATTCCCGCCATCAACCATTGGCATTGTTAAAGGGCCGGACCCTGAATAGTCATGGACTGTGGTCTGCTATTCTATGAAATGTGGTATTTGTCCCCAATTTAAACCCTTGAATTGGCCACTGTAGTGATTGGATTTGCTCACCCAACCATTGACAGTGGCGTACAGCACAGCGCAGTACCCAGCAAGGGAAAGCAATCTGGGAGGAAATCCGTCTGTGACCTACTTATTATTGGCCCTGATGTGTAGATGGTGCTGAGCATCTGCAGCAGTCTCTGGGCAGAACACTGCATGGTAATGGCTATGACGAATGCACTCAATGAATATTTCCCCTCATTGATTTGGTCCATGTGAGGGATTGTGTTGATGCTTGAATAGCTTCCTAGACTGTGCTGCCAGACCGCACCAGGCTCTGGTGGCATAGATCTCCCTCTCACAGGGATGGACTGTTGGCTGAAACCAGGAGAACCTGCATCTGTGGAAGCCTCCACTTGGGCTAAAGCCACAGATTTGATAAAGATCGTATTATTTCTGTCCCAAGGGCTTGGGCTCGCTATCATCAATGTGGCATTGTAAGTTTATACCAGTCGCTTCCAGTTTTGTGCTATCATGAATCCATTGTCAGGCAGCCGTGTTCATGAGGCTGGCTGCAACAATGGATATGTAAATATCCCCCCCAAGCAAGCTGACTCGCTATGTAGCATCCGGATGTGTCAACCTGCTGTAATCAAGACGTACCTGCCAGCATCACCCCCTTCTAGAAGATGATGACTCTGCAGCTGTACATGAGGAACACAAGACCTCCTCCACCCTCCCCACCTCCCTCCCCTTCCCCAGTTGACCTAATCTGTCATCTAGTTTTTCCAAGGCGTGTGACAGGGCGGTCCGTGTTCTCCTGATGGATGCAGCCGCTGGCGCTCGTTTCCCCACATCGGAGATGGGGCCTGGTTAGAACCCTGCTCTGCAGTGGCACAGTGACACAGATACTCCCTGCCTGCCTTTTCCTCTGCTCACTATGCTGCTTGCTAAGTCTTCTGTCTCCGTTTCCAGCAAGGAATTAGCTGCCTGAGGGAGATTCCGTTGGTTGCTGAGCTGTGATTGGCTGCCTAAGGGAGATCTCGCTGGTTGCTCAGCTGTGATTGGCTGCCTTAGGGAGTTCCAGTTGGTGGCAGAGTGGGAATTGGTTGCTTAAGAGAGATCCAGCTAGTTGCAGAGCTGTTATTGGCTGTCTTAAGTAGATCTTTTTGATTGCCATTGTGTCAGACAAGCCCAATCCAGCTCAGTTTAAGTATGTGTAAGAAATTGTAAATACTTTTTTATTCCAGGTCAGATGGTAGTCGGAATACCCAGACCAAACATCTACCAGTCAGAGAGATTTACTGTCTGCCTCCAGGCTAAAGGAGATTGACTGTGGGGCGTGTGGCTTAGCAACAATATTCATGACCCTGGATGGTTGCCAAGCTCCTTGCCGTAGCAAAGCCTCTGCTGTTTTGATGAGAGCCAAACCACTGTCTGTGACTGAAATACACTACAGTATAGGCAGTTCTCCAGTGCCAAACCCTGCTAATGAGGTCATCCGTTCTCTTCCACACTCCCGTAAGGTTCATAGAGAAGTCTAGACTTGATCGATCGTGGTCACCACTCGAAGAAACTGCCATAGAAACGGGTTCAAACGGAACAGTTTGATGAAAACCTAAATTAGAAAGGTCCCACCTCTCCAGCCCCTCCCCTCCCCCACCCCTAGCTGTTGTGGACAGCATGGTGCTCATGTCTCAGTCAGCCGAGCCTGCCCGTCTCCCGCTCTCCACCTCCCACTCCTCCCACGGCTGACAGCTGCCACGGTCTGCAGTCCTGAGACGTGTGCGTCAGCACCGGACGACTGCTGCTGCGTGGCCCCCAGAAGGTTTACGTAGGACGGCTCGCGAACGCCCAGACGGAACACGCTAGTCCGTCCACGAGCGGGTCTGGCTGACCGGTTAGAGTCCACCTGTTTGTCCCTGTTTGGGAGAGGAGTGTAGGGGGTGAGGCCTGGGAGTGTGTGGTGAGGGGAGGGGGGTGGGGTGGAGAAGCTAGGAGGTTGGTTCCTGGGGTTGGTAGGTTGGGTAGACGAGCTGTCAGCAGCTGTTGATGAATGCGTCTGCGTGGGTGGGGTAGAGAGGGGGGTCGTCTCAGGACAGGGAAGGGCTGCTTAATTAAAGAGCTTACCTGTGTGACCAAGCCCACCCTAGGAACGCCTTCCTCCTGTCTCTCATCAGCTCTGATCCCTTCCCCTGATGTTTAACCTAGCCTCCAGTCCAGGAAGCGCTCGACCCACCCTGCTGAAGGACATGCTTCCTGTTTCAAGCCACCTCCTCCAATGTTCCAGTCAGTAAAACATCAGCCATTAAAGGCACATGACTGGCCGTGCCTGGGAGCTGTTGTCCTTCATCTAAGTCATGCTATATTGCCTCTGGAGGGTGTCATTGGAAGGTTGAAAACCAGTATTGTGGGTTGTAGGTACAACCCTGTGTTTGGTTTGTGACTCACCCAGGTCAACTTTGGCCCAGCCTTCTGAAGCCTGGCCTAGCCCACCCTGACTCGTGCTGCGAGCTGCAGTGTTTCTTATCACTAACCTCAAGAGGAGCAGGGAACATCTGGGCACCATACGCACCAGCAGCCAGAGATGATCTGGCCCAAACTGAACCCACACACCCCATCCTCCCACCCTCTTTACCTCCTTGTAATGACAAGCTAGGCTATGTTCGGAGATTAAGACCAGGCGTTCTGATGCGGTTGCGTTTAGCATGAGCGGTACACACTGAGTGGTGGTCTGCCCCCGAAATAGCTCTGTTTAAGAAGGCCACCTCTCAGAATAGGTTTCAATATGGAGTAGGTTATCTCCGAAATAGTCTGAAGGTTTGGTAGGTGTAACCCAGGCGGGGTTCAAACTATGTTAGGGGCTGTTTGTTGTATTACTTTCCTTTCATACTGTTTTCCATCAAGAAGAAGCCCGGGATGGTTAGCTTGTTTAAGAACAAAAACAAGTGACTGTTTCTTTCGATTTTCTTTTATCCATCTTTGCTGCTACATGATTGACTCTATATCCACTCCATTACACAGTTGAAAGCGCCGGGATTAAGAGAGCGTGTGCCCACTTGCTAGTTCAATGCGCTTGTGGTTCTTATTCTAACAACACAAAGTGGTTTCCTATTGAATGCCAGCTTGTGGCTTTAAGGTTGCACTGCCTGCAGGGACGCGGGTTAATCTCTGAAGTAAGCCCTGCCTTGCTGTGATGGGATTGTGTCACTAAAACTGTTGGCCAACTCAACGCCCTGCCGCTCGACTGTATTTACAGCAAAGGTTATCTAAAATGACCCGGGTCAAGGAGATACCTGTTCACACTCCGGCCAAGCCAATGTTCCAGCTCAGAGAATCTCCTCATCTCCTTAGGGGTTACTGGATGTCTGGCTGGCTGGCCTGCTGGCTGGCTGGCTGGCCTGTTGGCTGGCCGGCGGGCCGGCTGGTCAGTATGTGTGCTGTAATCCTGGAGGTCCTTAAGACTGTATGGTGTTGTCAGACGTAGTTCTACACGACCCTCCTTCTGACTCCCACGTCCCCCAGAGCTCAGACAGCCTGGAGGCCGAAGTGTGGAAGGTGCTGACAGCTGGGCATTAGAGCGACCCTGCCCTGCACCGCTCCACAGAGCCACGACCGCCAGGCTAGGAATGTCCCCCACCTCAGGTCTCCGCTGGCCGCTTTACCCCCACCACCCCCACCCCCATTTTTAGATGCTGTGTTATCATGGCTATGCAGCCCTGGAGGACGGAGGTCGCTGACCAGGCAGAAAGGACAGTTGCTCACGTCTCACCCCTAACAAGATAAGTCCACGGCACTAGCTAGGTCGAGGTTATGGGTTGGACTCCCACTGGGATCATCAGGGACAGTAAGTCAGCATTATGGCACACATAGTTGTGGCTGTTCAGCAGTCCAGTCATGGCGACAGCTGTTTGACGACCTCGTGAGACTGCCTGACAGGATTGCTTTAATGTTGAAGAGGTCTTGCAGCATTCCATGACGACATGTGCTTCCAGACTGGCCTCTGTGCCCCTCAGACGGGTTCACCTTCTGGAGTTCCCAGGGGCCGGTTTAATTAGGGCCTCATGGTAACTCGGCATCTATCTGTGAAGAATGTTTTTCCTAGGTTGTTTGTTTCTGTCGTGTGAGTGAAGAGGCTAGACAGACCTCGGTCTTCTAGTTGTCTGTGGAGCTCATTCTTTGTCTGGGAGGATTGGAAGGCATTCGACTGCCCATCTCTGATGTCATGTGAAGCAGCGTAGTGTACACACACATACACATCCCTTCTGGGCCCGCTCCTGCTTGTGTTGGCAGGAGGGTGTGACATACTGCTGGTGGAGGAGGGCTGTCATCTCTGTCTCCAGAGTCCCCATGTTGCTCCAACGGTCCTCAGGGAACCACCTCAGGAACAATGACAATCAGCTCATTCAGTCTTTTACAGGGAAGTTCTACCGTTAGCAAGTATTACCTTCCTAGAATTCTACCTCCCTCACTTACTCTCTCTCTCTCACACACACACGCACACACATACATACACATACACACACATGAAAGAGACTTGCATAGTGTGGCAGAAGAGACATGGTACCGCACTGCAGTTTTAATCACAAGCAGGCATGCGCGTCGCACCGACATAATAACGGTGCCACACACAGGCGGTCTGGGTGTGGACGGGCCTATCAGGGCAGCTGCAGCTCCTCTCTCTATAAATATCCTGAGGTCACAGGGTCCTAGAGCCCCCCTCCTCCTGGCCGGCAGCCAGAGGAACACCTGAGAGCATAGGAAAACACTGGCAGCTAGGGTGGGGAGGGTTTCCCTTCACAAAATAAAGCTCTTTGATAGGGTTGGTCATTGAGGTGTGAAACGGGGTATGGAGGTCAGGATTCAGGTGTTAGATGTCACAGATGCACACACGGACACTCATGGTAACTTCCAAGGTTCCCTTCGACAGAAAACGGAAAAAGATAATGCACATGCGGCAAAACGGCATATTGGTGTACTGTACCCGTCGCCAGGGTAACGGCCAGTCACAGGCCTTGCTTCCTGCTGATAGCTTGGCCAACACAATCTACGAGCTAGCGGATGCCGAGTTCCGCTAGCTTGGTAAAACAACCTGCAATCCAACAGATGCTGGGAGAGATCCAACCATTGCAACAGCTCCTATTCACTCTCAATCACTTTGGGAAGACATACCCAGTATTCCCACCCCCCCCTCCCCTTTGGAATGGAAAAGTCCTCTATGCGCTATGCAGCCGGTGGTGTGTGGGGACCAGACCACCTTAGTGGGTCGGGGGGAGGATATAGTTGAGTAGAGATATTGTTGGGCTATTCTGCCACATGAATGAGGGCCCTTGTGTTGTCCCCGGCCGCACCCACTCCTCTACAAGCCACGATCTGGAGGGTGCTGCTGAATAGACCTCGAAAGGCTGACAGCAGGAGAAGGATGGGTCTGTGAGCTGGAGAGAGGCTGTTTCTGTCTCTCTCTCTACAAGTGTGTTCAATAGAGTCCATACAGGGGGGGATGGAGCTGCCATGTGAACAGACACAGGAGATGATGGAGATGGTTTAATTGGTCCTGTCCCAGAATGTTCTCCTCTCTTCAAAAAACCGCCGAGCTGCAAGTCAACGAGGGTGGGCGTTCGAGGTTATCGGCAAGCCGACCGTCCTCCACCGCTCTCCCCACGCATCCCTCCCATACGTCCTCGGAGCCAGCCGTGAACACTGTATCGCGAGCCCTTCCAGCCAACAAAGGTTGTTAGTGCCAGGGGTGTTGATGTGTGCCGTGGAGACCCCCTGCGGGGATGGTCGGACTGAGAGAGCGCTGGGTCTGCTTCCTGCTGGCACTCATACAGCACGCTGTCACTCAAACGCCCAGACACACTCCAGTCACACTGAGCACACACACAATGGGCCTGTCTGTCACCATCAAGCCCCCCCCTCCCAACTCACTCTCTCTCTCTTCAGGCCTCCTCTGTCTTTTTCTCAGTCTCCTGCTCTGGTCCCAAGGCCTGCTGCTGTAGAGGTCCGGCTGGACACATCCTCTCCTCAAGATAGGGATCATTCACACCAGTTCATTACGGCCGTCAGATCAGATCCCTGCACCTTCATCCCTCCGGCCAGGATCCTGAAGCAGCTTTAGAGCATTTATACCGAGAAAGTGATTTAGGAAAAGAGTCTTTTATTTCTAATTAATCTCCACCAATCGGATTAGTTAGTCACAGTGCCAGATTAACTTTTCGCCGTGGCATGAGAGATTGGACAGTACGGTGCCTGGAGTAAGCCATGGCTGACCTATCATGTTCTACCAGTAGGATTAGTGAGGTACAGTGACCCCTGCTCAGGAGACTGGAGCCTCTCCGAGGGGTTAAAGGTCGGCCGCAGGCCTTGTACTTCCTAACTATGGAAAGGGCTTGTTTCCTGCGTCAAGGCTGTGTGTGTAGCCTATTCGTGTGCAAGAGAATGATGTTAAGTATGAGAGAGTGTGTCTGTATGTGTGTGAAAGATGTTAAGTATGAGAGTGTGTGTATGTGTGTGCTGTGCTGGCAGGAGCAGAGCCAGTGTGTTGATGAGCCACAGTGACAGGGGGATAATGGTGTGTAGGTAGGGGTCCATGTCAGAGGGACAATGTGTCTGTCTGAGTAGCCATGGGCGGGACAGCTGCCGAGTTGGGGGGGGGAGAGTGGGAGAGAGGGTGGTTAGTAGATACCCTTGAAGGAATTTGTCAAGTATGCTTTGGCATCTCTGCCTCACACACACACACATTCGCGCGCACACACCGATCTGTGTGTGTGTGTGTATCTCATTTTGAGCATGAGGTAATGTCCTTCCCTGCGGTCCCACAGTCACACTGAGGTGCTAGGTTGCCTGGCTCCTCCCCGCTGGGGGACTCTGCTCAACCCTTGTGGCCCTTACCACAAATGGGACATGTTTGCTAAAATCTGGGCCACTCTGTGAAAGCTCACATTTGACCTCTACATTTCCCCTGGAGGCGGCCTGACATCCTTCCTCACTTCCTCATCTGCTGCTTGAGGCCGTGTGGCTCTCTGCTCCCCAGGCTGTGCAGCCAAGCTGGGGAGCCTCTTTGTGTCATCTGCTTGTGATGTGGCCGTGTGAAGTTTCTCATGCGTCTGTCTGTGTGTGTGCGTCTGTGTATGTGTGTGCGTCTGTGTGTTTCAGGTGGCACCCGGGACATCGGCTCAGCCCTGACCAGGATGTGTATGAGGCACCGGAGCATCGAGGCCAAGCTCAAACAGTTCTCCATGTACGTCTCCACCAGGTTTCTAACGCAGGAGCGGAGAGAACAACATCCAGTGTTGCGTTACGGTGTTTGTGTGAGACGGGAGCGCAGGGAGGGGTCATTAGAGTGAGACGTCAGAGAAGGCTGGAGAATGTGACCTGACGATGCGGCTCTTTCCCAGAATTCCACCCCATGCAAACACACACACACACACACACAGACTCTCCCACACTATGTCTCTCCTGCACACGGCCTCACATAAACACTCTCACCCAGGGGTCTATCTAATTTCGTGTGGCATTTAGCAGACATTCCTTCTCCGTCTCCGTAGCCCAGTAAGGGGCAGGCACTTGGACCCTGGGGAGAGGTGCCTGCTCACCACACGCTAAAATAGGCTCCCTGAATACCCTCAGCTGCCTGGCTCACTCCTTCTCTCACACACACACCCTCACGCTTGTACACACAGTAGTTCTAGTAGTAGTAGTAGTAGTTGTAGTAGCAGTAGTAGTCATAAGAGTAGACCGCAGGGAGTTCATCATATCTTTATACCTCTACATCCTGTTTTGTCACTTCACAGCCTCTGTGAACCTTAACCCCCTCCCCCGTCTACATGCCGTACACCTCCCCGGACACACCCTGACTGCCCCTCCCCTGACCCGGCCTGTTTATGACTGACAGGCAGGAGTGTAGACCTGGCAAAGCTGAATGAACAACATCACTCATATTTATAGCCGTTTCCTCGTGTCTGTCTGTCGTTTTAACACCTGACAGCACCTCCGGAGCATTCGCTCACCTATTCATTCACTCAGCTGAGATGGAAGGCAAATTAGTTCACAGTGTTGGTGCTGAGACATTAGATATCCTTGGAAGCTAGTGTCCCTATATGTGCTGACCTGGTTCTCTGTGTGTGTGTGTGTGTGTGGCTGTGTGTGCGTTCCAGGGCATTTCTGGACTGCCTGATCAACCCACTGCAGGAGCAGATGGAGGAGTGGAAGAGAGGCGCCAACACTCTGGACAAGGACCACGCTAAAGGTCCACACACACGTGCGCATACACACACACGTGCGCATACACACACACACACCACTATCAAGATCTGACTATGTCACCTCTTCCTTATCATGTAGCCATAGTGGCTGTGTCTGACGTGATCTTTGTGCCATGCAGAGTACAAGAGAGCTCGTCAGGAGATCAAGAAGAAGTCCTCGGACACCCTGAAGCTGCAGAAGAAAGCTAAGAATCATGATGTAATATCGACGTGAGTTGTTCCCTCTCATTCAGCCTTGGCCACAGCGTCCCTGGAGGCTACCTATCCCTTAAGTCCGTCTCCCCCTCTCCTCGCATCAAAAGAAACAATATAACACTACACTCCTGCCTGTCAGTCATAAACAGGCCGGGTCAGGGGAGGGGCAGTCAGGGTGTGTCCGGGGAGGTGTACGGCATGTAGACGGGGGAGGGGGTTAAGGTTCACAGAGGCTGTGAAGTGACAAAACAGGATGTAGAGGTATAAAGATATGATGAACTCCCTGCGGTCTACTCTTATGACTACTACTGCTACTACAACAACTACTACTACTACAACTACTGTGTGTAACAAGCGTGGAGGGTGTGTGTGTGAGAGAGGAGTGAGTGTAAGAGGAAGTCTTCAGACACCATGAAGCTGCAGAAGAAAGCTAAGAAAGGTAACCCAATCCCTCCCTCCCCCGTCCCCTCCCCTCCCTCCTCCAGCCGCCTGTCCCCTCCCCTCCCTCCTCCAACCCTGTCCCCCTCCCTCCCCTCCTCCACCCCTCTCCCCCCCCTCCCTCCTGCCAACCCTGTCCCCTCCCCTCCCTCCTCCAACCCTGTCCCCTCCCTCCACCCCCTACCCCTCCCTCACTCCTCCACCCCTGCTCCCCTCCTCCTCCACCCCTGCCCCCCTCCCTCGCTCCACGCCTCTACCCCTCCCCCTCCTCCACCCCTGTCCCCACTCCCCTCCTCCACCCCCTTCCTCTTCCACCCCTGTCTCCCTCCCCTCCCTCTTCCACCTCTGTCCCCCTCCCCTCCCTCCTCCAGCCCTGTCCCTCTCCCTCCTCCATCCCTCCCTCTTCCAGCCCTGTCCCCCTCCGCTCCTTCGTCCAGCCCTGTCCCCCTCCGCTCCTTCGTCCAGCCCTGTCCCCCTCTCCTCCCACCCGTCTCCTTCCCCCCAGGTCAGCGGTCAGGTCAGGTCCTACAGCCAGGCTGGATGTTCTGGAGGAGAGGCTGTTGCTGTCAGGGTCTGTGAGCGTCAGTAAGCAGGGGTGTGGGCGAGGCTCTCCAAATGAGCTCAAGGAGGTCTGGCTTTCCGAGCCCCGGGCCCCTCGGTGTGGCTCGGGATCATTCTACTGACGACCCTTACGTAACAGCCAGGCATCTCTGTACGCCCTGCAGAGCACAGACAGGAAAGCACTGGAACCACTGTCGTTATGGAAGGATGGAGGAGGCAGGGACTAAGGAGAAGCGGTCCTTTGCTTTTGAAGCACTTTAGATGTTCTCTCATATATATTCCTTCAACATTCCTTCCCCCCCACCCAATTTCTTTTTCTTTTCCAATGAAAGTGATCTAAATTCTCCCTTCTACTAAAGTGAATGAAAAGGAGTTAAGGCTAGTTGTACTGCCGCACAGTCTAAGCCTGGGACCTGCAGAGGCAGAATTCCGTAGTCTTGATAAACATAGACGGTACGGTCTAGACCCGCGCGGTAAACATTACCTTACTTGGTAAACAAACAGACTCTTTAGAGAACTGGCTGTCTGAGGCCATCTGGCTGCAGCAGCAGATCTGCATTACTGTGAGGAGGAGCACCATACTTAGACTGATGTCTGATCAACGCTGGATCCAAACCACATGAATCCCAGCAATCCTGCAGGGGTTTGAATTTCTATCGCTTCCCCATGCCTGCGGGACAGGGTTATGTTCGCTCGATGAACGCATGCATGAGCAGCCCCAGTCTAGACTGAGTTCACTGAACACGTTTGTCCTCATCATACAGTGTTTGAGCTGTGCTGCTTCCTCCCCCCCTTCCCATAGCTTGGTGCTGTGGACTGGTGGACTGACCACAGACACACTGAGGGGCTATTCACTCTCTACAGACACAGAGTTCTGTCTTTTGGGATTATTTGTTTAGCAAGTTTATGGACCGACTGACGTTTCACCTGAATGTCCCTCTGCCGTTCTCCTGGCTACTTGCTTTTTAGGTTTTGGTCAGTTATGTTCATTAAACAAGTCCTTCAAGGGGGCCATTTCTGACTGATTTATTGATTAAAACCTTTTCCTCCCTGCCGCTCCTGTGGGCCCGGGTTGCACCCTGGTGCCCCTGTCGGAGCAGCTGACTCCTTTGGTAAGTCTGCCAGGCCTCAGGCCCCTGTGGAGCCCAGAGACCCTGGGGCACATCCCCATACTCGACACTGGCCTCATCCCCCTCTCACCCCTCCGCTCCACGGCTCTAGAGACCTGGAGGTGCGAACAGGAAGGAGAGAAGTAGAGGAAGCCACTCGAGACTATTGAGATGCCCCCAACCCTTCCCACCACCACCATCACCACCTCCTCCCCAGTCTCCTCTGAGCAACGTGAGAGCACGTTCACGTTGGATGTGTCCTTTTGTGTGGCTCCGTCAGGCTCCCCGGGTTCCCTTCCCCTCTGTGTGGTCCGCTCGCACCACCCTCATCTCGGCTCCTCTGCCTCCTCGTTGGGTCACAACCTGCTTTGTCTATGTTCCTCCACCGAGTGCCTTTCGAAGGCCCCCCTCCAACACACACACAGGTCATTAGCAAAGAACACACAGGGCTGATTCTCCCCCCCCCCCCCCCCCCCCCCCCTCCGGCCTCCTAATGACTGAAGTTCTTGTGCAAACACAGAGCTGGGGAACATGCACCGCATTCAGATAAGCTTTCCCGTGTCTTCTGTACGGGCACTGCCGTCGCTTTGACAGGGGCAGAATGGCCGCGCTGATGGAAGGACGCAGTCACCGCGTTCCCAAATTGGGCCGTGTGACGCAGGGCTGCCCGTCCCAGACCAGGCTCGCTAGGGCAGGGGACGGGGCTGTGTTGTGCGTGCCTGGAGGTGTCACGGTACACGGCCCCGCCATGCTTGTTGTGCAGCGCCACGCCACATTAGAGGCAGATAGTCAGACACTGTTCTGCGTCGATATCCTTGGTCCACTCTTCGCCACAGGAAAGGGACCACAGTCACGTTTGAAATCCAGGACAGACCCTCTACCTATCTGGTTGGGATTTTCCCACAGAGCCCCTCTCTGTCGCTGGAGACCTGCCTGGGGGGGGGGTGTTTGATGTGAATCTCGTGAGGGTGGTTTCGGTGTATCAGATCCTGGGACAGGCACTAACTACCCAAGCACAGATCAAGGGTCCGCTGCCATCGTGGAAAGTATATGACATGGTTTATCCACGAGGTCCATGCATTTCAAACATGTCTGTCTATCTGTCTGTCTGTCTGTCAGGCTCCCCTCTGATATGAATGAGTGAACGAGGGGCTCTGCCATGTTGTGGCCTACTTTCCTCTTTCTGAAGACTAATTAATCAGTTCTGATCTGGATTATCTGACCTATATCCAGCAGGCCACTGTCTATTCACAGCCAAGTTACTTAGCAGGGTCCTTACATAGCATATCTACCGCTAAGTCCTGAGGCAGCGTAGCATGGCTAGTGCTCAGGTGTTGTAGTGTAGCTAACACACAGGTAGTATAGCATAACCTGTGCTAGATGAACAGCATAACATATCTCGTACCAATTCCTTGGTCCTCCCTGCTGATAAGCTTGCTTTCCTGCTATAAAGTTTGTGATTGTGTCCAGGCTTTGGCGATCCAGTCCTGACAGTCTCTCCCCCACCATTAGCGAACGCATTAGCTCTGTGAAGCTACTATAGCATTAGCTCTGTGAAGCTAGCAGAGCATTCGCTCTGTGAAGCTAATGCTTTTCCTGTGGCTTCCCAACTGTGTGGATGTGGACGTGAGTCACCAGGCATGAGTTGTTAGTCATGTTCCTACAGCAACACCGCATCCTTTTGTGTTCCTCATTAACTTCAGTTAACCCATGTGATGCACTCAGCTACCTCCCGCCCCCAGCCCAGCCCACACACCCTTCCTGCCTGTCATGGAAGGCCTTGGCGGGAGACATCAACACGGATGGTGTGGGCGGCTTGGTCACTCTGCGCTCAGACTGATGGTTTGGCCATGATATTGTTGTGCAGGGTTGGTACTATATGTGCTAAGGCAGCAGCTGGTTCTGGGACAGCCTGAACTCTCCTAACCCTCTGTTGGCACGGGCCCCCCCCAGTTTAGAGTTTGAATCAACAGCTGCTAGAACAAATATTTATTTTGATGGTTTGAATGGAACTTAGTGTGCATGATGTCTGCTTGGACTTGGATTTGAATGATGCATTTTGATGATGTGTTTTTTTTTTTCTTCAGTTAAAAACAACAGTTATTTCATTTCATTTGGCTTCAGAAGAAAGTTGCGTGTAGTCATTCCTTCAGTAGCTCTTGGCATTATAAAACCAAAACCTCAGTTCCAAGGGGGGGGGGGACTCCAAATGAAAACAGTCTGACCTTCTGCCTGTGAACTGTCGTCTGTGGTTTGGGGCAGAGGAAGCAAACAGGCTGGACCTTGTCATTGAGTCTCAGACGAGCTGGAACAAGACAGCTCGTGTGAGGCTCAACAACAACAACAACATCTACACACCCAGGCTGTACCACCAAAGGGAGTTCCCCCAGTGGCACATGGGTGCATGGGCTGCTACGTGATGCAGAGGGGGATGCCTCCGCCTTCAGGAGATCCCTCCGCCTTCAGGAGTTGGGGGAGAATCAAACTGCTCCATTCGCTGGAACTTAGAGAGAGACAGAGGTGGAACTCCAGCCACCATGGGAATGTAATTGTATATTTGCATACTGGAAAGCTTTTCTTGGCTCTCATCGGAGCATATATGTTGTGAAAGTGTAGCGAGAGATTCATGCCGTTTTACCACAATTGTGAGTTTCCAGTACTGGTTTCACTCTTCTCTAATCATACCGTTGTAGAAAAACTGTGACAAACATAAACATAGCTCGCATTTTTGGGAGCAGGCTGGAATGGAAGGCAAACCAGAGTGGGCCCTGTGTGGATTCCCTTGATGGAAATATCCTTCATACATCCCTTTCATCCATTCTGTTAACGACCCCAATCATTTCCTCTTCCAAAATGGCATGTGAGGTTCTGCCTATTGAAGCGAAAATGATACCGCCTTAAGAAATAACATTGTACACGGTCCCCTTCTTTGACCGCACTGCCTGACTGTCTCGATTAACATTGAGCAGTGCAGCGTGTAGGTCGGCTCTGGCTGTGAGGGCCAGGGCTGTTGACATGGAGTTAGATACGACCGGACTGAGGCCAGCCAGTGAGCCAGGTCTGGAGTGGTGATCTCTGGGGGGTGGGGGACTGTGGCCCATGGCTGGGGGAGTGTGGCCCGTGGGGGGGGGGGGGGTGCTAGACGAGGAGCAGGAGTGATAGCTGAAGTGGATCCCTCTGAAGTTGTAAAGAGCATTTCTGTGCTCGCAAGATACCTCTCAAGTAGTCACCCTGGCCCAGCTTGCTGACTGTGTGTGCGCGTGTGTGTTTGTGTAGGTCGAGGGGACATCCAGCCCCAGCTGGATAGCGCCATGCAGGACGTGAGTGATAAGTACCTGCTACTGGAGGAGACAGAGAAGCAGGCAGTAAGGAGGGCTCTGATCGAGGAGAGGAGCCGCTTCTGCTGCTTCGTGTCCATGCTCAGACCTGTGGTGGTGAGCACGCTGGCCTGACTCTCTCTCTCACACACACACACACACACACACACACACACACACACACACACACACACACACACACACATACTTACACACACGCTCACACACACATGCACTCACACACACACATACTTACACTTCTTTCCTTTAAATACCCATGTCACACAACCTAAAACACATTTGGCTACATAGAATGACACGTGTTTCCCCCGTGCAGGACGAGGAGATCTCCATGCTGGGCGAGGTCACCCACCTCCAGACCATCTCTGATGACCTCAAAGCCCTGACCTCCGACCCGCACAAGCTTCCTCCTACCAGCGAACAGGTCAGCGCCACACTCCCCTCCCATGTCAGCCTGACTGGGCTTGGACGGACTGATGGGATAGAAATATAACAGAGCCATATTAGTAGCAGCCTCATACAGATACAGATATGTATTCATCACAACTACTCCCCCTAGGTCTGTATTACCTAGCTAAAGATGCTCCATCCTCTGTCTGTGCACCTTCTGTGCTCAATCCACATAGTCTAAGACAACCTTCTGAAGAGGAATCCCGCTAATACATCCTTCTCCTCCTCAGGTCATTCTGGATCTGAAAGGTTCCGACTACAGCTGGTCCTACCAGACCCCTCCTTCCTCTCCTAGCAACACCATGTCCAGGAAGTCCAGCATGTGCAGGTAGGGCTCTTACCGGCATACAACTGAGCCGACGGTCTCCTGCCAGGCTGGTGTCAGCCTGCTGCCCCCTAGTGATCGGAGCGAAGAACTGCGGCCCTGAGCAATCAGTTAAAATGAATGACTGTCTAAAGATGCTCCTACCGGTGTAATTCTAGCTGGAGAATAAGATGTGTTAAACTTGCTCTTCACGGGTGCTGATTGTGTCTCACATGAGCCTGTATCTGCAGCGTGCTGTGATGCTTGTCTCCCCTGCCTGCTCGGTGTCCTGTCTCATCCACATTCTTCCTTCCCTTTGGCAAGATGTTGTAGTTTCACATTGCATGACAGCAGCCGTTGAGTTCCATTTTCACATTGGCTTCGAGCTAAGCATGTTTTTACATGTTGATTTTGCAGTATCCCCATACCAAATGTAGTCATTCTGTAGGAAGTTGATCATACTTAGACACGCACGCACTTAACTTATTCATAAAGAGTAATTACCCCTTATAATTACTCTTTGTAAAAGCTGTGAACCATGACAACGTGATTAAAGGGATAGTGCACCCATTGTTTCATCATGTTTGACGTTCTGTTCAGTTCCTTATCATTTAAGTTTGGGACTGGTTCCATCCCAGTTGCTGCCTGCTGCATCCAGTGTGTGGAGTGTTAATGGTCACCCTCCCCCCCACCCGTGTCTCCCTCTCCCCCTCCTGCCTGCTCTCCCCCCCCCTCCCCTCTCTCCATGAACAGCAGTCTGAACAGCGTGAACAGTAGTGACTCCCGCTCCAGCGGCTCACACTCTCACTCTCCCTCCTCCCATTATCGCTACCGCAGCTCCACGCTGCCCCTGCAGGCACCTGCGGGCCGCCTCTCCAGCATCTCTTCCCACGATTCAGGCTTCATCTCCCAGGATGCCTACCACTCCAAGTCCCCCTCACCCATGCCCATGGAGCCCCTGGCGCAGGTGAGACTACACTACCCACGATGCAACGGAAGGAGGCGCCTCAGCCGAACCGACGCATCCCTACATGACACTGACGACCTGCACCTGTACTACCTACAAAGCACCCTTTTGTTCACCGCTCCCTAGTTTCCCTGTGACAGAGTCCTGCTTTCTCAGACAGCAGCTGCTCCCTCTAGCTCCTCAGTCTATGACTGAACTAGAGTGCAGCTGTACAGGGTTATTATAGTGACAGCAAACAACCCAAATAGATGTGATCCCTTTAAACGTCCCAGCACACTCAAGGACACGACCCTCTACATGTCCCTGCCCCAGGCTTCCCTGCTGCTAACACACACTGTTTCTCCGCTTGGTTCGTCTCTCCTCTCAGCCACAAAAGGACAATGCGTGTCAAATGATTCTTGTTGTCCCCTAAGCCGGTGTTGTTCACCTCCAACTCTGTACTAACGTTGCTGACAGCTCTGAGAACCTGCTGCTGCCTTCACCCTCTAACCCTCAGCTTCCTCTGCTGTCACCTCTCTCTGCTGTCTGCATGTCACTGGGTGTGTGTGTGTGTGTGTGCGTCACGCTGCTCCAGCCTTGCCCCAGCTCTGGTTCCTCCGAGGCCTCTGAGACCAGCCAATCAGACTGCAGCTCCCCCACCTCCCTTGGCTCCGCCTCCAACACAGGCGCTGCTTCCGCCTCTGCTGAGAAGGTGAACCACGCCCCCCTCCCCCTCCCTCACAGGTTCCTCCCTTAGCCCCCCCCCCCCCCCCAGGCATGAGGATGGTGCCAAGTCCTCCCAGCTGAGAGCTTTCTAACCCAAGCCAGCACCCTGAGCCCCCCTGATGACCAGACATGGGACATACCCACTCATTACACACACACACTTTCCTGTTCACTCCTTATTTCTTTTCAGTTTTGGATTCATTTTTGAATTAGTTGTGTTTATGATTTAGTCAACCATTTATCTGTTGTTGATTTCATTTTGCTCTGTATTTCCTGCCATCTTACGTTTTGTGTTTTGTGTTTGGTCATGTTTGGTCCCCTCCCCCCACACATGCCCAGTTCTCTAACGGCTTCGACCACTACGGGCTGTCCGAGTCGGCCTACTTGGTGGGCGGGACCTCGTCGGCAGGGGCTTACCCTTTCTACCCTGCCCCTCCCCCTTCCTCCTCCTCCTCCTCCATCACCACCTCCACTTCCTGCTCCCAGCGCTCCTGGTCACGGCCTTGCTCCGCCCTTGTCCCTGACCACTCCCACTATTGCACCCTGGGACCCACCATTGTCCCGTCCTCCCGTGTGCCCAGCTGGAAGGTTGGTTCATCCCCATCCTCCTCATTCACCTCCCCTGTCCCTCCTCTCCTGCTCTCTACGGCTCTGGCCACATGGCCAGAAGCTTCATATACACAACATATGTAGAACATGACTTGTGGAGTTCCTCTGCCTGGTCCTGATGGCCTTGTGTGTTGTCCTACAGGACTGGGCCAAGCCTGGGCCCTATGACCAGCCCATGGTCAACACGCTGAGGAGGAAGAAAGACAAGGAGCCTGTAGACCACAGCCCCCACTCAGCGCCAAGCCCTGCCCCCACCTGCCTGCCTCCTCCAGCCCTGGAGGAAGACCTCCAGAGAGCCAGAGTCATGGCTGCCCCGCCCAAGGTACGTCTCTTGGTTAGTCTTTTGCCTGATGATTCTTCTGTGTGTGTGTGTGTGTTTAAACGTGTGTGTGTGTGTGTGTTTAAACATGTGTGTGTGTTTGCAGGTGGGAGATGTGGAGGCCCATGAGCAGCTGGCGCTAGCCCTGTCCAGGGGCCTCCAGCTGGATACCCAGCGCTCCAGCAGAGACTCTCTGCAGTGTTCCAGTGGATACAGCACCCAGAGCACCACTCCATGCTGCTCTGAGGACACCATACCTTCCCAGGGTAACACACACACACACACGCTCTCTAACACACACACACACACACACTCTCACTAACACACACTCTCTCACACATACACACACACACTCCTGGGAGTCTAACCTGCATCTGTGTCTCCAGTGTCAGACTACGACTACTTCTCCATGGCTGGGGACCAGGAGATGGACCAGCAGGACTTTGACAAGTCCTCCACCATCCCCCGCAACAGTGACATCAGCCAGTCTTACCGCCGCATGTTCCAGGCCAAGCGGCCCGCCTCCACAGCTGGCCTGCCCTCTACTGGCGGCCCTGTCATCATCACCCCGGGCACCGCCACCATCCGCCGTACCCCCTCCACCAAGCCCTCTGCCCGCCGCGCTGGCGCCCTTGGGGGCGGGCCCATCCCCATCCGCACGCCCGTCATCCCTGTCATGATCCCCACCGTCCCTGACCTGCCAGGGCTCCACACCGGAGGACCGGAAGTGGGGGCAGGGTTTGAGGAGGCCCAGAGCCCAGACTCACCCACCCTAGCTGGGGAGGAGCAGCTGGGCGTCCTCCCGGTAGCCTCCTGGAGCGGACAGGCCTCCACCAACCCCCCTGTGACCGCTCTGCAGCCCCAGGCAGGGCAGGAGGAGCTGGAGGGCTACCTGGAGGAGGAGGCCCAGGGCGGCAGCATGCTCTTGGCTATCAGGCGTGGCGTGAGGCTGAAGAGGACCCTGACCAACGACCGCTCAGCACCACGCATCGCCTGAGAGAACAGTGCCATGCTGTGCCACCCCAGAAGACTGGCATCTGTCTGCACAACACCCTGTAACACTGTTATTGGCTCCCTGTGTATAGTATTCTATCCTGTTTAGTCAGCTGTTGTAAAGGTAGTGCAGCCAGTATCTGTGGCACATGACTGCCGGTACTGGTGTGTGTGTGCGTGTGCGTGTTCAAACCCATCCTAACTGTCCAATCCCCAGTCTGAAAAGGCTTGAACAGACCATTGAAACGGAGATAGAGCTCGCGTAAGTGCCCAAACCTAGGCCAGAAATGGCCTTACGCCCAGTCACATGGACAGAGGTTGTCCCACGATGGTCCAATCACAGGACAGAGCAGGCTTCCTTGGAGAGACACTTCTCAAGCTGCTCAGTCAGAGAACAGACAGGGCTCTCTAACAGGCCAATCAGACGACAGAGTGGTGTTGTTCCAGCAGCTGCAGCTCGCGGGACTCCTCCCCTTTGCAAAGCTGGTCACACTAGAAAACCACAAGCACAGACATGCAGATCTCAACATGAACACACGGGAGGATCAATGATTCATCTTAAGTTTGTTTTAGAGTGCAGTAGGCTGTATAAATGATCACGCAAGGCGTCTCCTCGGTTGCCATGGCGTTTGTTCACGCCCCCTTTAACCCGCCACTCCCCCTCCCTGCTTGCGCCAAGGTGCCGAATAACTTCAAGTAAGCTTTCAAAATGACTTAGGGGAAACGTAATTATGCGTTGCATTTTGTTCCTCGATTTGTATTTAGTTACCCAGTCTGTTGGGATGTAAACTTATTTAGTGTTGTGGCTCCCATAATATCTGCTCTGCAACACTTGCTTTGTAGCATGCATTATGTTTCAGTATTAGAAATCTATTTGAATATAGCATTTATTAGCCTGTCCACTGCTAACCAATTCTGCTGGTAACAGCCAACTATGTACATTTCCAACAGACGACAGGTTGTGCCATGGCGAAACGGAACATTGTATGCTAATCATAGGAGGAGGATGACGCGTAGGTTAGCACATTTGGGGGAACCGTGAATTGTGTCTAAAGTGAAACGTGGTTTAACTTCAGTTTAAATGTTGCATTTGATTATGCCTTTTTTTTGCTATTCAAGTGTCATTTTCTTTTGCGCTCATCAACTTAAGTGAAACGCATGGTGCAGCCTTACCTCCGTTAACGGCTCATTTCTCAGTGGCTTTGACCTACTAGAGGCTTCAAACCAAGTAGCTCCGTGTTTATCAATTCTCTCGGTGGAGGTGATCCGTGTATAGCGAAGATCCGGACATCCTAGTCCCGCTAAAGCACCTGAGTCCTGGTGGCAGACGGGATAGACTGTAAATAACACGAAAGACCAGGAACTCACAACGTTAACATATTCTGTCCTCAGCCCTCTATTTTTATACCTGATAACAGAATATGTTTAGTCCTTGTCCCTATGCATGTGCCCTCAAATAAGGTTGTACATTAGTTTCTATATGAATCTTTCCCCCTGTTCTCTCGTTAATCGTCCGCAGCGCCACTGTGAGAAGCGGGGACACGTGGGCTCCTGCTCACGGTGCCCTCTGGTCGGTGCCAGGTGTTGCTCTGTCTACAGCAAATCTGTTGAAGCGGTTTGTTTCGTCGTTTCTTTTGTGTTGGCTTGTTTCAAAATCCTGACGTTTTGGTGTCCCATGTTCTCACCTTCGAATTCAGTGTAGGCTAGTATTTTCACCACCAGAATCCCGACTAGCGGATGCTGTCTGCATATGATGCTAAACTATATTTACTTATTTTACCTTCGGCTATTGATAGCACACGTATCGTAACTGTGTCGGATGTCTACTCTGACTTGCATTATTTTATTTAATTACAAGAGCATATCTAGATTTTTTTTTAAGTTGCCAAAAATGTATGTGTAAAACGATTTTAATAGTTTGAAGAGAGTTTGTGTTTTTGCGTATGGTTAATGCAGATATAGTCCCGTTAGGAAAACTGTAGCCTACTAAACTTTGTTTCTAAAATCTTAGTTAGAAGTATATATGAAGGGTGATCCTCGGTCCTTGTACTTGTACCATGTCTGTAATGTTTCTCTGCTTTGGCATATAATAAATTCGAAAAGTTGAGTTTGTCTGATCAATTCTCCTTCAACGTTGAATCACATCTGAGAAAACATGTTTCTCACATGCATGTCTTTTACCGACCTCTAGGTGTCCGTGTTTCCTTGTATTTGTGGATCATCGCTCATCACCGTGTTGGACTATTGGGCGACAATGTCAAATATCATAGTGGAACATTAAATATGAACAGAAAGTATTGTCTATTATATAGACAATAGCCTATGATTAAGGATGTTATAATGTATTGGTGTGAAATAAAGATTTCCCATAATGCAGTAGCAGATACTTGGGTGAATATGGGTAGTGTAGTCCATAAAAATGCATGATGAAGTATTTCTATTGTTTAGTTCAACCTTGGGATATACGTCTAATGACGTCAAATTTAGGGCACGTGCATACATCCTTCGCACAATCCAGGCAAGAAATATATATCCTACGTCAGAAAAACACCGACCCGTCGTAATTCTTACCACACATCAAATGGACTTGTCGTCACAGCCGCGTAGAGTCAAGCTATGCCATTGCAAATTATTTTTAGGCCACTGTGCGAGGAGGACGAGCATCACGGGGAACGGCTACCTTCTCAACTCATTCTCGAGACTGGAAGTACAGCAGCCTGTGTTATGACCGTGAATATGAACAATAATGCCATCTAACCGGACTATTTCGTAGATAATTCCGTGTATTACGCCAGTGGAATATTTGACGGACACATGAGATAAGAGCGGCCAACGAACGTAGTTTATGCCTTTCAGCCGCGGCTCTCCTCCGACGGATACGAATTGTTAACGGGACAGCGCAGATCGAGGTCTTGCACAAAAGTTGAGATTATTATTTATGACATTATGTGTTTTTTAACTATAATATTTATATTGACAAAATAAAGCTTTAGCACATGAATCTGCATAGGCTTTTCATTGTCATTAGCCTACTACTCTAAGCCTCTTTAAATACCCTAACCTACTTTTGACATTTGACATCTTAGGCGAGGGACTATTTACAAATTAGTACCTACAATCAAGGCTGTTACAGTATTCCATGCGGAGTGACGGGCATTGTTTTTGAACGTTTCATTTGCGCTCCAGGTTTCGACGCCCATACTGATTCAATCGGTCCTCGTGATGCTACCGTGCCTGCACAGAGCCGTACGGCCCGCTCTCACGCTAAGATCGGGTACCATGTTTAGAGCACTCCGCCGGACCAACCCAACAACGGTCCGTGAGACCTTTCCAACGGTGCTTGTTCAAAGCTGTAACCTGGGCACACATCCTCACAAAGACCCGATGGAACCCTTGACGTCACCGCAGGGAGCCAGAGACTTTATTTACAGTCTTCATCCGACCGAACGCACGTGCCTGCTCAGAGAACTTCACAAGTTCGAGTCTATTGCAATAGCTCAAGGTAAGTCCAGTACCCGCTGATACATGACCTATGACACATGGCTGCTATTCAGGTGAAGAATGAGGTTGTCCTGGCTACAAGACAAAAGTAACGTCGAACTAAAATTCGATTGTTTCTACGAGCTGGCATGAGTAGCTCGAGCATATGATGTGGCTCGAGAGAGAGACATTTGGGAAAACGGAGATATGTGTTGAGTGTGTGTCGGAGGAAGAGATGCTGACATCAAGGGCCAGCGCTGTTTGTTAGTCTCTTATGAGAGGGAGTACTTATGTCTCTCTTCCTGAGTAGCTTACACGGGGTCCTCAGTGGAACAGATAGAAGGGGCTGGTGGGATTGTTAAGTGCCTTACTTGACTGAAGATATTTCCTTATTGGAACTCTGTCTCCAGTGGGATAGTTTTATCCTTTCTTTCTTATTCCATTCTAATCTTTGATAAAGAATTTCAAATGCTGAATTGTGAAGCAAATAGCAAATTATTCTAGTACTTTGGGCTGTGTTGCAGGTTTGAATGACTGTTGATAATGGTCATGTGATTGAATGAGAAGTGAAAGGAATGTATTTTCTCTGTCAAATGATTGTTCTTTATTGAAATCAGAACTGATATTGTTGCAAATTACACAATGTTTTTAATGAATACTTTTTTGGACAAAAATTCAGGAAAATGTATTGGAAATGAATGTCTTGAATGTTGTCATGGTGATTGGCAAAGGGGTTTCTCTGGTCTGAAAATAGAGGTCAAGTAGGAAACAGGAAGTGATATAATGAAGATTCATCTTAAAAAAATAAAAGAAAAAACAGAACAGAAAGCTACTGTGTTCTGGTTAAAGGGTTCCTTTCATATAAAATAAAACAGTGTAACATTTTGTTATATCTTTGGTTCACCTATCGTAAGGATCAATTGCCATGGCTCCTGAGTTAGAGTGTGACGTTTCCAAGGTGAAAGCCCAGGCTAGGTTAGAGAACCTGCTGGCAGCTTAGAGGTGTCCTTCAGAGACTCCTTCTAGATCCTTCCCTGCTCTGTGGGACTCCTGGCAGAGACCCCCTTCATGTACTCTGGAAATACTGTAATGCGCATGTCATGCACTGTAGGCAGGCTTGCTGGCTGGCTGAAAAATGAACTGAGTGGTTTGCTGGCTGGCTGGTTGACTGTCTGGCTTTGTGTGTGTGCGTGTGCATGGGCTGTGTGAACTCACAGCATGCATGCTCGTGTCATGGGTGCTGGGGAGAAGGAGCATCTTTTTGCTCTGAGTACCGCTCCATTATCTCTCTGGGCTTCTGAGCTCTGTGATGTCTGGCCAGCTGCCAGGACTCCCTGGGAACAGCAGCGGACAGGATCACTTCTGTGTACGGGGTCGCGTGTGAGTGTATGTGTCAGGCTGCACATTGAACTGTCAGCTCAAAGCGCCGTAAGGCATTGGGGTGTGTCTCTCCTCTGGTGTGTCCTGGAATGACCTCTTCACTGATCTAACAGCACCACGCTTTCTAGTATCCATGGCAACACTTCGTTTCTATAATGGGTCAATCCCTGGGTATATCAAAGTTGTTATTTATAGAATAGCTCCCTTGAGTTTCCATTAAAAGCCATTTGAGCGTTGAAAGGGGCATCGATTAGGTTTGAAAACCACCAACGTGCACTCGTCTTTCTGCGCTGGGCGGCCGAAGTGAGAAGTGTTTCACAGACGAACGCCTGAAGTTTCAGAGGTCATTCGATATTCCTCCAACTCTGTGAGTGACAGGATGGTTTGAAGATGAGCCGAGTCTCTCCGGGGGGTTTAGGACCATTGAGATGCAGAACTCACCTCACATCACTTCTACTCCAATGTTCTTTTCATCTGCATTTAGCTGACAACCTCCTGAGTGCATTTGTTGCACTCTAAACAGATGGGCCCTCACACACACGCACACACACACATACGCACACGCACACACACACACACACACACACACACACACACACACACACACACACATTGTTTTGTCTGGAAACACGCCAGTAACAGGTTTGATAGCACCACAGGTTGAAAATGTAGGAGATGCGTTATTAGATATTCAGGAGTGGTGCTTTGATATGCAAATCAGCAATTGTCTCAACCACATTCATAAGTACTTGTCAGAAAATGACGTCATGTAGGTCATTTGATGAAGACACATTATTTGCCTCGGACAAAGACATAACTTCCTGTCTAACTCACTGCCCTTCTCCCTCAGCTGTGTTTACCCTGCACAGCATGAACTTGACAGCATGACTGTGTTCATCTGGAGGACTGAGGCAGGACTGCAGGATGGAGAACAGGACAACAGCATCTCTTTGCTCTCCCATCGTACTCTGCAAACTCACTCACTCCTCCTTAGATGCGAAGGAGCGGAGGGTTCAGAAATGCACCTTGGCCAGTCCCTCGAGCCTCTGGTCCAACGCGATATGCTGAGAAGTATCTGGGTCAGGAGTGAGCGCGCTCGGGAATGAAAACATTAGAACGCTGCATTCCGACCAAACCAGCTCACTTTGCAGGGATCCAAAAACACACGTTATGGAACGTACAGCATCAAGTTGATAGAGGGGACCTGTCTCTGACTGAAGAAGGGTTGTTTGTCGTTCTCGCTTGCTGCTAGGATGCTATTGGTTGTCTGGCGGCTGGCATGTTACCCGCCCCTGGCGCGGCTTCCGACGGGCTGCGGTGGCGGCGGCGGCCGTTTGGGAAACATTTCAAGGGTTGTTTAGATCTTGTAGTTTGTTTGTTTGTTGTCACTTCTGGCGCGTCCGTGCTCTAATTAGCGCAGGGGGAATGAGACTTGGCTGGTGTACAACTCTCAGAATACATTCTCTGTACCCTCAACTCCTTGGAAACGTGGTACAAATCCCACTAGTTAAAGTGTTTTTGAAGGTATAGCAACATTTCTTGTTTTCATTTCGAAGGTCAGGTAAATACTAAGCGATTATGCAGCGTTTGAAAGTTGGCGGAAGAGAGATGACAAATATAGCTTTTTCTCCAACGCTACACATGGATATTGAGTCAGACTGGGGTCCTATGCTGCAACACAACATCAATCTAATGGCAGCGAATTCACTTCCTAAATAGGCAAAAGATCATCATTATAATAGTTATAAAAGAAAACCTTCCAAAGTACTTTTCCCTGTTGTAAGTGGAGGGGGGGGGGAATAAGGGGTTAGTAACTGTTAAGAAAAGCAGCGGTAATGAAGCAAACTCTACTTCTTTCATCCCCAACATTGGCGGAGCGACGCTTTAGATGACTGCAGCTCTGCAGGTCCAAAAGCAAGAGTGCTCGTGAGGTTTCATTTTAATGAGTCTCTTTCCATTCTTAACGTTGACAGGTTTGTATTCTGGGGGGTTTTTCTATTCTGTGGTGACATCCTGTGAAACTAAAATACAGGGAAGTGATTCTGGCTTAGCAGCTGATGGGTGAAAGCGAGCTGTCTGTTTCTGTGGTTCAATCGATGCTGTTTCTCTTGTGTTGAAAACCACAGAACGCTATAGATGATGCGGTCTACCTGTGCCAAGATGGTTCAAGCTGGCCGATGGAACCTCTCCATTAACATCCATTCACATTTCATCCATTGACAATAACTTGCACGCACACGAATAAACAGTCCTGGGCACTGACTCTGTAGTACTGAGGTCCTTCAAATACGAAGCACAGGAAGCTCATTTGGAATAATTTATTTAATAATATCCTCTGAAACGCCATCTGGCTAGCAGGGAAAAGCTATGCTCTATGTAACACGTTCCAGAGAGATTCAAGCACAGACTCACAGTCTGGGACACAGAAATGAGGCCTCATTAGCAGAGTAGCTTTTATAGTTAGAATAGTTGTCCAAATGCAAATATATTATTATACTATGCAGTCTCCATTCTCACTTGGAAACAGTGCAATTCAGTGTAACTATGCCGAATGACGTGATTAATGGCCATTTCCAAACACGGTATTATGTTATGTAGAGTAAACTCCCCTTTGTGGTATCACCTGACCACCAGTCTGTTAGCCTGATGCCATTGAGTACTAGAGACTGGTCCTCCCGGGGTCATGCAGGTCCTCCTAGCCCAGCTCCTGCCAGGAGAACCAATCCCTCAGGACCGATAGGACCACCAGCAGGAGCATCTAGCTATCTAGCTGACAGGGAGACTCGTTAAATAGGTGGATTTGAGGCCTTATGAGGCCCAGGCACATTTGATCATGTTCCATTTATTATTTAGCAAGAAGCCCTAGATATGTGGCTTGTTTGCTCTCAAGATGAGGCATGAATAAAGAAGTTCTGATTGAAGTGGAAGCGACGCTCACTGTGATATCCTGCCAGTCGACTGTGCGAGGACAGATGGCTGGAAGCCAGGTCCTTGGTCAGAGGGACAGGGGTGTGTTAGCAGCAGAGTCACACTCCAGACTCTCCGCCTTCATTATAATCCTGGAGCTTTGCAGGATCTCCGCTCACCATCCATCCACGTCCACCTGCAGCCTTGAGGTCACAGTACTTCGCATGCCAGCTAGGTTGTCATAGAAACGCTTCGTATTTCCGTCGCTGTCAGAGTGCCGGCGGGGCCAGAGTCTGCCCTGCAGCCACGGCTCTGCTCTCCACAGGGGGCCTTCAGCATCAATTATTCAAATTAATACTTCAGATAATTACTTTTGATTTCCCATTATGACTCATCTTATTAATTTTCATTATTAATTTTCGAACTTAATTGTTGGATTGAAATAATTACAGTCGACCCAGTAGTATAGCGAGAATACGCACACATTCCCTTTGTTGATTTAGTCTGCTCTTTTGTCTTTTGATCTCTCTGCTGGTCTCTGTGCTGGTCACTCTGCTGGTCTCTCTACTCTGAAACAATGCTCTGTCTGCTGGTCACGTTCAGTCAATCACCAATCAACCCTCCTTCCTCCTCCAGCCTCATGCAAGCCTATTGATTTAGCTATTTGGACACACATCTCCTTCCATCAGCTTCACACACACACACACACACACACACACACACACACACACACACACACACGTTTCATAATACAAGGCAGAATTGAAGTGACCTGGATCAGATGGCTGGAGGACATGAGTCAGCACCATGTGCTTTTAGGACCAGCTCCGCCATGGTAGCATCAGCATCAACATCAATACCCAGGAGGGGGAGGGGAGGCTGGCCTATCAAACTGGGGCGAGGCATTAGGACTAGCTATTACTGCCTAGGACCTCTGGAGAGGGGGAAGGGAAAGGGAAGAGAAGAGAGGGAGTGCCTAATATAAAGTGTGTGTATGTGTGTGTAACCGAGGGTATATTTGTGTGTGTGTGTATCTGTGTGTCTTGACGTCTAGTGATTTATGGAATGCGTGTGCAGGTGGGTCCGTGTTTAATGTCTATTTGGATATCGACGTGTCAGTAATGGTTTCATCAGCGAAGCCATCAGAAACTGGCAATAAAATGACTTGGAGGAAGTAATGATGTTGGAAAATAAATAGATTTGATTTAGCTTGTTTCCAATGTCAAATGCCGTTAGAATTCCGGAAGTGAGGACAAACGCTCTCTTGTCTCTTGATATTCCTCAAGTTCAACAAAGAACAAGACAATAACGACGTAGACGCCGCACCTCTGGTCCTTGGTCTTATCTTATGTTGTACTTTTTATATGCACTAAGGTACATTGACTTTCTGTTAAATGAATCAAATGTGTATTCATGTAACACAGCCTCTGTCTTTTAGGGACACTGGAGGTGTTGCCCCCGACCTCAGCTCAGCTCAGATATGGTAAGGATTTCTTTATACTTCATAACACCCGACTGTCTCTTCGTTTTACCACTGCATGTATCGTATTTAGTTATGTACTGGCTTTCTTCAGAAACATCAGTCAGTCGAAGGTGGACAAATGTGTTCATGTACATGACAGAGAAGAATGTAAATAAAATGTGGCCAGTATATATTCCGAAGGCAGAAAGAAATCAATTCAACTTGCGTTATTAGCTTCTTGAACTATCCTGGGATTCAGAACCCCTAGAAAAATAATACAGGGATATAGATCTCCTGGTGGACCAATCAAGGGATATAGAACCTCTAGCAGACCAATCCAGGGATATAGAACCTCTAGCAGACCAATCCAGGGATATAGTACTCCTGGTGGACCAATCCAGGGATATAGAACCCCTAGCAGATCGATCTAGGGATATAGAATTACTGGTGGACCAATGTAGGGATATAGAACCCCTGGTGGTCCAATCCAGGGATATAGAACCCCTAGCAGACCAACCCAGGGCCGTAGGAAGCTGGTCTATGTCCTCCAGTGGATCGTCAGCAGTGTTCAAAAAGTCAGTCTCCAGAGCTGACTTAGAACTCCCTGCTCTCCCAGGAGCTTAGAAAGGAAAGAACCGTCTTTGTCTCCGTCAACAAGGCTTTGTTCCCCCCCCCCCTTTCATCCCGCTCTCTCCCTCTCCACTTCCTTCAAGCACTCGTTTCTGAGAGAAGTGTTTTCTTTCATGTCACATCTCACTAAAGTTAGAATAGCATTTCCAAACCCAGTTCTCTTTCTTTTCTGAACAATCGGAGCTGGTTACATTGAAGGAGCGCAGGTTCAGCGAGAGGTGTTCTGTGCGTTCGCACGTAAAGGTGATTTTTTTCCTTCTGCGTGTCCCCGCTGTCAGCATCTACGCATGCGGGCACCGACCCGCGTCTAGCAGGCATGATGACTAGCAGGGAAAGAATGCAGAGCTGCTGGTTATTGCTGGCAGAGAGAAAGGACCCATTTTAGACCAGACAGACGTTTCCCAGCCGGGTCACATAGTTCACCCAGAGCTCTGGTAGAATATCTGACATTATTGGTGTTCTACTGTTACACCTCAGAGTCAGTGGTTCTAAAAGTCAAACTTCACAGCCTGAATGGTAACATCTTCATTGCATTGATTACCACGTAATTATGGAGTTCTGATATTATAATCTTATTTGTTTAGCCTTTTGTATCAGCAGTGTGACACATGCCCACAAATCAGTATCTATAACCAAATTCTCAGAGATGGTCTGCTTACTACTGTGTAGCTAAACAGAAACAGGCTACAGGTTTAATGACCAGGGGGAGATAGTGTGTCCAAAGAGAGGTTGTGTTAACATTTGCTATCCGAAATATCAATAATGCATTTAACGGTTTCTTGTTCCGCGCCAGTTCTCCTCCACAACGCCATTCCCTTCGTGGGGTTTGGGTTCTTGGACAACGCCATCATGATCGTTGCTGTAAGTCACCCCCGTTCGTCATTGTCAAACTGTTTCAGTATCATTATCTGTGGCGCTCTCACTCACGGCAGACTGCTAGCTGAAGCGAGGCATCTGGAGCCTCAGAACAAAGCGTTATCGTTGAGGCCAAAAAAACGATCCATGGGATTCACCCAAGTAGAATTCAATTTAAGCCATTTCTAATGTATAACTATCCACGTGCTGAGTCATCTACAGAGGTCTGCGCTGTGGGCGGGCAGCACACAGATAAGAAAACCTGTTGTCCAATGCGGGTTTTTAGACTGTGTTGCACTGTCAGGGATTCCAGTTCCATCATCGCGCCGTCACATCAGATCTCGGTCAAATCGAACAGCAACACAGTATTTAGGGTTGGGTACATTTGCATCACAGTAAAGAGTGAAAATATTCCTACTGTGTAAAAGGTTATCTAAGTCAAGTGTGTCCAAAGCATTCAACAGCATTCATTAGATTCAACCTGGATGGATGGTTGGAATGATCAATGCTTTTTTTTTGTTTCTCAGGGAACACAGATTGAGTTGTCCATTGGAGTGATTCTAGGGATTTCAACCATGGCAGGTACAGTAAACTTAATATACCATCTAGTGGATGTGAAATGATGTCTGGGTGATGCAGCTGTCAGTCTGAGATGTACGACACGCAGTGTCAAATGAAGGTCTTGGAAACTCGGAACAGACGGCCTGGCGTCTGGCAATCAGCCAGCCGATGATGACGCAGAGAGATGAACTTAATTAGTTGTAATATGTACGCTAATACGTTGCTCAATTTATTTGAATTGCACGCAAACGTCCTGTTGATTTTGTGAGAATCGTTTCTGTGTCATCAGAATCATTCATTCCCTCTAGACACCATCTTTGGACCAAGATAGAAGTGTGTGTAAGGGGTGGTGGCTGATTTTGCGGCCATCCTAGTGAATGCTGTGCTCTGTGTACTGTTCCACTGGTAGATGAGACACACATTGATATTCACACTGAGACCAGATAGTGGTCAGTGGTCAGCCTTTAGAGAGGCACTTTGCTGACCTCTCCCTTTGCATTTCTCCCTGGTGAATCTCAGTTGCCAACACCAAGGTTGTTGGTTCGATTCCCAGTTTCCCAACTGTGCAACTGTTCGAGGTCAAAGCACACTAAGTAGTGTTGGATAAAGCCACATTCCACCATGGAAATACTTGCAAACGCACAGACTCACGCACACGCATGCACACCCACACACGCTCGTGCCTTCTCTATATAGTGCCAGTATGACATTGTCCAGTCAGCAGCAAACTGAGATCAGCTTTCTGAGCCCTGATGTAAGTCAGGAAGATAACTACCTTCAGGATACCAAGAGGATGGCTCTGTGGAAAGTTTCTATGTAGGTAAGGAGGGGTGGTGTGAAGGGGAAGGGATGGGGAGGGGAGGGAGGGAAGGGAAGGGAGGGAGGGGGGAGGTGAGGGAGGGAGCGTGAAGGAGGCGAGGGAGGGGAGGGAGGTTAAGGAGGGAGGGAGGGCTGGTGAGGGAGGGTGAGGGAGGTGAAGGAGAATGTGGTATAAAGGGAGAGGGTGAGGGAGGGAGGGAGGGTAGGAGGGAGGGGTAGGGTAGAGAGGGAGGGAAAGGAAGGGAGGGAGGTAAGGAAGGGGGAGGTGTAGGAAGGTTGAAGGGTGGAGGGAGGGAAGTGGGAGGAGGCGAGGGATAAAAACTAAGGGAGGAGGGAGGAGATTCGGATCACCTCTAACAAAGCTGTTGTTCTTGTTTGTGTATGTGTACTCGCTGTTGTGTAATGGTCTCTATGATAGACCTGTGTGAGATATTGCAGGGCTATTTGAAACATCAGCAGGAGGAAATTAAAATACATAAGCTGCCCTAGAGAACAGCTGGACACGCACACACACACAAATCGCTGTTATGAGGGAGCGATTGAGAGGGAAGGGAGGAGGGAGGGAAGGGAGGAGGGAGGGAAGGGAGGAGGGAGGAGATTCGGATCACCTCTAACAAAGCTGTTGTTCTTGTTTGTGTATGTGTACTCGCTGTTGTGTAATGGTCTCTATGATAGACCTGTGTGAGATATTGCAGGGCTATTTGAAACATCAGCAGGAGGAAATTAAAATACATAAGCTGCCCTAGAGAACAGCTGGACACGCACACACACACAAACGCTGTTAGAGGAGCGATGAGGTAGGGTTTGCTGCCAGATCCAATCGGAAGTTTATGGCCCAACTCAGTCGACATATTTAACTTATTAATCTGTCCTTTAGAGCTGTTCAGTGGTTCATGTAAAGTGGTTCAGTGGTTCGTAGAAATCAAATGTAAAAGAAAAAGAAAAGTGTTTTTCTCATATTGCTCAAACCAGGTGAACACGAACCCCAAACACCTACCTTACAGTGGGCAAACCTCCGCATGCTGCACACATGCACGCACCCGCACGCACACACTTGACAATTGCCGTAATTAATTGAGATATAACCTACAAAGAAACATGTCGCCTCTAACTCAGTTTGGTGAGGTTGTCACCATCTGAACATCAATAATGATGGAGGACATTGTCATCCGCCATGTTCATCAGCCTCAGGTCTGGTTTATTTGTCACATACACATTCTTCTCTGCTGCTCTTGGAAGTCTGCCAAGAACCTCCTCCAGCTTCTCAGGCAGGCTGTTCCTCAAAGTCAAATAGGTTTACGTTTGCCTGAATGCTGTTCTGGGACCAGCGGATAATAGATAGACCACCTTCCGTAGTCGTTAGAACTGTAGCGATGTTCTGTCCTCTAATTAAGATGGACTGCTGCCAAGGTTGAACAGGTACCAGTCATAAAGGGGCGGTGTAACTCTGACAAAGAAGAGAGGGATGAACAGAAGATGAATGAAGTCTTAAGTAAAAGATAAAGCAAATGAGAGGCAGGGAAATAGTGGCATTAAACTGATAGCCTGTTCAAGGTGACAGCTTGTTGATTGTTCGTAGCAAAGATCAACACTCCTGTCTGGGTCTGTTTGCTAGATGGAACCTTCCTGTCAAGCTGGTGCCTCCTCAGGGAGGGTGTTTGGCGTGACACTGAATCCCTGGCTTCATCCCTTAGACTGTTGTTGTTATGGCATTTAGATCAATGGAGGCAGATTGATTGGTCCCAGCCTACCGTCAGTGCTGAAAAAACTAGCCTTCTGGGTTGTGAACCCTCTCTCCCAACCTGACTCTCTTTCACCCTCTCTCTCTTCCTCTCACCCTCTCTCTCCAACCCTCTCTCTCTCACCCTCCCTCTGTCTGTCTCCCTCTGTCTGTCTCTCTCTGTCTGTCTGTCTCTTTCTCTGGTTACAGCTGCTGCTCTAGGAAACCTCGTGTCGGACCTGGCTGGACTTGGGTAAGAACCTTAGATGCCCAGTGACACCCTTGTATCCTGCTAGAAGCTGTGATGTTGCCAACATTGTGTTACAGCCGGTCTGATTTTCCCGACCGCTCCTTCACACTGACCTCAATCTCAACCCCGACTCACCTCTGCCCCCTACTGTACAACAGGGCTTCCTTCTCTCTGTAATAACAAAACATAAGGAATCATTGTTTCTGCAGGATTGAAGACATCATCCTTACTCCTCATGTTCTAATGAATCACTGTCCCTGAGAATGTTAGACTATGGCCTCATGGGAACTGTAGTCACGCTATCTCACATCCTCTGTGATCAGACTGACTGCTTCTGTTGATTTAAACTACACTGAGTTGGCCTTTAAGGAGGGACTCAGTTAATGTGATTTGAGTTGGTGATTCATACAGACTGACATAAGTTTAAACTTCTATTTTCAACTTCTCAGTCTCATTATCTTTTGCAAATGGTTTTGTAAATGGTTGTTCACACACGTCACTACACAAGACTTTTACATAGCGGAGTGGGAAAACTAGCACATAGCTGTCCATCACTCACCTGAGCGACACCCCGCTCCCTCGCCCGCCAGACCCATCAACGCTAAGCACCGCCACTGACAGCTGGTGACATAACGGCGGCCCCCCTGGTAGAACACATCTGAAATACACTCATTTATTACTGGTTTGATTCCATTTCTATTTGTTTGTTTGTTTTGTGGCCCTGGAAGTGGGTGCGTTTATTGGTTTGACGAATGATGATTATGTCGACTTGTAAAGTCAAATACTTTGGAACTTGGCTTCAGAGCTACACATTTTGCATCCATATTTCAAGTGGGAATAAATAAAAGCGTCGGAGATTTCGTTTTTTTCTGAAGTACTGAGGGAGGTTGTTTGTTGGATCGATTCAGAGTTGTATTTATTATTTGACTGATGGTTCAGTGGAAACTGACCTGAGTGGTTTATCTGTCTCTGGTGTGGTCCTCTCCTCTCTGATCCTCTCTGGTCTCTCTGGTGTCTCTCTGACGTCTCTCTGACGTCTCTCCCTCTCTCCTGCAGGCTTGCAGGGTACGTGGAGGCACTGGCCTGTCGACTGGGCATGCGGATCCCAGATCTGAGCCCTAAGCAGGTGGACATGTGGCAGACCAGGGTCAGCTGTCACTCAGTAGGTAGTCCTCCTCATCTCTGGGGTCACAGCCTCCTGCACTTCTCAGTCTGATTTCATTTGATCATCCCAACGACTTAAAAGTAGAATTTTATTGCAGATTTCCTATAAAACCATAGTGTTTGTGTTTATTCTGTTCAGGTGTCATGTAGAAACGACACTGACATTAGTCACAGTTATTTGTGCTGGATCACAGAATTCTTAAATGACAAAGTTTTCCAGTGTGATCTGCTTCTTCATGCTTCCGCATAATTATAACTTTTTAAACTGTTGCAAAAGACCGGATTTGACGGTTAATGTATTAATTCATATCAGATGGTTGCTCAAGCGTGGAAATGTAATTAAGGAAGGCATTAAAACAGCTTTGACAGGTTCCTGAAAATGTTTCGGGAATGTTGCTGAGGTCAAAAGATGTCAAGTGGCTTTGCCCTCAGTAGAAGTGCTGTCTAGCTGGCCTGGTTATAACTAATGACATTTTCTTTTGAGACTGCTGCAACCTACATCATTGTCATTATTTTCTAAGGGTTTTTGTTCCTTGTTCTGCCGCAGAAAAAATGAGGCAATTTCTCTCGCTGTTTTTGTCTGTCTGCTCCCATTCTGTCAGGGGTATTGCGACGCGATACACAGCCAGCGTGCTCCGCCCATCTTCCGTAGCAACACTACGCTCGTTTAACCCGTTTTCTGGTCTGGTTGGCAGGGTAAAGCTCTCGGAGTGGGAATCGGATGCATCCTAGGCATGTTCCCCCTGCTCTTCTTCAAAGACGATGAGAAGAAAAAAGAGAAAAAAGATGCCGAGTCGCCCTCCGCCGACAGCATAAGCAGCGACTAAGACGGCGGGACTGAAGGACTTGTGGTGAAATGAGAGAAGAAGAATCACTACTGGATTTCTGCAGAATCCAAGTAGCAACATTCTAACCTCTTTCTGTTTCTGTCCGACCTGCTAAGATGACTAGAATACTAACACCGTGTAGGAGCATGACTACCTTTTGTGTCAAAAATCTTAAGAATCCTATATGTTACCTGCAACCTAAAAATTGGATGACATCACATCCTGTAAGGCTCTTCCGGCCATGCTAGCTGCTTATTGGCCGTATTTTTTGAGTTCATGAAACACAGTCTGGCTTCTGTGAATGAGCTCAGTCTTTGGTCTGCTGTCAGCCTCATTGAACAACTCAGAGAAACTAAGACACAACATTTGACCTCCGTCTGTCACATAGGAACCCTCAGAAGTAACACAATGTTGCTTCTCCTACGTATGAAGCCAGCCGTTATCTTTCGATGAAAATTTGGTCTTTTTGGTTCATGTTTCATTTTTAGGGGCAGTGTTACATAACCAACTCAATACTTCCCCCCTGATGTTTGGCCACCAGTGACATTATACTGACAGTTTACCTCAGCTACACATGCAGCGTTTCACCACCAGAGGGTACTTTAAGGATTCCACTGAAGGGCCATTTAACACTATTCACTTACTGCTACTACTGTTAACACTCCAAACTCCACACTCCAGACTTGTTTTTCATTACCAGTCATAGCATGATAATAAGTAAAATGCATACTTAGATACTTAGATGGATTTAGTTTGCACATCCCATGGTAAAAGGTGCCTTAATCACAAGGCTGTTAAAGGTCAATAGATGTCCCCTCTAGTGTGCATGCCCGTAGGATCCTGTGTGCTACTGTAGGATGTATCGAGATACCCGTTTCATCTGAACTAACTTACAGTCCATTCAAATCATTCATAAGAAGGAAAACGTACCTTGGCTTGATGAAAGCAGACCGTTATTCTAAGCACGATCCTCAGCTAACTATTCCACCAGAGACCAACCCTTTGCTGGGAACGAACATCTCAATGTTAAAAAGGAAAAACCCTTATGTGGCACTTGAGGGAATTCACTGCTGGATGTTATTTATTAATATTTATTTGTCCGTCAACTTATTTTACCCAAGAAATGTCAAGCACAAAGACTTTCATCGGCGGTTTATGGGCCGATCATTTGAATCAGAACCTTGTTTGACTTGCTGTTGGTACAGCGTCTGATGTGAATACTGCATGTACAATGTTCGGTTTTGTTCAGGTGGTCGCATGCTCACTATATAATGAAACAAACTAAACTAAAAGGCTGGACACCTTCTGGAATGTCTCCATCAGACATGCTTGACCAAGAACTCACCATGCAACACATGAAGATTTCTACCTTAGGGGACTTAGGAAGGACTATTTGGTAGCAATAAGAAAGTTGACAGTGTGTACACACAGGTATACCTGCAAGTGTACTAGCTATACTGTACTAGTACACCTATACTATAGGTGTACTAGGTATACCTACAGGTGTACTAGCTATACCTACAGGTGTACTAGCTATACCTACAGGTGAGCTAGATATACCTACAGGTGTACTAGCTATACCTACAGGTGAGCTAGATATACCTACAGGTGTACTAGCTATACCTACAGGTGTACTAGCTATACCTACAGGTGAGCTAGATATACCTACAGGTGAGCTAGATATACCTACAGGTGAGCTATATATACCTACAGGTGAGCTAGATATACCTACAGGTGTACTAGCTATACCTACAGGTGAGCTAGATATACCTACAGGTGAGCTAGATATACCTACAGGTGTACTAGCTATACCTACAGGTGAGCTAGCTATACCTACAGGTGAGCTAGCTATACCTACAGGTGAGCTAGATATACCTTAATGGGTTTAGCCTTTGATTCCTCCCAAAACCCCTCAGCTTGCTTAAGTTACATTTCTTTGATCATCGTTTGTCTTTTTCCACATGCTGGTCAGCTATCATTTGACTCGCTTATAATTCATGTTTTTATTTGTTTTGTATGAATATATCATCACACCGTCATGGTTACTTACACACTATGTTTAAGAAGCTGCTGTAGTAGAATATACCAGAACTCTGCATACCCAAGGGTGAAGGAGGGGGGGGGGGTGACGTGAGAGAGTTTTCACCCCAGGCCCCCCCCCAACTACTTGGAGCAGGTGGACCCCCCCTCACTGGGCCCAGTTCAACTATATACATACATGTAAGGTTATGATGGTAACCCACAGCTGTGGATTGGGGTGTTAAAAAAAAGGAACGGAAACACAGAACTATTGTAACTTAAATACTGAAATTCTAATCGATATTGAAATGAAGAACATCTAATGCTATCCAGTGTGTTTCTCTCTTCTGTTCACTGTGTTTGTCTACGTGTTCAGGGTTTATCAGATAGGGGTGAATATGTTCTCCCAGGTCTGGTCCATAACTGAAGTTTAGGGGTTGTGGAAGACCAACAGAAAACCTGTGTCATAATTTTTTATAATTGAATTGAATGATGAGTTTTAAGGGAAACAGATGAATGCATTGACTTTGAAGCTCATCTTCAAAGACATTTATTCCATAATGCCATAAAACATCATTAGTATAGTAGTGCAACACAGTCTTTGAAGTCATTCGGAGATATAAAAGCATGGCCCTTACTCCACACACTTCTACACTTCAGATATCAAAAGGAATAGCGCCTCACCTGAACCTGAGACTTCCCACAATGCACCCTGCTGCCAATATGTAAACTGGCCTGTTCGCTCATACCTTGTGGGGGAACGCAGCCCTGACTGTTGACCAATAGCTACCAATGTCAATCATTAATACCACTACGCACAGAAAATAAGCATAGACGTGTGTGTGCCTACACACAAACATCATGTCAACTCGCGTATCTTCAAATACACACAGAGGAAAACAGGCATGTTAAATCAACTATGTAGCTGATATACAGTACATGCTCAATGTTGCAAAAATGGATGACAGAAGTTAAAATAACACTAAAAATCACTTTCTTTTAAAAAGAAGTGCCCTTTAGAATGGAAATCTGGATTCCAGCTTGTCTGGTGTTTACCATAACATAATAATTCTGAGAGAACCCATCACCCGAGAGGACAGGTCAGCGATCGTCCTGCGTGTCGTCCGAGTTCAGCCTTCAAGCGCACAATCAGAGCAGAAGAACACGCGCGCGACACGCACTTTGACACAGGATCAGCACAGTTTCGATACGGTATCAACTGACTTCATATCGTCCCACATCAACCAAGCGACTGCAGGTAACTCTGGGTCGCGATCTGAGAGCGAGACGCGTGAGGACCAGCCGCAACATCTACAAGCTCTGCTGGGACTCTGACAGCCCTACAGATGGCTCCGCTGCAGCTCCACCTGGAGTCACCGGGTACACAAACACAAACAGGAAGAACGCACGTTCTCAACATGTTACCAGATCAAGTGAGAACGGTACAGGGGTCTGACCTCTGGCCTGAAACTAGCAGCTGGTCTTTTTCAGGAGTATGACACTAAAAAACCCAATGGAAAGGACAGGTAGGGACAGACTGTGGTTCATTAATACTTGGTGAAGTCCAGTCCATGGTTCTGCTGGGGGTGGGAACAGCGGGTGATACTGGAGAGAGGAGCATTGCCAAGGAGGGGAAACCCCCCACCACTTCTTTGTTGAGGGCACACAGAGCCGTCTTTGTTAGCAGTGCTGTGGGCCTCTCTCCCGCTCCAAGCCAGCCCCCCCCCCCCCCCTCGGAGGAGAGTGGAGAGAGGGTAGGGAGGGGGGGGGTGGAGGACTTCAGTTTCCCTTCACGTTGTTGTTGGAGTGGGCTGGCTGGGCACCCCTCTGCTGCGATTGCAGCACCAGCGCGGTCAGAATGCTGAGGATGTGGACGTGGAAGTACATTGACCTGACGACAGGAGTGGAAATGCAACGGTTTCAATAAGATATTGGAAAGCCATCGGAGAAATGCCTACAGAGATACAGGATATAGTATGTCATGTTTCTAGTGAATGTGGTGTGATGTCTGTCAGCCAGTCAATGGAGAGTGCTCATGATGGAAATTTCCCCCAGGGTTCTAGAGTGTGTAAAGTGTTCTAGAAGGCAGACGGAGAGATGGGTGTTCCTACCGGTAGTACTGGATGGTTGGCTCCACCGCCAGCAGTAGGAAAGGCATCACAGTGTAACAGATTGCCAGCTGGGTGGCGGCCCATGTTATGACATCATAGAGCAGTTTCAACACGCTCGAGGACAGGAAATACTGGTGGCAGGTTTTACGTACCTGATAGAGAGAGGGAAAGGGAGACAAGAGGAGAGAAGAAAACCGTTAAAATTGGACAACATCAATCAGGATGGACTTTAAGATGACCGAGCAAGAATGATCCTGGATGGAGATCGTGATGGTCAGGAGAGATGCTGAATAACCATGTTACACAGAGGAAGGCCTGCTCAGATGGAGGTTCCCTCAGACGTCCTGAGGTGAAGACAGACCTCAGGTGAACTGCTAGGGGGCTAAGGGTCAGCGGGAGGGTAGGGGTAAGGGTGGGGCAGACTCACAGCACGAGCTGCCAGGGTGATGGGGATGGCGGTCAGGAAGGTGAAGTAGTACCCTGGGTAGACACCGTGCCACAACGCCGACAGCACAAAGGTCAGAGCCGTGGCATAGCGGGGGACCCGGTCGTAGCAAACCCTGGACGAGAGGATGACCAACACTCGGTAAACAGAGGAGAACGTGAAGGATGTTGTCTGGACTACACGTGTAAACGGATGCTCCGCCAGTCACGAATGTGGAAAAGTAGTGTACGTCCTGTCACAATCAGCACTCACGTCTTCAGCCAAACACCAGTCTGCATGTTCCAGTTGTCTATAAACGTCTTGAAACTAGTTGCTGTCTGAAAAAAACAAGAATTGATACCAACTGACACCGGCAATAAAAAGGAAGGCGTAGCGTGTATTAGTCACAGTCCTCTGTCACAATCTGACCTGCAACTACACAGTTTAATTTAACCGGCAGCAAGGTAGTAGTGATTTCACTATGTCAGGCTACCAACCTCAAGGCCCCAGATATTCAAGTTCGAAACAAGATCCCAGCATGCTTTTCCGTTGTCATCCATGCCTCTGAAGCCGTAACCTGCGGCGTTGTTGATGGCATCAGCTGGAGAGACACAGTGATACCATGTGTCAGTTGCAGAGCACTTCCTTAACAACCGCAACATCGATACCGAAAAAGAACCCAAACAGTCACCTAAAGTCCATGCAAAGTAGAACTTGGGTCTGGCAGCTTGGATGGAGAAGAACGCATAGGCCATCCTGGTGAGGAAGGGTGCTTGGCTGAGGAAGATGACGTCCACGTTGTAGGAGATGGGCAAGGACTTGGTGAGGGTCAAAAACAGCAGCATGCACACACAGCACACCAGCAACTTGTGGATGACAGCACCCTGGAAGACCATACACACGCGCACGCACACGCATGCACGCGCACACACAGGACAGTCAACCCAGCAGCTAAAAACATAAAACAGCCTACAGTGTGCCCAGTGTTGAACCACTAGCGAGTCATACCAGAGGAGACGGGTCTTGCTCTGAAGTCTTATCCAGGCCGTTCTGCCCATTGCTGATGGCTGCTGGTCGTTTCAGCCTCCGTTGGATGTGCGTCCCATGTATGAACTCTGCATAGTCCTGGTAGTTGCTGCAGGGCCCCACCAGGACACTGAAGAAGTTGAGGTGGTAGCTGAGGTACTCTATCAGAGAGGGTCTGGAGCTGGAAGACACCGGAGCCAAACCGGTCAGAACTGAAAAACCTCAGATCCAGTTCAGGACAGCACATGGACTGTACTTGGGCTAAAAATGTTTGCTAGTAATGTGTTTCTGTTTGTTCAGTGTTGGTGTCGTGGTATGGATCGGACATGCACTGTGCACCGTGTCAACGAACGCTGAATCCAACTTTGTTTAGAACGGCTAAGTACAAGTCAAGTACGATTCTGAGCAACGGTCTCCAAGACATGAACAAAGAGAATATGCACCAATCTCCTTCACATACTTGAGAGTTGAGTATAACCTTTGTGTACACATCAAACACGCTCCACCTGTCTCATTGAAAGGAACACACCTAGTTTCTCTCTGTGAATGCCTTTCCTAGATGGAAACGATAGCGAAAACACAAACACCGAATTCAGAGAGAGAGATAAGCTCCACTCCTAAACAGAAACATGATGTAGATTCTACATATACTTCTTAGCTACAAATATTTGGTGTGGAGGAAGTCAACGGTTACAATGGTTAATCCTGTTAGGTACTGAATAAACATGGGATTCATTGATGAACACTTACCAGACAGCATAACGCCTCTGCTCTGCTGTAAGATCCTCAGGTGGTTTTGACATGCCTGGATCCAAGAGACACAACAATAATAATAGCAAGCTAACTCCAACAGCAGCAGACTGCTGGCTCAGCCATACAATAGGTGTGTGTTGCCTGCTTTACCATCGTGCAGCTGGAACGCCAGCATGGTGATCTTCTGTGTGATTATCATCAGCGGCCTGAGAAGAAAACCATGCCTTTTAGAAAGAGATTGTGGGTTCAATTCTTATGTCACATACCTAGAACCGCGTTCCGCTGTAATTACACAACGCGACAATTCCTGGGATAACATGAGAGGCAGAGAGAGGAGATGAGTTCTATTTTTACAAGGCCATCTCTACCAGAAAATGCGAATAAATAGAATTAGTGCCATTTGTTTTCGTGCGTTCCACTGGAGCTGAATGGAAAACCCAAACGTGTCTCCCAGATGGTAGGAAGGGTAAGATCCCAGTCTGGCCTGGTCTACTCTTCAGCCTCATTCACAGTTTGATCTACTTTCATTGAAAGCGACAGATAGAACTCCCTCTGTTAAACACAAGGGCGCACACACACGCTTTCTCCGTCTCACACAAACAAACACACTTTCTCTGTCTTTTTCACACACAAACACGCACGCACGCGCGCGCACACACACACACACACAGATGGTCTCTGTGTGTGAAATAGTGGGATTGTGTGTTCTTGTGACGTCAATGGTGCTTAACACAGACTGGCACTGCCAGTTCAATGAGAATGGCAAAGAGTGAGCACACACACACACACACACACACACACACACACACACACACACACACACACACACACACACACACACCCACCAGCTTCCTAATAGTGTCATCAGCCTATTGAGACGAGGTGTGAGAGAAGGAGCCCACAACCTAGCAGGTTAAGGGGAGGTACCAGGCATGAATGGCCTGTCACATTCCCCTGAGAGTCAGTCAGCCATTCACAAGACTAATATGATTCAGCTGATTCCTCTCCTGCTGTCTCCAGACAGAAAAGCCCTTCTATCAGCAATGGTTAGCATGTTAGCTTAGCCCAGAGCTCTGTGGTTGTATTACGACCTGTTACATGCATAGTGATTGACTGTTTTTATCAGTTTAAGTATTTGTTGAGGGCAGTGCTTCGGGCTACAGTATGCAGGAGATAACACGACTGACAGGAAAGCAGTAAGACAGAGGCGTGGCTGAGGTTACTGACTGAGAGACAAAGACAGAGACTGAGAGCGGGAAAGACAGAGAGAGAGAAAGATCCTGTCGCCAAGTCGATAGGCCATCTTGATCTGTGACAACCTTCACTAACAACATACAGGGTGATCTTGAGGACTCACTTGTTAGGGCCTCTGTCTACCACTACAACCTTACAGTAAACCTCCGTAGTGCCGACGCAGTCATTATGTCTTCCCCAAACGAGATGGGTTAGGTGTTGGTAAGGTTGAAGTGAGGTGAGTCACTCCCACTTACCCCGAGAAGTCTGTTGACAGTATTCCGTAGTTGTAGATAAACACTCTGCTAACATGGCACACTGTGAGGTAACCCATAGCAGTGATCATGGAGTACCTGGTGGGACACGCAGACGGACATTTACACGCAGAAACACAGAGATGCACGCAGTCAAGCAGGCAGACAGTGAGGACACTGATATCATAGAGAACATTCTCATTTTGTATGATGATTGTTTTTGGTTGTAGGAATCTGACTCCAGATGCTACTTATGTGCCATACAGCACATAGCTCCTGCTGTTGGTGATCAGGTATGTCTTCTTCATCCTTCAGCTGTGCTGTAGTCATTAGATCCCATCAACAAATACCTGGAAGCACATGACTGGTCTATCTGGTGACGCCTGCTACTTTAAGAGTCCTCTTACAGATAACAGTTGTACCACTGCTTTCGGCTGACAGGTTTAGTGAAGGTATTTTGGTTTCAGGGTGGCAGGAGGAGAGAAGGACAGGAAGCATGATGGCTGTACCTGTGGATGTTGTGAATGGACGCTCTGACCATGATGCAGTAGCATATTAACACCAAACCGATGATGTGCACTGAATACCTGCAGGGATATGAGTGAAATACGACGGTGTTTAATGTTTCAACTGTCCTGTTGCAGACTAAAGATGGGTCTACTTTTCAACGAGTTTTCACAATGCTTTGAGGCTAGTAAACATAAAAACGAGTCACCAAAAAAAGTTACCTTACCAACCAAAGCAGAATATAACGAAAGAGACGCCAAAGAGGGTGGCCACAGAGTGGCGGAGCAGCGGGCTGGCATGTTGGGGACCGAGGTAGAGGCGAAACCAGAAAGCAGCACCGAGGGCAAACACTTGACATGCCAAGAAATTGATCTGCAGAAAGTCATGGTACCATCACTGACACTGTGGACTGTGTAAAATGCGGTGATGTTGCGTAGCTGACCAACTCGAAATACCTATTTTAATGTCTTCAATTAAAGTAATAAAACAAGGAGTCGTCGGCCTTATGCTTAGTACGAAACTTATGCGGGCTAATTTTAACAAATTTTATGTAAAGACTGAAAAGTGACAGTTAGAATTCGGATGCTAAATAAAGTAGACCCTGGATCATGACGAATTGACATAAGTCTGCTTACCTGATCAAGTGGAAATCCGAAAAATTCGCTTACTGGGAGTAACCATTTGGAGCCAGTAGTTTTAAACACAGAGATGTCTGGCTCTCCCATTCTGCATTTTTAAATTCCAAAGTCGTTCCGCAAGAAAATTAAATTAAAATGCAACGGATATGATGTGACGAGAGCTGTAGCCTACAGGCAAACGTTGTTCTAAAGACTATACTGTAAGGATATAGTAGTCCATCGCGGTCCGACTCCAGCGTCCTTGGTGCCAATATGTCAAACTGACTGTGGCTCTATTGAGGCAGTGACATGCCTGCGGGGGCGGGGTGGACTAACAGACCGAGAGTTCAGTTGAAGAAAATGCATATTCTTACACAGATTTAATCAAGCTGCAAATATGTATCCAACTTGTATCTGGCTGAAAAGTATTTCCGGTGGTTGACATGAAGTTAACTAACCTAACAAAAGAAGTGCTGCTGATACTTTCAAGGACGCAGTTTCCAATTATACACGAATTCTAAACTTCATTCCAAAGCAAAACCCATTTGACCAGTCTTGACATCCTATCCAAACAGCGTCATAGAACACAGACTCATAAGGTTATTTTATGTCAGTTAAATTATTACCAGGTTAACTATCTTGACTCGCTACTTAATGACAATCCATAAGATGATGAACAGGGTTTCACTGTATCCTTGATCAAATAGTGAGGTTAATGGTGGATGCATAAGGAGGTAAGTTACACTGTCAGTCGTCTTTGGGTGCATGACGTTAAGGTCCAAATGATTTAGTAGTTGATGGACGAGATACAACAAATTGTGAGAGACACTCAATGCCGTAATGCATTCTACTGTCGTCATTGCGAGCAGCTTTATTTATTACAAGAGTAGACTGCAAATAAAGGTCATACCAAGTTCTTAGTTGTTGTCGGATGTTACAATGTTGGTTAGAGTACCACCTGGTGCACCTTTCCGGAATGACAGTCACCGCAAAAATATTGAGATGACGTCGGCGTACATAGCTGACCAATGAAATAAAAGTGGAGTGGATTCTATAATCTCATTGGACAATGGAGTGTCAAACATAGTCAAAGAGAGCGGAGTCACGCTTCAGTCTAGCCAACTGTATATATTATGCAAATATTGTTTGAAAATTTGCCGGGAAATCTGAGTTTCGCGGGAGGAGTACTTCGCGAGTAAACCGTATCCCTTCATTCATAGCCCGCTTCCTGAAGTCATTTCGAGGGACCAAGGCAGAAGATCTGTCTTAATATAATCCGTTGCATCTGCCTACATGCACTCTGGTTACGTTACCTACTTTATACAAATCGACAATCAGGACTTTCATTTATTCATTGGTAGCAGTATTTTTGAATTTGTTGCACTGGATTAAGTAATACGAAGCTTCAAACTAAAGCGGGACAAAGGATACCCGTATTCACAAAGATGAGGAAAGGGATCTCGACAGCCCGGGACAAAGTAGTTATAGCTGGGGTCGGGAGCTCAACATTGGACAAAAATGCGATATTGACTGCATTGTCCGACCGATTGACTACTAATTTTACCACTGCCACTTATATACAAATTATAACTCCGCCGCCTTGTTTTACTCAGACAACAAATGTCTGTATCTCACAACCTCCCAGTGGTAATATTTATTCAACTCCGCATGGAACAAACGGAGTTGGACAGCGACCCACACTAGGACGTCCACGGGTAACCTGCTAATAATTACATTTTAATCCATGTATACCTAATCTCTGACCAGTGCAGCAATGAAGACAGCTAGCTAATTTACTGTACTAGCCAGCACTTGCTAGCCTACTCTTGAGACTAGCCCCATCATTGGCTAAGGAATTGCTTTTCATGTCTATTTACATGTTTGCTTTATCTGCCTGCATTTTGTAAACCTATGTTTGACAAGTGACACACATGAAAACGAAATGTGAAGTACTTTCTGTGGACACAAAAAAACCTTCAAAGTTGCTAGCTAGCTAGTTAGCTGGATAGCAAGCAGCTAACCAACGTAGCCTTCTTTCGTAGCCTAGCTTAGCTAGCCAGGTCGTTCTGACATTTGTTTTGGGGAACCTATTGAGCTGGCAAGCTAGGTAAAGTTAGCCAGCTAATCTCTTCGGCCAATTATAGAGCGTGCAAGATTTTATTTACACTTGTACCCCACACATTTTCGCTAATAGTTTGCTCTTGTGAAATTTAATTTAATGCAACTATCATATTGACAGTTTGTACAGCTAGCTGGATAGTTGCAGAAACACATTGGGGGTGAGGGCCTGTTCGTGTTTTGGACTCGGTGGGGGAGGGGAATTTGTCGACAAGATTGTTCATATTGCACTCGATAAAATTGGATCATGCAAACTATGGATAGAGTAGATTGACCAAATCAACTATTCAAGGACAGTAGCATATTGTCATAACATTTCCTACATCCAGCAGTTTGTAGTTGTGTATCTACATACCAGTCTATACTTGTTATGCAGTCAGCTGTCCCTCAACAGGGTATTTTAAATACACAAGTGTAACTATGCACGCAAAAGGATAATACTGAGTGACATTTATAGCACACCTTAATTCAGGTCTATATTATCATGGGTTAGTAATACTATCTAGCTTTATCCCGGCACAGTACCTAAACGCCACTTGTAGACCTTAAAACTTAAGGGCAATCAAAGTGCTCAAAACGTACATTTTCTACCCCACAGGTGAAAAGGAGATTGGCGTTGGATGAGTCTGACCAGACATACCCCATTGAGGGAGCCAAGAACCCCAGAGGCCGAGGTGGAGGTCGAGGTGGAGGCCGAGCCAGACACGCAGCTGCAGTACCGGAACTCAGGAGCCCCAAAAGTGAGATGGATGGGAGGGTTCCCACGTCCGAATCTCTACCCCCCTCAAAATACACTGACAGTGGAAGTCTAACGTTGATGCCATTTTTCTCCCATGAACCCGCCTACCCAGCTCCCAAGTCTCCTGCGGAGAAGACGCGCTATGACACCTCACTGGGCCTGTTGACCAAGAAGTTTGTGGATCTTCTCGGCCAGTCGTCCGACGGAGTCCTGGACTTAAACCAGGCGGCTGAGATCCTCAACGTGCAGAAGAGGCGACTGTACGACATCACGAACGTGCTGGAGGGCATCCACCTCATCAAGAAAAAGTCCAAAAATAACATTGAGTGGATGTAAGTGCCTCAAAAACTGACCGTTGCTACAAATCGACAAGAAGTCAACAGGAAAGAACTTTGAGACTAACTGCTTTGCGTTACTAGAGAAACAGATATTCTCGCGTTGAATTAAGAGTCTATGTTCGCAAGGTATGTCATCGTTTTCCTGTCTCCACCTTTTTGCCCTCTTTCTCCTCTGGTAGGGGTTGCAGTCTTTCTGAGAGCGGGGGAACTTTGAACCAGCGCCAGAGGCTGACTGAGGAGTTGTCTGACCTGGGGCTGGAGGAGGGCAGGCTGGACCAGCTGATCCATGACTGCACCCTGGATGTCAAACAGCTGACTGAGGCGGCGCACAACCAGAAATATCCTTTTGATGCACCTGACGCATCGCCTTACATGTCCTACGCTGTTCGGTCCTCCTGAGTGTGTCCAGGTTTAGGCTACACGCTACACGCTACCATCACATACTCAGACAGAAAAGGAATATATGCACTGGAAATCTAGCACTTCACAACCACCCGCTACAGTTAAGGTCCTGGACCTAACTACATTGCAATGGGGATTCCTCCAGTAGGAGTCCCTGGCCTCAAACTTGGCTTATACCAGTCTGGGCTAATTGGCCTGCATTAAGATACTGTCATAGCCTCTTGATAAGACAAATCATGCTTTCCTTAACCTGCCCCGTCCACATTTGCGTACGTGACGTACCAGGACATCCGCCAGCTGGGTAACCTTGACGACCAGACGGTGATCGTGGTGAAGGCCCCTTCAGACACCAAGCTGGAAGTTCCTGACCCGGAGGAGGTGAGATCCCCTCTTCCTCTATTACAAACACCAGCCTGCCAGCTCACACACATCCACTACATGTTAGCTCAACGCCGCATCGATTACAATCCCAAGCTGCACCTGCACATCGGTATCGCTGTACCATATCTGGACCTGCTAATGGACATTTCCCTTGCCTACAGAGTCTGTCCGTCCATCTCACCAGCACAAAGGGGCCCATAGATGTGTTCCTGTGTCCTGATGAGAACACACCCAGCAGCCCAGTGAATCCCGTCGGACAAGACGGGAATGGCAACCCACCCTTCCTAAAAGTCTTGGAAGGTAAATGGCGATCCTGATGGGGGTTTAGCCTTATTAGCTAGTAACGCAACATTCGTGTGGTTAATAACAAACAGGTTAAGGGCTTTACATGTCTGTGACTTGGCCTTACCGTGTGGTCTGAAAATCAGTTGGATCTAGTGTGTTGAGGGTTAGGATGGGTTACTGGGTAGGCACAGTAGTCTAGTGCGCAAGGGACCGCACTAGGGCGCAAGGGACCGCACTAGGGCGCAAGGGACCGCACTAGGGCGCAAGGGACCGCACTAGGGCGCAAGGGACCGCACTAGGGCGGGCGCTAGGGACCGCACTAGGGCGGGCGCTAGGGACCGCACTAGGGCGGGCGCTAGGGACCGCACTAGGGCGGGCGCTAGGGACCGCACTAGGTTGGTGGGTAGGAGAATGTTGCTCACACACAGTCTCGTCTCGCAGAGTCTGCCGAGAACTCCAGCAAGAGCGGCAGCAGCGACGGCGTTGGCCGCAGCATCCCAGCCACTCCTGCGGTGTCCGTGACCAGCCTGTCCCCCATCACCTCCCCCTTCACCAGCCTGCTGCAGCAGACAGAGGACCAGATGGCTCTGGGAGGGCCCTTCCTCAACCTGTCCCCGCCCCTGCTCAACGAGGACTACATGCTCAGCCTGGGGGAGGACGAGGGGATCAGCGACCTGTTCGACGCCTACGACTTTGACAAGCTTCCCCTGGAGGACTACCTGTGCAACTGAGGATGTGGAGGCCATAGGGAGGAATATGCTAGACGTGAAGATGTGAGCTGGAGAGTGGAGATGACAGGTGGTGGTCTCCTCTTGTAGATCCTACTTAGCTGCCCTTGGGATGAAGGAGAGACTGGCTCTGCCTATACAGATTGAGGCTAACCCTACGAGAGAGGGGCGGATAATTGAACGTGTTGTAGGCCAAACAAAAAGCTAGTCTCTTCGCTCGCTCCTCGTGCTTGCCTCGCTGGTGTGACGTTAGCCCAATGCCACTCACTGACCTGCTGTCAGAAACAGGAAACTGCCTTATCAAACCACGCCCTGAAAACCCAAATACTGGGGGAGTTTTTTGGGACTGTTGTGTGCATGATTGTTTTCTGTGCAATAGAGCCAGTGGGGGGAAAGTCCCCAACAGTGGAAACCATCTATAGTAGACGGGGGCTCAAGAAAAATGTCACATTTCCCCATCCAAACAGACTTTGCAGGTGAAACTTTTTAATGTGCCTCTTTGCAGCTTGTAGGACAATTCTTTTTGGCGGCTCAGTAAGTAGTAAGTGATGTGCAGCAGTCTCGTGTGTAGGGCTGAACAGTTCTGTGAGTGTTCCTGTGTTTATCAAAGGGATGTCATAGAACAGTGCATCACTCGGCTTTGCACATGATGCTATGTGTTCAGGGGGTGTATGCGTTGAAATGCATAACCTAATTACATGTCATTTCACGAATTGACAGGAAATGGTCTTAACGATCGGACAGTTACGTCTGAACGAGCGGTAAATTCATGCCTTGCCAGATGTTCAGTGGAAGCTGGGAGAGGTGGCCTGTACTAAAGTATAAGCCATTAGGAAATAACGGTACGATGATCAGACGTTTGTGCACTTGGAATCACAGACTACCTCGGGCTCTAGATGCATTTTCTAATATTCAATGCTTGCCCAGAAGGGGGGAGTATTTCAGCTTCCTGTTTCCTTGCTGTTGCTTCCTGTTTGTTTCACAACTGATAAAAAAAAGAATGAGTTTAATGATTTTTTTTAGCATTTATTGTATGTAGGAATAAATGATCGGATTAGATGTATTTTGTATGTTTGAATGCTATACTGCTTTTTAGGCATGTATAATGAATGAAACAATTTTATATAAATTATAAAAGTACCCAAGCATTTTCTCTTGTTAGATTTTGACATTGAAGACATGTTTTCTACTTTGTTTGAAATTCACCAAAAGCATAATAAAAGCAATATTTTATAAAACTACATTTGACATGAACTTTACTGTGTTTGGCTTATCTGATGGAATATAGGCTTCAGAAAACAAAATCACGTTAACCGTTAACATTCATCTTGTCTTATTTTTTAATATTTTGCGACATGTTTTAATCGAGACAATATTAACGCGTTGAAATAGAATAATGCTTTCATTAAGGTCATATAAGGCAAACCGCTGAGTTCATCCAGTCAATTTGAAATTTGTCCCTCGCGTCACTCCGTTTTACAAAGAGTTCAGAGGTTTTTCCAGTATGGCGGACTGTTAATCAAAACAACAATATCTAGCTGTCTTAAGAGGTGGGAAACGTTGTGTTTAACATAAACCGTCAGTGTTTACAATCAACTTGTATACAACCAAGGTAAGCACAACTTAGTCTACCTGCCAGTAGCTTTAGACCTTTGTCCCACGTGTTATAACTCTACAACAGTCACACGTGGGGCAGCAGAGATGGTGCAAGCTAACTTTAATTGATATTCTTGCCTTTGTCAAAGTGGAAGCTTTATAACTTTGCACCATGGCTAGTTTTTTAATTCATATTTTCTATTCAACAAATTCAAGTGTACAAATGTCCTCAACAAGAACCTCTATGTCTTGTTTTTGTTTTAACGTATCCGATTATACCACTTAGCTGACGCAGCTACAGCTACAGCTAATTGACATAATCAGCAACTTACTTGAAGAGAAACGTGTCATATGTTAAATGAACAACATTTCACTTCTAACTGTCTCATTTGTGTTGTGTGCAAGTGACAGAAGAACGGCGGGAATGTGTTTAATCTACACAATTAGTCTCTTTATCCAAGGTTCTCGGTTTTTAGTCTGTTTAAAAGTCAATATTCCAGTGAGATGCACAGAGTTATGGACACAACGGTGTACATGTGTATCAAGAGAACCATGATACAACTTAGACGTCAAATAAATGTTTCATATGAACCAGGACGGTAGAATCGTATCTACCCTGTGTGCCTCCTCTCTAGAACATGCCGTCCGCCTGCGGCTCCCAGATCGACGACATCGAGGACATGGTCTCACTGGAAGACCCCACTCCTCAGGAGCGGCAGTTTGCAAGGAAGAATGTCGTTCCAAGGGCCAGGAAGAGGAGCCAGCTAGAGCCTTTAGAAGAGCTAAAAGCAGACAGGTAGCCACCGACCACCCACCGTGCAGTCGACACTAAACTGCAATAGCTTACGTCAAGTAACATAGAAACTGTTACGTAAAACGTCCTGTCATGGCTCCGACTGAGAAGATTAAGCAGAGGAACTAGAGCGCAAAAGCATATGAAGTGTTGGGACTATTTCCTTCAATGTGACAGAAGTAATTGAAGAGTATGACGATACTTACCGTAGTCCATGCTCAACACACTTTCAAAAAATATAATCTGCTTGAATCTGGGACCTAACATTACAAGGGCATACCTTTCCTTCATACAAAGTGAAAGGAGGCAGATTCGATTATTCCCCTTTAAATTACAACTGAATTGTTAGCTCATTGTTCCTGTTCAAACTATTGTTGTGCGTGTGTGTGTGGTGACGCGGTTGGTCTCATGCTGGGCCTGTCTGCTCCAGTGTGATTCCTGGCACTCAGAAGATCTGGATGAGGACCTGGGGCTGCTCTCACAACAACTCAGACGGAGAGTACATGGCAGGGCAGCTGGCCGCCAGCGGATACAAAATCACAGGTATGACGCCGCTCCGCTAGCGCTACGGCTCTGGGATGCCTGGATGATGTGCGTTTGATTTAGCATGCCTGGTGCAGCCGAGCTGTCGGTTGAGGAGGGGGGTGTTTGGAGTAAGTGGCAGTTGGAATGGTTACGCAGGGGGGGGGAATTACGTGTGCTGTGTGATTTCATGTTACTCATTGTGGTCATGGTGTTTGTGGTGTGAGTTTGGCAGTTGGGTTTTCTACCATACAGTCTGTAGAGTTATTATTAGACTTGGAGAAAGGCATTGCACGTTGCCGTCCTTTAATGGTGGAGGATCCTCATTAGTTGACCAGAGGTTTAGACACAGTCCACCACAAGGGGGCAGTCTTACCTTATTTAGTATTCGGTGGTAGCAGTAGGCTGTGTGGACAGGCGCACAGTTGACCTCTCCGCTCCTCGTTTAGCAATGCTGTTTGAATGTTGGTCATCGTGTTGCATCATGTGACTCAGAAGGCTGGCAGATGAGTGGAGGCAACTGCAGGAAAATGTGTTTGTTTCTGTGCATGTCAGTGAACAAAAGGCTGTGCGTTTGCAAGTGTGTTGTGGGTTCTGTCAGTAGAATGGCTGCTGCAGGCTTATCTTGGTGCACAAAATGAGAGGGAGAGAGGAAGAGAGAGAGAGGAAGAGAGAGAGGGAGAGGAAGAGAGAGAGGAAGAGAGAGGGAGAGGAAGAGAGAGGAAGAGAGAGAGGGAGAGGAAGAGGGAGAGGAAGAGAGAGAGAGAGGGAGAGGGAGAGGGAGAGGGAAAGAGAAAGGGAGAGGGAGAGGAGGGTGTGTTGGCTGCACTGTGCATATTAACCCCCAGGCATAACTCCTACTGAGGTAGGGGGGGATTTCCACACAGCTGCAAAGGGACATTAATCACATACTTCAAACATGCAAATGTCCCTCTCTCCTCCCCTCATGCTCCCCCATCCTCACCCCATGTGAAGCTGTTCGGTGAAATTTGCTCTAATTGTCCTGGTCCTGGTGATGTGGAACCTTCCATTAGAGACAGAGACGGGCGCAGGTGCCTGACTGGGCTCACGCACACAGTCGCACACAGTCGCACACAGTCGCACACAGTCGCACACAGTCGCACACAGTCGCACACAGTCGCACACAGTCGCACACAGTCGCTCAGACACACAGACGCACACAGACGCACACAGTCGCTCAGACACACAGACGCACACAGACGCTCAGACACACAGGCGCACACAGTCGCTCAGACACACTCAGACACACACACATGCAACTGGCTTACATATGGATTATAATTTATTTCGTTTTTGGCACGCACACACGCGTGCACGAGTGCACACGCACACTCATTGTGTTGAGTGACCTCATGATTCCTCTGTTGTTCAGTAGGAAAGTCCTGCCTCTGGCCTATTTAGTCTCCACGGACTCTAATTGTTTCATTAAGTATGTATAACCTTACGTGAGACACATTAAAGAAAAAGCCGAGCATAATTATCCTTCATCAAATATATGTATATATTTTTTTAATCAATATGATTACAGCACATATAGGCATACAGTTTCTGAATATTATTATACACACGCCGCCCCTCAACCCACACACACACACACACACACACACGTACACATTTCTCTCTTCTATCTCAGCCTAAGTTAGGAGTACATCATTTACTATTCTTAGCATTCTTGTTGCGTGCGTGCGTGCTGTTACCGTGGTAAGTGCACTGTTTACACTACTATTGCCTAGGTGTTGTGTTTTGCAGCAGTGTAATTTGAGGCCTAGGGTGAGTGAATGTCTATTTGACCGAAACTAAGTCTCTCTTTTACACACACACACACACACACACACACACACACACACACACACACACACACACACACACACAACAGATGACAGACAACTCCTGTTTTCAGTGTGACCAGGTGAACCATACCCTTGCAATGCTGTATAGTGTATGTCTCGTAGGTGTTTCTTTCTCTCCTCCTCTTCTTCCCTCTCCCTCCCCTCCTCCCTTCCGTGTGATCATGTTGTTGTCACCGTGGCCAATGGTAGGTAACGGGGTGTGACATTGCCACTTTCTCCCCCCACTCTCTCCATGTATTGACACCGCCTCCACCCCCCCCGCCCAACACCACCTCCACCACCACCTCTGCTCATAGCTCTCCCTCTCTCTTAACCCTTCCAGCTTCAACCTTCCTCACACACTTCACCAACTTCATCAAAGGATGAAAGGGGGGTTGGGAGGTTACAGGGGTGGTCAGCCTCTCGGTTTGATGGGCAGATCAAGGGTGGGGGGACGGCTGCCGGGGGGACGGGGGGGACGGGGTGCGTCTGATGTGGGGTGTGCGGGCTGGTCTGGCCCGGTGGCAATGAGTTTCTGAGATTGAGGGAAGGTGAGACTGTCACGGTCAAATCAGTGGAGATTACTGCAGAGAATGGCCCAGAATGGCTTGTAGCCGGCCAGCTCTTCTCCTAGCTAGGTCCAGGGGCTTATCTTGCTCTTAGAGTGGAGCTAAAGCTTGCTGAGCCCAGGCAATAGAAGTCTAACACACGTGTGAAGAGCATGGGTTAGGATAGGAGAGGTTGTGCTAGGATATGATAGGTTAAGCGAGGTTAGGTTAGTTCAGGTTAGGTAGGTTTAGGCAATCACTCCTGCCAGCCAATCGACCTGTGCAGTTTCTCTTTGTATGTTTGTCTGCGATGTGATGAGCAGGATGAAAACATCATCATGGACTCTCGAGGGAGCTCTTTAGACAATGGTGTTTGATTTGGCATGTTGTGCGAACGTCAATGTGCTTGTGTATTGTTGTGATTAAAAAAAAGTTGCTGGTCGTGGACTGAATCCAGTATTGTTTGGATTCTATGATCTCATACCTGGGGCACAGTGGAGTGCAGTTCCCGTAGTACCCAGTAGGTGGTGGTGTTCCCCCACAGATCCACAGTCTTTGTTCGGTTTCTTCTCCACAACATTAGGAGGGCTGATGTTTTTAACTGCTCCCCAAGAAAGCATGATGTCATTCTTGATTTGTGGGAAGGCTTGTTTACAAAAGAGATTGTGTTTCCAAATGGGGGCTTTATAATGTATTCTTCTATTTACTCTGTCTTGTGAACACAATACATGCGGTAGTTTGTGTGGACAGGCTGTGTTTTTCCAGTGAACCAAACAAAGGATTCCTGTGAAGACTGAAAACCCCCCTATATATCCCATCCTCTCAGCACCTGTACCAAACTACAACACCCACAGTTCAAGCTGATACCTCCACGAAACGTTGAATGAACAAATAACCTGTTGTAACTGCCCTTAAATCCTTACTCCCCTGCTCTGGTGCTCTGCACGCCTCTTTGGCCGTCTGCCCGTAGGGGGCACTGTTGTCCTTCCTCAGCTCTTGCTGGCCTTGGCAGTTGCTGGGGTTTGGACTGGCTACAGACTTCATAGAGTGGAAATGGGAGCTATTACTGCCTCCCAGTTGAAGCAGCACAATGCTGTTAGGATTTCCATAACGGTTAGGCAGAGATTAGAGCTGGTAAACAGGGAGCTGTCACACACCCCGCCTGCTCTCATGGAGGTCGTTGAAGGATGTGGCGTGAGAGAGAGAGAGAGAGAGAGAGAGGGAGAGAGAGGGAGGGGGAGAGAGAGAGAGGGAGAGAAAGAGAGAGAGAGAGAGAGGGAGATGGAGAGAGAGAGAGAGAGAGAGAGAGAGGGAGGGAGAGAGAGAGAGAGAGGCGGATGCTGAGATCCTGTGTGTCTGTCCTTAATCACTGCTCATCAGGTACACAGGTTGCCTCCTGTTTTACCCAGTCCGACTGCTGTGTGACTCAGCCAGTCTAAGGCTGGGCTGCGAATCACTAATGCGAATGAAACGAGAGAGAAACTAGTACTTTTTATTATTTAGTTTTTTTTTTGGTCATTGTTCTTTGCCAACCCTGGTTATGTGACAAGTGTGATACATCTGGTTCTGGCTCGTGTGTTGTGAGCACACAGACTGAGAAGTGTGCGTGTTTGGTAACAGAGGTAGTAGTATTTTCATTGTGTCAAATACACCTTGCATACACAGACGCTCATTCATAAAACACAGCCCCTGGCTCTGCCCTGAGTGGCTGAATGGTGGCTACGCAGAATCACGTGCCGCGATGCCGCAGCCAATGAGGACCGAGCCTGCTCCAGTCTCTGCCCCGCCCACCGGAGAGCAGAGCGCAGCAGAGCTGCGTCTGCAAGCGCCGCTGATGTCCGCGCGTTCAGCGTTAGCAGACGACACATACCGATGCTCCAGCCATATCTACGCGTCTGTGTGTGTGTGGACATGCACGTGTTGATGTTTCCAGCACTGTACTCCCTGCTCCGTCGAGAGTAAGGAGAGAGAAAGGGAGAGAGGGGGATAGAATGGAGAGAGAGAATGGAGAGAGTGGGGATGGAGCGGTACAGAGAGAGTTGAAGCAGCGAGAATGAGATAGACATGTCAAGGACGGGAATGGAAGGAATAGGACCTATAGTTGTGGAAGGCTTGACAGGTACACACACACACACACACACACACACAGGAACCTCAATATGGTGGAAGGACAGGGGACAGAGGTCTCAATGTTGTCTCACACCCCACACTCAAAAGAAAAGACGGCGTGAGTTTACACATTTCCTTTGAATCTTTTTGCTCCTTAACATTTTGTATTGAAGCTATAATAACGCTGCTTCACAATGCTGAATAGGATCTGACTTGCTGTATGACTGACTGGCAAGGAAGTACAGCACAGTTTCTATGGACTTAACAATTGAACAATTGTCTGTTTACCCAAAGAACGCTGAAAGAAGAATGTCCTTGTGATCATGAGAAGAGTTTTCTACATGTGAATAGTCTTGCAAGATTGCAAGGGCAGAGAATAGAAAGCAGTGACTTCTGGGAAATCAGATGTGTTCCCGCTGACCAAGTTACTAACCCATGCATCCTTGACAGAACAGTGCATCTCAAACACATCCAGGCATTTTCTAGGTATTCTTGGTCAATTGTTCTTTTGGCCTCGAATGTATTTGGAGTACTTGGCCTTGAAAGATGTCTTCAAACTAGTTCACAAGTGAACATTGCGTATTGATTAACAGCTATTGGCTGTACCCTATGGTTTTCCATCTCTGTCTCTGTCTCTCTCTCTGTCTCTCTCTCTCTCTCTCTCTCTCTCTGAGTCTCTCTGGGTCTCTCTCCCTCTCCCTGGGTCTCTCTCTGTCTCTGGGTCTCTCTCTCTCTCTCTCGCTCTCTCTCTATGGGTCTCTCTCTCTCTCTCTCTCTCTCTCTCTCTCTCTGGGTCTGCCACCCTCTCCCGCTTCCATCTTTTCCTGGCTGTATCCTTTCACTGCTGCCAACATGGTTCCTGACATTGTTTTCCAGTCACAATATCCTGTCCTCCGCAGCAGATGCCGACCATCCCGAGTCCCTGAGGTCGGCGTGTTTAGAAGCCCTCGGCGACGTCTCCACAAGGCCTTCAGCAACACCAAGGCCTTCGCCCCAAAGCCACCCAATAATTACAGTTTCAATCAGCCCTTTCAATCACTCCTTCTACTTTTTCATCCTCCCTCCCTCCTTTTTTTTTCTTTTTCCCTCTTCTCTTTTCTTATTGTCCGAGAGAAGAAAAGTCATATGAATGTCAGTGGCAGCGGAGCGCAGGAGCTGCTGCACACACGAGCACTTAGCACACCGGCCTTGCTGGGAGGACCAGGGGAGGGAATGTGAGTCATTCATGAAGAGATACGAGAGGAGAACCAAGGTCTGAACTCTATCATTGTAATTACGCTGCTCTCTGCACCAGAGACCACTATCGGCCTAGAGAGGCGGAAATAATAGTTCTTAGCTTTAAGTTAATCTGAGTTTGTGTAGAGGGAGAGAGAGAGTACACGAATCAAAACATGATAGAGGGCATTACGGGGTAGAAGAGAGATGGTTCGTTTTTTTGTTTTTTTTCCTCCCGGGGGCTGCTTTCGGTGGCACTTAGTTTTTGAATTTGTGTGTTTTTGGGGTTGTTGTTTTTTTTCTTCTTCTTCTGCTTTGCGGCATTGTTTTGGAAGATAACCCCCCTGAGAGTGAAGCCATCAGCGTTTAATGAGAGCCGTGGCCCATTCCTGAGACCACCTGCTGAAGAGCTGGAGACAGACAGCCAGGGATGACCCAGGAGGACATCAGGCTACTTACCGATTAGTTCTGCGTGTCTAGACTCTCGTCCTTCCACATGCAGTCCTGCATCCTCCACCAAGCGGCTGCTCACGTCGTTCAAAGTTTTGAGTCGAATGAAAGCCCTTTTTACTTCTTATTTGAAACGTACGCGCACGTGCCTGCGCGCACGTGCACTAGCATGTCCAGAAGGAAGAGGAAAGTCAGCTTGGTGACCTTCAACCTCTCTGTGTTGATGCCTCCTGTCATTTTGACTCCAGCTGTCGTTAGAGCCCTCAGCAACGCACGCACGCGCGCACGCACACAAACACATATGTCTTATATAAGGAGCTGGTCGGTTTGTTAGATATGTAGGCAAAAATATTTTTGTTTATAGTTCAAGGGAGGATACTGGCCTGGGAGTGGAGGAAGAACTCAAGGAGACGGTGAGAAAGGAGAGGAGAAGAGAGGGGGACAGAGTGAGGAGAGGAGAGGGGGTAGAGTGAGGAGAAGAGAGGGGGTCAGAGTGAGGAGAGGAGGGGAGAGGAGAAGAAAGAGGGTCAGAGTGAGGAGAGGAGGGGAGAGGGGTTAGAGTGAGGAGAAGAGAAGAGAGGGGGTCTGAGTGAGGAGGAGAGGAGAGGAGAAGAGAGGGGCTAGAGTGAGGAGAGGAGAAGAGAGGAGAGGGGGAAGAGTGAGGAGAGGAGAGGGGGTAGACTGAGGAGAGGAGAGGGGGTAGAGTGAGGAGAGGAGAGGAGAGGGGGTAGAGTGAGGAGAAGAGAGGAGAGGGGGTAGAGTGAGGAGAGGAGAGGGGGTAGCGTGAGGAGAAGAGACGGGGGAAATTAGGGAGAGTGGGGGCTCCCTGCTGCGCTTCTCTCTCCACAAGGGGACTTGAGAGCCCCTTAGCCATCAGTGTGTTGGTGCGTGCAGTCCTACCTGCCTGCCTTCCCCTCCCAGGTCTGCCCGCCCCAGGCCTGTCCCCCAGCCCAACCCAGCCTGGTGATGGGCCTCCAGACAGCCCTGTTGGGGGCTGACAGTCCCAGCAGGTAGCCCCATCTCTGGCCACTCTTTCAGGGTCAAAAAGCAAGCTCACCACCGCCCTGCTCTGGACTGCGTTCATCACTGTGTTTCTGTGGGTGTCTTGTCTCTCTGTCTCTCTCTCCCGCCCCTCCTCTATTTTGAGGTGATGTTATGACAGGAGCTGATTGTCTGCTTGCCATTTAGATTCCTATTAGTGATATTTGCTGGAATTGTTCTTGTTCGTATTTCCATATAAAGAGCGGCGCCAGCCTTTATCTTGGAGAGTAAATTAGTTCAGAACATCTGTTAACAGTGATGGACCTCATGGTGCTGCTGTAACCCAGTCACCTCAATGTGATGCTACGTTATCTCTGTGCGTGTATGTATGTGTGTGTATATTTACCCTTCCCTTACATTATTCCATCAGGTCCGATAAGGGATCAGCCGGTCTTCAGCTCTGTGATAAGCAGGTCTGCTCTAGTTTGCTCGGCAGCATTTCTGAAACACCCGTTCAGTGTGCTAAACACATACATACCCTACCTCCCTGAACTGACTTCCCAGTACCCTGCCTATAGGTACGACTGTACGTCCGAACGGTTTTTGTGTGTGCGGCCGGGCTTGATCATGCTTGTGTGTGTGCGTGTGTGTGTGTTAGAGCGTCAGAATGTAGTTCTAATGAAGGTTGGGCAGTACAGAAAGGGGATTAGACCCCATGACGTCCTCCAGGCATGTAATGTGAGGAGGCACTGCCAGCTGGTCCAGGTGGTCCCTAAGCCTGTCATGGGTTCAGCCGTGGTCAGCACGGTGCTGAACGTGTGCTTCAGCTTAGCGCTCCGGGGTCCAGAGGGGCTGTGCTGCCTGGACCCTCTGCAACTCCCCCCCCCCCCCCCCCCTCCCCCCACCCCTCCTCCTCCCCTCCAGTCACAATGTAAGACCCAGCAAGACTCACTATATACACTTCAACACCTTCATACACACACCTTCCTTCCCTGCCAGAGTGCACAGGGGTTCCACAGATTCACACACACACACACACACTCAAAATACACTGTATGGGCATACACACATTTACCGCCTGTGGTTTTCATCTGAAGAGCGTAATAGCGGTCTGGATTATATAGGATGTGTTTGTGTCTGTGGTCGTGTGTCTGTCTCTGGTTCACTGTTGCGTCAGTGTTTCTCTGCTTATAAGGAGAAGCTCAGACCTGTTTAGACACCAGCACACTCCTGTCTCTCTCTCGCTGCCTCTCTGTCTCTCTCTCTAAGTCTCTAAGTCTCTCCCTCTCTCCCTCTCACTCTCTATCTCTCTCTCTCTTTCTCTGTAAAACGCTCAGAGAGGCTAACCTCTTAGGACAGTGGTGTGTGTCTGTTTCACATCTCCTGTCTGTCTGCTGAGGCAGGCCCCTGGTTGGCTGAGGGACCGCCTTTATCAGGAAGTCAAGCGCTGCGTGGGTATTTGCATATCATTTGCATACACCCCCCCCCTCCCTAAAGGCAGTTTGGAATGCCAAGAGGCTAAATTCTGTATTTATTACCAGGGTCTTAACTAGTTTTTCAGTTAGCCATTTTTTTACGTGTGTGTGCGCGCAGTAGTGCATCTCAAAGTATTGCAATGTGGGCCCGGCCCCGCTTACTGGAATTAGCCGTTAGGATTGACTAAATAGTGTTTAGATTCCTCTGCTCAGAACTGAAAATGCGCCAAGGCCATCATTGTTATGAATCAAATTAGGACCCTTAAACACAACTCTGATAACCTAGTGTGTCAGGGGGGGGTCCTTTAATGAAAGCAAGTTTAGTGTGTGTGTAGTGTGTATGCTGTCGTGCTGGTTGGTGTGTGTGTGTGTTGTGGTGGTTGTGTGTGTGGGGCAGTAGGGACAGAATAGGCTGGGGCTTTGCAGTAAGAGTGGTTATTAATCTCAGCTATAAGAAGGTGTCAGGTGAGACCAGGAGACACGTAGGTAAACACATCTCACCTTCACCGCTTCTTGCTTGTCATTCGATATGAGCATGATGCTCTGCTTAGCTTGTCACTGGGAAACCAGGGATGGGGGAAGGGGTGGGGAGGGGCCAAGGAGAATGGGGGTGGGGGGGGGGGGGTGGAGGCCAGGGATCCATGTTAACACTCCAGTAAACAAAGCAGGAGATATGTGCCCTCCCCAACTTCCATTTTCTCTACCTCTCTCTCTCTCCCTGTCTCCCCCTCTCTCTCTCTCTCTCTCTCTCTCCCCCTCTCTCTCCCTCCGTTCCTTCCTCCCTCCCTGCCTCAGGGAGTGGTGGAAGTTGAAACATCTGGAATGTTACTCAGCCCATTTGTTAACCGGGAACATGGAAGGGAGATGCAAATACCTGTTTTGAAAGAGAGGGGAGGGAGTACGCATTGGAGACGCTGAGAGGTTGGAAGGTGTTCTGGTCTGTGGTTGAACAGCTGGGGTCTTTAGTCAGACCATCTGACTCCATCCAACAGAAAGCTTGTATTCCACAGGATCATACACTACTGCTCTAACACACCCAGCGCCACGCCACCTCCCCTCTATGAAAGATGAGCCAATAGTAGTTTTTAGCACCTGGAGGATTTGTTATTCATTCGATCTCGCTACGGCAACAATCTCCCTGCAGACATTCAAATAGCCTGTACCTTATTGTCGCCATAACGACTGAGGGGATGAGGGGTTGGGTCCAATTCCTCGAGGGCCTAGTTACCCATCTCTCTTTACCTCTCTCCCACACAGGTGTGGGACTAGAAGCTCATATACCTATTCAACCTTTGTCTCTCCCAGCTGTTGCAGCCAGTCCATTTATGATTGGATGGCGTGTGATTCACTGCCACCTATCAGTCATCAAATCCAAGGCGCCCCGTGGCGATGTAGTGGCGAGCTGTCAGCTGACAGGCAAGGCAGGTTTGGCCTGTATTTATAGACTCTGTCCACGACAGGAAGGTTAACAGAAGTAATGGAAGTGTCTTCGAGCAGATTACCCGACCCGCGTTACCGTGATGATCGGAGGCAGAGACAAAGGTGACGATAAATCCAGCCAATCGCGTCGCACCGTAACGCAGGACGTGGGCGTGGCCCCTGCAGGCATGACCCCCCCCTTCGCAGGGGCCAGCAGGTGATGTACACGAGGGCTCTGCCCTTCTGCTACATACCTCATTCCCTATCCCCTGAACCCCCCCCCCCCCCCCACCTGCCCAACAACAGCAAACACAATCATATTCTGTAATGACTTTCAAATGAAGTGTCAATATTTGCATGAGGCGGGAAGGCGTTACTGTGTTTGCTGGACGGTGCGGCTCCAGCGGCGCTGTGGTAGAGCTAGAAGATGGAGCGGGGGGGTGGGGGGGGGTGGAGATGGGACACCCCAGCCTCTCGTCTCCTCAGCACCTGGTCAGTCTGCAGCAGAGACAGCCCCCTCACAGACTGCTGTCTTCATACACTAGCTAGTCGGAAGCGCTGAGAAGGTGGAGCGCTGACTCATGCTAAATTTGTACAGGTTTGCTCATCTTTTATGTTAATTTTTTTTATATGCGAATAATAAGTGTAGTGTAGTGAAGTCACTCATGTATTATTGTCATATATCATTTGAGTTACATTATAACTAAAGTCAATTATAAAATCACTGCAACTGCAAACTCTTATTTGAAAGGTGCGAGTTCCGTTAAACTATTGAAGTGGATTGGACATACGAGACAGAATGAATAACACACACAACCTTTATAAAAAGAAAACGCATAATGACATCAAAGAATAATTATAGATGATAAAACTGAATCGTGAAATAAGCTAAATAAAAGCAAACGCATTAGATTGGGTGACAGAATGATAACCAGTCAATGGGTGTCATGGTAGCAGGAAGGCTTAAGCAAGTTATTACCTTTTAGTTTTAATACATTTTGGGCAAACATATTGACCAACTACGCTGAAGAATACTGATCATTTGGGTGTATATATGTGCCCACGGCAGTTAGAGAGTTTATGTGCTTGTGAAAGATCAGAGCAATTCTTATTGCTGGTACTTTAGAGAATGGACCAGTCAAATTGACATCGCAGAAATGAGATGAGGACTGGAGCTAAATTGTGATCTAAGAGCCTAGACGAAGGAGAGAGAGAGACACAGACACACAGACACACACACAGACACACACACAGACACACAGAGACACACACACAGACACACACACACACACACGCACAGACATGCTTCCACTTCCTCAGCCTGTCATATCTGAGAGCCTACTCCAGTGGAACGGATTTCTAATCACAACTGGGTAGACAGCAGTCTTCATTAGGCTGGCCCTGCCACGTCTAGCCCAGCTTAGCCCGGTCCTACTTTTTCTAGCCCGATCTAACCATCCTAGCATGTCTAGCCCAGCCTAGCCAAACCCCAAGACCCAAGATCCCTTTGGATGACTCCTCTGCCCTTCATGCTAATGAAAATCTCATCTCCTGTCTCATCTCCTCTCCCCCCCCCCCATCCCAGTAGTGACATCACTACCAGTTACACACTTCAGCCGGGCTAGCGAAGACACGCCACGCTGCTCTCATTTGTGGTCCCTAACAATGAGGAATGTGCTCTCCTTGTCCCTGCCCTCTTCCAGGCTCCATCTTGGGGCCCCACGTGGATGTCTGTGAGGAGATGAGAAGCTGCTGAGACAGCTTAGAGAATATCACCATCCTGAAGCGCTTCCTCTCCTCAGCTGCTGGGGGGAGGGGGGGGGGGGGGGGGAGAGAGGAGGTTTTTAGTGATGTTTGGATCTGCGGCTAACTGGGCCGTGAGCTGAGTGTTGGTGTCCTGCTGTGCTTAATTCAGTAGAAGTGGGGGGCAGGGGTGGGGAGGGGGAGGGGGGGCATTCCCCAGATCTCTCATTCGACTGCTTCTCTGAGCTGATGGGTAGACAGACCCAGTCCCTCAAGAGCATCTGCTCCAGTGGCTCAGAGTGGAGCATGTTAGTTATAGAGTTCTGGTCAGGTCTTGTTTGGGAGGAGACTTAAGTTGTGTTGAACGTGGTAGCGTGCCTGATCTTACCTTCAGATCCAGGTTGAAGACCGTCTAGTTTGGGTCACAGTTCAGGGGAGAGTGAGGGGAGGCGAATTGGGCCTTGAGTGGTTTGTTGTTTTCTGTCTCTTCCTTCATTAACCAGCCACTTCCTCCTCCTCTGTTATCATCCCCCTTCCTCGTCATCATCCTCCTTTCATCCTCTCCATCTCCTCCTCCTCCTCCTCAGTTATCCTCCCCTTCCCCCCAGTTATCCTCCCTTTCCTTTTCCTGTTTTTCCTCAGTTATCACCCACCTTTATCCTCTCCATCTCCTCCTCAGTCATCCTTCTCTTCCTCAGTTATCCTCGTCTTCCTCAGTTATTCTCTTACTCCTCCTCAGTTATCCTTCTCTTCCTCAGTTATCCTCTTACTCCTCCTCCCTTATCCTCCCCTTCCTCCTCCTCAGCTATCGTCTCCTTGCTGCAACGGTCGTCTCCCCTGATCCTCCTTCTGAACCTCAGACATGTATTCATGTTTTATGCAGGCAGGCTAAAACCTTCCCTTCGTGTCTCTCAGTTGCTGCTGGAGTTGTTGTGACAGAGGAGTCTGTAGTGCTTCCCCACCCCACACCCCTGGCAGAAGCAGGAAACCAGGCTCCTGCCAGGGCGGGCGGCCTCCACTCTCCTCCACTCTCTCCTCCATTCTCCTCCATTCCCTCGAGGTGAGGCAGGAGGTCAGGGTTAGGTTAGGGGCAAGTAAAGGAGAGGAAAGTTCTTTCTTTCGTTTTTCTTCTCTTCCCAGAGCGAGGGAGGAGGCGGTAAGAGTTGTACTCTGGATGATGTGTACCCAGTTGGAGGACAGCATCTGCAACACTGTCACATTATGTGGCCTGGATATATACAAGTGTTTCTGAGAGGTCTGTTCGTATCGCTCTTTCCGTGGGGCAGATGCACAAGAGTGTGTGTGGGTGGGTGGGTGACATGGGTGGGGTGGAGGGTGGGGTGTCTGACTGTGAATGACAGCTGTTGCTTTGGTGTGGGCAGCCATGCTGGCGGGCCTAAGTTGAAGGGAGGTGTGTGTGTGTGTGTATGTGTATGTGTATATGTGTGTGTGTGTGGGGGGCTGCCTTTCCTCTCCACTGGGCCGTGACATCATCGGAGGTGAGGCTCGCCAGCCCCGTGTCACCCTACCAGGGAGTGCCACGTCACAACGTGCGGGGGGGGGGGGGCCCGGGGCTTGTCAAAGGCTGTTTGTCTGGGAGGCCCCTGCAGCCGGTCAACCATGACAGCAGACGCAATCAACTATGATTAGAGAGATGCTCACTGCTCCTCAGCACACACACACACACACACACACACGACTGGACGCGCCTGTCAGAATTCCCCTCAGGTTAACTGGCCTTTTAGGCGGCCGTGTTTGTCTGTGGAGCTTCATCTCTGAGGAGTGTGTGAAGAGCCCGTCTGTAATTCCGTCCTTGTCAGCTGACTGCATCACCCTCATATCTAAACACATCAGGAAGTGAACCCCCCCCCCCCCCCCCCCCCCCCCACCCCGCCCCCCTAACATCCAATATCTCTGCAAACAGGGGTGTGCGTGAGACAGTCCCTGGGTAAACACATCCTACGCGAGGACGTGATGGTGTCATGGAGTGTCAGCGCTCTCCCTGGGAGAGCTAGGCAGGGCCGGGCAGGGCTAGCCTTCTGTTGAAAGCTTCACTGCTTCTAAAGGGCCTGTAATCTCTGCTGATCCTCAGTGTTAAGACCCACTCACTTGGGTTAACGAGTCAGGGTGTCAACAGGGTCTAAACAGGCTTTGACTTTGCACAGAATGGCCCACACAGTGACTCATCACTGATGTAACGTGTTGACAGGAAGTGCGCGCTGCGGTGGAGGAAGCGGGCTCCCTATTAGAAGGATGACACAGGGAGGGGGGGGGGGGGGGTGTTGACTGTTTGGAGACTGCAGACCTTGGAGGAGTGAGATCGCCATGCCTCCAGAGCGGAACATTAGCCCTCCAGCAGATACTTAGCTCATCCCAGTGCATCCTTCTCTCCTCGCTTCACCGCACACACTCACACTCTTCTGACCTTGGATGAAGGTTTGCTAGGGCTGGGGGGGGGGTCGAATAAAAGGGGCCGGGCGGGGGGGGTCTGGGTGGGTGTGTGTGGAGACATGGGGTGGGACAGGAGGAAAAGTGGGTCATGCTCCCGTTGAAGTATGGGGGCTTGGGGCCAACGCCAGGTTACGCCTCTTCTGAGTCTTTCAGCCCACAGCTCTCATCTATCAGCCAGGACAACATGGAAGAACACACTAACTAGCCTGACAAATGCAGCTGGTTTAGGGTAGCATGGCTAGACTTGGTCAGGTAGGTGCAGCTAGGCTAGGCTGGGTCAGTTGTGCTAGGGCAAGCTAGGCTAGGCTGGGTCAGTTGTGCTAGGGCAAGCTAGGCTAGGCCAGGCTAAACTAGGCTAGGCCAGGCTAAGCTAGGCTAGGCTACGCTAGGCTAGGCTAGGCTGGGTCAGTTGTGCTAGGGCAAGCTAGGCTAGGCTGGGTCAGTTGTGCCAGGGCAAGCTAGGTTAGGCAGGGCCAGTTGCGCTAGTGCAAGCTAGGCTAGGCTGGGCCAGTTGCGCTAGGGCAAGCTAGGCTAGGCTGGGTCAGTTGCGCTAGGGCAAGCTAGGCCAGGCTGGGTCAGTTGCGCTAGGGCAAGCTAGGCCTCGCTATTCCACGAATGCAGCTGGTTTAGGGTCGCACCATCGGCTTAGACTTTGGTCAGTAAACAGACTCCCCGATCTGTACCGACCAGTGCCACCATTGCTCTCATCGGGACGCGACATGGCTGGGTGCTCAGATTGTGCTAGGCGCCTCAAAACAGCACGATTAGGGCTAGGCTGGGTCAAGGTTGTGCCTATAAAGTGTCTTGTGGGGTCGGCAGATTCTGGGCATTAGCGGGAGCGCAGTTATGGGTTTGTGCGCGTCCGTCCTGTTTTGTCTCACTGAGCCCAGCAAGCTAGGCTAGGCTGGGTCAGTTGTGCTAGGGCAAGCTAGGCTAGGCTGGGTCAGTTGTGCCAGGGCAAGCTAGGTTAGGCAGGGCCAGTTGCGCTAGTGCAAGCTAGGCTAGGCTGGGCCAGTTGCGCTAGGGCAAGCTAGGCTAGGCTGGGTCAGTTGCGCTAGGGCAAGCTAGGCCAGGCTGGGTCAGTTGCGCTAGGGCAAGCTAGGTTACACTGGGGCAGTTGTGCTAGGGCAAGCTAGGCTAGGCCAGGCTATGTAAAGCTTTTTCATTAGTTCGGATTCTTGGAGAACACTTGTCTCCTCAGTCAGTGTCCACCATCTCCACCCCTCCCTCCCTCTCCCCCAAGAACATACTTTTTCAATTCCCACGGAATGAATCCTCCGTAAAGCACAATATTAGTACACCTTTCAAAATGTTTCCATGACGAATTGAGCACATTCTGAAGGGAGCCTCCAGCAGTTGTAGAATATTCATAGCAGTAATGGCTGCCTCTTGTTCTGGGGCTGTGTTGCCTGGAGTGAGCCCACAGTGCTCTGATGCTGGTATCACCACTGAACCGGAGAACCACTGTACAGCTCTCCTCCTCCTGCTCCTCCTCTGGGAATCTTTCTTTTTCCTTGCATCCTCTCCTCTCTCCCCTCGCCTGTAGAATTCAGATTGACACAATTACTTCAGCACGTGACCAGGTTAATTTGAAGAAATTCTCACACCAGCAGGACTTCCTGAGGCAAGGCTGTGTGTATGTGTATGTGTGTGTATGTGTGTGTGTGTGTGTGTGTGTGCGTGTGTGTGTGTGTATGTGCGTGTGCGTGCGTGTTGTGTTCTATGAGGTAGTGTTGGACAGCAGTATCCTACTGTCTCCTTAGGGCTAGTTTTCTCATCAGGCTTATGGTTGAGTTGAGAAGGAGAGAAAAGGGGAGAGAGATGCAGGGGAGAGAGACATACAGACAGTCCAAATGAAAGGAGCTGTTGTGGTTATTGAAGTGGGTAATAATTCCTCTGTGTCCACATGCCAATCAAAAACTGGAATGATATGATTGGTTGGTTCCCATGGGTGACCGCCAACCCCCTAGGATATTCTCCTCTTCTCTCCTGTTCAACTATCCTCCTCTTCCTCCTCTCTCTCGTTCTTTCTCTGTATCTCTCTCCCTGTGTCTGTCTCTCTCCCTGTGTCTGTCTCGCTCTCCGCGTCTGTCTCGCTCTCCGCGTCTGTCTCGCTCTCCGCGTCTGTCTCGCTCTCTGTCACTCACTTTCTTTCTTTTACGCATTCTCACATAAGTAGTTAATTTCTTGCTCCTAATTACTTTTTCTGTTGACTTTTCCGTCAGATGTCCTAACGGGGCTGCCCAGTGAGGTTTCCTACGTGAAGCTTTGGTTCCATGGTTGGCCAATGCAAATCATCGAGATGCATTAGCTAAGTGGCTTCATTAGAACAATGTCATTATCTCACATAGGCTTGTTTTCCTTTCACTTTTGCCCCCTTCCATCATCAGGGAATGAGCCACATTGGAAATATATAATAAGGATATAATCAGGTCTTTGTTTTGAGCTGCAAGCCTCAATTATTTAGATGAGCTGGCTGACAAACATTCATTCAGTCATTAGAAGCTATTATAAGTGTTTGCGTGTGCATCTGTGTAGGGAGGATAGACGGACATACATGGAGCTGAAAGGCCGAAACGGATCAATCGGACTGGAATAGCTAAATGGAGTCTGGGTCTGATCACATTGAGAAAATATATTTACTTCTTGAAATTCAATAGGTGTGTGTGTGTGTTTCAGTTTCAAAACCATGCTCTGGCAGAGAAAAACCTCAATTAAAATGTGCTTTAGACGTCCTGGCAGGTTGGAGCTTACAGTCAGCCAGCCTCTGAAAGTGTGTGTGTGTGTGTGTGTGTCTGCGCACCTCTGTCCTGATGTGGAGCTAGTCAGTGACCTGCTGACCAGCTGGTACAATGTTCTAGGTCGGGTCACAGCCCTCGGACCGGTCGACCTAGCATGCTATTGTAGCTGCTGTAGCATAATGACTCCACTCCCACGCCCCCCCCCCCATCCCTGTCTCTCTGTGTGTCTCTCTGTGTGTCTCTCTGTGTGTCTCTCCTGATGATAGTTGAAGCAAACCACTGTAATCTGTGTTCCATAACATGTATGTCTGTCATATCACAGTAAGAAGTCACTGACCTGGTTTATCCAGCCTCAAAACCATTTAAGAACACACGGCTACCTAACGACTGACCTCTGGAACACAACTGTGTCACAACATTGTTATGGAGATCGCCATAGTTACCAGCCCCCCCACTATTCTGTTGTTGACATAACTATATCTGGACCGCCAAAACAAGACCAGGGTAGCAAGGCTCAGGATTGTACAGTCAAGTGTGTGTGTGTGTGATGACACATGACCGTGTGTGTGTGTGTGTGTGTGTGTGTGTGTGTGTGTGTGTGTGTGTGTGTGTGTGTGTGTGTGTGTGTGTCAGATCATGTGCGTCACCCAAAACAACTCGACCGTCTCCACGTCTCAGGTGAAATGTTTTCCGACAGTGATGTTTGTGCAACGTCAAGGTGATGTTGGAGGACAAGCAGTGAAACTGGGGTTCTGTTACAGGCAGCATAGCAGTCTGAAGATGTCAGGCCCGCAAGGTTCTCGGAGAGAAATCTGGAATATTCCAGAGCGTCTCATCACTCCCAGTCACTACAGTTCAGTCAGACCTGCATACTGCGTGAAGCTGTAGCCCCTCCCTCTTCCTCTGCCGATAAGGGGGAGGGGCCTCATGCACACCTGACATCCAGTCAGAATGTGTGTGTGTGTGTTTGTGTGTGTGTGTGTTCTTGTGCACCTGTCTTCAGGGAGGGTGCTTTGACAGTTACCAGTATAACTGCACCCCTTCCTGCACATCAGATAAAAGCAGGTGTCTGATTGGAGGGCTTCGTCTGACTGATAGTGTGTTCTGTAAACACACCCTGCCATTGGCTGCACTAACAGGCTCATGCAAATGATCTATCTGGGAGTTGGGGTTTTCTAGCATGCTGACTCACTTCTTAGCTTCTGTTATCTAAGGATAAACACACATACCACACATGTTCTCTCCCTCTCTCCTTCCTTATCTTCTTTTTCCTCTCTCCTTCTCTCTCTCTCCTTCATTCTCTCTCTCCTCCCTCTCGCTCTTCCTTTCCCCTTTCTCTCTCTCTCTTTCTCTCTCTCTCTTTCTCTCTCTTTCTACTGATACTTCCTCTCTTTGTTTCTCTCTCGGAGTCCTGTGAGATCTCTCACAGTCCTCACTCTCTCTCCTGTCTCTCTTCTGCTGTGTTACATCTCTCTGTGTCGGTGCTTCTCTCTGTCTCTCTGGTCATTCTCTCTCTCTCTCTCTTCATCGTCTGCCTCTCTGTGTATGACGTCTGTCTTTTCTGTCTGGTTCCTGTTGTGTCTCTCTCTCTCTCTCGTCATCTTCTCTCAGCTCATCTCTCTACTCTCTCTCTCATCTCTCCGTCTCTCTATCTAGTGTCTGTCTGATACTGTTCTCTCTATCCTCCTTT